>LNAC01000022.1:3648593-3775311 GCA_002007465.1 Ailurus styani
CACCCCACCCCCACCCCAGCCCCCCGCCACCAGCACCTTGCTAAACTCCAGGTGCACATTGACCCAGAGCTCCGGGAATGGCTGTTGTCCCTGTCACCATAACAACCAGTCACAGTGAATGATGGCAACGGTAACTTCATTCCTGCTGGGAGACCAGAGAAGAGCATGGCACAGGGAGGAGGGTGGGGCTTCTGGAGGTGGTGGGGAAATTCGGAGCCCGGGGAAGGGCTCGCATGGGCCTTTTGAAAATGGTGTTCAGGTTTCAGGTTCCTTTTCTGCAACACAGCAAAATAATGGGAAAGGGCTCAGGCCTTCCTCACAGAGCCCGGGGAGGATTCTAGGGTGCACCCAAGAGGAAAAACAAAAACAAAAAACAAAGAGAAAGATGCAGCGTAGAAGGTGCAGTGAAGAGAAGGGGTAGGAGTCGTTCCATAGTATTTTCTGACCACTGGTCTGGTTGTATTGCTGGAGCTCTCAATGCGAGGCAACATGCACGGGGTTCCTACCCTGCATGGAGGGTGGCACTCTGGCGGCCACCTTCTGTGGAGAAAAAGCTGCCCCCTGGCTGTGTGCACTGCAGCAGCCAGAAACCAGCAGTGGCCATATATGTTAGGTGGGGATAGGAGCTAAAGGAAGAGAAAAACAAAGCAGGCTCAGGGAGGTAAAATGTCCCTGAGCAGAGGGACAATGAGCTATCTCATATGAGGAAAACAGGAAAGGTATTTAGGAAGAGAAGACATATGACCAGGGACCTGCAGGAAGTGAGAACCTGAGCTGTGTGGCTATGCCAGGGGAGAGCAGCTCAGGTAGAGGGACCAGCCTGTGCAAAGGTCCTGAGACAGGAGAGGCCTGTGTGGCTGAAGCATGGTGAGCGAAGGCAGGCAAGAGTGGCAAGAGGAAATCAGAGGGGTCTTTTGAAGGCAAATGCAGATCTTGGCGTGTGCATCTGAGTGAGCGGGGAGCCTCTGGGGGTTTCCCTCAGAAGAGAGCTAGGATCTGAGTGACGTGTGTGCAGGTCACTCTAGCCACTGTGCAGAAATGAGAGCACGGGGCTGCAAGGGCGGAGGTGGGGAGAAGCAGGAGACCAAGGCAAGATGGTGGAACTGCCAGATTCTGGACACACTTCAAAGAGGAATCTGCGAGGAGAGAGAGAAGATGAAAAGCTGGAAGCAGGATTTTGGCTTGAGCAACTGGGTAGCAGAGTAGAAAAGGGAGAGTCTGAGCTGTCTCTGGAGGAGTGGTAGGGCTCACCAAGCCTCCCTTGCGAGGCTCCGTGCCTTCAGGGGTCACTGGAAGCCATCAGCAGCCCAGACCTTCCCCACAGAGAGCAGCAAGGCAATCCCTCCCTCCAAGACATCCTACCATGGGGCTTTGGCCAAGTGTCTCTCACTCCCCTTCCCTGTTTCCTCACACACATGCACCTGCACACTAGCCAGCAATCATCCGGAAACATTACCAACCAAGCCTCAGCAGCTCTGAGCCCCAGACCTGGTGGCCTGCAGCACCCCAGCACCCCAGCAGCGATGCCTTATTATCTGGAGGCTCTTCAAAGTGCAGGAGCCTCACACATACTGTGACCCTGGCCACCTCCCTCGTCCACTCCAGCCTCCTCCTGGTCCGATGACCTCAGTGTTCCCCCTTTGTTTCCTACTTGGCTGGCTTGTGGCTCAACCCTCAGCTGTGTGTGCTTGGACGGGGGGAGCCCAGCGAGTCTGGAGAATGGCCTTCCCCTCCACCTCTCCTTGCCTTTTGTTCCCCATACCCCCAAAGCAGCTCCGTCCTTCATGAGCGCAGCGTCCTCTAGTTCTGAACCTAGTCCCTTGCACACTGGGTTTTCACTCCCATTTTCAATGTTTTGGTTTTTTTTTGCAAGTTTCTAGTCATGATCTTGTTGACCTTATCCATACCCTTACCAGGCAAATAGGGCAGATATAAAGGTTCCCACTTTACAGATAAGGATGCTATTCCTCAGCTTCTGTTTCTTTTTCTCTACAGCCAGAGGATTCACTTAGGTGAGCTCTCTTGCCCCTTCAGCTCTGACGTCCCACAGCTGTAAGATATGTACACATACAGGAGAGACAGCCCCCTCCCCACATCAGAGCAGATGGGCACACGTGTGCACACAGGCACTGATTCTTTACAGCAAAATGCATTCGTGGGTACCTTATGGACGCTCTCCGCCTTCCTGACAAAGCACTCGAGGGGAATTGGACTAAATAATTTCTAAAATCGCTGACATTAGATTCTCCAAACTCTGACATTTCATCATTGCTTGTCCTGGGGGCACTAAGGCCTCTTAGTGTAGCACCGACATTTATCAGATGCTGACATTTCAGCATCTGTAGTAGACTCTAAGCGTGCAAGAAAAATAAGAGACACAAAGTCCACAGGCCAGCCGGAGAGGAAAAAGGGAACAGACAACTGATACCCATTAGGGCCTTATCTGTTCATTTCTTCTCCCTGGACACACCCCATAGAAACTAAGCTTTTGTCCTGCATTCACACTCTTTGAGCACCTACAAGGCCTAACTCCTGAAGATACAGAAGGAAGCTCAAGCTGGATCCTTGATCCAGAGAATGGAGAGTATCTTGCACCTACTCTGTGTGTCAGAAACCAACCCTCAGGATGGCGGGCTTTTTGGTCAAGCCTGTGGAAATGGTCAATACCATCGGTCAGGGTCACAGAGCTCAGAAGGGTAGAGAAATGAACCAACAGGGGACAAGAAGCCAGAGAGCTTCTCATGAGGGAAGAGTCGGAGGACAACTTGATGAGGTGTGCTCCCACCAGACAACCAGCTGGACCAACAGCCTACCTGGATAAAATCTCCAGTGGTCTGACACAGAACTTAAAATTCCCTGATAGTCATTTCTTCTTCTTGGAGGTCTATGAAGGCCTCTGTTGAGATGGAAGTGGTGGCCAGATGGAGTGGCACATTTAGACACCATGGTTTCTTTCTTGACCCCTCAGCGTGGATTTGCCAATAATTTCTTAAAGGCATCTCATAGATCTTGATATAACAGGATATAGAATAGATAATATTTAGAGGAAAAGCTGTGGGTAAAGAGTATTTTTAAGGCATTTGGCTTGTATTATATTTTGAGGAAGAAAAGGAAAGAGGGAAAAATCAAGAAAGGAAAAACAGAGAATATAAGCAGCATCCAGAGAGAGGCAAGCCAGGAGACAGAGTCCTGAAACCATCCAGTCCAGTCACCTGCAGTGTGGCCTGTCAGAGTGGAGTATTACTTCTCTCTGGGTCTTACTTTCCTCACCCACGAAACGAGGGGTGGGGCAACATACCCTCAAAAGCTATTTCCGGTGCTAGCTCCATCCTCCGTTAAGACCCACTTCATTCCTTTGACTCTTGCAATGCCAGCAACAGAGTTCCTTGTATTTCTGTAGAACTTTGTAGTTTGTAAAACCTCTTTATTCACACTCATTATCCCACCTGATTTGTACAGAAGCAAAACTTAAGTCATGTATGTACAAGAGACAGGTTCATTTTACAGAGAAGGGATAGGTCACCCGTGCAGGAACTAGGATTGCCATCTCTGCTTGCACCTAGAATATTGTTAGATCCAACACTTGGTGACAGATTTAAATTCGTGAGCTGACACCCCCTTTGAGATGCAAGGAGAAGGAGGCTTGATCTGCAGGAAGTGAAAAAACTCTCTGGCTGGCTGACCAGGCCTTTCTTCCAGCCCTCGACCACATCACCTTGTCTGCAGGACCCTCTGGGCTTCCTCCATCACTTGTGAGATGTCCTTGGGGACTTTGGTGACAACGAAGAGGCATGTTATGACTGTGATTTGCTGGGGACAGTCAACAGGTGTCCTCTGGGTTGATGGGAATGAGCCTCTGGGACAACAGAAGAGTCTGGCTCTTCTACCAGCCTTGTCATGAGACCTCAGTGGTGTCGACCTGCTCCTCTAACTGGGAGTGAGATCATTCTTTCCCAGACACCGGCCCATGTCCTCAGGGCTGACTTCCAACTCCCGTGAGACTAGGGGTAGGAGAGAGCTTTCCAGAGCGTAAGCTGGTGTGAAAGATGCCTGGCGGCAAGTTGCTGTGGAGGAGGACAGAGGGGGACAGAGAGGGGAGAGGGAGGTGAGAGAAAGGTGGGAAGAGGGAAGGAGAGGAGGACACGAGGGAGGAGAGAGGGAGATGAAATGCAGGAATGGGTGGCAACCGGAAGAAGGAGGGGAGAAGGATGAAATCAAAGAGGAGGAGGAGAGGAAAGGGGGAGGGAAGGAAAGAAGGAGAAGAGGGTGTTTTTCAACCTGCCCCCTGGGATGGGGCAGGTCCTACCGGCCAGCCCCGTGGAAGGCACTGCAGGCTCAACAGTTGAGGCTGATGCTTTAGGGACTGCAAACCCAGCAGGTGGAGGGGGAGGCCTGAAGACAGAAGAGAAGCCACTCTACTCTTTCCCCCCCTACCTACCCCCCTTCCTTGCTATTTCAAAATTGTTTTGTTTCCTCTGTGCACTTTCCAGAGCCTAGAAAGAATTTGCGCATTCAATTAATCCCCCTTTAATTCTCTACCGTCACTTTCCTGGAAGTTTAAATAAGAAAAATTGTTTTCTAACTGATTATGAACCTGCACTCTGCAAACAAAATTAATCATGTCACAGACATTCCTTGCCTTTGTGTTGATGATTAGGGGAAAGGGGTGGGGGGAGAGAGAGAGAGAGATTGAGAGGAGAAACACCTACCCTACCCCCTATCCCAGAAGGCACACAAACCTCATGGTTGGCTAGAGCACAGAGAAGCTCGGAGCTCCAAGATTTGGCGCTTGAGTCTAAAATTAGAACCGATTTGTAGACAAGTTGGAGGGAGTTCAGAGAAAAGCCACCAAAACAATTAGAGGAATGCAGCTTAATTGGCCCAGCTTGGCTAAGAACTGCTAGGCAGGGAGCATTCGCCAGTCTGTAGCCAGAGGAGGCCAAGTCAACACCAGCCAGGGGGAGGGATGGTTAGCTCCGCCACAGAGGGGGAGCCCAAGAGGAAAGGGAGCCCAGAGCAGGCAGGACGCAGCTCAGCCCAGCCTGGCACCCCACACGGAGGTCTCTTGGGTGTCTCCGGCCATGTGGCTAATCCTCTTCTCGGGCCATTACTCTCCAAGTATTGCCCACAACAATGCATTCATTACTTAATCTAATCTTCACACCGGCCCTGCAAGGTGGAGGCATCTGTGCCCTTTTTGCAGATGAAGGAACAGAAGCTCAGGGATGCTGTGTAACTTGCCTGAGGTCTCTCCAGGAGTCAAATAAAGATCTAAACTCAGATGGGATCGGTTCCCAAGCTCAGGTTCATTTTTCTGACACAGAGCTGTGACAGGAAGAGACAGGGACAGGGGCCCCTGTGGGCGAGGTGCCCCACGCTCCTCATCAGGCTGAGGCTCCCCATGTGGGAAGGCAAAAGATGTCACTCACTGAAGTGTGCTCTGTCTTAGAACAACCTGGGCTCCTGTCCTCAAGCCCCTCATGTCCTGAGGACCCTGTCCCTCCTCCCTGTCTTGATGGCCTCTGTCTACGTAATCAGGGTCTCCCAGCCCCCCGAGGCCCCAGCTGCGGGTATAGCAGGAAGACTACTGCACGGCAGGTCAGACAGACCTGGTTTTCAATTGCACCTTTTAAAAATATTGTCTGGCCTTGGGCACATTGGTTAATTTCTGCAGGCCTGAGCTTGCTAATTGCTTACATAATGATCATCAAGTCTACCTGCAGAGGTTGTTGTAGGAGCAACGTGACAGCATAAAGCCACCTTGTAAGTTGCCAAGTGCTGAATGCAAGAGAACGACACTATTCGTAATGGTGACGTAAATTGTATTCTAACTCATTACAGACAGTGCTGACCACATCTGGGCTCCTCTCACTTTAAGCGTCCCGGGATACCCCAACACACACATTCCCAAGTCACACATGGCCTCGTGTAAGATGGGGCCAGACTGAAATTAGAGCTGGACCCAGAGAAGGTCCTGGAAGCAGGCAGCTGGTGACCACCAAGGTTAAGACTCATTCCACCGTCCAACTGGGAGATGACCTATGTCAGAACATGGCAGAATGCCAGCACCACGAACACACAGCAGACGGCCAGCGGCAGCCTGGAATCCAGAGACACACGGCGCGGACGATGTCAGTCTTGCAGGAAGGGTAATCTAAGATCCAGTGAGATGTCCTGCATCAGGGGCAAAGCAGGACCTTCCTGATGAGACAGAGCCCGGCGATGGGGTGCTGGGAATTGGTGGGGTTGGGGATGGGATTACAGCGCCGGGACTTTCTAGCACTTGGAGGCATCTTCAAACCTCCCTTATTGTTGGGCCATAAGCAGGCCCCTGGGATGGGTTAGTCCTGCAGATCCTGAGAACCATGTCGTCTTGAGTGAAATGAAGATGGCCAACAGGTGTCACACGCAGGGGTGCCGTGGGGAGGGCCCAGACTGGCACAAGGTCACTGTATTGACCTGAAAACTACCCCTTGTGCCTTCATCTCTCTCTTCCATGTGCAAATAATAGAAGAGCCAGCACTTACTCTGTGCCTACCACATCCTTGGCTGGTCTAAAGATGCACTGTACCTGGTCAACTCTTTTTTTTTTTTTAAAGATTTTATTTATTTATTTCACAGAGGGAGAGAGATCACAAGGAGGCAGAGAGGCAGGCAGAGAGCCTCGATCCCAGGACCCTGAGATCATGACCTGAGCCGAAAGCAGAGGCTTTAACCCACTGAGCCACCCAGGTGCCCTACCTGGTCAACTCTTATCCTTCAAAGCCACCCTGTGGGGATGCCACTACCATCCATTATTGTCACCATTTCCTAGAGGCCCCCGAGAGGAAACTTTCCCATGTGGCAAAGCTGAGATTTAGCTTCTGCTTTCTAGCTCTGGAGCCCCTCACTTCACCACTATACTTTGCCACCTTTAAAATAGATCCTAAAATAGATGGTTTCCAAGGTTCTTTACAAAGTCATACAAATTCAGCAATGGACCTTGAATATCATACAGCATCATCTGCTCACTTTACCAAGGAGGAGACCCAGAGAGACAATGAAGTTCCCAGCAGTGGGCAGGCTTACGGCTCTAAAATGCAGTCACTGCGTGATTCAAGACCTTTGGAAAGAGAATAATTCATTTATCAGCCAGATGTTCCACTGACATCACAGTTGGGCCTGCACACACAATTGTTACCTCCTCAGGGGATGTTTTGATATTATCAAAACCCTCTCTCCATCTTTGTCTCAAGACCTTTGGGTACACTGGCCATGAAATCTAAGCAGTGACTCCTGTTTTTGTGGTTCACAGATGGCTTCAGGAAGCTGGCGGAAGGTATGGATCATTTTGCGAGAAAAAAAGAGACGCGCATTTCAATTTGGGGGAGGAGATTCTGAAGGCTGCGAAGCTCTGTCATGAATCTCTAGGGGCCTCTGAGCCACAGATGATAAAAGTCTTCTGGTCTCGGTAATGAGAAAACCAGAACAAAATATGTGCTTCGAAGTCTGTATCTTGAGAGATTCTTCAGAATCTATTCTATTCTTTCTATTGTACCATCTTCCTTCCCTTCGGTTCACGTAGAGTCCTTGCTCCCAGTGTTGTCGTATCCGCACCATCCCACTGGCACAGGAATTCTTCGAGGACACGAACCACCTCAGTCTTATGCACCACTGTCGCCAGTATCCAGCACAGTGCCCAGCACATGTCCAGGGCTCCGTACACATGTGTAGGGATCATTTATTTGTTCCATTGAACAGAGAGTGGAAACTGTGCGCATTCACTCAAGTTTTCCTCGTCCTTGACTTTTCCTTCCTGACTATAGGGTCAGAGGCAGCTGTGGCAAATGACTAGCTTAGGTAAGGTTCCCTAGAAAGAGAATGAAACAAGGAATCTGGGGTGAGGATTTATTGGAGGCGTGCTCTCAGTCACTGTCTGTAAGGGTGTGAGGGCAGCAGGAAAGAGCCAGAGGAGAAGCCAGGCAAAGCCTGATGCCAGGGCTACAAATATGCATGAATAGCAAGGGGACCAGGCTTTTGTAGCCTTGTATCGGTCAAGGCGTGACATTGGAGACATTACCTTGAGAGGTGGCTCCTATGTGGCCCAGCGGAGGGCAATGCTCAGGAAGAAGATGCAGTCGTGGGCTATTGCAAACAATACTTCCAGCAGCTGGGGGCTGAGCGTGCGCCCCGGGGAGATCTGGGTGGGACTCCAACAGTGTCTACTACACAGTGGGTGTGCCAGCTCAGATAAGTGGAAGGTGGCCGCCAGGAGCTTGGCATTTGAGGAAGAGTGAGAAACCACACCCTGGTTCAGCCACAAAGCCCCATGATGGATTGATTATTCATGCCTGCTGGGGGCTGAGGAGTGGCAGCTTCGGGGGCACCTCTTTGCCTTCTGAGCTTAAGGGGAAACTGGAGCTGTGGCTTTTTGTTGTTGGTGGTGTTTTGGGGTTTTTTTTGGTTTTTGTTTTTTTGTTCTTTTGTTTTTATCGGAGGTGTAGATCAGTTCGGAGACTCTGGGGTAATTTTATGAGTCACACAAACTAGAATGTCATCATCTGCTATGGCAGATAGGTTCCAGGGATTTCATTGACTATCGGTAGAAACCAGACAGGCATCCAGTAACTAAAAGTCAGCTTCCCCAAACAAAAGCAAAGGAATTACTTAAATGGACAGCCTTTTGGCAGGATGGACAGTCACACCTAGAGCCCAAACCAGCACATAGAATTGGAATTGAGGTGTCAGGAAATCGATACAGAGCATTGGAGGACCTTAGGATAAACACACCAGCAGGCTAAAAGCTAGGACCCCACGTATGAGGCTTCTCTACCCACCCAGAGCCTTGCAGTGTGCTGAGTTCTTGGTTGTTTCCCAATAAATGCATTTTAGATGTTTGAAAACAAATAAACCAGGCCTGAGGGAATTAACTCTTTGAGGTAGGAGGCTTTTGCTCCAGAATTTCTAACATATTCTTCCAGACGCATCTGTCAACCCTCTAAGTGAGAAAAGCATCCTGGCTTCCTTTGTATCTCTCAGGATGTGGCACAGGAATTTCCACTCCTGTTATTATCACAGATTTTGGTGTCAGGAGGAATTGGGGTGTAGCACAGAGATACAGCAGTTTAAGATGTCATCCTTGGTGGTTTTTTTTTCTTTCTTTCTTTCTTTCTTTCTTTTTTTTTCCATGGACCCGGACGACTTGGTTGTCAATGAGGGAATCTGTTCTTCACCACTGCAAAGTGTTCTAACAAAGACGACAGTGAGGACAATAGCAACCATGATCACAAGCGTTTGTACTACTTACTGCTTTGTGGGGTTTATTCCTTGTACTTCAAAATAACTCAGTGACACAGGCAGGGGGCTGTTACCAGCCTGTGGAAAGACCTAGGATGTTCTGGGGCAGATGGAATTGGGGAATGAGGTAGGAAAGCAGCAGGTATCATCCAGGGAGTAACAGAGTCGCACTTCTAGGGCAACTGGGATTGACCTAGATGGTGGTTGTCATGGTGGACACACAGCATGGCTCTTGAGAGGAGGACAAGTGAGAGACTGTGTGATGGGTGGAGAAGTGTGCCCTCCCTTGGCATTAATCCATGCTTCCTCCTGCTTGTCTTCTTGTTCAGAGTTCAGGCTTGTTCTTGCCTTCAGAGTGCAGTTCATATTACTGTATGATCTAGCAATGCCTCTTCCAGGTACAGACTCAGACAAATTGAAACCGGGGACTCCACCAGATATTGAATATTAACGTGAAGAGCAGCATTATTGACCAAAGGGTGGAAACAACCCAAGTGTCCACCAACAGGTGAATGCACAAAGTGAGGCATATACATAAAATGGAATGTTATTCAGCCTTAAAAAGGAATGAAATCGTGATCCATGTACAATATGCTTAAGTCTTGATAACACTGTGCTGGCTGAAATAAAAGGACAAATACTGTGTGATTCAGCTTACACGAAGGGTTTAAAATGGGCCAATTCATGGAGACAGACAGAAAGTAGAACAGAGGTTGTCCAGGGCTGGGAGGAGGGGGGAATGGAGACTTAGTAGGTTTAGGGTTTCTATTTGAAATGATGAAAGATTTCTGGAGATGGACAGTGGGGGTCTTTGCATAGCATTGTGGATGAATTTAATGTCTTTGTATTGTGCACTTAAAATGGTGACTTTTATGTGTGTGTATTTTACAACAATTTAGATGAATGAATGAATAAATAAGAAGACAAATTCAGTTTAGAGCTCATGGCCTTCTGAAAGCTTTCTCTGATCCAGCCTGATTGGAACACCAGCCTCCACGCACTTAGGACCCATTGTACTCTGATCATTAATGTACTTGACTGTCTCCACACTAAGGTGTGAGCTCCTAGAGAATATGGACTGTGTCCTCCTCTACTTTATACCTCTGGCTCAAGCCAAGTGCCTAGCACATTGTGACAACTTGATAATTCTGCTTTAAATCAATGGATCTGACATATATAGGGCATGTTAGAAATGAACACATCATAGGTTTCAAATAAATGAAACAGACACCAATTACTACACAATAGTGGTTGGTTGGATAAACTTGACTCAAATTCTTTTTCAGGGTATCTGATTGTTCTTTCCACCATAAATTTCAAAAAGTAGCATAGCAACTGGATTGATTGGGAAAAGACTGAACTTCAAATGTGGAATAAGTGATAAACAGCTTATTAATAGTTCTCAACATGTGCTAATTCCCTTACCAAAGAAATTCTTCCTTCTTTTCTTCAGTCAAGCTTGGTTAACTTGGACTCCTCCTTTAGGTCTTAATATAGACATCACCATCTCTGGGAAGCCCCCTTGATCTCTTCTCCCAGGTAGCATCTACTGTCCCCACACTAAACTTGCAATGATTTTGTAATGAACTTGCAATCATTGAGCTTGCAATGATTCAGCATCTTTCCTATCATCGTGGTTGTCACAAGATGTTACATGTACCTCTGAACTCTTTCTGTCTTCCCCACCAGACAGTAAGCTCCATATGGGCAGGGACTGCTACATTCCTAGCATCTAGCAAAATTCCTAGCATATGGAAGTACTCAATAAGTGTATATTGAAAGACTGGCTAAAGGAATGATGAGTGAATGAATGTAGTAATGTGGGCATGAAACTGTATAGGGTGCATAGCTGATCCCTTTAACCAGATGGAAGTGTTCCTACAGATCACTAAATCTACTCTTTCATGGAACAGATGAGGAAGGTGAGGTCCAGAGAGAGAAAGCAAATTTTCCCAGGTGCATAGAAAATAAATAGACAACAGGAACTAGAATCCAGGTATACTGGTTCATGGTTCTATTTCCATTGTAATACTGCTCTCTGCTCCCCTCAAGGTCAGTATTTCTGCATCCAAGATTATGTATGACCTCATACCTTTGGGATTAAGTCATAAACTCACCAGGCATGGCCTTTTGAAAGTAACATCCATTTTAACAGAGGCATTCTAGAGAACGAAACATTAAACCAAGATGTCTTTTATATAACTGGGTTTAAAACATTGGATTTGGCTGGTGGAGAATAATATGTGGGGCATTTTACATTCCCTCTGGGTGTCCCTCAAATCCTATCATCAGACTAGGCTGGCTTTTTTAGGAAAATCTGAATCAAGTGGGATTGTCATAAAGTAAGCTGAAACCTGCTTTCCTGAAGATAGGACCAAGGCTGGTGGCTAGTGGGAGAAAAAATGGTGGAGAAGGTAAAAGATGAGAGACAAGATCTACCTGAAAGCTAGAAAAGGAAAAAGAGTAATAATGTGCCCATCTATTTTTTTTTCATTCTATCGAGGGGAGAGAGTGAACAAACTTCAGTCTTTTATCACAACCATCTCCAGTGTGAAGAAATGGGGCAGGCTTCATTCATATATATGTTATAGACATCCTCGCTTTTCTCTGATTCCTGAAGGCAATGTATCCAACCTCAAGGCGTGAAACATCATTGGCCTGAGGGGCAATCATAGTAGTCTTCTTCCCCTTCACAGTGATTGGTCCAACAATGAGCATGTGACCCAGTTCTAGCCAATAAAACACAAGAAGTTCAGCAGGTGTCTTTGGGGGAGATTTTCTCCATGGGAAAGGAGAAAGCCAGTTTTTGGTCTTATTACACTCCCTCTTTGGAGCTTGGATGTGCAAGGATATAATGGTCATATCTGTGGTAGCCATCTTGGAATCTTGAGGGAAGGTTTCACTTAGGCAGAGGGTAGAATAGCAGGACTGTGAGTCCTTGATGACCTCACTGAGCCACTAAATAACCCTGAATCCTTTTGTCTCTGGTTTCTGTGTAAGTAAAATTCTGAATGTCTATGTGGATTAAGCTGTTGTTATGGTAGAAAGCAGGGGTCAGCCATCTTTTTCTCTAACGGGTCGGATAGTTAATATTTTCATCTTTGTGGGCTACATGATCTCGGAAATACTCAGTGTCTGCCATTGTAGCATCAGAATAGCCATAGACAATAAGCAACCGATTATGCTGCATTCCAATAAAACTTTATTTACACAAACAGGTGGCGGGCCACATTTGGTCTAGCTCACAGGCCATAGTTTGCCAACTCCTGGTTTTAGTTGTGAATATGTTTATCTCACAAATATGTGTTAAGGACCCCCTATGTTGCAGTCAAGGTTGTAGATGCCAGGGATATAGCAGGGATCAAACATATCAGGTCTCTGCCCTGAGAAGCTTATGCATTGCTCAGGGAGACGTGTACAAGTCAGCTGAATAAATAAGGAAGATTATTTCAGACTGTGGTAAGGGCTGTGGTGAAAGTTGAATGATGTGATCAAGCTTTGAGGTTGGGCAGAGCGATGGGGGTGGACCCCGTTGAAATGTGCTGGTAAGAGAAAGCATTTCTGGGAACATGGCATCTGAGACCTCAGGAAAAGAAGGGACTTGTTATGTGAAGAAGGAGGAAGGTCCTGCAATAGGCAACTGGATGCTTGAGGGCAGGGCTCCATTTGGTGCATCCAGGAAGCCACAGGGAGGCTGGGGAAGCATGAACCAGGGAGAGAGAAGTAGGCAGGGGCCAGAGCAAGCAGGACCTGGAAGGCCTGGGAGGAAACAGGAATTTTAAGCCCAGAGCAATGCAGAGTATAGAGTGAGGATTCAGGCTTTAAAACCAGCAGGCTGACTGTTGCGTGGACTGTAGGGAGGCAAGAGTGGAGCAGAGAGCCAGTTGGGAAGGTAGGGTCTCTCAGTGGCCCAAGAATTTTACAAGGGCTGTCTCAGTTCACTCAAGCTATGGATTGGTAGAGAAGGTAGAGACAGGCTGAAGAGGGAAAACGTGAGAAGAACCAGAAAAGAAAGTTCCAGAAAGATAGATGGACTTTTCTATGAAGATACTCAGGGCGCCATGATCCAATAAGGCCCTGGGACAGAGTTACCGGGCACCATGATCCAAGAGCTGCCGTTGACCTCCCTACCTGTTGGCAACTCACAGAGTGCCTTGCACACTTGCTGGGTCCTTCTAAGACAAGAAAGAGGGGACACAACCGAGGGGTAGCCAGGTGCTCCCAGCTGCAGCCGGGCTGGGATGGGGGATCAATGAGGCATGCAGTCACCACTAAGCCATCCCACTTCCCCTATTCCCTCGGCCTACACCACAGTGCTGTGCTCCCAAGAAGACATTTGTGGAGGGGTTGTTTAAACGGATTGTGTATTTATTCCTCACTTTGTCCCAGTGAGGATTTGCAGTAGGCCTCAAGAAAGACAGGTAATAAAATAGAAAGATATAAATTAAATATATCAAGCCTAAGGAAAATACAAATCAGATGAAAGATCAAGTGGGCAGACGAGAAAGCCAGAATGTGGATTACAACATCCTATGTGGTTGCCGGCACTAAAGCTGGGAAACCCCATCTGTTTGCTAGTTCCTATTGTATTATTTACAATATTTCCACCAGCATTGCATGGTTCCCTATATTTACTCCAAACTGTGGGCCTTTCCTGCCAGCCATGTGGTGATTACCACACAGCTAGTGGAGGTGCCTACGATGAGGGGCCCTCGCTCCCTGCCTGACTCTGAAGTGACCCTAGCAATGGCGTTTCTCCTTCTCTAGGCGGGGAGGGAAAATTGCCACTGGTATGCACAATTTTCTACTCCATTGCTTTGTGCTGGGCTTGGTTTAGCTCAGTGATTTCCCAGTCAGATTTGAATTCGCTCACGCTATTAAAATCAAAATGCTAATAAGCAAGGCAAATGGAACCAAGACCCGAGATTCTCATCCTGAAATGCTAGGGGGACTTGGCCAAGTTCCTGGGGACAGAGGACCTGGGAGAGGGTCAGAGCCAGAGCAAACCGAACAAGGGGGGCATACTGATGAAAACAAGCCAGGGGTGGCCAGCCCGGTTCCTGCTCTCGGTCAAGGCTAAATGCCTTGAGTGCCGGCATACTCAGTATCCAGGTTAGGCTCAGGCCACTTTGGGCAAGTCACTTCCCCTTTCCTCCCTTCCCAGCCAAATGGGATTGACTAATCTATCAGGAAGGGTCTGACTGCTAGGCTAGGAGGGAGCTACAGCCTACAAAGGTGGGAGATACTGTGGAAGGCAGTTGGTGGCCACAAGACTCATCTCTGTCCAAGACTACCTCTTTGGTACCCCTCACTCTGCCCACTACTCCTCTGATCCTTTCCCTCCCCCTCCATTGTCCCATCAACCTGTTATGTCTTGGCCCCATCTGTCTTTAGGTCTTTGTTGTTTCTATCTTAGGTCCTTCTGGCCAGACAGTTCCTGTTAGTGTCCCCTTTCTGGCCAAGCAGCCTCAGGATTTTAGGATCCTCCTCTGGTGACCTATCTCCATGAGTGGCCCAGACAGGAAGAGTCACTCATGTGTCCAGACCCTTCGTCCCATCCCTTCCACAACCTATCCACCCCCACCCCAAGATCTGGCTCAGATGCGTCATCTATCATTCACGGTTGACTGTTCTCAGCTCACACCCCCAAATGACTCATCCAGGTACAACACCTCCCTTGGCTGGGCCAGGCCACAGGACACCTCCATCAGGGGAACCTGGTGAGGGTAACAGGGCTGCATCATGACAGACAGCCTGGGGTCCTAAAGTAGGCTGACCAACTCCTCCCAGTTTGCCCTAGACTTTGGGAAACCCCTCAGTCCTGGGTAAATTGGGATGTCAGTCACCCGATAAGAGAACTGGATACAGAATATAAGAACCAGCCTCGGTCTCACCTCTGTCCTGCCATACCTGTGTAACCATTGGCAACACACATCTCCCTCTCTATGAACTGGCCATTATAATCTCTTCCCTGCCTCCTTTGCAGGGCTGTTCTAAGGGTCACATCAGATAATAGATGTGAAAGCACTTAACGAACACTAAAGCACTGGACAGATGTAAAGGGGGCTTTATTACCCAGTGTTTATGACCTTGAGGCCAGAGTATTAGCAATTTCAATTAATCAAATAAATGGAAAAATAAATTGGTTTTATGGAAACAGATTCCTGCACCTTGCCAAGGGTTTGGGGCTGAGGTAAGGGAAAAGCAAGAATCCGAAGGGCTCAGAGCTCTGGCTGAGCTAAACCCAGGCAGAGGCTTACCCGAGCCCGCTGCCGGAGGAGCCCAGGACATGCCTGCCGGACACCCGTAAGCTCAGCTGTGCTCTGATCAGTATCCTTTCTCAGCCATGGAGCAACCAAGCACAGTTGATTTTTTTTTTTTTTAAGATTTTATTTTATTTATTTCACAGAGAGAGAGAGATCACAAGGAGGCGGGGGGGGGGGGGGAGCAGGCTCCCCACTGAGCAGAGAGCCCGATGCGGGCCGCGATCCCAGGACGCTGAGATCATGACCTGAGCCGAAAGCAGAGGCTTTAACCCACTGAGCCACCCAGGCGCCCAGCACAGTTGATTCTTAACTGTCCATGCTGTGATTGAATAAACTGGCAAGTGGCAGCCAACTACCATTTATGTGATTTGCACGAGGTTTCACAAGCTGTTTGAGTGCTAACTCTTGAACATTGGTGCATTCATTGCTCTGGGCATTGCAATAGTCTGGGAAGGTTCTGGAAGCGACATGCTGAAGACCCGGCTTGGGAGGATGTGGAAACTGAGATTGTCCCTGGACCCTGATGCGAAGCACCAGCCTAAGCATAGCAGGCACTGTGCTGGAGTTTGAATCCTGATGCTTTGAGTGGAACGTGGACATAGCTATGATGAGCCAGCCCCCTTCTTCCATACTGGAAGGAAGGTCATGGTCGGACATGAAATCAAACTCAGTTTGACAGACGGAGAGCCAGGTGCCACCTCGGAAGTCTTCTAGGTGGAGAGGCAGGTAGAGAAATAGCTGCACACAAGATAGTTCTAATGCAGGGCTGTGTGCACAGAATAGGGCCATTCATCCCACAATAGACTTAGACAGGGTAAGTGACAATCTTGTCAATAATTTGGGAGCAAAGTTTGCTATATGGATAATCTGCAACCCAGATCATCTGTCCCCATATAATTAAGAATAGATTGTGCCCAGTTCTGGTTTATGGGCTTATGGAATTCGAGGCACTGTGGATCCAATGAAACACAACCACAACAAAACTAAAGGCCTCCTCTCCTCCCAGCTCAGCTAATCAATAAGGCCGTTGAGAGGGAAGATTTGCCTGGTGCAGGTCAAGCCACTGCTGGTCTGGGCCGTTAGCTTCGTGGAAGTCACTGGTGTCCCCAGACTCTTTTCATCTGGGAAATGGGGTCACAGCCAGACAACCTTCGGTCAACCCCTCTTGTTGTGATATTTATTGTCTACTGATGAATTGCGCTTTGAAGAGCCACAGTAGGGAGAAGTAAGGGCGTTTGCCAAAATTAAAGTGAGTGTCCAATGCTCTTTCAAGTGATAGAGGGTTTAAGATTTGGAGAATGTTTTTAAGGTTACCTCTTTATTTTATAGAGAAGAAAAACAAGGCTCAGAGTGTGTATGAAGGGATAGGGCATGGAGATGATTCACGCCCATTGTTGGAAAAATGAAGATTGATTTTGGAGGGTTCTGACTCTATCTGTGAAATTATACCAAATATTTATTGAATATTTACAACAGGCAAGCCACTGTTCTAAGAGCTTGTTAGGCATTCCCTTAAGTAATCCTTCTGTGAACCCTGAGATAGTTACTATTTTATCTTCATTTTGCAGATGGGACAACCAAGGCACAGAGAGGTTAAGTAACTTGCCCAACATCACACAGCTAGCAGACTGAAATGAGATTAGACCTCAAACCCCAGAACCATGTCCAGTGTTTTTATTAAAAAAAACAAAAACAAAAACAAAAAACAAACCATAAGAGACTCCTAATCTCACAGAACAAACTAAGGGTTACTGGGGGGTAGGAGGGTAGGGATAGGGTGGATGGGTTATGGACATTGGGGAGGGATTGTGCTATGGTGAGTGCTGTGAAAGGTGTAAGCCAGATGATTCACAGACCTGTACCTCTGGGGCAAATAGAAGAAAAAAAACTTGCCCTGGATTACCATAAATAAAGGATGGCTTCTGTTTCTAAATGGGCTTTTATTTCCACTTGTTAACTAATCACTGGTGTACTCGACAGGCAGCCTCGCTCAGAGTCTGCAGAGCCATTAGCTCTCTGAACATGCATGTTTAAAGAACCCCCCCTTGCCTTCCTCTGTGAAGGGGGCCCCTGCTTGCTGATAGTCTGACCCACTCTCCATGAGTCTATTGAGTCCAGAGCAGCTCAATGCCCTCATTTTAAATACGGCTTTCATGGAAAGGAAAGCAAGGCAAGTGTGCATTTAGACCCTGGTTCCGACTCTGCGATCCCTGGGTGTCCCTGAGTTAAAACATATCTTTGTAGAGGTTTTGTAGATAGCAGTGCCCGGTTGCCAAGTGCTGCCCACAGATGAGAGGAGGGATGGGAAATTCTCTTGAGAGCGAGGATAAGTCATAGGGAGGCTTGAATACTTTTTTAAAGTGCCATCGTTCATATAAACTACAAGCTTATCACAGAGATCTTCGGCTTTCAATTAAAGAGGGTTGCCTACTGATGAGACTTCCCTGAGTGTTTTTATTTGTATCTAAAGATAGTAAAATATTGTTTCTTTGTATCACAGTTTGTATTCCTCACTGCTTCTCAGTCTGGATTAAGCAGTCACCTATTTGTAGGTATAATGACATTCTGGGGCATGTATTTGCTCTATGCGTTAAGTCATTTACATGGCTTGTCTTATCTAATCGTATAGTCACGTAGCACCTAGGAGTTTGGTGCTATATGACTTTCCATCTTCAGATGAGGAAAACAAGGCACAGAAGGGGTCCGCAGTCCATTGCCCAGTAAGTAGTGGCAGTACCAGGTTCCAATCCTCGCTGCCCCGGGTTCCGGATTCTGCTCTCAACCTCAGTTCTCTGTTGGTAGAATGAACTGGCACAATGATCTGTGTCTAGCCTCTTCCTCATCAAATGAGGAAACAGATAGGCAGATAGACAAAACCCCAGACCTCCCTCTTCCTGGTGACACATTCTTTCTACGGGCAGACCTTAATTCATATTGTTTCTACTAGAAGGGCTGAGTGCCCTTGGACAAATTACTAGACTCAGTGCCTTATCCGAGAAGTAGGGATATCAACACATACTTAGTAGATTTGAAGGAATGATGGAAAGACAGAGATTGGGGTGCCTGGGTGGCTCAGTGGGTTAAAGCCTCTGCCTTCGGCTCAGGACATGATCTCAGGGTCCTGGGATCGAGCCCCGCATCGGGCTCTCTGCTCAGCAGGGAGCCTGCTCCCTCCTCTCTCTCTGCCTCCCTCTCTGCCTACTTGTGATCTCTCTCTCTGTCAAATAAATAAATAAAATCTTTAAAAAAAAAAGAAAGAAAAAAGAAAGAGATCCACACTAGCACTTTGGACATAGTATAGGTTGTTCTTTCTTCCTTTCTCCAAAGCAAAGCTTCTGAGAAAAAGAAGAAGCAGATCTATTGACTATCCCAGAATATCTTTGGGAAGATATACTCAGTCTGCATATTGGACAGTGGATTAACATCCATGGAAGATAAAGTATTCCTATAATATTCTCAACTGAGGATGACTTGGCAATGCTTGGAGACATGCTTGTCACAACTGAGATGGGAGAGAAGGGCTTGTTACTGGCATCCAGCCAGGAGAGGCCAGGGACAGGGCTAAATTTCCTGCAATCACAGAGCAGTCCCCCAGAAGAAGTAATCATCCAGTCCAAAATGTCAATAGTGCTGCTGTTAAGACACACTGCTATAAATCAACATGAAAAAAGATCAACAATTCAATAGAACAATGAAAAAGGATATGGAGAGGTAAGATAAAGAGAAGTAGAAACAGAAATGGTCAATAAGCAAGACTCGCTGGTCATCAGGGGAAATGCAAATTAAAGCAAGAATAAGGTGCCATTTCCCACCATCGAATGGGCAGGCATTTAAAAAGTGTGAGTACCAAGTGCTGGTTGGGTTGTAGAGTAATGAGAACTCAAGCGAATGCAGGTACAACCACTTTAGGGAGCAGTTTGGCAATACCTAAATTGAAGAGCAAATCTACCCAAGAGAACTCTACCTCCCGGTGCAGAGAGAAATGTGAGCAAGAAAGTTAATGGCAGCACTCTAGTAGCAAAAAATTGGAGACAACCTAACATTCCATCACAAGGGAAGTAGATGATTAAATGAATAAATAGCATGCATCAACGTGGTTAAATAGCAAAAGCTTGAGGAAAGAAGTTGCAGTGAACCCTGAAAGAGTATTGATGCATACAAAGATCTAAGGCTGGCAACAAAACTATTAACAAAGAATGATGTTTATTATCACACTTCTACTAGAAACATAAGTTCTAGAAAGGGACTATCCATTTCAAGATGATGGATATCTCTGGAGAAGGAAAAGTGGGAGGGAATAACGTCCAGGAGAGTCAGAGGGCTCCTGTTGTATGTATAAAGTTTTGTTACCCAAGGAGGGTGGTGAGTACTCTATTATTCTCTGTATTTTTGTGTATTTGTAATACAAATAAAACAAAATGCCACAGAAAATAGCAGTGTCTTCTCAATGGCCTAGTGGACCCATTTAACTCAGGCTGGGGCAGGGTATTCAAGAGAGGGCTCCTGAGGGGAAAATCTGCTCTCCTTCTTATTCTGAATCCCTTATGTGACCATGGCTTATCCAGGCAAACATGTGCCATGAAGCCCATATTTCACCTTCGTGATGAGTCTTACGGCCCCTCTGAAGATTGGTATCTGTGTGTTTTGGGAAGGCCTTAGTTCCAGACTCTGAGAACAAATTTTTTTTTTCTGGAATAATTAAGATTCAGGATCCCAGGCCATTCCATAGTCACCTTCAAGATCTAATATGCAGATGCTTGTAACATTCCCTGGGGATGGCAGTGACAGGTGGAGTGGGCCCATCATGGGGCACAGGCAATGCAGATGGCTGAAAGAAGGGGGAGGGCAGAGAATGGGATTGCTTCTGGAGACCATGCAACTAGGCCAGTTCATGGAAAGCACGAAGCAGGTACGCTAGACAGTTGGCAGTCACTCCTTTGGGGTTCTCTATAAGGGCAGTCTCCTGTCATACATAGATACGCTTATTGGTGCTGCTCCCTCATACGGACTCAGCCTTAATTCAGTTGAGCATTTGGGCCTTGTGTAGTAAGATTTGATTTATAGATAAGCCTGAAAATCTGGTCCTGTCATCACTGGATCTAGAGTCAGAAGCTTCCTACCCCCAGTTTTAGAACTCCTCTACTTATGGCCAAGGGTGGAGATGTGATAAAGGCAGTGGGTTCACTGTGGCCCCCATTCTTGGCCATGCCATGTAGGATCTCTCTGAGGCCTTCTGGGAACTGAACCAATAGTGGTTCCATACAAGCTCCTGGGTGAAGAAGCCACATTCAACAGAGGTGATAAGTGGTTTCCAACAAAATCCTGCTAGTACATATGATAGCAAGTCCATCCATCTCTTGGCTGGTATAAACTGAGCACATTGCTCAGTGTGGTCAGTTGGCTAGTATAGACTCTGAGCACTGAATTCTCTAGTTTCAGAAGGGAATAGAATACAATCTCCATTTCCTGCCAGAGAAAAGACCAATAATCTCTCCCACATACTGACTTCTATAACCTGGAACTTCATTCACATCAGTGAATAGCCCCATCTGAACAAAAGCCTGGAAAGACTTGAGGGATAGTAGTGGTAGGGTTTTCTCTCTCTTTTTTTTTATGTCTACTGAGTATGCATCTGAAATGTCTACCCAGCATACATCTGAATGGCTGAGATGAATTTATTTGAAGGAATTTGCATGAAATAGACAACATCCTCTTGTCATTCCAGATGTTCAAATTTTGTCTCGCCAGAGAAATTGTACTCTTTCAATGACCAGAACACTCTCAGGACAGATGTAAGACTCTTAGAAGCATTTATAAAATGGACATAAAGAGGGTCTCAGGAATCTGCATGACATTTCACACTATGCATAATCAATGAATGAATTATCCTCAAATAACAGATGTTCATGGTCATCTTCTACTGACAGTAGCTTGGAGAGGGGCTATGAATGGGTGGGTCTAAGTGCTGATCACAATCTTCATGGAGCTTGAATCCATTCAGCAAATATTTACTAAACACCTACCATGTGCTAAGCATGCCTCTAGGTGCTGATAATTTGTCAGTGAAAAAAACAAAGTTCCTACATGAAGTTTTCATTTTGGTAGAAGAGGCCAACAATATGCAACATGCAATAACAAAAGGTAGACTTTAGATAGCGGTAACTACGGTAAAAAAATATGCAGTAAGATAGTTTGTAGAGACCAACTGGGACCCAGATGCAGTCCCTTTGCTCCTAGACCATATACTCAACTTGGGAATATCATAACAGGAAGATGCTCTAGGTGACCCAGCTAGAGGGACGGACCCAGACGTTGTAGTACATGATATTGTATACCTTTTCCAAAAGTCATGAACTCGGGCTTAATCTGGAACAATGTACCACCTGAGGGAGATCAGTCTGATAGATGGGTGAGAGGAGATGAAGTGGAAAGATTTAAAAATCCAGCCCCAATATTTTAGAGCTCCTCCCATCAGGAAGTCACATCTCTCCCCACCCTTGAATCAGGGCTTGCTTTGACCTGCAGAACGTGGTGAAGGAGAGTCTTAGTTAATTCTAGAACCAAGGTCTCAAGAGGTCATGCAGGTTTTGTTTTCACACTCCTGGAACCTTGAGAATGCCACATTCTGAAGACACCTAGTCTGACCTCCTTGAGGATGGAGACGCCATATGGAGAAAGCCCAGGTGGAGTATAAGAAGCTATTCCAGTTACCCCTGCTGAGGCCTGGGACATACAGGCAGAGCCATCCAGGAAACCCCCACACTGACTGTAGTTACATGAATGGAGCTAAGCAAGACCAGGAGAAGAACCAGTCAGCCAGCCCACAAGATCATGAGAAAAAATAGGTTGTGAAGGGTCTATGCAGTAATAGGTAACGAATGGAAGATAACACAAGGACACACAGACAGCGATGGCATGGCTCCCTGGGGCCAATCAGTGACAGAGAGTACTCATAAGATTTGGAGTAAGGGAAGCAGGTTCTGTCCCAGGGCTGGGCCCCAGAAGAGTGACGCAGAAGTCGAGGCCAAGATTACTTCTCTGTGAGACCCACCCTGCACTGTCCTTGTATGTCCTGATGGTCTGAGAATGGAGGCTTCAGACTAGAACACCACAGGTCCCCAGGATTCAGGCCTGCAACAGTGGGCACAAGGCTTGGAGTAACAAGGCTCATTCCTGACTCTTCTCTCTCGGTCCTGATGGGTTTGGGGCTGGGTGGGACAGGGTCAAAGGAATTGATCTTCAGTAGCGCAACTGACCCTTGAGCAATGTGTGTTTAAACTGTGTAGGTCCACTAATACATGGATTTTTTTTTTGTAAATACAGTGCAACACTGTAAATGTATTTCTTTTTCCTTATGGTTTCCTTAATAACATTTTCTTTTCTCTACTTTACTTTATTGTAAGAATTCAACATATAACACATATACAAAATACATGTTGACTAACTATGTTATCCATAGGGCTTCCCATTAACAGTAGGCTATTAGTAGTTAAGTTTTGGGGAATCAAATGTTCTAAGTGGAGTTTTGACTGTGCAAGGCATCAGTGCCCCAACCCCTGCTTTGTTCAAGGGTCAGCTGTCCTGAGCAAGGCAGGCTTCTCAGGAGGGAAAGTCTTCATTTATAAAAAGATAAATCTAAGGCTATAGGGACCAAGTGCCAAAGGGTAGGTCAGATGCTAAGAACTTTAGGAGTTCAGAGAAGGGACAGACCACCCCAGAGACAAACAGTTGGTGCAGGATTAGAGCAGACAGTCTCGTGAGGGGGTGAAGATTTGAGCAGATAAAGAGTTGGACAGCAACAAACAAGAAGTAGGTAGGAGTGACTGGGAGGGCACTTAGGAAGGGAGGGTGATGGGAGAAAAGGAGAGGAGGCAAGATCCAGCCTGCCAGGGGAGGATGGGCAGACCCATCTGGCTAAGGGAGTGCTCATGTACATATGACCAGGAAATAAAGACGAATTGTGAATGCTGAGATAAGGGACTTTACTTCTAGGTTGTGGCACATGAAAGCCACTCATGGTTTTTCAGCAAAGAAAGATACATACTTTAATGATAAAGATTTAAGTAAATGGATGGGTGGATGAACCGATGAATTTGCACCAACAAGGACAGGCAGATGTGATTTTAAGCATAAAGATATGAATGAATGGATGAAAGGAGAAATGGATGGCTGCATGGATGGATGGATGAGTATATAATAATGAAGACATACATATATGCACTTTAAACATAAAGATCTGAGTGGGCATATGAATAAATGAATGGATGCATGCATGGATAGATGGGTGAATGGATGATTGTGTGGCAGAAGGAAGAGCCTGAGGAAGTCAATTAAGTTTTCTGGTGAGCAGCTTTGACACTTAAATTCATCATTGCTTCTGCCCTCCATTGCCCCACTCCCTGGGGCCCATCCCATCAGCCCAGTACTGCAGGTTCACCTGAGTGTTGGTGAAATGGTTCAGGAGAGTGTGTCATGAGGGTGGCAGGAGCTCATCGATCACAGCCAGGCCCCAGCTCCTCTGGGAGCAAATCACAGCAGCATGGGATGAAGGCTGCAAGACAGGGAACCGAGACCCACACTTGTCACACTGCTACATGCCTCACAGAGTTTTGGCAAAGGGGGTTCCCAGCCGCATTGCTTTATTGTCACAGCATTGAGCACACTGCTAGGCACATAGTAGATGCTCCATAAAAGTGTGATGAGTTGAAATGAAATGTCATGAAGTTCCCTGAATAGGGCAAACAGGTTGTGTATCACTGACACCATCCCTGCCATCACATCCTCATGAAAGCCATTGTCAGAGAGAATGACAGAGTGAGTTGAACAGTCCATCACCTGACCTTCAAGAGAAGATATAAATCAGACTTCATCAGCTCTCAGGGAAATAAATCGTACGAAATGAGCCTGCCATCTGCCTTTTGTGATATAAATCAAGCTTCCTTTGGCTCTTTTTTGCCTATAGGCTGAGGTCCATATTCCTAGCAAAATATGCAGAAGTCCCCCCACAATATGACCTTAAGCTTTTTAAAATATCCATATTGTCATTCATGTATTGATTGCTAACTATGTGTAAGAGAATATATCAGGCATTGAGACCCTGAGAAAAATGAGATACATCCCCTCCCCTCAAGGAGAATATTATCTATTACCTATCAAGGAGACAGATACTTAGACATGTCCTATACATTTAATGCCTATCTATAGCCACACAGTATAGCACAATAACTAAATAGGCACATGCACGTGGCCCAGGTAACACAGAGGAGGAAAGGATGAGTGATTAACTCTGCTAGAGGGTCAGGGAAGGTGTCATCTCAGTTAAGATGATTCGGGAAGGTTAAGTAGAAGTTTCCCAGGCCAAAAGAGAAACAAGGACACTTTACGCAGAAGGAAAAGTCTCAGTTAAAATCCTTGGCCACAAGTTACAGAAGTTGAAATGAAATAGGGAGTTTAATATCTAGAGATCTGACCTGTCAACTCAGAGGTTGGTTGCACAAGTCCAATGAGAGGATATATAAAAAATGCTTTGTAAGCTGCAAAGTGCTAGGTGGATGCAAGAGCTTATTATAGGTGTTCAGTATCTGAGTGGTGATTGATTGGCCAATTTGGCACAACCCAGTGGGAACAGACCATAACACCTCCCCGAACCAAGGCATGCTAATAGAGAACTTACCAAGGTGTGTCTTTAACCTGAGGGCTCCCCTGGAACCCATTTGGATTTTGTTTGACGGTGAAAGGGCTGATAGAGGGCACAGGTAGGTGGGAAGGTCAGACAGACTTGGAACTAAAGAGTGATGGTCACTGCCATTTGAAGAGTCATCAAAAATCAGAATGAAATGGCTTGGTGGTCATCAAGTAAGCTAATGAAAGCAATGATATCTGGGTGCTATTTGAAATTTTTTAAGAATAAGGACACTGTGGCAATCAAAGCATTCATCAATAATGGGTCAAGTATCTACTGTTTGTGAGGACTTGTACTTAGTAGAACGGGGGAGACAGAGGTTAGAAAATGCACAGCCTCTTCCCTCAAGGAGTCCGAGATTTGTAACCAAGTCTTGCAATATGGTAGATAAGTGCCATGCCCAAACCCAAATCTTGACTTCCACTCCCAAACTCATCCCTCCGCTTATTGTTTCCCTCTCATGACTGGCGCCTCCATTCCCCAAAATCCCCCAGGCCCCAATCTGAAAGCCAGTTCTGCCCTTTCCCTCACGTTCTCCCCCCATATTCAATCCACCAACAAGTCTTATTGGCTTCTCCTCCAAAGGAGATCCCAGCCCTTCAGCTCCTTACCCCTCATAGCCACCACCATCATCTCTGCCTGGAACATGACTTCCATGCTCACCTCCCCACAACCCAGCAACCACAACCCTGCATCTTTTCAAGATACAGATCAGACAATGTACCCACTCCTCTCTCATTCTCTCAACGCTAAACCTTCCCTTTAGGCTTAGACCCAAATCCAGATTCTTTGCAGTGACCCACAGAGTCTACATCATTTTACCCTGGTCCACTGTTTAACCATTGCTCTGGTCCTCATTCACTGCACTCCATCCACACTTGCTTTCTCCCCCACCAGACATATTCCCACCCCCAGGGTGTTGCTTTTGCTGTTCCCTCTGCCAGAACTCCCCCCCCCAGATCTTTACAAGGTCATTGCCTCACCACATGCAGACTCTGCCCAGAGATGGAGTCCATGATGGCCTCACTGAAATAGCACCACTCTCAACCCACTACAATCTCCTTATCCAACATTTTTTCATAGTAATGACATAGAGCACATGATAGGCACTAAACAAGTAATGTTTGAATGAATGCACAGGAGGGGACACCAGGGAAGGAGTGAACATATATGCTTGAAAGAAGGAAGGGGCTGCTGGCTTTGGGTTCTGGAAGATGATTATGATCTTACCCGGTAGACAAAGAACAGGAACATTCCAAGCAGAGAGAATGGCATAAACCAAAGATGTAGAAGAACACGGCATTTCTGCTGGAGGGGAGACAACTCAGTTATGAGGACACAGGTGCTTGGGAGAACACAGTGGTGTGCAAAGCGAGGCAGATCACTGAGGGCCCCATGAGTCGTGAGTCGTGCCAAGGGAGGGAGCTCCAGCTGCAAGAAGACATCTCAGATAATGGGAGATTATCACAAGGAGTGGTAAAGGGGATCCTGGAGATAGAGATTACTGGGCCTAGAGCTGAAAGAGCTTCAGGGCTCCAGGTGGCTCCCAAGAGTTTGCAAACCTTTCAGTTACTGCATTGCTGTCATGTAACAGAACCTGGCTGACAACACCCCTCCCAGGTGTGTTCATGTCCATTCCTCTGCTGGCTGGTGCCTTCGTTCTGCGTCTTTAGTTCAGATTACTCAGACAAAAAGAAATGTGACTCCTGTTTTGTCTGTTAAGAGAGGCAATGTTTTATTGGCCAGCTGGTAGCTGGGATGCTTCTCTCTTAAGTCAGATATTGCTGCCTTTATCCATCAGTTGTGGCCTGGTTTGAAAGAAGGACATGAACATGACTCCTTGGCCCTCCCTGTCCCCAGTAGGGACCATGGACAGGGTCATTCCTTGAATAGGAGAAGGAGTATCCACCATTCCTGAGGCTGTCGAGTACCGTATATATGACCAGAAAACACAAGTGATAGTAAAATTAAAAGCAAAATCGTAATTGTCTCAATTCTTCCAAGTGTTTGTCCTGAGATAGGAGAGTGCCCAGATCCTCTCTACTTCTCTACTAATTGCTCTCTACTAATTGCTCTTTTTGTGTAATGGTAAGGCTCCTGGCAGAGTGGCAGAGGGAGGCAGAAGGGACGTGAGCACTGAGTGGGGAAGGCAATCAGTGGGAAGGGAGGATGACCCTAGGCGGTAAGGATGCTACCAGCTCCAAGAGCCAGAGAGTCCCTCCTGCACCCACGTGACAGTAAGGCCCTTCAGAGCTCCCGCAACAGGAAATTTAGCTGAGCCCCAGAGTTATAAGAGTCCTCACTGTCTTCTCCCCCAGGGACCCAGACTCTAGCCCTCTTGATACACATGGACTGGTTTCACCCTCGGGCTCATGGTAGCAGGATGTCCCCAGCAGTCCTGGGTACCACACATGAACAGGACAATGTCCAGAGGGAAAAGGGGAACCTCTCCTTCTCTCTTAAAAAAAGAGGAGAGATTTTACAAGAAGCTTCTCCGAAGACTCTGCCTCCCTTCTAGTTGGCCAGAATTGGGTCACCTGACCCTTCCTGTTGCCAAGGGAAGTGAGATGACCCTTAGACCATTCTATGGGTGGGATTCATCATCCCTCTTCCTCTGCTGGGGAGGCATGGATGTCTGAACAGATTCCAGGTTCTCTTGGGAAGGAAGGTGGATATGCATGGATGCTGGGAACGCAGACTTAGAGTGTCCACTTCACCTCTGAAGACCATTCTAGAGAACACCAAAGGGGAGAAGATATGGCACAGGAAGTAAAGAGGTGGTATCCTATACAAAGAAGGCGATCAATGTGCAGGCAGAAGGTCCATTTTCAAGCACAGCACTGCCCCCCACTAAGTGTTATGTCCTCACTGAATCTCACTATGCTCACCTGTAAAATGGGCATTTGGATCTCTCCCGTAATTGTCTCAAAACCCAAGCAAGACAATGGAGGCAGGAGAGGTTCCCACCCTGAGGAGTGTGACAGCTCATATGAGGAAGTCGGTTATTATTAATGAGAGAGCCTTCAGAGTCAGAGTCAAGGGCAGGCCAGGGATATAGGCTAGGAGTGGCTTGCTGGCACCTGGAGGTGTGAATGGCAGGCAGTGCCTCTTCACACTGCTCCCCGGGGGCACAAGTCCCTTTCTCAACCCTTGGATATTCCTGTTTGCCGAAAGACACCAAATGACAAAGATAGTTAATTCAGGAGACCCGAGCAGAGTGGCGTACTTTTTGTGACTTTCTACTGACCCAGGGACTGTGCTGGTGCCACCGGCAAAGATCTTTATCTCTAGGATGGAGGGCTCGTGCTCCTTAAATCAGCATTCTAGAACCTTCTTGGAAAGGGTGGGGAAGCCAACTTTACCCGGATCCCTGGCAAACCGACCAGTGGATTAATGAGGCAGGGCAGGCCTCCCTAATCAAGATTTTCATTTTTCATTGTTGAAGCTTTCCTCAAAAATCTCAGTTAATTGGATTGCTGACTTGGCGATAGGGACACAGGCTTTAAAATGAGAGAAAAAGGCAGACAGAGACAGGGCAGTTACCTCCGTGTCTTGGAGCGCTGTGCCTTTATCCAGTTAATCTTAGCTTGGCGTGACGATGTACTACTTTCGTGCCTGCACGGGTCCAGCCTTGACAGGGAGCTGGCGCAGCATCGCCCCCAGAGTCAGACCTGACCTTCTGCAGGGAGCAGGTGTGTCCTGTGGCAGCCCTAATATCCAATTTGGACCTTAGCCGTCTAAGGCAAACACTAAGGCAGATGACCAGGACTGGGGAGCCAGGATCCAGGGCCCCACCCATCCCACCCACAGACCACCTGTGGCCTTGAACAAGTCACTTTTCTCCATCGTCTTGGGTCCCCATGGTAAAAGTAATGGGGTTCCACTAGTCGGGCTCTGAGAGCCTTTCCAGCTCAGCTGCTCTGCTGGTTCTCTGGGAGCAGCGGCTGCAAGATGGGATAGGGCGGAGGGCTTTTTCAATCGTTCAGGCTGCGGCACTCTGAGAGTCTGGTGGAGCCACTCAGGAGCAGACCTGGGGTCCCACAGCCCACAAAGATAAGGAACAGGGAAAGGTCGAATGTGCCTCCAGCACTTAGTGAAAAGTGCCCCCGGGATGGGCTCCGGGGAGAGCTATATGATGCATTCTTTGCAGATGTCTGAAATGCAGGAAGCGGGAATAGTGGGGGGATTGGGAATAGTGGAAGTCTGCATCCAAAAGCCTAGTTCTGCTGCAGGGGTCACTTCTTTCTAGACCTGCTTCCTCGCTGTAAGATGGACAGAAGACTCTCTACATTACAGGGCTGGTGGGTAGATTAGAATAGATGAGTATCTAAAATGCCTGATACGGGGCAAATACTGAGTGTTATTTCCTTTCATCCTGTGCTAGCTGAAACATCACTACCTTCCCACTTCTCAGAAGGCTGAGTTCTGAGAAGCAGAGAAACCTCCTTATTTTAAGTGGCGTACATCCAGAGAGTTTAAAGTTCGGAGGGAAACTTCTGGATGTGAGGGGCAGCTGGCCTTGCAATTGTGGTTCCCTTTGGCTCCAGCTATTCCTTTGAGCTCTCTCCCTGTCCTAGGTTTTCCTAAAGCCCACTAGTCCAAGCCTGGTCTCAGACCAACCCTGTGGCTCCCCAGTGAAGCCCCTGGGAGGAGACAGAGTATGCAGGGGAGTTGGCTAAGTCTTAAGGGAAGGCAGAGAAGGATCAAAGAGGGAGACCCTCAGACTCACTTTCTCCTCTGCTTTCCGTAAGGGATCTTCATGCCACTGGAGGCAGCCACCCATCCCAGCCCCTCTCCTGATATCCCACCTTCTAGCTTCTGGATTGACTCCAAATAGATGGCACCAACTCACCCAGGAAGTTCCTTGTGATATTTCAGCCTCCTCAAGGTTAATCGTAGAGAACCCCGTTCCTACAGGCAGCCCAATGGTTCACAGATGCCTGCTCTGGTCTGAGAAGCAACTGTCCCCAGGCACTTGGTGCCAAGAATGATGTCCTCTTCCAGGCAGGACTCACTCTTGACACACAAGGGTAGTGGCCCTCCAGGACTGGAGTGCCCCAGTGTCCGTACCAGCACAGTGATGACATCTGAAGTCCTGGACAGTGTGGTCTTGCTGTCTGCTGTCATCCAGGTTGCGTGAGATAGGGCTGATGATTAGGGATGGGGAGGGTGGGGTGAGGGATGATGGGAAATCGTTGGGACTCTGTCTACTTGGTCAGTCATTTACTAAGCATTCCGGAGCACCTGTTACATACAAGGTCTCTGCTGGGCACTGGAAAGTGACAAGTAGGATGCGATGGAGAAGCTTCCAGTCTATTGGGGAGGATGGCACATCTGCAACAATGGCTGCCTAGAGAAATACGTGCCATGAGAGCAAGTCAGATCCGGGAGTGCAGAGGAAGAAGGGAAGGGCGTTTGGCCTAGATGGGTTGGAGAGGATTTCACAAAGAAAGCGACCTGGGATCTGAGCCTTGGAGAACGGTCTGATTCTCCTAAGAGTAACAACTGCCCCTATTTGATTCCCTTGGGGGGAAAAAAATCTTTCAATCACCCTGGATTGGAACTGCTTCCCTGAGATAAAATCCAAGGAGTCTGGCAGAAGAGGACCAAACTTCTAAAAGGAGTCCCAGGAATGTGAACACCCAAACCTAATCCGAGATGTTAAGATCTTCTGGGAGGGATGCTCTTGCACACAGCCTTGGCTAGAGCGGTGCCAGTAACTGAACCAGGACCTGCATCTATTTTTAAAATGATCTACACTTCTGGGAATAGTCCCGGAGGGAAATCGGTCATCGATTGCTAGGAAACCAGCAATCCCTGCTGGGCTTTCTGCTCCCTGCCACATTTTTTTTCCCCAGGTTCCTGCCTGTTCTCCTCTCAGCACATACACCCAAACTCACCAGCATATGTCTCCTTACTGAATAAAAACACCAGAGCATGGGGGAGCCTGGGTGGCTCAGTCGGTTAAGCATCTTCCCTTGGCTCAGGTCATCATCCCAGGGTCCTGGGATGGAGCCCAGTATCGGGCTCCCTGCACTGCAGGAAGCCAGCTGCTCCCTCTGCCTCTCTCTCTCTCATGAATAAATAAATAAAATCTTAAAAAAACCAAACACTAGAGTGTGCAAGACAATAGATGATCTACAAATTATGGCACTCCAGACAATCCAGATGGTAGAAGAGTCCATGTGTTTCTACACTTTGTTTCTGTTTCCATGGCTGATCATTAATGCAAACTTCCTTGCTGTGCCCCCAGGCTCCCTTTTTAATTGGTTTTAAAACCCAAATGTGAGGGCACCTGGGTGGCTCAGTGGGTTAAAGCCTCTGCTTTCGGCTCAGGTCATGATCTCAGGGTCCTGGGATCGAGGTCCGCATCGGGCTCTCTGCTTGGCAGGGAGCCTGCTTCCTTCTCTCCCTGTCTCTCTGCCTGCCTCTCTGCCTACTTGTAATCTCTCTCTGTGTGTCAAATAAATAAATAAAATCTTTAGAAAAAGAAACAAAACACCCAAATGTGACCAGCCAAGAACACATACACATGCATGGATGTGCACATGTTCCTTCAGGACCCCTGGGTAGAGCCAGACTTTGGTCTTCGACCATGACATGACTATGTACATACATATATTCTAAAGTTGATACTCAAGAGTAAGGGAATGGAAAAGATTCTTACCAGTAAAGGAGTGGGACTAACATTCTCATTTCTGAAATGACACACGTGCAATCATTGTGAAGCTCCTTCTTGTCCATGACACTCAATGCCCATGACCCAGGAAGCAGAAAGACCTGGAGTCCTGAAAATGTAGACTGTTCCACCTACCCCACAGAGACACAGCAAGCCAGGGAGACAATCAGGTGTTTAGAAAGGACCAAGAGTTTTGGAATTAGACAAATCTAACTTGTCCAAATCACAACTCTGCTGTATTATTAGGTCTGTGACTTCGGATATTTTCACCTACCTAAGCCTCAGTTTCTTCACTTCTAAAATGGAAATAATAGGACCTAACTTACAGGTTATTATGAAGGTACCACAAGCTAAATCTTGAAAGCCCCATGCAGTGTGCTCTCACCCCAAGGGTACTCAGTGAATGTGGATGTCTCCTCTTCATCTGACCTCCTAAGGGAGTACCCACAGCCGCTGGCTTTCGTTCCTCACAGTCATTGGCTTCCTCACTTGGGAGTATTTGCTAGTGCACAGCTAAAACAACATTTTAGAGGACTTCTAATGCCCCTGAGTTTTTCCTTCCAGCCTCAAGCCACAGGCTCATGCCTTTCTTTCCTCTGAATTCTTTGAACTTCACCTCCTAAGAGGTCTTGGGACGTTTCTGCCCAAACAGCCTTTCCTTTCCTAAATATCACAAATGCCAATTTTCTGTATCTAAAATTTGCTATCAAATGTATTTCATCAACTCATGAGTACTCTGGGGTCTTACTTGGTTCCAGAGTACCAGTTCCCTTAGTCACTTCCTCTCCTGTCTGGGAAAGAACCTGGTCTCCAAGGTGATTGGCTTTCTCTAATGCGGGCAAGACGTCCACAAATGGTGTGCTTGTTATCCATCTGTTTTCTCTTCTTTTCAGATTTCCATGAAAAACTGTTTGGGGTATTATTTTTAGCAAACTGATGATTCCTTTGGCCTGTACACGTGTCCATCTGTCTATCTGCCTGTCTGTCTATGAGCACAGCCACCCCAGGTCCAAGGAAAACTTTCTTTGCCTTGCTTAGACAGCCCTATCCAACCGAAGAGCTTCATGCTGAGGACATGGTTTAAGGTCTTGCATAATTAAAAAATGGTAATTTAATGCCTTGATCTTCAATTATCATATTTTCTACACATGAAGCCATTGAGTCATTTGCAGTCAGCATCCCGTGTTGGAATTTTACTGAATAATTCACTAATCCCCATGCTGTCTCTTGCTTCCCTGCCTTTGCTTATGTGTTCTTTCTGCCAAAAATGTCATTTCTCATTCATTCATTCATTTACTCAAAAATATTTATTACATACCTATCATAGGGAAGGCTCCATGCTGTGTGTTGGGACTCACTGCTGGGCAAAAACAGGTCTTGTCCCTTAGATGTTATCTTAAGAGCAATAGGGAATCACTGAACCATCTTAGGGAAGGTGCTGGGGATGATTAGATGTTTAAATGGAAAAGATCATTTCGGCTACAGAGTGGAGAAGAGGTGAAGAGGACAGGTGTGAATGTGGGGATTTCTGTATTTGCCCATGATGGGAAAACTGGCACTGGACTAACCCCAGGACATAAGTAGCTCTATAAATGGACGGAATATATAAGCAAGGTGCTTTCTGGCATTGGCAATGGGCAACATAAGACCATGACCTATGAAAAAAGAGAAAATCATGAAGTAAGCTCTCATTTTCTTCACTTCTCTGTCTAGGGACAATTTTCTAACCGTGATGTAGGGAAGTGGAACCCAAGTAGATCATGGTATTGCCATTGACCTGAAGATACAGGGGTCAGATTTGGGGGACTACAGAAGGGACTAGAATGTGTGGGGCAGACCATGATAGAGGAAGAGGAAGAAAGCTGTGCAGGGGAGGGTATGTCCCCAGAACTCTGTGTGGTAGGAGGGCAGGCTGCACATGCATGGGGAAAGTCTACACAAAGTTTACCAGGAGAGGCTGTTACAAGGTTGGGAATAGAATGGAAATACTTGAGATTGAGAGGTTCTAGGAGGTGGTGGAGTTCTGGCCCAACCAGAGTGTAGAGACCTTGTTAACCCCTGGGGGTCTAGTTAAGACATCAGAAGGGCCATGCCTTAAGAGTAAGGACCATGCCCTATAGCAGGGATCAGCAAATTATGGCTCCTATAACATATAATTATATAATTTATAAACATACTCACCTACACTTATAAATAAAGTTTTATTGGAATACACCCATGCCCCTTTGTATTCAAGCCACAGTGACACAGTTGGTTATTTGCTTCAGAGATCATACAGCCTCATACACCTAAAATATTTACTATCTGACCCTTAAGAAAGTTTTCTGACTTCAATCCTAGAGTAAGGACTTCTCTAGATTTGTTCTACTAAAGCATAAACACAAACCTCAACAAGATCCACAGGGTATTTTGCAATCTGAGTCTTATGAAGTTAGAGGACTTGAGACAATACCTTGACCTTGGGCAGAATGCCTGCCCCACCCCACCCCCCACCAAAAAAGCATTTTAAAAAGCTTGGCTTTCTACTTACTTGCTAAGAATTTAGATAAATGGCTTAACGTTTGTAAAATGGAGCCCCCCCCCCAACCAAAGACCACTTTCTAGTGCCTGTCCTGCTGAAGATGCTCAGTCACTATTAGCTGATGTGAGGATCAGACCTGATCTGAGGAACAGACCAAGGCTGCCCAGAGGGTTAGCACAGAACAGCAGGAGAACTCATTTCAGGAAGTCTCCTGCCACCCTCCCCACCTGCACTCTTGTCCCTTACAGACCAGGACGTGCATGGTTGTGGAACAGAATTTGCTAAGTCGTACTTAGGGAACAATTTAGTGTCATGTGGGAACTGGGCCTATGCTTAGGTGACCAACAGTGCTTTTCCATGTAGGTCACTAACGGGGGGATAAAAAGGAAAATGGGAGTCAGCTGGTGTGTAAATACTAGTACACGGACCTACAAATTCCAGACAGGCCTTCCCTCCAAGATGACTGTTAGCAACTCCCTGGCTCCACAGGCCTCACTTCTTCCCAAATTTGGGTGGAAGGCTGGTATGGTCCTAATAAAACTTTGGGTTCGCAGAGGATATATTCAGTTGTGCTCTGCAAATGTTTGGAATTCTACTGAAGGAGCTAGAAGAAGGCTCTGCTTCATTTTCTGAATATAAATGTATTTAAACTTTAAATAAACAATTATACATCCATCAGGCCCTACGTTTTGCAAGGCCACAGAGACAAGAAAGACACTGGCTCTAACATTGTTCCAACTCCCAGGTCTTCCCACTGGCTCTCGGCTTCCAGCCAAGGTGGATAGAGAGGCAGCCCTGCCTGCACCCTGTCGGTGACCTTGGGCTCCAGAGCCTCTCTGCTTCATGCCCTTTGCCCCTCCAGGAATAGAACGTCAGCTTTTTAGCTCATTGTGCAACTTTCTCTTTAATGCTGTCCTGTCTCCCCAGGTTTCTGGTTCAAGTGCAAGGCTGATTGACAGTCTAAAAGCAGGGACACAGTGACTCACCCTCTGACCTTAACCTTTTTCTGTGGGCTCTTATCCTCAGTTACTAAGCGTATGCTCCGTCATGATGAAATGCCTGGGAAATCAGTGTTTCCCAGGGCTGAGGCATCTCATTGCAAGAATGGGCATCTCTCATCCTCGAACTATCCAAACAAGTGTCTTTTCCATGAGGTGCCTTGATCTGTGACCAACAGATGCCTTCCTGCTAGCTTTCACGACAGGTCTGGACTCTAGGTCCCTGAAAACACAATGCTTTTATGTGAGCTGAATCTCGCTCTACTCTAGAGAGTGCTAGAAGCTGAGTTTGGTAGAACTCAAGTGTCTTCCTGAGTTCTCTGTCCCTTGGAGATGTAGGTGAGCCTGTAGGCTTACATCAGAGCCATTTAGGCTAAAGATTGTGTGAGGTTAGTAAGTCTGCTAAAGGTTTGAGCTGTCATGTCATATACCCCTCAGCTTTTCACCATCTCTTTTTCCCTATGACCTCTCTTGTTTCCTCTTTTCATTCCTTCCCTGTGATGGTTAACTTTATCTGTCAACTTGACTGGGCTAAGGGATGCCCAGATGGCTGATAAAGAATTATTCCTGGGTGTGTCTGTGTTTTCAGAAGAGATTAGTATTTGAACTGGTAGACTGAGTACAGAAGATCGCCCTTACCAATGTGGCAGCAGGGGGGTGGGAGGGGCATCATCTGATCTATTGAGGACCCAATAGAACAAAAAACCTTAACCTTAAGGTTTAACCTTTCTTAACCTTAAGAAAGGAAAGCAGATTTTCCCTTTCCTTCTTCTGGACTGGGATATTCATCTTCACCTGATCTTGGGCATCAGTACTCCTGGCTCTTAGGCCTTTGGACCCCAAGAATTACACCAACACCCTCCACTCCCACCCCACAAGTTGTCAGGCCCTTGACCTCAGACTGGTAGTTACAGCATTTACTCCCCTGGTTGTCAGACCTTCAGACTCGACTGAATTCTACCACCAGCTCTCCTGATTCTCTGGCTTGCAGATGGTGGATTGAGGGACTTCTCAGTCTCCATAACCATGTAAGCCACCAATTCCTATAATAAATCTCATATCTATCTATCTATCTACCTACCTACCCCCTATAGGTTCTGTTTCTCTGAAAAACTGACTAATATACTCCCTATGTAGAGAAACAAGCAGATCTTCTCTTTGACTCTCAAAGAACAGTTCCCTTCATACACATATCCCTGGCCCATTTTTTCCACTCCTGAGGATGTGTTCTGGTATATTCCAAACTAAGAGTCCCATTCCTAAGAGACGTTTTGGTGTCAGCTTAGAATATAATGATCTATAGTTTCCTTATCAGGATTTAGGCTACTCTCTTCAGATTGGAAAAGGGGTGTCTTCCAAGCCCCATTCACGTAATCAGTGGCAGAGCTAAAGCATACGCAGATGTAGTTTGGAGAGAGCTCCAATGGTAACTTGGAGAATCATGGATTGGGTAGCTGAGGCTCATTCTTTCACCCCATGCCCACAACCTTTGGAGACAACTGGAGAGGTTGTGGAATGTTTGGAGAGAAGGGGAGAGGATTAGCATTTGAAGCATAGACACTGGAGCCAGGCAGACCTGCATTTGATCTTCAGATCTGCCTCTTCCTGACAACTCAAGAAATGGAGATAATCATAGCTCTCAAGCCGTTGAGAGGATTACGATAAGAACACATTTAAAACACCCAGTCCCTACTTGACATGTAGTAGGCTCCCTCCCTTTCATTCATGGTCCACAGCAGCTGCTAGTACATCTCAGATGTGCTTCAGGCTCAGAAGTCCCAACGATAGTCACGTCTCAGCAAGGCAAGGGTGAAGTGTCACTCAGCCTTACTTCCCACCCTCTCAGTCCCTGGCCAGCCTCAGACACAGAGTCCTCACTGGTAGGGGCAATATATATACCCACTGGTGGTGCTTCCTGTGGTCAAGAGTTTGGTCACTCCTTCTGCTCAGAGCCCACCTCCATTACCCATCAACCCCGTCCACATAAAGCACAGAACTTAGAGGATCCATGACCAAGGATCCCAGCTACAGGCAGTGGAAGGATTCAGTGTCTTTGGGTTGATAGTCTTGAATTGGCCACCTCCGGCCATTTCACACCTTTCCTTATGTTCTTCCTACTTCTTTCTTTCTTTTTTTTTTTTTTAAGATTTTATTTATTTGACAAAGAGAGACACAGCGAGAGAGGAAACACAAGCAGGGGGAGTGGGAGAGGGAGAAGCAGGCTTTCTGCTCTGGAGCAGAGAGCCCCACATGGGGCTCGATCCCAGGACCCTGGGATCATGACCTGAGCCGAAGGCAGACGCTTAACAACTGAGCCACCCAGGTGCCCCATGCTCTTCCTACTTCTTGCAATGTTGTCTCTCCCCTAACCTCTTCACTGCAAGATAACGTCTATTTATCTTAGTATAGCCCAGGCTTCCGTAGTCATGCCTTCAGTTAGTCCACACACACACACGCTTGTGCCAAAATGGTCTAATTCCATGACTGCCCCTCCCCCTGCCCCTTAAACCACAAACTCACTTAGGATGGAAACTCTCTGTCATTTTTGCCTAGAATCAAATCCAACCAAGTAACACTGCCTCCAGCTACAGTGACTTTCCAAACAGGACAACTCCAACCACAGGCAACTCTATAAGGCAGTTTCAAGCATCAGCCTCCAATTTGCGAAGTGTTTCCTCAGGCCCTGTCTCAGCTGGGGGCTTCCTGGCCATCCTATATAGTTTATAATTCTCCCCCTAGCCCTACTGCCTGTCAACACTCCACCCAATTTATCTGTTGCTGGGTAGCTCCTCTGCTTCGGGCTGCTTGCATTGTGCTTGCAAAGCAAATTCAAAGGCAGGAAAAGAAGAAAGGGGGACTCAGGTCCACCCCCACTGGCTTCGTGCAGAACAATGGCAAGAGCCTTTACTGGGTCCTTTTACTCTGTAAGGTGCTTGCTATACTCATTGAAGCCTCACAAGTGTATTTGAGACAGGAGTATAAGTTACTTCCTCTCTCTCAGCCTCAGGTTACTTATCTACAGCAAGATAATAATAATACCTACTACTTTATGATGTTGTTGTGACAGTTAATTGGGTTAAGGATATAAAGCACATAGAAGCATGCTTGGAACATGGAAAGAATGCAGTAAAGGTTAACTGATATTAAAGTATCTTTCTTCCCAAGGGGTTCATGGCGGCTTAGTCGGGTGAGCGTCTAACTCTGGGTTTCAGCTCAGATTCATGATCTTGTGGTCATGGGGTCAAGAAGTCTCTCTCTCTCTTAAATAAATAAATACAGCCTTTGGAAAAAAATAAATAAAAGATTTTTCTCCGCCAAAACTCCTTTATCAGGGGGAAGAGATTAAGAGCCATGAAGCAGTTCTTCCCACTTCCCTTTGCAAGTCTCTTGGGCCAGGCTTACTCCTCACTGTAAGTTACAACGTGGTTGGCTTGGGGGCCTCGGAGGGCTCTGAGGGAGGAGGAGTCTCCTTGGTCATGTTTTCTGATCACTTATTATGCTATAGCCTCAAATAACCATGTCGTCAGTTACCCCTGTCCTTATGCACTTACTCCGGTCACCCTTCTAGCAGCCCCTCCACCAGAGGAATCCTCGCCCAGGGTCCTATGCCCCACTCTGTGCAGTGATTGATTCTGTCCACCCTGACAGAGCCCCATGTCCACCATGACCTCTCCCAGTCAAAGGCAGGGGTGGGGTTGCCGAAGCTCTAGGAGACCCTTTCTCCGGACAGCCCCAAACCCCACAGAACAAGTGACTTCAGTGTCCCTGCTGCTCAGAGCCTGTGCCCTGGAAATGCTGTCCAGTGGCCCCAGGACACAGGCCGTGGAGGCATCCGAGACACGCCACGAGTACTTGTCCCCACGCAGCTCCTGGGCAGTCTCAGGGGGCCCATCAGCACCTCCTGGGGGAAGCATTTTTTAAGTCAACAGCCATGCCTATCTTACCACTGGGACACCTGATGTGACATTCTACTGGTCACCTAGCTCCTGACATTGTCAAGAATTGGCACGTGACTGCCCTACAATTATTACCTAACCAAAAAAAAAAAAAAAAGAACCGATCATACTGGCTGATCGTTGGCTGAATAACGTTCTAGGGATCCCTGAGTGCACCAGAAACCTAAGTACACCAGACGCTCTGCGCATATCGCCCCACTTCCGCTTACAGCAGCCTTTGAGAGGGGTGAAGCCCTTCCTTGTCCAGGTGGGCAAAGTGCAGGTCAGGTGGCTGCTAAGAGAGAGTAGGAACTGGGACCAAGCCGGGGACTGTGGGACACAAGCCCCTGCTGTTGCTCTTCCACCATGCTACCTTCCATTTCACATTCAGAAAAGAAAATCGGTGCACAACATGTGAGTTGGTGAAAAGCCCTTGTGTCATTGAGGGGAGATGGGGCTGACCCATCCCCTTAACCACCTGCCCTTCCCCCAGCGGCTGTCCGGCCGATCTCTCAGCTCCCCTTCGCAGCTGGCCCAGCCCCGCTCAGCCTGGCAGGAGACAAATCTTTCCAATGCTCTGTAATAATAGGCTTTGGAAATTGGGTTACAAGGAAAATCATCTCTTTTTTTCCTCTGGTAAGAGAAAAGCTATTCGACAGAGGCCTTTCTCTTTCAGGGCCCCTCCAGATTTGTTAAGTCTCTGAAAACACCGCTTATAAAATAGCACTTGCAACAAGGCAGTTGAGGCCCTGGAAAGTGCTGGAGATTGGATTTTTTTAAAAAAAACGATTTTATTGGGCGCCTGGGTGGCTCAGTGGGTTAAAGCCTCTGCCTTCGGCTCAGGTCATGATCTCAGGGTCCTGGGATCGAGGCCCGCATCGGGCTCCCTGCTCAGCGGGGAGCCTGCTTCCTCCTCTCTCTGCCTGTCTCTCTGCCTACTTGTGATTTGACCTCTCTCTCTCTGTGTCAAATAAATAAATAAAATCTTAAAAATAAATTAAAAAAAAAAACAACGATTTTATTTATTTATTTCAGAGAGAGAGCGTGCGCGCATGCACGAGCAGGCCAAGGCAGGGAGTGCAGGGGGGAGAAACAGACTCCCTGATGAGCAGGGAGCCCGACGTAGGGACTTGATCTCAGGACCCTGGGATCATGACCTGAACTGAAGGCAGACGCTCAACGACTGAGCCTCCCAGGTGCCCCGGGTGATGGGATTTTAATGTGGTCCACGCTGTGAGCTCATCCCTCCATCCCAGAGCCTTATGCTCAGACCCTCAATTATCCAGCCTCTCCATCTTCCTCCACCACCCTCAAGACACCTCCTATCTCAGACCAGCCTCGGGCACCATTGCCATAACCTTCATTTTCTGTGCACAGAGCTTGGCGGCGGCAGATGCAGCTGATGGTGGGAAGAACTGTGGCCGGGAGAGCGGTGGCTGTCTGCCTGGTGGTGGAACTCAGAGAGGCCAGCAGCTTGATGCCTGCTGAGTTAGGGAAGCCATTGGAACCTTCCCTATGAGGACAGTATCTGGATTTTATGTCAAAGGGGACCTGACCCCTGGGACGTCTCAGACTGACAGTCTGCACATCTTCATGAAGTTTTGTAAGAGACATAATCGGGTTTGGGGGCAGATCTGGGGTGTCAGGAGAGGAGATCTATAATCTAGTTGTTCTCAAGATGAAGAGCATCTGCCAGGGTGGAAGACCATGCTGTGTGTGTCTGATTAGGATGTGGACCAGGGGCCCAGAGAGGAGAATCTTACAGTCATTGACAGGCTGTTGACCTTGGCTTTGACTTCACAAAAGTAGCAGTTTTCTCTCGTCGAGTGTTTCTGCCCAAGAGGGCTTCTGTCCCTTCTTCCCTGGTCCCACTGGCCCTGTTTTGACCCAGGACATCTTCCTCTCTCCCCTGGACCAGAGAGAGACTGAACAGCATCTGACCTTGGGACACAGTCTCTGCCAAGCCTCTTGCCCACACCAGTCACCAGGATTTTTGGAACATGACCCTGACTATGATTCTCCCCTGCTGGAAAATGTGCCTCAAATGACATTTTTGTAAAGCTACACTAACATACTTCCTCACCAAAAAAGTCCTGAGAAGACATACGACCAGATGTGAACAGCAATTATTTTGTGCAGTGGGTTTACATGGGAATGCTTTTCCTTTGTACTCTTGGTATTCAAGTTCTCTGCACTGAGCATAAGATAAATATTGTTTATTTTTCTAGGCATAAAAATACCACCTGGAAAATAAAAAAGAAAAATCCTCCTGCACAGAATAAAGCCCAGATTCCTGAGCCTTGCTCTAGCCCATCCAGAGCTTAGACCAGCCCATTAGTACTCCTGTTGTACTCCAGCTCCCAGGCCAGCAACACGCAGGCTTCAGACATGCTGTTCCCTGCCCCAGATGTAGGCCCTTCCCCTTCCTCCTACCATCATTTCCTCTCCTACCCACACCCCATCCCCATCAGAGCTTTGTCTTCCTACCAAACTCCTAGTCATCCTTTGAGGTCCACTTCAAATGTACCTCTTCTCGAAACCCTAATCCCCTCACTCAGAAGAGATTGTTGCCAGATTAGGAGACCAATTCTCAATAGGAGCCAGGAAGTGTTATAGCCAGGACCAAATCCACACTGCCTGGCTCTATATTCTTTGCCATGTAACCACTACACAATAGAGTTTCAAGACAGATGCTACCTGTCCCAAAATGTAAATAAGAACTGTCCCAAAATGTGGATTAACTGTGAGGCACTCTTGACATCACTGCAGGTGTCCAGCATGATCAATCAGTCCTGCCCCACCCATGTCACATGTATGAGCCCTCATCCTATGTGGACCTGCTCTTTAGGACCATCTCCTACAGCACCCCACGTGGAGAATGTTCACATAGGGCAGAGAGGGAGTGGATCTCATTATCATCCAAGCCGCCGAGGTGGAGGAGGAAGATGTGATCACACACCTTCTTGGGAGAGGGAGAGGCTGAAACACTAGTAGGGAGGACTGCAGCCTCCTTTGGGAAAAAGATTTAAAACCTGCTTTATCACCCACTGCATTTCACACATTGCCCTCTAGGAGGGGAGGACAGAACCCTAGATGCATAACCCAGGAAAGTACTTTCATAGTACCAAGATCTGGACTCTTCATCCTACAAAACAAGAGTTCCTACCTGCCAGCCACAAGCAGCATGCGTCCATGATCCAGGCTGGCATGCAAAGTGAGTCCCAAATAGAGACTCTCTGTCTTGCTAGCATCCCATGAAGCAGGTTGATGAAGCAGGTAATGAGCAATTAAGGGAGAAGCTCAGTTTTTTAAAGCAGTGTCCTCATGATTATAACTTTGAAGATGGGAAATGGACAGCAGTCACAGCTCCAGTTGTAGAGGCTATGCTCTAAAATTGCAAATCTGGATGTACCCCAATCCACAAACACTTCCTCAAAGGCCATCATGGACAAGGCTTTGCTGAGGGCTGTTAGGGAAGTTCAAAAAGGACTTAAGGCATACTCGGTCTTTCACAACCTTTGTGTCTCTCTTGGTTCTGCATTAAGTTCAAAGTATCCTAAAATATTGCAACAGAATGGGCTCTCAAAGATCTTTGTACTAAACTCCCTTTGAGTTTTGCACTCGACTTTCCATTCATCCAAACTACAAATATTTGTCAAATGCCAGCTAATTTTCAGGCACTGTCCGAGGTGCTGGAAATGCAATGCACCAAGAAGACAGATTGGTTCCAGCTTTTATAGCTTTGATAGTCAACAGAAACAGACAATAAAGAAGTGAACAAATAAATACCTAAGATACCGCCATAGTGTGATATCTGTGAATAAAAGATAATAGTGTGATGTAATAGAGAAGAAAGGGGGCAACACTAGACTGGGTGATTAGGGAAGGCCTCTGAAGAGTTGTTTGAACTGAGATGTAGATGATGGGGAGAAGTTCCATATGAAGATTCAGGGATAAAGATTCCAGGCTGAGGGAATTTCCAGTGCAAAGGTCCTGTGGTGATTACAAACTTGATTTGCTCGAGGTATAGCAAGAAGGTCAGCATGAGTAGAATGGCCAAAGGCAGAGAATCCTGGGAAGGTAGTCAAATGCCTGACCATAACCTACCAGACAGCAGGGATTTGGAATTTATGTAATGGTAAGAAGAGCCATGAGGAGATTTAAGCAAGGAGGATACATAATGAATCAAGAATATAGCAGGAGAGGAGCACCCAGGACTGTAGACTCCTAGTCAGCCACCACACTGCATGCCCAATACACAGTGACACTCCTTCCTCACTCCCTCTGATTTCTGCTCCAGTTTTCTAGAATTGCAGAGTGATGGAATTTTCCCTTCCATCTAGTTAAATGCTGAGCCAAATGAATAGAGCGAGATGCTTCTATATAGAGCAGTGTCTACTCCTGAGCATATCTTTACCCCTTAAAGGGGAAGGAAACATGATAATTAGTAACCAATTAATGTGCATTTCAACAAACTATACTTTAATTATTCTGTCATAGGTTGTCTGCCTACGAAATATTCCATGTTAATTAAATTCTTTTAATAATCCAATGAAAGTGCCTCTTTTCCTTGATGTGCTGGTTAAAAGGAAGGCGATGGCAGAATTACAGCTCATGTAATTTGAGTTAATGGCATGAATCCTGCTTTGAGCTTTCATATGCCTATTGAACTAGTGATCTCTTAATACTTGCTAGACTTCTTTTTATATAATTATCACACAATTGTGCCATTATGTCTGAGAGACTATATTCTGACAAGAAGGGGCTTCGGGAACACGGCTGGAGGAATACTTGACCATATCTTGTTTCTAGCTTTGATCGCTGACCGGTTAGACTGCACACACTGCCATCTGTCCTCCCTCACTCTGCAACATGTCCAGTTCTCTCACTCAGAGAGATTGGTCACAGCGGCTTTGATTTTAGGCATTAGGGACCTAATCTGTGCAAGGAGCTGTGCTGAGTACCGAGGAATCAGGTACAGAGGGGATGAGGCCCTATTCTCACATTCTGTCCCCTGCTGCAAGGAAGCTGGGGGGCTCCCAGACACAATGGGGAGAATAGGTAGGAACTGTCCAGGGGTAATTAGTTAGGACAGAGGGGATGAGCTGTTCAAGGCAAAGAAAGGCCAGAAGCCCTCGTTACCAAGCCCAGGGGCATAGAGGCAACTCTAGGCCTCTACGGGATGGAGTGACTGTCCATATATTAGGCAGCAGGGAGCAGGAGGACTTGCAGGGAATGGGGACTCTCATACTCTCACTGATGGTGGTTGTGATCAGATAATATACTTGGAAGAGTGTGAGGGATGCTAACGGTAGGTCCAGAAGAGACAGAGAGGCAGACAGCAGCCAAGCAATGAGTGTGGGCCCTCGGCCCTTGAGGAATTGGAATAGTGCTTTTAAGGATAGATTAACCTGCTACAGAGTACCTTGAGTCACCAAAATCTATAAACTCTCAAACACAATAAGCGTTTCTCTCTTGTTCATGTAATAGTCACAAGTGGTTGTCCCTGATTGACTATCCCTGAAGTGGCCTGACCTCCAAGGCCACTTATGTACCCAGACACTTTCCCTGTTGCATGCTCTCTCCTTGGCCAGTGCTTTTCAGAGTGTGGCCCCCATACCAAAAGCATCAGCATCTCATTTGGGAACTTGTTGGAAATGCCCCTACTCAGGCCCCTCTCTGGGCCTGCTGGATCAGAAACACTAGGGGTGGGACCAGCAATCTATGTTTTAACAAGCCTTCCAGGCAGCTCTGACACACTCTCAAGTTTGAGAACCAGTGATCTAGAGCCATGTTGCCATCTGCATCCAGCCAGCAAAAGCAGAAAGAAAGCATGGAGGAGGTACCTGTAGCTGGAAAGCCTTGCTCCCAACAGCATCCCCACAGCTTAGGTAAGAGCCAGTCACATGGCCACGCTTAGCTCCAGAAGGGCTGAGAATGAGGTCCCATGCTGGCCAGCATCTTCCCAAATATAATTACATAATATGGAAGAAAAAGAAAAGACATTTTTTCTGCCATAGAACATGAAATAAGGGTCTGAGGGCAAAAGACGGAGGTCAGAATTGTCATACCCATGACACTCGTAAAAGCACATGGCAGGTTTCCCATCATCCTTCTCTTCCAGAAAAGGGGCTTCTATAAGGCACCTGAAGGCTCGCATTGGCTCAGGCCCATCAAAAACTGAAGTCAGAGAGGCCACATTGCTTGCCCAAGATCACAGAGAGAGTAAGTGAGCTGCAGCCTGACCCAGGATTGCCTGATGCCAAGTTCTAGGTCTGTTTTGTGATACTCAGATGCTTCCAGAGTACTAGAACTCTCAGACTATTCTTAAACTATGCCTGTGTGGTGCTCCTGTATCCATTTCACAGCAGAAGGTACAAGCAAGTGTTGAGAAAACACAAAGATTTTGATCAAAGTGTACAAAGAGTACAGGATGTAACAATAAAGAATGAATAGGTTGAATGCATGTATATGTATGTATTTGTATATCTATGTCTATTTGTGTATGTATATATACTTTATATACATTTACATACATGATATTAATCCTCCATTATGGGCAACTCAGAAAGAGAAAACTTCTTCCATAAATACATCATGCTAATATGACTAAGTAAGCATTGTGCTTCACTTGTATGAATAGTCTTCAATAAGAGTAAAGAAGAGAAGGATTTTCTAGACAAAGCATATGCAAGATCCCAAAGGGGAAATGTCCAAGGCACCTTTGGAGAACACCAAATAATCAGATGTGCCTGGAATGGGATGTGGTAAGAATAATACTGGAATGAGAGATTGAGCCCCGAATGTAGGAGAAATTGAATGTCAGGCTAAGGGGTTCATACTTTATTCTTCAAATAATGGGAATCCGGGGAAGAGTTTTGAGAAGAATGACACGTTCGGACTTGTGTAATAGGAAGAGCACTAGGGGGGTAATGAATGGGATTGACTGAAGGAGAAGAAATTGCTAGAAGGCAAGTAGATAAATGCGAGGATTCTGTAATAGCTTGAGGGAGAGAAAACAGAGTGTTGAATGAAAGTGACAGAAGTGGGGAAGAAGGGGAGAAACATTGTGATTGGAAGTGGTTGGGGAGGAAGGAGGTGTTGAAGATGAAGCTGCTGTTTCTGTTGTCTGTGACAAGGAATTGGGGGAACATAACAAATAGAGCATGGCAGACGTCCAAGTGTTGGGTAAAATATGCTGTCTTTTATCAATTTTTAGATGTTAACATCCCTAAAATCAGGCTGTCTCCCACACATGAAGGCATTTTCCAATCACTGGTAGGCAGGAAGTCATGAGAAAATCATCATAACCCATACACGTGAGGACTTGGTGTCATGACAGCTAATACTGTCAAAACCCCAGTCGAGTTCTGTGCATTCCTTGACATGTCGACCCAACAACTACTAAAAGGCAAGAGAAATCGTCACATTGCTCAAAACAAAACAAAACAAACAAAACAAAACCATCGACTATCCATTGACCAAAATACTTTTTACCGGATTTGAACGGAAGTTGTTTGACTTTGTGATGCAACAAGTGGAGGGGGTCAAATGGGAGTGTAGTCAAATAAGAAAGTTCACAGTGTTGAGATTTGCTCCAAAGAAAATCCTGGGGACCATAACAGAGCAATCTTTTTCAAAAGACAACATCATTAATAGGTGGATGGTACAGAGTTGAAATCCTATAAGGAAAAACACGGACACTGAACAGAGTCAAAAAAAGATTCAGGAAAGTCTAACATTCTTACATTCTTTTTTTTTTTTTAGGATTTTATTTATTTATTTATTTATTTGGGAGAGAGCAGAGGGGAGGGGCAGAGGGAGAGGGAGAAGCAGGCTCCCCACTGAGCAGGGATTCCCAATGCGGGGCTCAATCCCAGGCCCCTGGGATCATGACCTGAGCCGAAGGGCAGGTGCTTAGCTGACTGAGCCACCCAGGCACCCCAAGATTTAGAAAATTCTGAAAGTGGATACATTCTGGGAATACCCTAATGATTTGTTTTCCATTTGGTGGAAGAGTGATATGTAGGCTGTTGTAATAAGTGTAAAGTATTTTTCTGAATGATAAGAAAGCATTGTGTCAGTTTGTCAGAGCCTTTTTTCTTATTAGTATGTAAAATAATGGTATGTCCTAAAATGGAAGGCCCCTTAGATTCAGTGAAGTGTGGCATTCATCGTTCTCAACTCAGAGCAACTCAGAATGAGGTGGAGGTTGAGCCTAGGATGTTTCATTGTAGCTGAAAATATTTTCCTTGCCATGCTGGTGAGAATTCAAAAAGGTACAGAAAGTGTGGAAAATAGTGTGGCAAGTTCTTATGAAGTCGAATACCCACTTACCCTGGGACTCCAGAACTCCCACTCATGGGTTTTGGAGAAGTGGTGTAAGAGAAATGAGTGAACATATGTTCACGCAGACACTTGTGCACAAATGTTTATCACAGCTTGATTTGTAATAGCCACAAACTGGAAAAAATCCAAGTGTCCATCAACTACTGCACGAATCAACCAAGGGTGGTTCATTCACATCATGGATCGTCATCCAGCAATAAAAAGGAACAAACCAGTGCACGTGATGACAGGGATGAATCTCAAAGCATCCTGATAAATGAAAGAAGTCAATACAAGAGACTCCAGGCTGCATGATTCCATTTATAATGTCATTCCAGAAAAGGCAAAACTCTAGGCACAGAAAATAAATCCTGGGATTGGGGTTGGTAGGAGCCGATTGCCTGCAAAGGGCCAAGAGGGAACTCCTGGGTTTGGAGAGCTGTCTCTAGCTTGATGGTCTGGAGGTTATAAAACTGTATGCATTTGTCAAAACTCATTGAACTATCTGCTTAAAAAATAAACTTTGCTTATGTAAATCATACCTTGGGAAAACTGTGGCCTTTATTAAATATGGCTCAAAGACTGGAAAAGACCTGAGCTCAAACCCCAGCTCCTCTTCTTACTCGCTGTGTGCCCTGGGCAGCTAATTTAACCTCTCTGAACTGACCCCAGGTTTCCCAGGCATGGAGTGGAGATAACAAGGCCCGCTCAGTAGGGCTTTGCTCTGAAAACTAAGTGAGATGATATATATAAAGTACTTGGAGAACTTGACAAGGAGTAAATGCTCAATAATGTAGCTCGCATGCTAGCAGGGACCACAGGCAGTTTCATTACTGAGGAATTAATCAGTTGTTGGGATGACAGAATTGTACAGGCCAATCAATTGCTTGTGGCTGAAACCATCATTCTGATCAAACAGTGTTGAAATCGGGGCTCCAGGGAGACCCAGCCTGAGTCATTTACAGTCTGTGCATTCAAGCCTTCACTGCCACTGCTCACGCTATCCATCTCACTTCGGGAAACTTTACAGAAAGGGAGAGAGTCCTGGGTGAAAGTTATTTTGAGCAGGGGCCCTGAAGACATCTGGGAGGCTGAGCACAGTCCCTGGCACACACAGTGAAGGCTGACTTGAATTGTCTTTTGCCTCCCACTAATATTTGAGTCATCTACACACAGCAAAGTGAGTCAAGTACTTTGTATGTAACAGGGATTACATTAAGCACGTTGCACTTGATGCTCTTACAAGAGCCTGGTGAGGTAGAAACTAAGATCATTTCCATGAAACTGTTGAGGAAACAGACTCAGAGAGATAAAGGGACTTGTCCAAAGTCACAGCTAGTTAGGGCCTGGATTCAAACTCTAAAATCCTGGTACGATGGGTCTTAATCATACATTAGCCCAAGTGAAGGACCAGGGAACCCAGTGCAAGGACAGAGTGTTTGGGAGCAGAGCTCCTGGGGACCCGTGCCTGAACACAGAGGACCTGCAGCGCAGTGAGCTGAGGAAAGGGCTGCCTCAGGAAGGAGCACTTGCATTAGAGTCCCTGTGGGAATGTTAATGCCTGCAGAGGTAGGACCAAGGGTGAGCTATGCTTTGGGACCTAGCTAGCTACCTTTGTATTCCTTTCGCCCTCCTTGAGAGCAGCCCTGGGCAACTTTGTGAGGCTCCTCACCCTTTCCCACAAATCCTGCTCAGGGGGCCAGCAAGCTCAGAAATCCTGAGAAAGATGAAGTCCTGGCAATACCGTCCTCACCCGAGTGCAGGGAACCATGCACTTTGCAGCAATGCTCGAGCTTCCACTGAGAATCTCCCTTCCTGGCCTGTTACCTGCTGGCTCTTCTCCGGGGAGTCCCTCTTCCTCCCTGAGTCTCTCTTGCCCTGTCTGTAAAATGGGTGAGCAGATCTAGCTGTTCTTTGGGCTCCTTTCCAGTTGGATTCTGTAATGTAGCAAGTGGCATTTCCTTTTTGCTTGTCACTGGATTTGTCAGCCATTCGGGGGCTCTGTTTTTGCCTAGGCAGACTGGAATTCCTGATCCCCCTTCCTTCAGAAGTCCAAAAGCTGAGGCCAGGGCTACAAAATCCTGCTTTTTCTCTGAGCAAACCTGTAGGAGTCAAATTGAGAGGGGTGGGGGGAAGAGGGAGAGAGAGAGAGAAAGGACAGGCAAGTCTTGGATCTTAAATCCTAGGAGTAGATCATTAAACTTACAACCTCTAACAATGCGGGGATTAGATAGACTGCATTTTAAGTGTCAACTTGTCAACCTTAAGATGGCAAACCAATTCTGTTACTTCCCTCTATGTTAAAGACACACAAATAATTTATTGATTTTTTCTTCCTAAGACAAATAACAAAACACCCAGTCACATCTATTTTGCAAACCACATATTATGCGATACGGGATTCTAGGAGAACATAACAGGATTCCACTTCTAAGAGGATGAGGTAAACATTTCAATCTGAGAAATCAAGAACATGCATAAAGATTTGCAAAAGGGAGTGTGTATTATAGCAACAATGATGTAAGATGTATGAAAAGCACATGCAAATTAAGAGGCCACTCTGCACTCAGTTGATAAGAGAATTGAACTAAATTCCCTCCATTGATGAGTATTTATTAGGCATGTCCTCTGGGCCGATCACTGTGCTGGGGTCCTAGTGAATAATAAGGCTTGGGTCCTGCCCTCAAAGAATTCACCATTGAGTCAGGAAACCTACGCCTACCCACCCACCAAGAAAGTCCTCTTGGGGAGCTGTATCAGGCCCCAACAACCCAAAAGAGTGACTAAGTCTTTGTGAGAGCAACTAAGATGGATTCCCCCTTGCCCTGTGGTACGTGGCAAAGTCTCCACCATGCTTTAAGGAGCCCTCCCTGAGAGGCCCCTGTAGACCCAGTTAGCCTCATCTCCCCTTGCCGTCCCCTCTTCAATCTCTACACCCTTTTCTTTCCTTAGAGCACCATTGTTATGGGTTCATTCCTGTCCCCCCAAAAGATGTTGGAGTCCTAACCCCCAATACCTGAATATGACCTTAAATGGAAATAGGGTCTTTGCAGAGGATGAAATGAAGATGAGGTTGTGAAGGTGGGTCGTAATCCAGTATGACTATATCCTTATTAAAAGGGGGACATGTGGACCCAGAAACAGACATACGCAGAAGGGAGGTGATCTAAAGGCACAGAGAGAGTACCATTTACAAGTCAAGCCATGACATGAGATGACCAGAGACTAGGAGAGAGGCCTGGAATAGTTACTCTCACAGAGCTCTCAGAAGAAACCAACCCTGATAACACTTTGATCTTGGACTTCCAGCCTCCAGAACCGAGAGGCAGCACATTTCTGTTGTTGAGGCCACCCAGTCGGTGGTTCTTTGCTATGGCAGCCCCAGGAAACGAATGCAAGGCAAGGACCTCATGTTGCTATTCCCTCCTTCTTTGTCCACCCCTTCACCTGGCCAACTCCTCCCCAGCCTGGATGTCACCTCCTCAAGTGAAGTCCCCTGTCACACATCCCCATGGCACCATATGGGTCTCATGTTGTGTCCTACATTCCCTCATGTAATTCCCGGCTACGTCCTCTCTCCCCATCTGGATGGTGAGGTCCTTAAGGACACGGCGCTCAGTAAACACCTGCTCCCATCCAGTGTGTTGAGTTGGGCTTCCTACGGGAATCGAGTAAGAGGCTGATTGTGAATGTGCTTTGCAAGCCAGAAAACTCTGGGCACACAGACGGGGTTTGATTATTTGTGTCCTAACCAAGACTGGATTGGGTAGGCAACAATCCTCACTGCTGCACTTCTGTAAGACACTGCATATTAAAGTTGTCTGTATGTGTCTTCTTGGCAGACAGAAAAAAGAATTTGCATTTGGGTCCTGAGATGTTTATATTTGGAGCTACACTGCTTGTGTTTCCAGCCTTTCTCCCCTCTACTTTGGAATCCAGCCGGAGAGCCCCAAAGGGGGCTCAGGAGGAGTAAGCTGTTAGCATGGAAGGCGCTGGAACCATTCTAGGGCGAGGAAGGCAGGAGCCAACAGGAGGAGCAGCCTCGCCTGGCCCCAGGGAAAGTCCAGAAGGCCTCTCCATCTGGCTGTCCATTTAGAAACCTGACCTCTTTGCAAGTAATAAGCATCCAGGGCCCATTAAAATGCAAGGCACCTGCTGGGTATCTGAGAAGGAATCTGCTAGTCAGAAATGAACTGCTTTGGGGGCAATTGTGGGCTCCATCTCCAGGTAGCAGGAGTGGGTACTGCACTAACTGTCCCCTCCCTTCAGACTCCCGCTTAAGGCCACATGGCTCATCAGAGGTGCTCATTTCCCCTCAGTCTTCTCTCTGCAAATGAGGACAGTACTCTCCGCTGTGCTTATCCCACAGGCTGGTTTGTTGGGGGGATGCATGAAAACCTGGGTCTGCATGGACTCTGAAACTGAAAAGCCCACTGTAGGTATAAGGGATTGTCATTTCTGTTTCAAGGTGAGTTTCACAGCTGTAGTTTAGGCCCTACCCAAGCCTCCCTGGGCCCTCCCATTGGCTGTATCCAGGTTTGATCTTGATTACCCCTGATTTTGATACCGCTGACCTCATTGCCCATCCCCACTCTGCCTATTGGGTGAGGCAAGAAGCCCCAGAAACCCAGAGCTTTCATCACCAAGTGCCCTTGAGCTCTGATACCCTACAGTTCCTGGTTCTAAGTCCTAACTAAAGAATACAGGCAATAAAAGGAACACCATTCGCGGGTAGGAAGGTGGGGAAAAGGTATGGAAATTAGTAGTTACTGAGCTTTGATTGAACATTTACTGCATGCCGTGCACTGTGCTGGGGGCTTTCATACCTCTGTTCCTTTAGGGATCACACCAGCCATGGAGGATATCACTAAAGATATCCTTTTTCACAGAAGAAACCAAGGTTCAGAGAGGTTAAGTAACTTCTCCAAAGTCACACAGCTAGAAAGTTACAGCCCAGGACTAGTTCTCTCTGATGCCTTAACTAAAGAGCCTTAGGTAAATCTATCCAGATTCTCTTCCAGCTGCCCCTCCTTGACCCACTTTCTCTGGCCTTCCTTTGGGGGATGTTGACCTGAAACCCAGTTTTCACTCTTCTTCCAGGTGTACTTTAGAATTTTCTGTTTTGTTTGTATTCTTCCATTGGTTCCCCCATTGTCCCTTGCTCTTTGGTCATAGTCAGCCCATCCAGCTCTCCTGGCAGCCTCTGACTTCTGCTTCATAATCGGCTCTCTGGAAGGAGGAAAACCCTGATTCCTAGCATTTGCCAATTCCTAGGGTGTAAATAACCCCACCATGAACTGCCTCATGCTGCAAACACAGTGCCAACCAGCTTGCAATATTCCCGACAGTTCGAGCAACCTAGGAGCCAGTTCCAGCACAACACTGCCTAAATTCTTAAGACACAGCTTACAAGACTTCTTGAGAGTTAAAGGATGGGCGGGGCACCTGGGTGGCTCAGTCCGTTAAATGTCTGCCTTTGGCTCACGTCTTGATCCCAGAGTCCTGGGATTGAGCCCCACATCAGGCTCCCTGCTCAGTGGAGAGTCTGCTTCTCCCTCTGCCTCTGTTGCTCCCCCCTCCTTGTGCTCTATCTTGCTCTCTCTATCTCGAAATAGATGAATAAAATCTTAAAAAGGGGGGGGATGGGAGGCAGGGGAAAGACAAATACAGGATGAATGACAATCTGTCAGGTAGCTGTGGTGCCATTGACCGGGATGGAAAGACAGAAAACTGTCAGCTTGGGCAGGGGCTCAGAATCATGAATGTCATTCCATTTTATCCTCCAGACTTCACAGGGGGATGTAATATCACCATGTCTTTGCTCTTGGATTTGGGAGGAAGGGGAACATTTCCTACACTCTGCCTAAACTACTCGATCCTGGGGCTACTCTATGATATAGCGGTTAAGAACACGCACCCCTGAAATGAGACTGTTTTTCTTGGTCTCTGTGTTAGTCAGGACAATTCTAGCTGCTATAACAAATAATTCCCAATCTCAATAACTAAATCCAACTGAAGTTTCTGCTTCTCTTGTGTACAGTGCAGCCAGCAGCGTGTGGGAGGCTGGAACGGGGTGGGAACCCTGTTCACAAGGTCAGACAGGGACCCAGACTGGCAGAGTCTCTACCGTCTCCAACACATAGCTTCTGAACTTGTTCTAGGGATGAATTCTGCTGGCAGGACAAGAAAGAGAAAGAAGAGAAGGCACGCCCACTTTGTAACCACTTCTACCAAGAGGTGGCATCTTTATTTCCACATAAAGTCAGCTTCATCTGTTGTAGGATAGTGCCATTCTTGGCTGTGCCACCATATCTTGGCAATGGCCTCACAGTTCAGAAGGGAACACAAATCCTTGGTGGACAACCATTCAGCTCTGTCTCGGTCCCCCAGCCCAGGTCGGCACTGGGCAAGTTACCTAACTACTACTCTAAGTCTCTGTGTCCTCGATCTTAGTGTTTATCTCATAGGGCTCCTGTCCAGTGGAAAGGAAATGCTTGCAAAGCACAGGGCCTGTCTTCTGTCACACCCAATACATTTGAACCAAGAGGAGTATTTATGACCATCCTGTCCACCCCTAGTATTTTCCAGGTAAGCCTGTATCACATCAGTGTATGCCCCCCCCAACCCCAAGCTCTCATCTGCAATCCACAGAAAATGAGGCCAAATAACAAAAGCATTGTGAGAGAATTTTGTCCCTTGGAGGTGCCCCGTGGTGCACAGGAAGCCATAGTCCAGATCTAACATAACACATTGGGTCCTTTGGCAAAGTTATTGGAATCCCTGAAGCCTCCCTTCCCTCCTTTGTAGAGGGAGGAGAACCATAAATATCCAAGCTCACTGGCAGGATGAGTAAGATACACATACACATACACACACACAAGAGCTTCATCCACAGTGAACTCACACATGTGAGTGTCTGTCTTCTGACCAGCATCAGAAGATACTTCGAAGGTTGCTTAGGAGGTAGGGAGATGAGACACGTCGCCCCACGGACCTCTCCCCAACACATCTGCCTCATTTTAAAAATGATCCATTTGGAAACAGGACGTACCATTGCTGCCTCGTGGGCAGAGGGTTCTCATCGGCAAGAAGGCAAAGCTGTTCATTTTCTGAGATGTCTCCCTCTCCTTTTGATTCTGCACACTCGAGGTTGTCCAGGGTCCCAAGCAACCCAAAATGATTTGTGTCAAAGAGCGTATTACAAGAATCATTTGTCATTTCTGGTTCATGTTTGCATTTGAAGAATGCTGCTGGGGAACTATGTGAAGGCAGGATGCAAAGCGTCATCGTGACGGCTGGCAAGACCGTTATGTTAGCCTTCTCAGGCATTCGCTCTGGGGTTTCAGCACAGTGGGACGGATTGGGAAAGTATTAATAATGAGAATATCTCGTGTTTGGGTGACAATCTTTTCTTTAAAAAAATCGACAGATAATGACCCAGAGCACAGAGAATGACCTATGCAGACCGTCGGATTTAGCTTCGCCTTATGCAGAGAGGAGAACTTTGTGTACTCACAGCTGCAAAGCCAACTTGCCTGTTGATTGGACAGTGCCTTCCTCTTGCAAAACCTGGCACGTAGGGTCAGAAGAGTGACCCGGGAGTTTACGCCCCAGGTTCTAGGCCCAGCTCAGTCTCCAACTGGCTGTGTGACTTCGGGCAAGACGCTCCTTCACTGTGTCTCTGGCTGTCCCTCTGCAAGGGGACATTGATGATGTCCACTGATGATTGCCCAGGGTCTTCGAGCCGCGACACTGTGATTCTGTGCGACTCATGGGACAGCCTTTTTATTCTGATTTGGCAGATGAGAAAACTGGAATCCAGGTACCAAGTGAAGCCTCTCAGAAGTGGATTTTGATCTGAATCTTGTAGATTTTCCTTAATAGATAGAGGAGAGAGAAGGACACCCCAAGCAGAGAGAACAGCATAGCCAAAAAAGCAAAGAGAAAAGGGCAGGGCACTGTCAGGAAAGCTTGTGTACTCGACTGTGGCTATGTTTTAGGATGTGAGGAAAAAGACAAAGAAAGAGAATGCTGAAAGGTGGTTTAGAATCAGATCATGGAGAACCATGAATGTCAAGTTCAAGGACATAGTATCTCTAAGCCAGTGTTTCCCGACCAGGAGTGATCTTGCCTCCAGAGGCCATTTGGCAATCTTTGCTCATGGTTTTGGTTGTCACTGCTGACAGAGATTCTGCTGATCATCTACAATGTGCAGGTTATCTCCCCAAAACAAAGAGTTGTCCAGCCCCAAATGTCACTAGGGCCAATGCTGAGAAACTCTGCCCTAGGCAGACAGGCCCTCCGCTGACCACTATAGAGTCTTCATTGTGGGGGACATGGGGGCAGAGGGCTGCTGCAGCCATCCACAGAAAAGGTGATGAGGGTCTGAGCTGAGACAGGGTGGAGGCGACCGACATCAGTGACGTACAAGAGATGGAATTGACAGAACATGGTTTCCTCCTCCCCTGTACGGGCACCTTCAGATTACAAGCCACTTTTTCATAACATCTTCTTCCCTTCCCTTTCCTGTCCCCTCTGCCACCCCAAGAGCCAGAGGCAAAGGAAGACTCAGGGCTGGATCTCGCCTCCCACCTCCTTCACTGCCCCATCCATAGCTGCCTCACTGTTGTTCAGACTCAGTCCTGGAGGGACAGGGAAGGTCAGGAGCTGGCAGTCACAGCCCTTCCTGTGATTCAGATTTTATAATGATTTGTGACATTATTACTTTACTACCATTTTCTGGCTCAAGATTACAAGTTCTGTGAGCAGCGACCATGTGAATCATTTCCTTTGGTGTGGTCCCAGGGTCCAGCACAGTACCGGACACGCAGCAGATACTTTTAAAAATGTGTCGAATGAATGACTGAGTGTCCCTTCCCTCATGGATTAACCTGGTTGGGCATCAGACACTTGTTGGGGTAGTGCCCCATCTTGGTGAACTTGACCTCTCCGCTGCACACTTAATGGAAGGATAGGCTGGGTGTGGCTCTGAGCTCCCTCATGTCATTTTAGCAAAAAGGGAGCAGGGGGGAAACGGTGGAGAGATAAGATAAGACTCAACAGAGCCCTCTATCATCCCTCAACCCTTCTTCTTTTTTTTTTTTTTAAGATTTTATTTATTTATTTATTTGACAGAGGTAGAGAGATCACAAGGAGGCAGAGAGGCAGGCAGAGAGAGAGGAGGAAGCAGGCTCCTTGCCGAGCAGGGAGCCCGATGCGGGCCTCGATCCCAGGACCCTGAGATCATGACCTGAGCTGAAGGCAGAGGCTTTAACCCACTGAGCCACCCAGGCACCCATCCCTCAACCCTTCTATACATACCTATTTTGGGCATTCCTTCCACAGTGACATCCTTGTCCCTTCCAGGTAGCCCATGGAAACGGAGAGTGGGGCTGAGAAGAGGGTAAAGGGCAGGTCATCCTGTGTGACTGGGCCCATTTGTGGGACAGGCAGGGAAATGCCTCACCATGTCTAGCACCCTACTCTTAGCAACTTGAGAAAGGCTACCAGCACCTCCAGGTCACAGAAAAAGAAGCTGAGCTTGGGGGGAGAGCAGAAGATGGAGGAAAGAAGGATCCCCATCAATGGCCACGTGACAAACCCACGGCCATGTGGCCAGACCAGAGATGTGTGCATGGGTGCGTGTGCTCCCAAAGGTGCAAAGGCAAAGTCTTTTATGTCAGCTTCCCAGGAATTGGCAGAGTTTTGAGCAGCAAGTCCAGGGACACACCAGCCCCAGAGCTCAAAGAATCAGGCTAACCTGATTCTGAGAGACCTGGCAACCACCTGGCCCTAACCCCAGATGGCGAGAGCTGACCTCTACAAGGTCAAACATCGCTCTAGAGGCAAGGAGAGGACTGGGACCCACGTGTTCGGTGTCCGAGCTCTCTTTCTGCCAGGGTCCCTGTCTGCTCAAGATGTGGCGTTGGCACAGAGAAGACAACTCGGATCTGGTGTGTCCCCGCCCGCTGTCCCCTGCCCGGCTTTATTGAGCCCAGTGCTACCAGAAACAACACCTCCTCCTTCTCAGCGGCACCTGGTCCTGCCGGGATGTCCTGTCACCTGTGTCCTAGGCAGTCCTGGAATGTTTGTCCAACAGGGCCTGCTGTCCAATTGCTGCAAACTCCTTCTACCGATCAAGGCACAATGTCACAGTAGGTGTTTCAAACCCTGTCTTGCTGTGTGATTTGGGGCTACGACTTAGCCTCTTTAAGCCTCTGTTTATCCACAGGTAAAAATGGGAAGATAGTCCTTGACTCTGAGACTTCTCATCTAATTAAAGTCAAATGGAACACTGGACCAAAAAGCCCTTGGTGTACCAAACACAAAGTAGGGACTCAGGAAAACTTTATTGAATGAGTGAATGAATAATTTAACAAAAACGAGTGGCTTCCAAAGACATCTAAGAGATGCCTTCTAAAACACCGTGCTACCTCCTGGGTTGGTTCTGGTGTGCTAGAAGCTGGCCCATCTCTGGCTTCCTAGGGAGGACTGGGAGCTTTCTCTCAAGTTCCTAGCTGCAATCCTCTCTTCCTTGGCTCTGGTAGCAACACAGTCTTCGAGAGAAAAACACTTGGTGGGAGCCCAGAGGCCTCAGGCTCCCATCTGAGCCTCTGCCCTGAGCAAACGTGACCCACACACTCATCTCTGTTCACACCAATTAAGTGGTGCCGTTCAAAGGCCAGGCACTGTCTGTATACAGCTCCAGAGTGACCACATTAGGAGGGCATCACTGCCGTCTGCCAAGCTACCCCCTCACTGGTCATGGGGTCTGACAGCAGAAGGGGACTGACCCTCATTTTTTTTTTAACATCCAGAGCACGCTGGGGATGAAAGAAATCCAAAAATGATTCCGAAGTTGGTTTTATTTTTCTAGAAGCTCCCAGGCTAATTAGGTCTGCAAAGCACTTAGTTTTGTGCATTGCAATTGATCCAACACATGGAATATCCCATGACATACGACATATTCGTTAGTTGCTCCTGGACACCAAAAGGATCGATCCCCTTCCTCTTTCTTCAGAGTCAGGTTCTTTCCAAGGGCCAAGAAATTGTATGTCGAGGGACTCAGAAACCCCAAGCACATTGACCACCTGGCTCCTTTACTCACCAGCCAAAGAACCCTCTATGGCCTTCACATTTATTGAATACATATTTCCTGGAGCTGCTTTGTAGTAGGCCTGGGGAGGTGAGCTGAATAAGACCCAGTAGATACATATGAGCCAGTGGGGTAGAGAGACTTATAAAAACAGCTGATTAAAAGACAACACTCTGAGAGGCAGAAGAGACGGATGAGTAGAGAGCCAGAGGAATGCAAAGGCTCCCTCTATCTGCTCAGGGAATCTTTGAGGAGATAGTAATAGCTCCCATTTATTAAGCACCTGCTGTATGCAGGCAGCCTTCCAAATACCTTGCATGGCTGATTTCATTTAATCCTCGTTGAGAGGGGGAAGGAACCGGCCTTTATGGAGCAGTAGTGCAGAGGTCCGGGTTAGTGCTTTGTAGAACGACCCATCCCCTCCCGACAGCCCTGCCACAGAATTATCATTGTTGCCATTTTAGATTCCTTTTCCGTAGGTCTGGGATGGTATCGGAGAGCCTAACAAGCTCCCAGGGGATAGCGATGGGGGTTGCTGGTCTGCGGAGCACACTTGGAGAAGAAAGGGGGTCCGTAGTACTTTTGGGACCAGTGTCTCAGCCCCCCACGCACCACAGAATCACCCAGGAAGCTTTTAAAATGTGTCAGTGTTTGGGTCTTGCAGCCTCAAGAGTGATCTGACTGTACTTGGATGGGGTTCAGGAATTACTGTGTTTCAAAAGCTCCCCAGATGACTCTGCTGGGTAGTCAGGGTTGCAAACAACAGCTCTACTTTTTACCATCTTCTTTAAACTGAATCTTGAAAGTTCAACCCAATTCCCAGATGCACCCCCCCCCATGTTCCCCACCCACTTGGGGAGCCCCCGGAGCCAGTTCGACTCAACCAACTCAACCGCACAGCCTGGATCTTCTGGCCAGAATCTCTCTTTCAATTCTCTTTGCTTCCCAGGGTGTCTCCTGGTTGTGAGTTCCTTTCCGCCTCCAAAATGTTAATCCCATTGATTCAGAGCCTGCCTCTGTCCTTTCTCCCCATCCCGGAGCTGTGGGAGAAAGAGACTTCCCCAGGGCCATCGATCCCCCCAGGAACTACAAGGTAGTACTTTCTTCCTTAACTAAGACCTTCATGACGAGCCACTGGTGTGGGACCGAATTAATCAGCTTTCTGAAACCAAAGCGGGGAGGCAGAAATGAAAGGGGCCATTCGGCCATGCTTGCTCATGGTGTCAGAGGCTGCAGCTTGGCCCGATGTGGGTGGGAGCGAGGCTGGAGAGCAGCCAGCCTTGTCTTTACTGCCTTTTTCCCCTTCTTCTGCTGCTGCTGCTTCTTCTTCTTCTTCTTCTTTTGAGTCAGATGCACGATGACACATTCGAAAGGCAATCTTTATCCAAACATTACTGCCCCCACCCCCTTGGCCAGTCCCCCTTACCGCTCAGCATTATCTGTCATCAGACACAAGACAACAGGAGAGAATAGGAGTTTCCAGTTCGTGCTTTTTCTTCCTTCCATTCTCTGGGGAAATTATGTCGAACATCTTTTTTATTGACTTATTTATAAGTGTAGAAAATGAATTCCTTAAAGCTTTGTGTTGGAGCAACCCCGATGTTATCAGGGTCAAGGATGCTCCCTCTTGGGCACCTCTGTGGCTGGAGGGAAGATTCCAGAGGCAGGGTGAGATGTTAATTAAATAAATTGGCCTCCCGGGCGCCTGGGTGGCTCAGTGCTGCTGCCTTCGGCTCAGGTCATGATCTCAGGGTCCTGGGATCGAGGCCCGCATCGGGCTCTCTGCTCAGCAGGGAGCCTGCTTCCTCCTCTCTCCTCTCTCTCTGCCTACTTGTGATCTCTCTCTCTCTGTGTCAAATGAATAATAAAAAAAATCTTTAAATAAATTGGCCTCCCTTTCCCCATGGGAAGCCCAGGTGGTAGCCCCAAGCTTTGTCGGGATTGGAAACGGAAATGACACAGCAAGTCCCAGAGGCTGTTCCCAGACCCCCCCATCCTGGTGAGAAATGACCGCCATGGGGGGTCAGCCAGGCCTGGGTCCCCATCGCCCCCCCTCCATCTCCCTCCCAGGGGTGGAGCCATAAGGGCGTTCACGGCTCTGCATTTTCCCACCTTGGGTGCTTGGGCACATTACTTCACTGTTTGAATGTTGGCTCTTGGGTCTAGGGACTGTAAAACCTCATCCCTCTTGGAGTCCTGAGATAGGATGTGAAGTACACACCTGACACACAACAGAGTCTAGGAATGTTGTTGTCCTTCTCTCTGTTCCTGTAGAAAATGTCAAAGCTGGAAGTGCCCTCAGAAACCACCTAGTTCAGTTCTTTCCTCCGGCCCTTGGGAGTCTGAGACCGGGAAAGGGACAGCAACTTGCCTGCTCTTATCTAGCAGACGAGGGGCGGAACCAGCCCCCTGACTCTGCGCCTGCTTCTTCCCCCCACCCCACAGAGCCTTCCTTTGCCCTGATTGACAGGCACACGTCATTCTCCACATTGTCCCTAAAATTAGTGTGCAAATCCAACCCCAGTGCCCATAGACATCAGGCACGCAGGAGGGGGTAGTCTTTAAGAGGTCTTCCTGATGAAGCCTGTCGACACAGGACCCCCTTACTCAAGGGTGTTCTTTTGGTTTGGTTATTGCAAATAAGATTTTCATAAAGTGGGGAGACGCAGCACCCCACGCCTGGTCCATTCTCACCCACTTGAACTTCACCTCTGCACCCTGGCTCTGGCTCCCAGCCCAGAATTTATTGGGTTTCTAGTTCAATAATTATTCCAGAGCCAGAGTCACTTTGGTTCTGGCTACTTCTGAGAGTCCAATCTGGAGCTTAAAGGCTCTAGCAATCTCTTGGCCCTTGGATGGGTCCAGGACCCTGAATCTGGCCTTCCTTGAAGATACAGGTGAGAAACTCTCTTCTTCTCGGATCTGCCTGTTGGACAGCCCACCCCACTACCCATTACCTCCTCCCTGGCCCACACATCTGCTGAAAAACAGGATTCGTCCTTCCTCCTCCTCCTCCTCCTCCTCCTCCTCCTCCTTCTCCTTCTTCTTTTTTAAGATTTTATTTATTTGACAGAGAGAGAGAGATTACAAGTAGGCAGAGAGGCAGGCAGAGAGAGAGGAGGAAGCAGGCTGCTTGCTGAGCAGAGAGCCCGATGTGAGGCTCGATCCCAGGACCCTGAGATCATGACCTGAGCCGAAGGCAGAGGCTTATTAACCCACTGAGCCACCCAGGCGCCCCGTCCTTTCTTCTTTTTCGGCAAGGTGCCGACTTGCATTCTCCGTGGATGAAACCCCAGGGGGAGGCAGGAACGAGGCCGCCGGGCCCTCCTGCACAAGTGGTGGGAGGTGGCTTCCGGCCACAACACCCGAGCCAGCCTGAGTGTATAAGTGACAAATTGTCTAGCCGGAAAATGGAGATAATCTGTCTCAATTATGCACGAGTTCAACAAATTAGGACCCAGCCTGAGAAACCTGCCTGTGTTCTGATTAGGAAACAGATGTGTCCACCCTGAGAGATTCACACAAAAGCTTCCGGCATGGACATCAGAACTGACCTTCCCAGCAGACACGGCCACAGAACTGACCCAGCGGGGAGGGGAGGCGGGGATTTCTGGCGAGCGGCGGGGGGAGGTGGGCATGCCTGGGTCACTCGAAGATGCTGTGCAAACAGGACCTCCCAGCCAGATCTCTGATACTGACCCATTTGCTGTTCCCATGTGTTCCTCACACAACCAGGACAGACGTAGCCCTGAGCAGAGGACGGCCTGGCCCCGTTTTCCGTTGAGTGCCTACTCTGTGTCTGGCACAGGGTCAGTCTAGAATGTGCCACAGAAACAGATGGAGAGAAAGTCCCAAAGAAGCGGCAGAGCCCGAATGTGTTGGACCCCGGGAGGGTGCCGAGGTGGGTGAATCCAAGGGAGAAGAAGGAGGGGCTGGAAGAAGGAGATGGCTCTGGGGTGTTTGGTGAGGACAGCCCCTCCCCCTGCAGAGGGGAGACTGGTGGAGTTTGCAAGGGATGAGGGGACAGTGGCAGGACAGGCCACCAGCCGGGCGAGCCAGAAGCTAAGCAACAAAGTGTGAGCTACACGTGACTGCGGCTTCACCCCTGCCCCCGCATATGTCCCCTGAGAATCACTCCTGAGGCCACCTGGACCAGCACCGTGCAGGGGAGGGGACCCTGGGAAGAGCGGCTCAGCCTAGACACCACACGCCCTCTTTACCTGCACGTAACCAAGGACAGCCCTACATACACACGGCTGGCGAGGAGAAGATGCCCAAGCAGCGGGAAGGGCAAGAAGGGCACGGAGGTGGGAACGACACAGGCTTGGCGTGTGCGGAGAGCAGAAGAGGTCCGGGTTATTGCTGCCATCCATCTTAGTGAGGCTGCCTTGGAGGGCGCTTGTGGGCCTTCTGCCTTCCCTGAGCCCTGGAACCGAGTTTCCAAAGGAGAGGCTGGACTCTCCGTGCACCGTCTGTGCTCTCAGCCTGACTCACTTCTGGCCAAGGGGAAAACGCGACAGGAGGCTGAGTGGATGGAAGCAGAGGAAAGTAAGAGATCAGTAAGAAAGTAAGAAGCAGTAAGAGATCACTAGTCTCGTTTTACAAAAATTCACATTTTTTAAAATTTTTGATTTATTTATTCATGAGAGACAGAGAGAGAGAGAGGCAGAGGGAGAGGGAGAAGCAAGCTCCCTGTGTGTTCCACAGGGAGCCCGATGCAGGACTCAATCCCAGGACCCTGGGATCATGACCTGAGCTGAAGGCAGACGCTTGACTGACTGAGCCACTCAGGCGCCCCATAAATTCACATTTCTGTCGCACCCTCGGGAAGAACGTCTTCACTCCTGGTTCCACCCTTCATTGGCTTTCTGACCTTGGGCAAGTCACTCCATCTCCCTGAGCCTCCATTTCCTCATCTGTGCAATGGGAAACGTAATCCTCACCCAGAAGGTGTGTTGGGAGGGCAAGAAGGAGGATCCTATCTAAAGTGCCTGTAAAAAGGTGCCCAACAACTATCTGTTCCAAGGTATTCCTAAGGATGGAGCTCTTGGAGGAAGGTATTGGCCAGAGCTGGACAGAAGCTCAGAGGCTGAGCTGAGGGCAGGAAGAAAAACCCTTTAGTCCAACCTGATGGCTCTGAGCCCACTGACGCACTGCAGGTGAGCTCAGCAGTGGCCCTGGGGTATGAAGTTTGAGGCTGATCCATGCAAGGATTTGGTTGGCAGAGACTCAGGGAAGCCTCAGGGATCACTGAACGGTTGATTTAGGAAAGGAAGGATTAACTAAAGCCCCTGAGACTGCACTGGCTAGGTGGGAATCCCACAGAGACAGAATTCACAGCATCACAGAAGGAACTTGGTCACCATTGGACTGCATGGTGGTGAGCTCCCCGTCCCTGGGGGCATGCCAGCACTGACCAGAGGACTGCTTGGCAGAGTTACCACAGAGGGGCACGGGCACAAAACTGGATGGCTCCGGGAGTATTTATAACAAGGAAGAAGTGTAATTCCATGATTCTGTGCTCGGTTGGGAAGGGGCATCTGCTGGGAGCCATGACTTGTTGCCAGGGTTGTATACACATCCTGCTACTTTCCTCCTCTAAACAACCCTCTGCAGGAAGCTTTACTTCCCCACTTACATAGATAAAGAAACAAAGGCTCAGGGAGGCCTAGTACTTGCCCCAAATCACAGATGCTGCAGTCTGACTCATAGCGAGCCTCCAAACTCCAATTTTTCCTTGAGAGAGAAAGGCCCAGCTTGGTGGATGGGGGGGTGGGGTTCTGACTTCCCATTTTCTCGCTTGCAGTGTAGGTCCCTTCTCCTCTCTGAGACCCGATTTGGACCTTGGTGTCTACAGGAAAGCTGACCCTCTAGCGTGTCTGCTCTCGCAGGGATTCCCAGCGCCTCCAGGGAAGATAACGCTTGGATTTGTGGAACAGTCCCTGATTTCCAGAGCACAGCGCCCCAGTCTACAATCTTGTGGAGCAGATAAGAATTCCTATTTCATTGATTAAAAAAAAAAAAACCTGAGGATCTTTGTGAAAGAAATGAATAGCTTCTGAGTCCTACCCCGGAAGCTCCACTGTCTCATCTCACTTCATAGCCAAGGCGATTCTGAAAGATGGGAATCACTGTTCCCATTTTCCAGATGAGGAAACAGGGGGTTGGGAAGGGTCAGTATGCTGTTCGAAGTCAAAGAAAGAACTAGTAAAGTCTGGAACTATTGTCAAACGGATGGCCCTTCAAAGACACTGCAGGGCCTCCCCATGGATGGGCCTCGCCCTGCGGGGAAAACAGCCGGGCCTCCACCCTCTAGTCACTCCTTTGGGGTAAGACCTAGTTTCTGTAAATGTCCCCTTCAGGACAGGTGGGAAATAACCCACTTACCCTTGAAGAGTGAGTGGCGTATGAGCAGGACCCAGGATGGCGGCGAGCAAAGGAAATGGACTGGAGCTTTCAGGGCCCGCAGAAGAGGCCCTGAGCAGGGTCCCGAGAGAGGACAAGGCACCTCGCTGGGACCACAGTGATAGGAAGGAGCAAGAGGACTATGAGACAGGCGGCTCGGGGAACAGCTTTGCCGTCGCTGACCCTGCTTAAAAGGGTGCTCACCTGTGCTAGTCACCAGGTCCCAGCCAGCCCAGTAACACCCAGTGGGCTTACTCAGGGCCAGTCTGTTCCTTTCCTCTTCCTGTGGACTGGGCCTCAGCTGCCCAGCAGAGGGCCCCCTAGCCCTGGCCTAAAAGTACAGCCCAGGGTGCTACTAGGCATCGCTCTGGGCAAAGAGCCAGCTCACCAGAGAAGGGCCCTACCTGCTGGGCCTGGGTACCTTCTGGCCTGGCCGGGCATTTCTGGAGGCCGCCCGGCAGGGGTCTGAGGAGCTGGAATGAGGCTCAGGTTTTGTGAGGTGTAGCAAGGAGGTGAAGGCCCTTGGGGCAGGAAAGCTGGGGTCCGGTCCCAGCAGTACCATCCAGAAGTATGTGACGGGAGGGCTTCCTTCTGCTCCCAGACTCAAGTTTCTCACCTGCATTGTGAGGCTGTTAGAATATTCTCAAAGACCCCATCCACCTCTGCCAGTCTGGTCCCATATCTCTCCCCTCTCTGCCACCCTCTTCTCAGGCTCTCCCGGGAGTCCTGTCCTCGCGGGTACCCCTGCGCGTTCCACTTGGAGGGCCTGACTCGCTGGCGGCATGGTCCCCTCAGTCTCCAGGATGCCAGAGGTCAAGCGAGGCCATGGTCCCCTTAGCCACAGTAGAACGAGGCCTTCCTGCCCCTGCCGTCACCATGGCGACTGCACCGCTTGTGTCCGCAGGGACCACACTCAGGGATGAGTACCGTCGATGGAGGCCTCTTTAGCCAGTGCCCTTCCTTACCTCCCGCCTACTCATGCAGGGCCCAAGGATTCATCCTCTGCCAAGTTTTCATCCTTTAAAAAATATTCCTTGGGCACCTGGGTGGCTCAGTGGGTTAAAGCCTCTGCTTTCGGCTCAGGTCATGATCTCAGGGTCCTGGGATCGAGGCCCGCATCGGGCTCTCTGCTCAGCAGGGAGCCTGCTTCCTCCTCTCCCTGTCTCTCTGCCTGCCTCTCTGCCTACTTGTAATCTCTCTCTCTGTGTCAAATAAATAAATAAAATCTTTTAAAAAAAAAATATTCCTTAGCAGACTCAAGCCCCAGAGGCCTTTACTCTCTACTTCCCACCTAGAAGACAATGTCATATGGACTCAGCCAGGCCCGGGTCCCCAGGCTCAATGGGCCACTTAGCCAAGAGACTGTGTTGACCTGACTCAACCACAGGTCCCTCATCTGTGCAATGCCTTCCTGTTTGGAGGCACCTGACCCACAGGGAGCATGTCACTGTAATCTGCCTTGATGATATTATTATTTATTATTGTTATTATTCAGACTCCTGGCTGACATAGCCAGTGTGACAACTCAGCACCTTCTCTCTGACTCTCTGCGACTTCTAGATGAAGTTTCGGCTTTCGGAAAGAAGGCCACCATCATTGCAGCCCCTACCCACCCAAAAGCATGGAGCAGAAATCCCCCATCCTCTTGTTTCCTTAGGCTTATGCCCAGGGCTTGAATGTGAATTCTCAAAGACGCCCTGTCATTCCTTCCTGGGAAAAGGGGCTTGGAAGGGACAGCTTCCTGGAAACAGAACTTTTCCCTGTCTCAGAATTCGGTGATAGGAATGTAAATGAGGCCCAGAAGCACATTTATGTGGCACAAATAAATGCCAAGCTTCAGGGACCCCCTCCTTGCTCCCATACCTTACAGGGCCTGGGAGGACCACCCCACCTCCATCCATCCACGCAGGAGGGCATTGACCGGAATGTGGACTCGTTGCTTCTCTCTAGTGGCTAAGGAACAAGGTGCCTTTCCAGGAGGACTGTGTGCTGAACACAGTTGGGAGCCCTCATTAACAGAACTGCTCGGGGAGCCCCCAAGTCACGGGCGGTGTCCCTTCCTGGGAAAGTGCTAGAGCGTGAGGTATCTATGATACCATAGCAGAGGAGAGTGCACCCTCTTGGCCCACACACCAGGGTGGACCCAGCACTGATTTTAATGCCTCCCCCTCCCTGTCATTCTGCCCAGTTTCCTTGACCATTCTCTTCTGCTGGGGCTGTGTTCCTTTTATGTAGAACAGCCATGCTCATAAGCATGACACGCTTGCCCTGTGACTAAAATGCTTTTATTAATGACCTTCCCCAAGATCTAACAACCAAGAAAGCCCCCAGGAGAGGCCCTAAGAAGCCAGATTTCCCATTGCAAAGATGCTCTCGGCAGTCAAGCTTGTAATCAGCACTTGGGTGGTAACGATCTCGAGGAATAACAATAATTAACACAGGAATGTTGAACACCATTTGTTTCTCTGATTTCTGGGCCACGCTGAACAGTAATGAAGATTGTTTTCTCTCTGAAGCATAAAAATGTTCTCGAGTCACCTGGTGTGCTCACAGATGTGCTGATTAATTGTGGCCTGGAATGTCACAGTGACCAAGACCCGGGCTTTGCTCTTGGGCAACGAAAGTCGAGCACCTGGGTTGCCGCGACCTGGCTCGGTGGCCTGAGGTGAGGTCAGGTTTGACAGACGGCCTGACAGTGCCCGTGTTTGGAGACCCAATTAGGCAAGAACCCCGACTGACCTAATAGATCCTGATTTCTACCCCCCTCTCCTTTAGGAAAGTGCAAACTCAAGGCCTTTCTGAGCCAAATACTTGTGATCGAGCTGCCCACCCCGGCTCATGATGGAGCAGTTCCTTGTCAGTGAGTCGGAGACCCACTGGTGTGCTCATTAACGTGGAAATTCCTGGACTCCACTCAGAGATTCAGATCCTGCAGACATGGAAAGTGGCCTGGAAATCTGTATTTTAATAAGCATCACAGATGGCTGGATGCAGGTGTCTGCAGGGTTCACTTGGAGAAATACTCGGTCAAAGCTCATCAAGGGTTAGAGCCGAGGGAAACGCTGCACAGGAGCTGGGGGTCTGCAGCTATGCTTAGGGGGATGTTCGTTGGCAGAGGAGGGAGAGGGAAGGGGCTCTTCCACCGTCTTCCTTTACTTCTCCCAGAACAATTATGCTTCTCTCTGTTCAGCAGAGAACCAAGAGCAAGGTCCTGGGGCCTCCCCACATGAGTCCAAGCCACTTACCAGCTGTGTGACTTAGGGCAAGTTATTTCAGCTCTCTGGACTTCAGATTCGCCCTCTGGAGAAATGGGATGATGATAGGGGCGTCTGGGTGGCTCAATCGGTTAGGCATCTGCCTTTAGCTCAGGTCACCCTCTCAGGGTCCTGGGATTGAGCCCGGCTTCGGGCTCCCCACTTAGTGGGGAGTCCACTTCTCCTTCTTCCTCTGCCCCTCCCGGCCTCTTGTGCTCTCTCTTTCTCTCTCAAATAAATAAATAAAATCTTTTAAAAACAAAGGGATGATGATAAAAAAGTAATAATAACCAATTCACAGGGCCACTGTGGGAATTAAATGCGTTACTGTGTATAATGCATTTGAGAACGCCATTAAGAATATACTAAGCACGAGGACATGGTTGCTGTTACAGTATTATCTGTTTTGTATTTTAATTAGGTCACAATACTGTATTCATCTCCTTGGTTATAAGATTTAGTTTGGAAAACGTAGGTACCACTTTTAAAAAAGTCTAAATAATATATCAGTCTAACCTACTCATTTTATAGATGGGGAAACTGAGGCCCTAGGAAAAGAACAACTACTAGAGGACACGTAATAGGTGAAAAGTAGAAATGGAACAGACCCAGATCTGACTGAGCTTGGCGTTCGTTCCTCCCTCCATCTCCCCCCAGCACCCCTGCTGCTTTCCTGGCTCAGGGGGGCGGGGAGGGGATATCAGCTCTGGTTGTTCACATTTAGCCTTGACTTCTGTCCTCCCATGTGTTAGGGGCAGCCCAGAAGGGGGGAGGGGGAGCTCCATCAACCCACCCTCTTCTTTTTGAGAGCCCATGTGGGTGGCTTTCCTCTGTTTCCACTTCACTCTAATGCCTATTATCTTCATATCATGTGGCCATAAATAATAAGTTCACACTCCAGAGACATTTGAAATTTCTGGTTTACTCCTGCATCTCAATCTACAAACTGACAACTACAGAAAGTTCGGGTGTTATTAAGGAGCTTGGGACTGAGAACTAGGGGAGCATGATTTTGCTATCTTTTCTCCAGAAAGATCCAAAAGAGGCCAGGGTGCTCATTCACCTCTTGCACTATCCCCACACGTAAGCGTCAATATATGTTCGTAGTTCAAGAGGATGATTGCAAAAGGCTGGGACAGGCACGGCGTACCCTCTTTGGAATCTCAGACGGGCTTTCCGCATGACAGCTACGGTAGTCGTCCTTGAAAATGACTGCTGGGACCCACCCCCTCCCTTGTGCTCTTCGGCCCACATAGTACCAGGAGTATTCTGAGCAGCCTATGGGGGAAGCAGTGCTATAAATTTAAAAAGACTGGTTTCTAGCCTGGTTGGTGTCCCACCTGCGTGTGTCCTTTGTCCCATGGATCAGTTGCTCGTGGGAAAGCCATATCATGAGCAGCCTAATGGAGAGGCGGTAGCTTCCTACCAACAGCCACGTGAGGAGCTTCAAGTGGAGTCTCCAGCCCCATTCAGTCAAGTCTTCTCATACCGCAGCCCCAGCTCATGTTCTGGCTGCTTCCTCACACAAGACCCTGAGCAAGAACCACCCAGCTCAGGGGCTCCCAATTCCTGACCTGTCGAGACCATGTGCGATGATAATTTGTTGTTTTTAAGTTGCAAAATGGGGGGGGGGGTAACCTGTTACATAGCAAAAGATGACTAATGCAGGGACTATGAGGCTTGAGAGCCATTTCCAGAAGCAGAGAGACAATATTTAGAGGGAAGGAGCGTCTTCATTAACCATCAGGAAGACAAGAAGGGATAAGATGTCCCTAGATCCATGTGGCACTGATACAGCCTGACGCGTGAAAGCTTTGACAAAGGACCCAAAGATGAAAGCCTGGGTCCTGCCCTAAGGCAGGCAGCCCTTTATCTTTTGAGAGCAGCAGGCGAGTAAACAGGAAATCAAACGGAGTGTAATAAGAGAGATGCACAGCCCCTGATCCGGGCAATGGGGAGGGGGTCGGTCAGGCAAAGTGCCCCAGAGAGGTGACTCCTAATCAATGGATGTGGACTCAGTACTGACCCAGGCGTCTCAGAGGAGGCAGAAATGGATAAAGCTGTGTCCCTGACTCCTGGAAGCCCACATCAGTCCTTCTCGACACAAGCTGGACCCGGAGGTGCTGTGTAAAAGTCCCAATGCCCAGGGTCTGTTCCAGACCAAATAAATCAGAATCTCTGGGGATGGTCCTGGATACCAGCATTTTAATAGTTTTTCTAAGAGATTTGAATAAGTAGGTTGAGAACCACTGGTCTAGCTGAAGAAAAAGGCAGTAACAACCACACCAACACACACACACACACACGCACATGCGCACACACACACGCTCACACTATAATGAGTAACTTTTGTAATTAACATGTGAGGGACACAAACGTCAAGTGTGGGGCATGCGTAGAAAAGACAGACATGGCTGGACCTGGGGTGGTCTCCGGAGGCATCTCCAGACCCATCTGGACACTAACTCTGCATTGTTCAGAAAAGAACAGAGTTCAGAACAAGATAAGTAAGTAAAACTCAGAGTGGGAATCCAAGGCTGTGTAAGCCTCCAAGTTGGTCCTGGGAGCCTTGGGCAGAGCTAAGCCTGCAGGACTAAGACCCAGCAGCTCCAGGGGTGGGAGGAGGAAGCAGAAGCTGAGGGTCAGATGAGGCCTGAAACCAGAGACGTTTCTCTGAAAATAGATGGTGGAAGGGAAGAGAGAACTTGATGGGCACTGGAGAGTCGGCTAACACTTTACATTCCAGGTCACTTCCCTTCCCTGGCCCTCGGGTTTCCCACCTGTGCAGGTAGAGGCTGGGGCTACCTATTGGCACTGACAATTGTCAACTGAGTCCCACTCACAGCCAACACACTTGGAGAAAGAGGTCACCTTCCCATTGGCAAATATTGATGGAGTCTTTTCTGAATGGTGGTGGCGGCTAAGTAATTGTAGTTGTCTCCATAGGCCGCATCACAGAAGGTTGACCTCAGAGGGGGTCAGGATGGAAGGATAAACCCAGAAACTAAACACAGCCTGGAACATCTTAGAACATAGGCTTGGGCTGGGATGAGCGGGGAGAGTAGAACATGTCAGGACCTTGGGCTTTTAAAATCCGCTGGATTCCATTCACTTCCTCCTAGACTCATTCATCTATCTTTTCTCCTATTATTTTTCTAATTGCTCATCTATCTTAAAGTGACTAATTCTCCAGGTCCAGTACCAGGCAGGAACAATGATAATAATGGGGAAGAGGTATTCCAATCCTCAGTCTTGAGGCTCTAAGATCGGGGCAAGCAGTCAAGGGTCAGGCTGTCCACACGGATGACCAGCTTGTCTTGGAATCTGGCACACGGGGAAGCAGCTATCTTTACTTTCAAGTCAAAATAATGGTACACTCACATTTTTCCAATTTCTAGAGGCCCTATCTCTGGAGGTGACTTGTAAGGAGTTTGCCATAACCAAAGGCCCCTTCTCTTTCAGCACAGAGAATAGCTGGAAATTTTCACACTGATTTGGGTCAGGCTGAGCTCCCGGAGCCCTAGGTGAGCTTGTCTAGAGGGGCCTCCTGACAACATGGTTGGGCTGCTTCAGCTCCACTAGCCGCTGCCTGGAAACTTCAGTTCATTTTTCTTTGGGGAGTGTGAGCCTTTCAAGAAGGGAGATTCTTCCATACCTGTTGCATTCAGAGAGGGCCCACCTCCTGCAAAGACATACAGGCCTTCCTAGATACTTGGGGCTTTATCTCAAAATCTATCAAGAGTCCTGGAAAGGTTCAGGCTGTGTTCAGATTTGGGTTTTTCCAAGACCGCTCAGTGTGTGGATACTACTAGACTGGAGGGTAGTAGTGTGGATTAGTGGAGACCAAATTAGGAGCCTCCGCAGGAGTCTAGGCAAGAGACAATTATGGCTTCATCTTGGATATGGGCAATGACACTAGAAAGAAGGGACACAGTCAGCGAGGGACAGGGAGGGACAGGGAGATCTTGAGACACTCCCTGTCTTCAGACTTGGCGACTGGGAGGTCCCATTTGTTGAAAGAGGGACAGCCAATGAGCAAGGGCAGAGGCAGAGACAAGAGTATGGGTTTAGTTGGGACATACTCAGTTTGAGGCAGCTATTCGTCCAAAGAAGCTGTCGGAGAAGAATTTGGATATGTGTGTCTGCAGCTATAGAAAGAAGACTGAGCTGGACATAGAAATAAAGACAGTTTCTAAAGGAAATGTCCAGTCTTGGAGAGTCATAACTTGAAATTATGGCTTCCTCTCCCCCTGCTTTATATGGAGATTTAAGTATCTGGATATAGCTGATAAACCAAAGAAGCACCGTGACCACTATAGTCTCAGGATGATGGCTCAGCAAGAGAATGGGTAGGGTGGGGATTGGCCATGGGCAGGCTCATGTCCACTAGGGGAGCATGTCAGCATCTCCCAGAGGATGGAAAAGCATGTTCACTGTGCTAATGCAAATTTATGTGTGAAAAACTGAAGTAATTCCTATGTGTTTTAATATGGTCATCTAAACAGACAAAACTCTGCCCTTATGGGGGGAAGATGCATGGCCCCCAAAAGTGCTGAGCATCAGACTCAGAAAGCAGAATGGCAGGTCTATGCCCATGGTCGGGGAAATGTGAGTGAACAGGCCCTCGTCCAGGGTGGCATACTCAGAAGCTTCCAGAATCAGGTGACATGAATGAGTCTAGCAGCCTGTGTGCTAGGTGGGAGCCATTGCTGCCCACTTCCAGCGTGTGCTTCCAGTAGGAATGGGGGCCAGCGTGGCTAAGCCTTCTGCTTTTCCGAAGAACTTAAGAATCTCGGACTGGATGTGAAATCTCCCAGGATTTAAATGTTGGCTCATTAAAGGGATAGATGAGAATTAGAAAGAGAGTGTTCTGTCCAGAAACCAAATAAATCTCCTCCACAAGTCAAATGGAACCCAGGGTTCATCAGTTAGAGATCTTTGAGCTGGCCCTACCCACCTGGCACACAGGTGCAAAAACTCAGGTGCGGAGCAGGACTGGAGAACCCCAGGTCACACAGCCCAGGAAAAGCCCAGACTCAAACACAGACTCTCTACTCCTGTCTTTACTATGCCCCAGCCACTCCCTCCCGCTGGCGATCTGTTTAAGGAGAGAAGATCTGAATTTTTCCATGACCTCATTAGAACACTGCCTCACTACGAATCTGAATTTCCCCAAACTCCTCATTTTACATAGAAGGAGACCAAAACTAGCAAATAAAAACAAGACGAGCTTCCCCCCATGCAGCGGCAAGGCTGGGCGTAGAACCCACACCTCGGGCTCCTGGGCTAGCCTTGCTTTCCCCAATTCCTTAACAACTCCAGGCTCTCCCTGGACAAGGACCATATTCAGTGAATTGTTGAAATATTCTGTTCCTAAGCATAGTCGACAATCCAAATTACAGTCCCCGGGACCAGCCCCGTAGGCCACATCACCTTAAATCTTCCCTCTGCGGGGGTCTGACTCACCAGCCTGGCACATCACTTCTTTCCTCTGATGAACGATAAACATGACTGCAGCAGGCTCAAAGCCTGAAGCCTCGCCAGCCACTTCTGATTTGTCTGCTAATTGGAGCCAGGGCAAGGCTGGCATGATGCCGTCTGTCAGTTGGTTAGCAAGCGGTGTGGGAGGGCAAGAGAACAGAACTAAGAGTGCAGTAGATCAGACTCGGGTCTGCCGCTCATGAGCCAGTTGACCTTGAAGAAGAGGTCATTTCTGTGAACTGGGAATCCTCAAACCTGCCCCTTAGATGTTGCCCATGCCCATAGTCAGAAAGGAGATTAGAGCCTAGGGCGGACCAAATCTCAAGCCCTGGCTTAAAGTCTTTAAAGGATCCCCACTGCCTATGTATTAAAGTCCAAAGTCAGTTCAAGGCTAGTGTGATCTGGCACCAGCAGCCTCTACTGTCATCCCTCAGTTCCGCCTTCCTCCTTTCTCTTGCTAAGAACAGCTGACATTTATTGATCATGAACTCTGTGCCAGGCACTTGACGTTCACCAACTCACACATTTCTCCCAGCATTCTTCTAAGAGAGGCACTGTTGTTGTCTCTAATTTCATAAATCAAAAAGAACAAGCTTAGGGCACTGCAAGAACTGGCCCAGAGGCCCCGCTAGTGAGTGAGAGAATTGAGATTTGAATCTTGACTCGAGAGATTGTAGGCTCATCTGCTGCGTCATCCCAACTCCAAGAATGTTCTTCCTATGAATTCTTCTCTGCAAACAAGTCACTTACTTTCTTACCTTTGCCTCTTTGCTTAAATGTTTCTCCTGCTCCGAAAGCACTGCTAGGCAGACTCTTGCTTTGCGGTCCAGTTCCCAATCCCATCTCTTCAGGATCCACCCCCCATCCAGGCTGGCCCTCTCCCTGTGTCTTTCAGCTCCACAGGCTGTATGGAGTGGCCTGAGATAAGTCATTCCACTGGTACTCCAACCACAGTTCTACTGCATGCCATCAAAGCAGCCATGTTGCCATTCATGCTAGCACACTTTGCTGGCTACCATTATAGGCTTGATCACCTCAAATAGTGAAAACTCCTTGAGAAAGGGGTCTTGTTCTACTCATCTTTATACCCCTGGGCCACAGTACAGCACCCAAAGCCTGGTGAATGCTTTGTAAATGTTGTATGGGAGGAAGAAGGGAGGGAGGATGGGAGGGAGTCATAGAGGGAGGAACATGGAGGAAAGAGAGGAAGGAGGGAAAGGATGATAAGAAAGGAAGAGATGGAAAGGAGAAAAGGAGAGAAGGAGGGAGCAAAAGGTAAGAGGGACAGTGAAATACATTTATGAAAGCATTCATTTAGTGAATGGTGTGAGGCAGGGATCAGCAAACTATGGTCTTCTACTTTGAAGCCATATTCAGACCATGGCCTGTTTCTGTATAACCTGAAGCTAGGAATGGGTTGATTTTTTTTTTTTAACACTTTCAAAGGGTTGCGATACAAAATAACAAAGACTATGTGACAGACCATAGACATCTTAAAGTCTAAAATATTTACTATCTGGCCTTTTACAGCACAAGTTTGCTGATCCCTGGTGTAAGTGGATGCCATAATGAACGTAATGAAAAATGAGCGTAAGAGGATGTTCATTTTTCAAAGAGAGTGAACTTCAGAATCTGGGTAGGGAATCAGAAAACTTCAACCAAAGAAATGAGATTAGTCACCTCCCCAGATACAGACAATCAGAGTGATGGTCTGCTGGGGTGTTGCCGATAAGGACCGGCTGGGGCCCATGCTCTATTTCAGCATTGGATCCCTAGAAGAAGGCATACATTTCAAAAGCAGCTAAATAAAGATAAACTGAAATCTTAGAAGCCCCCACCTGCCTGTCACAAGGTAATGTAAAGACAGCCAATTCTGGGCACAGACATAAGCACTCTAGGCAGAGCAGAAATGAAGAGATGATATAGGGAGTGAGACCCCAGTGTTGTAGAGGAGGAGCAGGTCCTGAGCGGCCTGCCCAAGTGTTCCAAGCTGCTTAAATAGCTGTCCCAGTGAGGCCTTCAGGATGAGCCTTTAATGAGTCTGGCTATTTAGATCTTGTCCCCTCCTTTGCTCTAATTTACTGAAGAACCATTTGATGACAACTGGACTCCTACAGGGAAGATGATGTCCTGTCCAGCTGGTGTGTTGACTTACATTTGCTCAGCACAACAACCAAGATAACCAAGTGCATGCTATTTATTGAGTACCTGCGGCATACTAGGCACTGACTGGGTGAGGTGTTTTTGAACCAGCCATCACTATCCTTACATTACATACGAGAAAATGGAGTCTCAGAGAAATCAATGAACTTATCCAAAGCAGCATTGCTATAAAGTAGCAGACACAGTAACCCCTGGCTTGTTGGCTCCAAAACATGATACTCTTCATAGTCACACACACACACACACACACACACACACACACACACACACACACACACTCTAATGTCTTTGTTCCTTGTCTCAGCACTGTCTTATATGCCTAGACCCCAATATTCTGGAACTCTGTCCCAACCCCCCAAATAAGTACATGACTAGAAACCTTAATATTCATTTCCATTTCATCAGAAGCCTATTGGTCACATATTATATACAGAGATAAATAAAAATTCAATACCTTTTTCAAGAAATTTATGGTCTAGTGAGCGAAGTAGACAAAAAAACTGTCTAATAAAATGTCATGAGCCTTGAGAGCTGCCACTTGTGTTGCTGGGGTAGCCCAGACTTTGGACCTTTGGCTCCAAGAGGGCTTCCATAAGTAGGGTACACCAGATTGAAAGACTTCACAGATGAGGGAAAGAAAGGTTAGTGGGCCATTCAGCCAGAGGGATCAGGATGCACTAAGTCTGGAAGGCTAGCAAAATTTGATATCCAACAATCATTTGGGATGGACGGGGCTGAATCTGAATCTGAGGAAGTAGCAAAAGCCAGATCATAGCGGGTCTTTGCAATGTGCTAAGGAGTTTATACTTTGTACTAATGACAATGGGGGACCATTAAAGGGTTTAACAAGGAAGTGATATGGCCAGACTTAAAGGCTTGAAAGATCCTAAAACATGATATGGAGGATGCAAGGAGATCAGCTAGCAAGAGCAAATGGAAATGTTTAAACTGGAGAAGAAGCAGAGGCATAGAAAGAAGACCAACTACAGAGAGTTGGATGGTAGAAGCAATAGGTCTTGGCAATTGACTTGTTGGTTGTGAGAGGAAGGAAGGAGAACAGTCTAGGTTAACACCATGCCTAGTCCCAGGCAGCACACCTTTTCTTCTAGAGACCTGGACTCTTGCCTCTCGTCTCCTAGTTTCTGATTGGGTCTCACTCTTAGTGCCCTCAACCTCTGGAATTACACCTTAGGACTATGGTTCATGTGCCCCATCCGCCATATTGAACCACCTTCCAAACAATCACCAAACCCAAATTTACTCACACATGATAAGATGTCTTCCATTGAACTCCTCTCCATATCCCATCCCAGCCCAGAGCCAGGTCTGTTTCCTGAACCCCACCTTTCCAGCCCACCTTTCCCCCCCTTCTCCACTGAGCTGAGCCAGTCCTTGCTGCAGCAACCAGCCTTCCAAGTTCTGACCCAGCCAACTCCACCCTCTGTCCCCCACACCACCACACAAAGCTGGGAAAGGAGGCTAATATGGTAGATTCAAACTCTCAACAGCTAGGAACAATGGACCTGAACCAACAAGATGAAATTTAGCAGAGATGAATGACAGGTTCTACAATATTGAGCCCAGGAATCAATCACAAGGACAGGATGGGAAGAGCTGATCAGCAGTAATGATAAAGGAAACCTCCAGAGGAGGGGCTGATTAGCTGACCAGGAGTGAAGCAGTCACCAAGAGTGTGAGGCAGCAGCTGCATAAAACATGTGCAACCACAGTCTGACGCTAAATCAATACAAGTAGAGTGTCTGGGTTAAGAAAGGCAGTGGTCTGACAGTCAAGACTGCGTAGACCGCAACTAGAATACAGTGTTCCACTATGGGAACCGCTCTACCGGTGTGTCCAGAAGAGGAGTAGCCATGAGGTGGTAAATATCTGGAAACAAATTCTGGAAATAGAGAAGGGGGGTGGGAAAGACCTGGTGCTCTTTAATACTAACTGCCATCATTGTTATTTTCCCTTTCCCCAGTTGCCCGGTTCTTAGGGGATTTTTCTGAGGCTGAGGGTCTGCCCCTTGGGAAGCACAAATAGCTACCTGCATCTCCTTAAATGCCCCCTTCCCTGTTCCCCTGATGGGGCTGGGGGATGGAGGCTGTTGCTGGTCTGTCCAACATGCAGCCCTCTTGTCTCAAGCTCTCAGAGCTGGTGGGGGGGCAGCGTGATGTATATGGTGTGGTTTCTCTCCTCATTTCGCCATATTCTCTGGAATGTGGAGCTGGTTGCATCCTTAGGGCTGACCTCTGTTTTACAGATGATGAACTGTGGCTTCCTCAAGGTCCCTGAGCTCACTTGTGGGCAGCAGAACTAGCATTAGAACGGGGATCAGTCCAGGGCTCTTTCCCAACTGTCTGCTGGTGCTTTCCTTCCAACCCCACTCATTGACCTCCAACGGTTTTAATTTATAAATTTAAAAAGGCAGGATGTATAGGCTCTGGGGGCCAGCCACAGAGCACAAGAGATCAAGAGAAGACTGGGCCCAAAGGCTCTGTCTTTTATCAGCAGGGTTGCCTTTATTACTGGAGCAAAGTGAGTCAACGTCTCCGCTGATTTTCTTGCAGAACACTGGCTCCTAGGAGAAACCTTGCTCCAGCCCCTCACTGCTGCCTGCAGAATGAGATGGGACCCACAGGAGATGTGCAGAAGCCAAACCTTCCCCAGCTCCCTTGGGGTATTGCTGTTTTGATTTCCAGCAGGATCAGCCCCAAGAATTCAATAAGGGAGGTGAACATTTGCCTCCAGTGACCCTACTTACTTTCTCATCACAACTCAACCTCAAGAATCTGGCAACTTTCCTGTCACCATCACCACCATCTTCTCCTGTGCTCACAACACACTACAGAGCGTGTGCTTGATACATGACTCGCATATCCGATTGACCCTCCCAATTACCTGGTGAGGTTGCCCACGGGGACAGCGATGCCCAGGGAGGCTTCCGGTCTAGCTGACTCACACGGTATTGTGGCTTTGCCTCCTCAGGAAAGCTGTATTTCTTAAATGTGCCTCCCCTGAGTTATAAAGTAAGTTCATGACAGAACTGCAATTTCCCATTTTTACAGTTCTAGGATGAGAGACTCCCCTTAAGTCTACACAGAAACTAGGAAGAATGATGTGTGGGACCAGGAACACAAGCAGACAGGTCAACCCACAGGTACTCTACTGGTGTGGCCAGAGAATTAAAAAGTCATAGAAGGAAATAAAGACATCATTGAGGCCAACTCGTTGTAAAGGCGTCAGCAGTGGGACCCAGATGCAACAGACTTGATGCCCAAGGGGCACGGAGTGCTTTCATGGCATGGCTGGAATTGTAACTTGGGTCACTGGGGTTCCCAACACTCCATGAGCCTGGAATCTGCTCCACTCCAGCTACGGACACTGAGCATTCAGGAAACTATGGACTAGAATGTGTCGTCCTCCTGGAAGTGCTAAAGCACTGGCAAACTGTCCTTGCCCTCTGTCTGGACTTTGAAAACCACCTTTGCTCCAAGCTAGCAGACAACTCTCCTGGCGTTCAGTTCTCTATACAGCACACGCAGGCTTACCCAAGAGGTCCACAGAGAAGTTGGGCACCTAATTGCTGCATACCTCCCCAGATCTCCAGGGTGCCTGGGATATGGCTATGACCCCCAGGGCACTGGCACTCAGGACAGAGAAGAAACACCTGCCTGATGTCCCCACTGCCTTCTAGGGTGACATTCTACTTTAGTCTTGCCACCCCACCATTTCTCAGGTATCAGGTTCTATTTCTCTATTCTATCACACCCTTTTTATAGAGGATCTGTGCCCTTGGACTCACGGCTCTGTCTTGCCAATGGCTTCCGGGTACCCCTGTCCCCACCCCCCTAGTTCTTGACAATACCCTGGAACCCCCTGCACAGACAACCCCTCCACCACTGGGACTTAGTCTTTGGCGTCAGCCTCCTCCCTAAAGTCTCCTGCTCTGGCCTCACTTTCTCCACTCAGCCAGCTAACAGGGAAAGCCAAGAGTCCGGAGATAATCCCACCCAGGCTTCCCCAGCGTTGATGTTCTCGTCGCTGGCCCTTGAAGCCTCCGATCTACTCCCCACTCCCCCGCTCCCTGCCTGCCTGTCCCATCACCCTACCCAGTGCCTTCCAGACACAGACAAACCCAAAGAACAGCCTCAAAACAGAAGATCTGATGAACTAATTCTTTAGTATGGCCTTTTATGGAAAGAGGAAGAGAGAGAGGTTCCTTGGTCAGACAAATTTGGGAAACACTGAGTTAAATAGACGTTCAACAGGATTCTTTATTACAGAATTTCAATGTTCTCTCCAAACAAATAATGCCAGATACAATATCTGTGTTCCCAATACATATCTGACCATCCCCAAAGACCAGTGTTCTCTAGAAATACATTTTAGGAAACATTTATTTAACTCCTTCCTGGATACTGACACTGACAAGTCTTGACACCGACGCCTGTTTGCTGTGTAGCTTCAGGCACGTTACTTTCCCTCTCTGGGCCTCAGAGTCTCCACCTGTAAAAAACAAACAAATGAAAGCAAAGTGGGTGTTGAGCAAAATGGTCACCGGAGTCCCCTCTGGCATCGGCACCTTCCAGTCGCCTCATTGGTAATTCCTGGCACGTCTGCACGCTGGTGCAGGAGAAATGCTAGAGCTTGAGGGTGATGCAGCTAATAAGACCTGTGCACTACAAGACACAGCGGATGGCTCTGAGACTGGCTGGGATGCTTTTTAAATGTGGAAAGTCATTTCTGTTTAGTTGGCATCATGTGGCCATTAACAGCACCCGGAATCCCCAGGGATTGAGAAGAGCTTGTAGCTCCGTGGCCGACAAGCTCCCCTAGGACTGTGAGGTTAAGGGACCTCCTCCAGGTTTTCAGGTGCCACCAGCCATCCATGCAGATCAGGTGGCCTTGCAGAAGCCCCTGGGCATCAGAGACCCATGCTCACCAGGTCACCCCGGGGCTCTGAGGCACCACACGGACACTGAAACAGCTAATCAGGGCAGATGTGGGAACATGGGGGAGAGTTGTGGGGGTGGCACTCAAACACATCCCCATACCATGTGGAATATTGAGGGGCCAGGCAGATTTGGGGGCACCTTCCAACGCTGAGCTTCTGGGATTCCTCTGAATGCCTTCTGTATGCACTATACTACTCTAGACCCAGATGATGAAACAAAAATGAAGAAAACACAGCCTTTACTGTTATGGGATATCATATTTCTCAAATTACGTCATAAGGAAAACCGGCCCTTAAGATACTCTGAGATTACGGTGCTTTCTTATCGGATGGGTTTCATAAGTATAACACCCTACCCCCTGGACTTCTTCGCCTACATCAACCTGTTAAAGGCTCTGAGAAGTCCTGCAGAAACCTGCCTAACTCATTCATCCAAGTCCTCTGGAAGTTATTTGGCCACAGAACTCTTTTATCTGAACATTTTTTAACAGTCCGTAGAACTATTATTTCCCACAAGAGGAATCACAGCATGTCAAACCCAGAATGGACCCCAAGGGAGCTTTTAAGCCAAGTCCCAAGCTTTATAGTTAGGGAGGAGCCATGCTGCAGGCCTTCGCAGTGATCTGGAGTGGGCCAACCAAGACGCTTCCCTGGAATTTTTGAACTGTCTGGGTTCTCGCCGGGGACTCTAAGGATGTGACCCCAGAGTTGGTAGGCACCATGTTGGTCATGTCATATCTTTTCGGCATGACTTGTCTGTGCTGCCGTGTTGCTGTCACAAGAGAAAGCCCCAGAAAAAGGATGAGAAAAATACAGCAGGGGTATGCCCAACACAGCTCCCAAGGTTTCTGGAGCTGCCATTCTTCTAACTCTTCCTTCCATTTATTCGCAGCCAACCTCAGCCTCATTCCGGAAGCTCTTTTCCTTTCCTTTCCTTTTTTTAAAAATTAAACTGTATAAGTGAAAGCTCTTGCTGCCACCAGCTGAAGAAAAGGACTCAACCGGCTTAAGCCCAAAATGAATTTGAATTTGTTGGCTCATGTAATTCAATAGTCGAGAAGGAGGGACAGCCTCGGACATGGTTAAATGCAAGTCCACAGACATCTCACCAGGGTCTGGCTTCTTCCCTCCGTCTCTCAGCAAAGCTGCCTCTCCATGGCTTCCCCTCATAGGAAGTCTTAGCCTTCAGGTGCCAAGAAGGGCAACAGCTGCTCCAGCCTCATGTGCCATCCAACAGAAAGTGACCAAATGCGTGTAGGGTGCACATGCAAAACTTAAATGTCATTCTGGTTACACCAGCTTGGGTCTTGTGCCCGGCCCAGAACCAGAGTTATCAGGTGTGTTTATGTCCTAGGATTGCGGTAACAAGGTAGCCCAGACTGTGCTTGAAACAACAGAAATGTTCTGCCTCAGGGTCTCGAAGCTGGAAGCCCCAAATCAAGATGGCGGATGCTTCTGAGGGCTGGGAGGAAGAGCCTGTTCTGTGCCTCTTCCTTGGCTTGTGGACACATCAGTCTCTGCCATTGTGTTTACATGGGGTTCTCCCCATGCAGGGCTCTCTCTGCACAATATGGACACCAGCCATATTGGATTGATAGACCACCCTCCTCCAATATGCCCTCATCGTAACTAGTTACATCTGCAACACCCCTATTTCCTGGTGAGGTCACATTCTGAGGTCCTGGGGACTGGGACTTCAGCAGATGAATTCAATCCATAACATCAGGGGCATATGTTTAACCAACTGACATAGGCCCAGATCCTGTTCTTCAACCTGGAGCCACCCGACCTAGATCACAGGGAGTGAGTGTAGAGAAGGGTGGGTGCCTCTGACCTTCCCCTCCCAAAACCAAACCAGGCTATGGCTGCAGAAAGGGGGATGGATGCTAGAGAGGCACACCACACATGCCCACCAGGCTGTTTGGTCGTGGGTTTCCAGCACTTGCAGGCAAAAAGAAGTGCACCTGCCTTTCCTTCCTCACCCTGACTGCTAGTCTTCCAGGCAATTCTATAAGCCAGGAACCAGCAAAACCATGCACTTGCTTTACTCATCATGTATCTTTCACCGGGAATGCCTGGGCCCCACTTCCCTAACTTACTAACTCTCTGCACATTCTCTAAATCCTGACCAATTGTGCCAGGACCAGAGGAGGGGCTCCATGCAGACAAGCCTGGCCCTCCCTTCTTCCCTGGACCTGCCTCTTTCTGCACAAATACTGGCTCAGTCCCGGCTTCCCTGCCCTTCCTCCTCCCAGGGCAGTACCTCCGAGCAGGCTTCACCATCTCATGAAAAGTCCTGCATCTCTGGGCATTAATATGTCATTCACCCAAGAGCCTCCCAAATCTCCCCACTCCTCACTACCCCTCCCCTGGAGGCCACACTCCGTGCATTGCATTTCTCCCTGTCCTGTTCCAAAGTGTTCTGATGCTTAGCTCTTTGGGGACATCGCTGCAAAGCTCACATTGTCTCAGGATCACAACCAGCTCTCCATTATTGTTCAATGGTTTCCCAGGGAGCACTCCTACTCCAGAAGGCAGGGACCGCAGGTTACATGAGCTTGATCGAGGGGAACATACCCTGGTTTTAGGGTCAAAAGTACAGGGTTCAAGCCCTGAATCTGATGCATTAGTTAAATCAGTGTAAGTATATTACTTAAGTCTCTGTGCCTCAGTTTTCTCATCTGAAAGATGGGGTGATTCTGTCAATACCCTAAGTCCTTGGAAGCGTTTTGTGGGCTGAAAGGCACTAAGCACCCTTAATATTATACTCCTCGCTGGGTAAGAATTTCTTTCTGAGCCTGGCGTCCTCTAAGGAACTCTCTTCGGCAATAACCAACCCACTGTGATCACTCCCTTATTCCAGCAGAACTGTGTATCACGATCCTTTTGTTCAGAGCTTATAGAGGCTCCCATGGGGAAGAAGCATGCCTATAACCTGTTTTATAACCAGCTAGGTGACGTTGAACAAATGACTTAACCTCTCTGTGCCTCCTTTCCCTTATCTGCAAAAGGGAGTTGAAGATCTGTCCCTGCAGGGCTGTCTTGAGGTTGTGTGGAATGCAGTTTATAAAATATAAGCCTCTCACAATGGCCCCTTCCCACCCCCTCTCTTCACTCCCCCCAGCCTGGGGACAGGCTCCTCAGATGAAGGGGAACAGAGTGCATTTTAGTTAAGAATCAGGATTCTCAGTGATATTTCTATTATTTCAGGGCAGTCATGAATTCGCATTGTTTTCCCTGATTAATTTTCCAGGCTGATCCTTAGAGGTCTGTCAGGCTTCCCCTCAGGCCCTTCCTCTGGCCTCCTATTCTTGTAAAAATGAGAAAAACAAGTTGCATCAAGAAAATTGCTTGTTATTTATATGTCCCAAGATGACCCCTACATGGAATAAGACAGAGGGGGCCACTGATTGGAGATCTCCTTTCGAGCCTTTCCTCCACATACCCATCTGGGGATCCATGGGGAAGAGGGTCTTCCTGGATTCCTGACCCAGAACCAGGAAGGTTTACCCCCAAGCTAGACAGTGTTTTAGGGAAGGTTGGGGGAAGTGCATTCATTCATTCACTGAGTACGTATTCAACATCTACCGTGGGCTACGGAGGGTGCTGGGTGTGGGGCACCATGCTGAACAAACTGACATGGTCTTGCTCCCAGGAAGCTTAGAATCTACCAGGAAACACAACATTAAAACAATCCACAGTAACTATATCTTGATCGGCAACTACCCCCTGCCTCCTAAACCCTTCCTAACCCTTCTTATAAGGGTGAACACTTGAATTTTCAGGTGGCAACTGGGAGCTATTAGCCATGTCAAGTCTCTCAACTATCCCGTGCCAGGTATTCATTAGCTGTGGACTGAGCACTGCTACACCCCAGCACCAGGGGTGAGGGTTACAAATATGACATCGTTTCCGTCCTCCGGGAGCCCACAGTTGACGAGGGAGATGGAGGCAGCAGGAGAGGGGCTCTGACTGAGGTACTATGGGACCAGAGAGAATGTGAAGCCACCTCGGTCTTGAGAGGAGTTGGGGAGAAGCTTCTTGGAGAAACTGGCTCCAAGCAGACTTTTTCCATCCTTCCAACTTCACACCTGTGTCCGGTAGTTGGGTCCAAGGCATCATGCTCTCCCTCCCAAACTATGCCCCTAGCTTTCTATCCTTCCAGTGAGAGAGAGCCACCAGCCCCAAGTTCTCTGAGGCTTGACCAGTGCTTTAGGAAAAGACCATGAGGTTCCCATGTTCTGGGCCTGTTCTACCAGCGTGGTCCCATTTATAGTCTCACTCTTGCCCCTTCTCTGCCCTCAATGAATTATGTTCAGCTCCTTTCCTCCCCATTTAGGGCCTTTGTAGCTACTGTTCTTTGTACTGGGAATGTTCTTTCCTCCCTTCCAGTCCTGCGAGTTCATCTTTAGCCCTCTGTTCAGTGCCAGTGTCCTGGGAAAGGCTTTGCTCTCGGATCGCTGCGATGGTCCACTTCGCCTCGCCCTCCTCTCCCCTCCCCTGCTTCCCTGTGCATGGCTGTCACCGCGCTGACCACAGCCTTCAGGAGGGTGCTCAGCAGCTCAGCCCCCTGACTCTCAGTTCTGTGAGCATAGGGACCACCAGCCCCAAGGCCAAGTGGAGAGCCTGGCACCCAGGAAATGCTCCGTACGTACTCAGTGAAGGGAATAAAGAGGGCTAGAGCACTGCCATCCCCACCCGCACCTGGGGTTTTCGAAAGACAACAGGAAGCGGGGACACAAGGGCAACGTGAGCTCCCAGAGGGCTATCTTCCACCTGCAGTAAGGGGTTTAACTGGGTTCAGTGATGGAGAAAAAACAATGTCGAAGAGGAAAAGCCTCCCGATTTGGGTTATTTTCCCCCCTTCCTTTTGCAGGAAGTGAAAATACCGATGGAGATGGCCATGGTCCTGGGAGAAGCAGGGGAACTTATGTACACAGAATCAGGACCGAAGATGCATGCAGTCTGAGCTGCTCAGATCAGGGATCACAGGATGCGAGAGTCTGGGGTCCCCCAGGGTGTCCCACTACAATCTATGGCAAGATTCTCAAAGTTGATATCTCAAACCAGGGTCAGAATAAGGGGACGGTGCAGTCCCTGCACTTGCATGCCCCTGAGAGCAGGTGCTTCCTTTAAATTTTGTTCCCTGGACACTCTGCTTCCTCCCCTCGCCCCAGCCCCATCTGGACACCACAGCCTCATGCTCCAGGAGCCTGTAATTCAGTCCTTCTTTGCAGGCAGCTCTGAAGCACAGGCAGGCCGGGGAACTGCTTGGCTAGAAACTCCTGAGAAGACAAGAGTGCAGATAGGCTCAGGGGCACAGCAGGTCAGAGGCGCCTGCACCTGTCGAGGATTTCCTGTGAGTGATCAGGGTGGCTGCCTAGACCCGGGCCATCACCTGGTTTCTGTCTCCATAGCTAAGCTGCAGAGCTAAGGTGAGCTCATAATGAGCTGGAGGGGAAAACTTAGTCAAAAGAAAACTGTGTTCAGAACGCTCTGAAGTGGGCAGTATGGGCTTCTGGGTACATTATATTTTCATACATCTGAGTTCTTCAGAGTACACCCCAGTACTTCCCTAAGTCCCTCTCCCATTGCTCCCACCTGGGCTCAGTCTGGCAGGTCCAATCCAAGGGCTTTCCCAATGCCAGAACTGTGTGTGGCACGGAATGCTGCTTCTCAGACCCCAAAGACTTTCTGTATGATGCCAGCTGCTCTTCCCTGTGCATTTCCTACGACAACAGGGAGCCAGACCCAACATACCTTATTGCGTTGATACATCATCATATCCATGTGAAGAAGGTCCTGTTGGCCTCCTTTTGCAGAGAAGGAAAATAAGACTCAGAGATAAAATGACTCACCCAGAATCACAAAGTCTGAAAATGTCCCAGGATTATAAAATCTGAGCAAACACTGAGCCAAACACTGGACTCTTAGGCACTGTGGCACCGTTCATGTCCATGACAGAGGAGTCAATGATTAGCAGCCCCATATCGGAAGTCACTGTGTCTCCAGCAATCCAAGGGAACCTGGGCCAAGTGAGAAAGGGCCAAGGCCTTCCTACTGATCCCCAAACAGAGCAGGTGCTCTGAAGGCTGGTGTTGCCATTTCTCAGGTCTCAGAAGGCTTGGGCTCAGCTCTCCGTACTGGCTGGGGAAAAACAGCTGGCTGTCTGCTGGGTAACAGGAGTCCTGGCTAAGGAGTGAGAATGCTAGTTCCTGGCCCCAAAGCCCCATCACCTCGCCCTGGGACCCAGGCAGACCTTTCCTTTCGGAGTCTCTGATGACCAAACTACAAGACCTATGAAGGGGGAGGTCATCCAAGGGAAAGTCGAATCAGGTAGCCTGTGAGAATGGTCCTGCCTGTATGCTCAGAGTCTTGCGTAAAATCCCTCCTACAGTGGACAGTCAGTGGGTGATGGAGGGGCCTTTTGGGTCAACGCTATCCGTGCTAATCAGATGGGAAAACCCCATGCTAGAGCGTCTGACGCTCCCTGAGTGTAGTGGGTTCTGAATATGGGTGGCCTGGAATCATTTCCCCAGCTGAGCCTCCGCCCCAGGGTGGAGGGTGGGAGAATGCTGTCTGGGGGGAAAGATGGCAGCCCCCAGCAAGGTGAGGGTGCGCCCAGCTAGGCCCTCCCTGGGGACAGAGCTAGAACAGGAGCCCTGCTTCTGGAGAAACATCAGTAATGGACCATAAAAGAGAGGAGAAAATGGAACAAGAAGGGGGCTGCTGAGAGAAAGCAGAAAGACCAAAGGGGGCAAGGGAGCATGAAAGGAAGAAAGAAAAAGGAGGGTAGGGGAGAGAAGAGATGCTATGGAGGCTGCTGAGGGTCAAAAAGTGCCAGGGATCAAGTGCCGTGGCTGGGCTACTACACTGTGGTTGTGCAAGACGGGAAGAGACCCTCCCAGGGCCTGGGGGACCGACGTGCGTGGTGTCTTGCCATTATTCCTGACAACCGCCTAAGAATCTACAATTATCTCAAAATAAGATGTTTAAAATAAAATGTGTCAGGGAACAATACCTGTAGATATATGGCAAGAAGGGCAAGAAGCCCCAAGGAGGTGGTGGTGCCCTTTGGGAATATCCGGTCCAGTGCAGATCCAAGGGAAGATAAAGTCCAGCCAGGACATGGCTCAGCCCAGCAGGTGCCCTGGCCCACGCGGCCCCGTGACTACGCGTGTTTGCCAAAATGCTCCCCTCTGTACTTAAGCCTCAGAATTGTTTGTTTGAAGAAGTCAGTAGCTACTAAATTAGCAGCTTGTTTTGTATTTCTAGAACTGCTCATTTGGAAAACTGGCTCTGACATTTAAAAAATCAAATAAAATAAAGTTGAGGTCCTGGAGAAAATTCAGCTGCCTGGGGTTGGAAACTGCTGCTCAGAAGGAGGGGCTGCCACAGGACCCAGGCCACATGTGGGGGAGAGGAGAGCATGGGACGGTTATCCAGGTGGCCTTCCCACCATCCACAAACCAACCAGCCTCTGCGAAAAGATCTGGTAATTGTGGCAAAGGGTTTGGGGGCTGTTCACTGTCACATGTGTAAATGGATTACAGGCAATGCAGATGGGCATGGGGGGGCCCTTGCCCCTCAGCTCCCCAGAACCAATGTCAGAAGCAAGTCCAAGTCCCAGGCCACCCTCCCCAGAATCCTCACTCAGTGTAGCAAGGGCCTTCAGTGAGGACCACGAGCTGGAAGAGGTGTGTTCATGTCACAAACGGGGCATGATTTGGGCAAGAGGAGAGGCAGCACCTGATTTTCTGAGTTTCTACGTGGGAAGGTTACTGACAGATGGAGGAGCCGTCCTTTACAAGAAAGACCCAGGAAAACCTCATGCTAACCTTGTCCATGCTGTGTGCACACTTCTCTTGGAACCCTCCCCACCTCTAGGACATCGGGCTCATCATCCCCATTTTAGAGATGAACACAATGAAGGTACCTCACTGGATGAACGTGCCCAGACTGGAAGGCAACAGTGTCAGGACGTAACTCCTGGGATTTTATTCCTAGCTCAGCTCAGTCTCTACAAATGGGACCAACAATGGCACTTGCCTCCTAGAATCAGCGTGAAGATTAACCGTGGTACAGTATGTAAGGCACTTCAAACCTACTGCCTGAGGCCTTCTTAATATGTGCAGGCTACATTATCATTACACTATTGGCATTGCAACTTCTAGCAAGGCCCTATGTTGGCAACGGACCTAGAACCAAGGACAAATGAAAAGTAGTTAAAGGAACTGGAAATATTTGTGCTGGAAGGAAAAGGCTACAGGGAGACAGGATTTTAATCCTTAAAATCCGAAAATCTGCTACAGAAAAGATCGGACTCTCTCAGCTCTTTCTGGAGGGCAAATATAGGGCAAATAGGACAAAAGTATAGGGATGGGATTTAAGCTCCCTCATAAGGAAGACACTCAAAATGAATGAACTCCCTAAAATGGGCTCGTATCCCTGCCTCCCTTCTGTCTTAAGCAAAGTGGTGTGATCATAAGCAGAGGTGCTCTCAGGGGAGGGAAGCATCACATGGGTACGCTAGACTCAGGCCAGGCTGCCAAGAGAGGAGCTTGCCTGTCAGTCACTGGGGCGGTTGACATCTGTTGGCCAGTGGCTCCAAACCCCTTTGGACCCGGCCTCTCAGAGTGACTGGGCTTCCTCTAGGGTCCAAATTACTATGTCAGATCAGCTCGATGAAAGTAATTGCATATGTTCCTAATGCTGCAATTAAAGAAACTCATTGGCAAGTAGTGTTCAGCAAAAATCCATTTTTAGAGTTTTTCCTTTTTTATTAGCCGCTCTCCCATAGAAATAGTCTATGCGTGCAGTAAATCAGAAGCCAGTATGTGGAAAGTTTCCGAGGAGCCAGAGGATATAGAAAACGGTGAGATGAATTGCAGGCAGAGACAACAGCGAGGCTGAAGGCAGAGATTCGTAAATTGTCTTGACAAGCGTCTCCTGGGCCTGGGCGCCCAGCATCGTGTTGGGCCCGAGGGGAGGAACCCAATGATGGATTGTCCCTTGCCCGTGATTGGTGTTCAGGCCCGTGCCCCTCTTTGTGCTTCACCAAGAGATCTGGTCCAGATGCCTGTGCCTCTGAAGGCGTGGGATTTGCAAATGGGAGATGAGAGGAATGAGGTAGAAGAAATAACAAGGAGCGCTGTTGTGTAGAGGGGAGCTGGCGGGAGGACTGGAGAGATGGAGGTGGAGGAGGAAGAGTGAGGGGGTGCCCGGCTGGGCGGGGCAAGTGCTGAAGAACAGCTCCTCGTGAACTAAGCGGGTGGGTCCCCCGGAACAGAAATTCAATTTCTGGATCCAGCTGGCGTGGTCTGTTGGTCAAGGGTCAGGAAGGTCCTAAAACAGGGTCTAAACAAACAAACACAGCAGGGAGAGAATTCCAGCCACCCCTGGGGATGATGCCAGATGATTTGACCGAGGAATCCATGAGGGAATTTTGCCTAAGGAAATCAGCCACCACAAAGATCTTCATTGCAGGTGATCCAGAACAACAGGTTTATCTGACCACTTGAGCAGTGCTGAGTTAAAAATCACAGACCACCCAGTGAAGTGTCATGTAGCCATTAATTACTACAACCTGCAAGACCGTCCAATAATATGAGAATATTTTTATAAGACTCTAAATCAAAGATTGTCAGGGGTTTTTTTTCTTCTGGAAAGGGCCAGATGGTAATATTTTTGTTTTGCAGACCTTACAATCTTTGTTGCAACTACCAACCCTGCCATAGTGTGAAGGCAGCCACCCATAGTATGTAAAGGAATGGGAGTGACTGTGATCAATAAAACTTTATTTATAAAATTGGGTAGGGGGCCAGGTTTGGCCCGAGGGTTGTATTAAATGACAAAGACAAAACAAAGTTGTATATATTCACTATGATTACAATGATATAAAATAGGAGTTTGAATGGTCTAGAAGGAAATATGCAAACCTGGAATGGGCAGCTGAGTTAGGATAGTGGAATTAGAGTGGATTTTCTCTCTTATTTGGGGGTTGGGGGGAGGCAGGACTCTCTGGTCACTTGAATAGTCAGGACTCACATAGATCCTCCAAGGACCTAATCCCCATTTCCCAAACATGATACCATCCTGGGGTTTCTCAATGAATGCTTGGTGAGTCAGTGAACACCCAGGAAGGCTGGGCTTCACTGTGCTCTGCCCTCAACCTGGGAGCCCATTTTTGTCTACAGGTGGAGTCAGATCTGAGACTTTGTCCAATTCAGCTGAGAATTGGCACTGGGATCTGATGTCCCAGAAATGGAGTAGTGGGTACCTGAGGCAGTCCCAGTGTCTGGGGCCCATGAGCTAACTCTGGTAGAAGCTGGGGGTAAAAACCACAGGTGGAGGGTCATAGGCTTCAATAAATGTTCTAGGACATGATGGGGGTGGGCAGACTGAAGGGGCAAAGCAAGGGCCCTTCTTTCTGGTTTAAAGCACTGGTTTTGGAGTCAGACACAATTGATCAGCTATGTGTCTTTGGACATGTCCTTTTGCTTCTTTGGGCCTTTGTTTCCACATTTGTATCATGAGGACAGTAATACCCAGTTTGCAGGGTGTGAAAAGCATTAAATCAGTCCATTTATGAGTCCTCCCTCCACAAGGAGTCCTCCCTTCACAAGGACTGACTCAGAAGAAGCCATTAGTAATGGTGGCTCTTAGCTAATGGGGCCAGGCACTGCACTGGGCCATGCCCAACAGATAGCCTTGCCCCAGAGTCATTCAGGGCCAGCCATGGCATCCCAGCTCTGGACGTCTGGATCATCAAAACAGTGTGTGGTCTTCTCGCTGGAGAGGCCAGAAGGCAGAGGACACAGTGGCCAAGGACATCATCTCATTAGCAGGGGTCGAGGTTATGACCCAGGCGTCTGGGTCAGACCAGAGGGAGGAGTCCCCAGACCAATCAGAAGTGAAAAGCCTCACAGGGGGCTCAGTGTCAGATGCAAGAAAGAACCCATGTGAAAGGCCAGGTGTGCCAAGATCAGCCCATCTAGGGACAGAGAGACACCCCATTCACTCTGAAGTGGGCTGGGGTACCCTAACATTATCACAAGGGACCGACTTGGGGGAGCAGAGCTGGCTCGATCTAAGGGCTTTGTGTCGGCTTGGGTGTGAGTTTTAGGGATGTGGTGGGATTGTGGAAGAATTCTTTGCAGGAGAATCTTTTATTGTACATTTTTAAATGGTTGAGATGATAAATTTTCTGTTATGTATATTTTACCACAATTAAAAATAAAAATCAAATACATTCACCAAATGTAGCAAAAGAACACAAGTACAAAAATAAACACATGTTAGGGCTTGAAAAGAAAATGCATGAAAAATAAATATGTATCTAGCCTTCAAAAAAAAATGTTTACCCAATCTGACAGATGTGGCTCTGTTGATAAGGCCAATAATGAAGGTTATGCACGTTGTACTTTGCAAAGTGTTTGTGTGTGTGTGGATGGACGCACAGAAAAGAAACAGGTTTCCTGAGACTAGGTGATGGCCCTTGGAAAGGTGTGGAGGTAACAATGTACCAGTCTCTCTGGAATGGAGATGTCATAGGGAGCAGAATGGCTTATCGAGAGACAGATGTGGTGGGTGATTAGTGACCAAGTTGCCCCCAGTTTCCAATAGGGACTCTGCCTCCCACTCTGTAAATTGATACCTAACCTTCTAACTGATAGCTAAGCTCCACAGAGAGACTTCTGGGTGCCAGGCACGGCAGCAAGCACGCACTGTTACACGTTCTCATTTACTGCTCACAACAACCCCATGGAAGAACAGCTGTTACTGTCTTCATTTTACAAATGAGGAGGCTACAGGATGACGAGGTTGTCCCTTGCATTGGGTCAGATGACTTGTATTTTTTTTTTAAAGATTTTATTTATTTATTTCACAGAGGGAGAGAGATCACAAGGAGGCAGAGAGGCAGGCAGAGAGAGAGAGGGGGAAGCAGGCTCCCCGCCGAGCAGGGAGCCCGATGCGGGCCTCGATCCCAGGACCCTGAGATCATGACCTGAGCCGAAAGCAGAGGCTTTAACCCACTGAGCCACCCAGGTGCCCGGGTCAGATGACTTGTAGAGAGACAAGCTGGGCTTGCGACTCGGACCCTCTGACATTACGCTTAGTTGTCCATGCTCTTAACTATGTGACCTTGAGCAGGTTTCTTGTCCTCTCTGGGCCTTGGCTTCATTAGTACCAAGTGGACCCCTCTCCAGGCTCTGGCCTTGCAGGGTAGAGCAGGGGATGATGAGGGAGAGGTGCCTACTGGAGGACGTGGCTTGCCCAGCGGAAGGCTCGGAATTTAACTTTATCAGCAAAAGAAAACCACTGCAGGTCCTGATATTTCATTTTTTATTTTTTATTTTTTATTTATTTATTTTTTTTTTATTCATTTGACACAGAGAGAGAGATCACAAGTAGGCAGAGAGGCAGGCAGAGAGAGAGGAGAGAGGAGGAAGCAGGCTCTCTGCCGAGCAGAGAGCCTGATGTGGGCCTCGATCCCAGGACCCTGGGATCATGACCTGAGCCGAAGGCAGCGGCTTTAACCCACTGAGCCACCCAGGCGCCCCTGATATTTCATTTTTTAAACTTTCTTCCTGGCCACAGGTAAAAATGAATTCCTCTTTACCAGGAAAGAAAGCCTCGCACAGTCACATCAGATGCTTTGTGTAAAACTCTCATAGGAAACAAAAAGAACCCCTTTCACTTGTGAGGGGAGGTTTCCAAAGCCAGTCTTTGGACACTTGCATCTCTCTTCCCCGCCACACCCCTGCCCAGAGCCAGGCCATGACTGGGGCTACCCCACCTCGTTCCTGACCGCTGACCAGGGAGAGAAACAAAGTTCAGCTCGACCTCAGCCCCCTTCCTCCAGTGCATAACTGTCCCGACTCCAGAGTGGCGCCCCAACAGCTGGCTGGGTGGGGGGGGGAGCTGGCAGGTAGACAGGGGGTAGAAGGACAACAGCTCCCCCGCTTCTGGGTCACTGCTCAGGACACTGAGGAATTAGCATCCGAGAGGCCCACAGCTCAACCAGGGAGCCTGTCCCAAGCTCGGGCCCTGTAGCATATCAAGACATTGTCTGGCTGTCACCATAGGGGGACAGGTGTCCCCCCTCAGCCCGCCCCTTCAGATTAATTCCCGATGGAGAGCCATGAAGCCTCTTGACCCTTGAAGCTGGAGTCATAAAAGCAACCCTTCCTTTCTTTCCCTCCACCAGCTTCTGTGGACACCAAACCATATGTCAGGCACCGGACCAAGTTCCAAGAATGCGAGCGGAAGTAATTCGAGGCCACAGCTGAATCTGGTTGAAGTCAGACTTCCCTGCTTCAAAGCTGACTCCCCCACAACAGCTGTGAGCTCTCAAAAGTGACTTGACGTCTCTGTAGCTCAACGACATCGGTAGTAGGGATCCTACAAGTCCCCACGATGTCGAGTCAGAATGGGCAAAGCCATCAGAACGCTAGCAGGCATGCATAAGCACTAGTCAGTGGTCACCCGTCCTCTCTGTTGTGCCCAGGGCTTCCTGGATTGGGGTGAGGGGTAGAGATGATGAGAGAGGCTCTGGGGGCTGATGGCTAGGGAGTCAGCCTCAGTTAGTGGAGCTGCAGCCCGCTTGGAAGGGCGAGAGAAGAGGAGGTCGGAGCTGGCAGGGGAAGCAGGAGATATAGGCGCTGCATGCAGTCAGGGGCAGGGAAGCAGCAAGGAGGAGGAGGCAGGCCTGCATGCAGCAGAGCAGACTAGAACATGACCTTGGAAGGCTCCGGTCAGCTCACCACCGCCGTTCATCATCAACCGTGAGCGAGTAGTTCCCTTAGGATAGGGCGCCCACTTGGGGGCATGCATTTCATGTTGAATATTTAAGCTCCAAAATAGCCCCCAAGTTCCTGAATTCTGTTGTCCCTAGTCTCTCTCCCAGAGGATGCTTGAAGCAAACTCCTTGACACAGAGAGAACCCTTGAGAAGCAGCAAGGAAGGGCGTACAGAGCTGACTGGCCCCTGCTGCACAGAGGTTCAGGGACTGGCGGGGCTCACGTAACTTGCTGGCTCTAAAGAAAGAGGAAATGACCTCAATAAAGCATTGTGTAACTATCCAGTCATTGTAATATCATTTAAGTGTAGGTACTTAAGGAATATTGAAGGGTGCAGGTCATACTAACTGCATACATCAGTAAGTGGATAAAAGCAAGTTACAGAACAGTGTACACAGCCGGAGCTTAACTGTTCTGCCCAGCCTCATCCTCCCTTTCCTCCCCTGGCCAGGAGGGCAGTGTCCTTGGATTCTAGCCCTGCCTCTCCCCAGCGGCTGGCTTGACCATAGGTGACAATTCATAATAGTGTCTCCAGTACATTCTATGAAGGCCTATCACGGTGATCACCTTCCCAAGGTCAGTTGTCCACCGGGGGTCAGTTACAAAGAGTCTGATGAACTGACCCGCTCGTCAAAGTTGACATTCTTAACATTTTAGAATTGTCCAAATTGGACCCAAGCTCGAATCAGAGCCCTGCGTGGCTGGTCCACACTGAGGTGTGCTATAAGTATATAATACACACTCGATTCCAAAGACGTGTACCAAAAATACACATATATAAAACATCTCAGTAAAATGTTTTATATTGGTTAGGGTTGAAAAAATATATTATCAAAATAAATGTCACCTGCTTTTAGTCACTTTAGTGAGGCAACTAGAAAATTTTTAATTACCTCTGTGGCTTGTGTGATATTTCTATGACCCATGCTGCTGTTAAGGGGAGTGCATTTCAGGGGGAGCTCACCACCTCAGCCCAAAGCAATGTCTCTGATGGAGTGTCCCCCGGAGTGTGGCTTTTGGACAGGGTGGCCTCCCTACGTGCCTTGAATGAGGTCGTATAATCTTGTTCTTTTGGCCGATAAATGGGGAGTCCTGCTTTACCGGTTCCCTGTGGCTGCCGTAACACATCACCAGAAATAGTGGCTGAAGCAACACTAATTCATCCTCTTCCAGCTCTGGAGGTCAGAATCAGACCTCAGATGTGCTGGGCCAACGTCAAGGTGCCGGCAGGGCTGGTCCCTTCTGAAGGCTCTGAGAGAACAATCTAACTTCTTGCCGTTTTCAGCTTCTAGTGGCCACCTGTGGTCTCTTCCTCCTCCTAATGAGATCACGTTACTCCAATACCTGTTTTTGTTGTCACATCACTTTTTCCTCTCTGTCCCCTGCCTCCCTCTTAGAAGAAACTCTGTGATTACATTGGGCTGCTGGGATCATCCAGGATACTCCCAGAATTCTTAAATTCGTCACTCTGGCTTCTTTTGTCCTATAAAACAGTACTCATGGGTTCTGGGGATTAGAATGTGGACATCTTGGTCTTCGTGCAGATGCTACAACAAAGGCCCAGAGAGGTTTAGTGACTTGAATGAGCTTGCCCAGCTGAGAAGAGCCCACACGGGAGAAACTTCCTCCCCCTTGCTGGCAGAGAAACCCACTGGGTCACAAGAGGCAGCCCTACCCACTCCTTCCTTTGCAAACCCCGCAACACTCTGCGACCTTGTCTGACCTTGTGTTCTCATAGACTGTCTTCGGGTCACTGGCTTTCCAGCCCCTTTGGAAACAGCCAGATGTGTGGCTGGATCAGGGGACCCATAGTGACAAGACTCCAGCAAAACTGCAGTCAAAGGGGCCGCTGAAAACCGTTTCAAAGCAGATGGCAGGCTGGACGGAGCCTACGCCACCAAGCTGGCAACGCGCTGGCCGGTGACACGGGTTTTATTAATCAGGGACAGAAGGAATCCGCTCAGCCTCCAGGCGGCTGGAAGCTGTGAGGATCTGTGTGGCGCAGGAACACACGAGGCCCCACTCGGCAGTGGTTTTTCTTCTCTGACAGGTCTTCCTTCAGCCTAAAGACTTCCTGCCCACTCCCGCCTCCGTGCCGGCTCCCCGCAGACTCCCGCCCCATTCATCTCAGTCCTTCCTCGTCACTTATTTTTAGTCATGTCGGCAGATGATCCACTGCTCACTGGGGAAGTGGAGTCAAGGAAGGGAAAACTTCTCAGCCTCAGCAACAAGGGGTTCCGTGGTCTTCCCACCACCTGCTCCCTCTCTGTTCCCATGACCAGGCCCATCCTGGCTGGGGCTCTGGGACACAGAGAGGCTGTCCTGGCCTGGAGACCGGGGTGCTGCCCTGTAAGGTCAGGACTGGGTGTGGGGAGGAAGTGTGGAAACGAGATAGAGAACAAGCGCTGAGTCAGGATGAGGCATCAGGACACCTGGGGGCAAGTTCTAGACCTAAGGTCCCTGCGACTCCCTGGCCCCTGACTCTTTGTCCGGGGAATGAATGTAACAGGGGCAGTCCCACCTCACAGGGCTGTCGAGAGCATCAGATGAGAGAATGGGTGTGGCTGTACATTGCAAACTGTATAGTACCCTACAAAAATGAAGGCTGCTATGAAGAGCCAGCATAAGATTGGGAGTGTAAAGGTGGGGCCAAGTTTAAAGCCAGGCCTGGACGGCAGAAGGTCCGAAACACTAAGGGTAGAGTTAAGGCTGTGGTCCCCAAACCAAGCAAGTGGCTGGGGGAAAGTGACAGAGGGTCAGATAACCAGGAGGGCCGCCAGCGTGGGCAAAGGGCCGGAGGTCTCCAACAGACTGACACCCGCCTGCCGCAGGTGAGGCTGCAGAAGGCACGTGGAGAGGTAGAGCAGGCTGAATCCAACGACCCCCTGGAAGGAGCGTGGGTGTCATCCAGAGAACAGCAGAGCAATAACAGAGGCTCGAGGGGGAATTCCAGGACCTGATCTGCCTGAGAGAACTGGCTGCTGGAGCGTTGACTGGTTCGGAGGCAGGAAAGGCCAGGGAGGGCAGACCTGAGCACGGTCATGGATATGGGGAGACAGAGTGTTTCCAAAGAAAGGAGAGGGCAGCAGAGCCAACCACTGCCAGAGATCAGGTACTCTGAGACATGAGAAGCATGCAAATGAGGTGATCAGGGGAGCAACACTTTCCCTGGGAGGGTGAATCCAGGCAGTGGGAAGGGAGGGGTGAATGGAAGGAGATGGGGCAGGACAGCGGCTCAGGCACATTGGTCAAGTGTGTGGTCAGTGAGGGAGACAAAAGCTAGAGCTGTATTCAGGGAAAGAGGTGCACCAGGTCAAGAATTGTTTGTTGTGGTTTGGGTTTGTTTTTCTTTTGGGTTTTTGTTTTTTAATGGAGAAAAAGCCTTAAGCAGGTTTAAATGCTGGTGCAATGAATCAATAGAGAGACAGGGGTTGAAGACAGAGAAGGGAGAAATCATTCAACAAATATTTCTCAGACACCTGTTATGTGCCTGGTAGTGTTTCAGGCACAGGGGACACAGCAAGGACAAAGATTTATGGACTCTTCCTTCTTGTGAATGGGTAATCAATGGAGCAGCCTCTTCATGAAGGGAGAAAACTTTGGGATTCAGAGCACAGGTTGAGGATCAGCCACTGACAAAGGAAAAGGTGGAAAAGAGCACAAATACAGGTTAATTGGTAGATGTTGTGCCAAGCAGTTGAGGGAATTCTTGTCTAATGGCTTCTATTTTTGCTTCAAAGTAGGAAGTGAGGTCATCTACTGAGAGGACAGGAAGAAGTTTGGGGGAGAGGTATGAAGATTTGAAATAACCACTGTGAAGAATGAGCAAGTGTGGGAGAAAGGGACAGTCAGAGGGGCTCAGAACAGGCAGCACCCCAGGCCTCATAGGCATCAGAAAGCATGAATTCACAAAAGGACACACCTGTGGCATTTGCCTTCAACAGCCCAGGAAGAGTTTAACTTATGCACAATTGGAATTTTGCAGAACAGGCATGGGAGGAAGACATGGCAAGGAAACATTGACAGTTGTTGGAATGGACTAGAGAAGACCAGGCTAGAGAGGATGAGTGAAAAAAGTGTTGACAGAGGATGGTTGAGAAGTCAAGGACTGGGAGGTCTTGAAGAGGTCAAAGAGCAACCTTGGAAGGAGAGCCAAGTGAGGGACCAGAAGGGGAAGGAAGGAGGCCACAATGGGAGAAAAGGAGTTGTGGGTATGAGATTCTATAGGTGGAGACTTTCCTGGTGATGGCCAGATCCAAGAGTGGCCTTGGAAATGGGGGGGGGTGTTGCTGAAAGGGGGCACGGAGTGAAAACTTTGGGGTCGAGGGCTCCTACAGTTGTTCATGAGGGTGGCTGGGTTTAGGATGGAGAACCAGGCTGAATCAGATGCGTAGACTCTCACTGCTGCATGACCAGGAGACATGTGTAGGAAGGAAGTAGAGAGGGAGGGTGAGAAGGAAGGAGGGAAGAAAGGAGGGAGGGAGAAAGGAAAGAAGGAAGGGAAGGAGGGAGGGAGGGAGAGAGGAAGGGCGGGCACAGTGGTCACTCCTTTCTGTTGCCCTTAGGAAAAGCCCAGCTCCTTACCAGGTCTTAGAAGGCAGGACCTGCACAGCCTCCTTCCCCAGTCTCATCTCTTGCTTTCTTGCTCCTCTGTTGCTGTGCTTTACCCCCTCAAGGACCCTTTTCAGTTCCAGGTGTATGAAGCCCTTTCTACTTCAGGCTTCCAGATATTCCCCCTCCACAGGTTCAATCTCTCTTCATGTGTGGCTCCTTCCTAACTTTCAGGTCCCAACTGGAATTTTCACTTCCTTGGGGAAGACCTAGCCCCACCCCCTTTAAATCTGTCCAACATGTTGTTATCACTCATAGCACCATTTCCTCAATACTTATTTCTCTATGTACTTAACGTCCGTGCTCCCCAACTAGATGGAAAACTCCACCTGGGCAGGAGCTATGACATTTTTGTTCATCTTACATCCCCAGGTCCTAGCAGGGTGGTTAGCATAAAATGGCGACCGTTAAATAGTGTTGAATGAATTTAAAAATGGAAGAGGAAGATGACAGCCACATCCCAATGGAACAGTCAATCTGTGTTACTTAACATCCTCAAATATCCCAAGCCACCTCTAGCTTCCATGCCTTTTTCTGTCTGGAATGACCTTCCTTGGACTTTGCCTGGCTGACACCAAGTCATCCCTAACACAAAGCGTAACTGCCAACATGAAGCCCTTCTGACCATCCCTGGATGCCTTGGGCAGAGCATCTCCATTTGCTTGTCTGTCTCCTCCATTCCAGTGTGACATGCTTGAGGACTGGGACATGGCCATGTCTCTATGGGTACCCAGTGTCTAGGATACAGTAGGGCATGGTGAGGGTCTAATGAAACAAGTCAATGCGAATGAGTGAAGGCTCCCTTTACACTTAAGTCAGCCATTATTTAAAGCACAGATTGCAAAAGGTTAAAGCTAGAAGGAGCTAACGAGACATTTTAGATTTTTTTAGAAATTTTGAAATTTTGAAAAATGCAGTTCTAATAGGAACTTTTAGATGTTACTGGTATGAATATGAATGGACACATCCATTTGGGTGGGGGAGAAATTTGGCAATATTTTGTTTTTGGTTTTTGTTTGTTTTTTGGTTTTTTGGGTTTTTTTTATTACGTTCAGTTAGCCACTGTATAGTACATTATTAGTCCTTGATGCACTGTTCAATGATTCATTAGTTAAGTATAACACCCAGTGCTCATCACAGCACACAATATTTTGGACTGATAAAAAGAGAACACGTACCATGTGATCCAGCAATTATACTTCTGAATATATACATATCCTGCAGAACATTTTTTCAACATGAGCTCAAGGATTTCCTTGTACTGCGGCATGGTTGATAATAGCAAAAGATTGAAAAGTTGAAATGTCCATCAACAGGAAAATGGAGAAACAAGTTGTGATATATTCATACGATGGAATCTGATTTTAGCAACCAAAAGAAATGAAATAGATCTATATATTGTCATCCTAGAGGTAGCTTGAAAGCATAATGTTGATTATAAATGTGGTGATGGTGGTGATATATTCTTAAGGTCCCTGGGATTGATAAAAGGAGAAGTCCTCTTGCCCTGATATTCCATAGGTCCCTCTGGGTAGGTCCTTGTTGGAATGGTCTCTGTGGCACCAGCACACTTTCCTGAGCCACATAAAGTCAAAGCTCCAGGATTGGGTGATGTTTGACCATGGATCCATGCTTTTCCTTGTTTGGGGAACAGAGCTACCCAAAAGCTTCCCAGCTTTCCCCCTCACCTCTCATTGGGAGGTATGTCCATATAAGTCTGGATAGTTTGGTAATTTCATAATGATGCTAGACATGAGAAAGAGATCTAATTGCAAGAGAACAGGTAGTGTTTGTGGGCAGCTGGTGGAGATGGATGGCCAGATGGCCACGTGGAAAAGGGGAAGGAGTCCTGGAACGGGAGAAGGTGCAGGCAGCAGCACAATTACCTTTCCTCCTTCTTTCCAGCAAGGTTGCTCTCCCTCCCAACCTCATTGCCAGATGCAAACAGCTGCACTGTTACAGTGGGAAGGTGAGGAGCTGCAAGGAGACTTGGAAATCACTGTGATTTTTAATGCCTATGAATTCTCTGTGAAAACCACTCTTTTTAAATGAAGTCTGGGCCAGTCATCATTGCTTGACCCTCATTATTCGAGGGAAGCCACCCGCCAAAAAACTCTCTTAAGACAATGTCCAATCAACAAAGCCACAACAAAACACCCACATAGTGTTGAGGGAAGAAAGCAAATTATAAAAGGATGTCTACAATACAATGGTAATTATATACATTTTTTAAAGCAGAGCGATCTAACAAACATGTAAAAGCATGGACAGATAGGATACTCATTAACTTCAAAGTGGTTTACAGGAGGAGAAGAAATACAGTAGATGCTCCCATTGTATCTACAGTGTTTTCTTGCTGAAAAAAGATTCTGAAGCAAATGTGGCAACACTTTCCCATTTATTAAGTACAGGCAGTGCATACCTGGGTGTCTGATTTTTATTCTCTACACCTTACTGAATGTTTAAGCAGGTAATGATTTCTTAAGGTCAGCAAAGAGTTAGCCAGGCAAAGAGGAAGGGGAAAGACTTTCTCAGAGGTCCAAGAGGAGGTGAGAAAAGTAGGACTGTGGACCCATCAACGAGCTCATCGTCCTTGACCTTCTGATCATGTCAGCTAATGGGGAGCATTAGAGAAGTTCCGAGAGGGAGGAGCTATGGGGCTCCCTTCCTGGGAGGTTACCTTGGGCTGCCTGTGTCTCTGGACAGAAGGTCACTGCTCCTGTCCAGGTGGCTGTGGTGTCAAGGTGGAGAGCTGCCGTGCACAGCTCTCTCCCGCTGGGTTCTCAGATTGGCTCCCTTCCTTCCCCTTGGCCCTGGGAGACTTGCTCCTGGGGACCCCACCCATGTCTTTATAGTGAATCCTTTCCTGAATAAACCCTCCTTGGATTGTCTTTGAGTGTGCTATCTTTTCCTTGTTGGGACTGTATCTGATACAATGCAGCTGTCCTCCATTAACCTCTGAACAACTCAAGGGCTGAGGAGAGCAGTCTGATTATTTCTTGCGGGAGGATCCCAAGTCAGGACCTGGCACATTTTGAGTGACCGAAACATAACTGATGAATGAATGGGAAAATAGTATTGACGAATGAGTGGATGAATGGAGTGTGCTCCCGGGTTTGTGAATGGGGCATGCATCGGTCTTGGGCTCTTGGGAGGGAGCAAAGAAAAAGGCGATTCCAGGAGAACGGAAAAACATGAGAGGAGAAGGGACCTAACAGTCTTGGGGCTCTGGTGGCTCTGCAGGAACAATGCTAGGTTCTTCATTTACTCCTCTCATTTATTTCGTCCCAAAGCATCACGGTGCTCCTCTCACAGACATAAACCAGAGGTTCGAAGAGGTTACATAACTTGCCCAGACAGTGTTCTTTCCACTTCATGTCATGGGCGAACCTGATCTACTTCCACAAGCCCCACGTGGCATTCGTCCCCACCCGCTGCATTCCCCCAGCCCCCCCTCCCCCAGAGGTTGGCATTTCCCGGCTCAGGGGGGAGCCTTGTCTGGGATGTCAATCATGGCAGGGTACCTGGGGTCTGATCACCGTTCATCCCGCATCCTTCATCTCAGGCATAAATGTCACTGGTGTTATTACAGCAGTGAGCTGATGGGATATTTATCTACCCCGTGCTTTTCAAAGCAATTAGGTGGATTTAGCGCTTGGATGAAGGCTCCTGAAACTAGTGTCTGGCCTGAAGAAAGAACCAAATAGACGGATATTATGCCAGAGTCCTCCATGCCAGTCTGTGCCCCAGGGCCTCTCTATTGGAATCAGATCCTTCCTGCTCAAAGAAATGAACTTCTTTTTCTCCATAGCCTGATCAGAGCCAGCAGGGGCCAAAGGAAACAGGACAGCAAGGAGGTATTTACCAATTATTGCATGCCCATGGGCCAGATTCTGTGCTCCAGACTGGTTCATTTATTCCTCACCATAACCCTACAGGAGAGGTATTAGCATTCCCATTCTGCAGTTGAGAAAACTGGGGTTCAGAAAGGCAAAGTTACTAGACCAAAGTCACCCAGGGCTGCTGCACCCCAGAGCCCCAGGCTGCCTGCACCCCGCCTCCCCTCCTCACCAGCCCAACCTGTCATTCTCCCAGTTGGCCCCTATGAATGCATGTTTCTTTCTTTGTTTCGTTCCTTCCCTGGACAATCCTTCATGCCATTTGCACCTCCGGCCCTAAACAAATGTGGCACAATCATCCCACTACAGAAGTGCACAGGCTTTCCGCAGACAGCCTGTCCAGAACACACGTTTACTCCCACCCCTTTGGGTTAAAACACTGAAGGATCCAATGAAGAAGCAAGAATCTGGCAAAGTCAAAAGAAGATGGGCTTGGACGTTCAGACAGACCTGGTTTCTAATCGAAGTCCTTCTATTTAGCGACTGTATAAGTGTGCAAAATTCACCTCTCGGCACGTTCGTCCTCCTTGGTAAAATGGTGTTGTGACACCTGCCGTATAGACTGTTTTAAAGACGAAAAAGATGACTTATGCACAGTGGGTGTTCGGCAAGTAATACCAGCTAACAGTCGCTGGTTTCACTTCCTGGGCTCCCATTACAGCACTATAAGACCTTGAGCAAGTTACTTCATCTCTCCAAACCACAGTACAGGGAGCCCAGTGTGGGACTCCATCCCAGGATCCTGGGATCATGACCAGAGCCAAAGGCAGATGCTTAACTGACTGAGCCACCCAGGCATCCCAAAAGACTTGATTTTAAAAAGAAGGAAAAGAACATTAAAAAAGAAAGAAGGAAAGAAGGAAAGAAGGAAAGAAAGAAAGAAAGAAAGAAAGAAAGAAAGAAAGAAAGAAAGAAAGAAAGAAAGAAAGAAAGGAAGAAAGAAAGAAAGAAGAAAGACAAAATGTACAATTTAATTGAAGTGCACGTGGATGTAAGAGCCACTGGATTAACAAGAACTCACAACACAAGGCCCGTTTTGCCAAGTTTCTAAAAGGCAGGTGTCATCTGTCAACAGCTAACTCGTTCAAATGATCAAATCCCAGAGTTGGTCAGCTAGCTCAATGATCCCATCCAGGTAATTTCTCCTTACACAGAAAGGAAGCTTTGAAAGCTTTGCTCGCTCTAATGATCACAAATTGCTCCCGTGAGCTATATTTTTCAAAAATGAAGCTGATCAAAAACATGGAAAGGACAAATGTGACCCAAAGTCATTACACCAATCTACCCAGAGCTGGCGTCAGAGAGGAGTACAGAACACACTCCATCCTCGGATGTTCTTCAAGCCAACCAGTCTAGAGGGACCAAACCATCTCCTTGGTCTGGTGGGCTGGCCAGGGATTGGACTCTGAGGGAGAAGAGAAAAAGATCTAGCATATTATTTCTGAAACCCCTGGGCAGGGGCAGGATGAAGAGGATCCAGGAGTGTTATAGAGAGCAGGCATAAAAGCAGGAACAAAACTAAGAAGCAAGGACAAGAGAGAAGCTAGAGTCAGTGGAGAGCAGGTGTGGAGGCCACAGCTAGTACTGTGAACCCTTCTGGGATGTCCCTTTTACCTGTATGCACAGGTGGATTCAAAGTGATTGGGAAGATGTAACTTCTTAAAGGTCCAGGATGGAGAAGCATGAATTTGCTATCAAATGAAGGTGCCTTCTTAACTCTTCAAGAAGCAAGGGGCCAACTGATGGTTTAGAGCTCTGCTTCTCGATGTGTGGTCCACAGACACGTAGCATCAGCATCACCCGAGTCTGTTAGAAATGCAGAATCTCTGGTCTCATCTCAACCCCCTGAATCAGAATCTTTGAAGAAAGGGCAATGAACATGTATTTTTAACAAGCTCTCCAGGAGATGTTTAAGCCTGCTAAAGCTTGGAACTGGTTTAGGACCCTGGCTCTTAACTAAAGATACTAGAGTACATAAATACACAAGGTGATTAGAATCATCTTGTATGGGGGGGTTTCCTCAATAGGCCAATACCCTGGTCCCACCCCCAGGGCTCCTGAAACAGGTGGTCTGAAAGGGATCTGGTCATTTGCAAATTATCTTAAAGGTCCCTGGGTGTTTCAAGAGCATAGTCTTGGTTTTGAAGCATCAGTTTAGAACCTTTAAAGTTGATATAGGACCTAGACCCATGGTTGATGATTTCCCTGCTGGATTCTGCTATTACCCTCAATTATAGCTCTCTTGTATGGTCTCATTCTGACACCAGCTGCTAAATGAGCTCTTTCCTGATGCCTCCCTGCCCCCTCAGGTAAAATGAGTCATTCCTGGCTCTGAGTTCCTGTGGCTGCTCCATGCACATACCCCCTTTCAGCTCTTATTCCATTCTGCCTTCCATCCTGTGTTACAATTGGTTGCGCATTTGCTGTTCAACTAGATTTTAGATCCCCCTGCTGGCCCCAAAGCCCAAGCTTTTAGTCACCCTTGTCTCTCTGTGACATTTAACTCAGTGCCTGGCACATTGTATATATAGAATGCCATAGCTGCTGCATCAAAAATACTGAAAAATTCTAATTCTTCAGGTTCATCCTCACAGTTAAGTTGACAACAGGAAGCTGACCATACTTCCTTACTCCAAAGGAAATACTTTTGTATACTTTTATTTACAGTACCAGGTCAGACGCTTCAACTAACCCTGGAAGGAAGGTTGGGTGCCATTATTATCACTGCATTGCTCAGTGAGATCATGCGTCTAGTTCAAGGCCACAGCTAACAAGTGAGGGTCTAGAGTCCACCACCACCGTGACTCTCCACCGCCCCCATCTCCAGACAAGGCATGTGGTGTCTGCTGCTGTCCAGGAGGGGCCCCTCAGAAAGGACCAGTGGCACAGACTCTGCTGTAGTCCTTGCTTGTACCTCCTGCAGCTCTGGAGATCACTGGAAGCTCAGAGGATGGGGCTGGGAAGAATGCCATGAGGTTCTGCATCCAGGCGCTGGTGCCCTGGGGAATCTGCCTTCACCCAGCTGCAGAGGACAGGCTGGCAGCCCTCCCCACTGCCCCGGTTCCTAGTGCTCTCTGCACTTTTGCTTGGCCTGGTTCCCTGCCCTGAGCCACACCCTGCCTGGCCTCAGTGCACACGCCGTGCCTTGTCTGCCCCGATCTGTAACCGCTGGGCTACACCCAGTTTCTGGCTGGGGTTTGGCTCCAAGCCACTCAGGCCAACCCTAAGCACCTGTCTCTGAGCATCAGTCTGCCAAGATCTTCCTTCTGCCAGGCCCTGCCTACTCCTCAGGCCCTCCTGGTGCCAAGAGGCATCCAGCCAACTTTTCACACCCATTTGGGCACTGACATTGATGGTTGGCAGCCTCCCTTCTCTGGGGTCCAGGCCTCCAACCAGGCTCTTTGCCCCCACTATCTGGCCTCCTTCCCTTATTTGCCAACTTGTTGCTTAGGCCCAGTGTGCTATTTTCTCCAGTCTGCAGTGCCCATGTTTCTGGCGGACTCCTGACCCTGCCATCAGCCATGCCCTGAGAGGGACTCAAGACCACTTACTATCTCAGCACAAGTAATGGATTTGTAATCAGAAGATAAGGATTTGAAACTTGACTTTGCTTCTCACTGGCTGTGTAACCGTGAAAAAATGACTTTATTTTGTGTGATCCTCAATCTTTCTAGGTAAATGAGGAGAACATACATGTGTACATAACAAATGTGCATATACATAATTGACTTCATAAAGTTGTTGTGAGGATTAAATGATATCATTTGGTAAAGTTACACCATAATCACAGAGTGCCCTAGAAAAATGTATCATGCTTTTACTGTCTTATGAAGTTCTGAAACAGAAAAAGATGACATTTCTCTTTAGTAAGCCCTGGTTTAGAGGTAAGTAATAAGGTTAAGGAGTTTTCAAATCAAAAGAACCAAAGCAAAATGTCTTTATGCTTAAAGGAGCTGACTTTAGTACCTGGGAAATTAATCCATTCTGGAAATGTCATTCCTGGATGAATGAGTTGTGAATATATTTTGCCATCGGTATATAGAACAGAAAGCACGAGGTGGTCTTTGCCTTCCCGAACAGTGCCACCATCTCTATCTTCAGCTGTTCTTGGCTCCACTGATTCATTCATTGATTTGTCCAGTAGGGTCCTGAAAGCTCAGACTCAGTGGTGGCTGGGCAGAGAGCAGAAAGGTATAGAATGGAGCCCATAGCTGCTTATGAGCTCCTCTGGTTCTCAGTGACACAGCTGGTTTATTCCTAACCGAAAAAAACAAGACCATACTCTTGAGCCGTCAGCCCCAAGAACTGAGGATGAGTTGTCTAATAGATCTAGAAGCCCGCAATCTGAGAATCTTGAATGAGACCTGCTCAGCAGCCTGATCCAGTTTCTGTATCATTTGGAGTATTTAACCTGTATCATTGGGAGTATTTATTTGCCTGAGACAGTTCATGGTTTTCTTATCTTTAAGAACTTTTGGGAAANTGGAGTATTTAACCTGTATCATTGGGAGTATTTATTTTTATTTTTTATTTTTTTTTTAATTTTATTTTTATTATTTGCCCAAGGGGTACAGGTCTGTGAATCATCAGGCTTACATCTTTCACAGCATTCACCAAAGCACAAACCCTCCCCAATGTCCATAACCCATCCACCCTATCCCTACCCTCCCACCCCCCAGTAACCCTCAGTTTGTTTTATGAGATTAGAAGTCTCTTATGGTTTGTCTCCTACCACTCTGAACACCTGGGAGTATTTATTTGCCTGAGACAGTTCATGGTTTTCTTATCTTTAAGAACTTTTGGGAAAATGTCCCTCACGTTACCTATTCTCCATCTGTTTCATCAGCAGCTGATCCTTTGATAGTCCTTCCCAAATTCACCCTTATTTTTAAACATCCTTTAAAAAGTATGATCTAGTTAGTGTAAAGAATCCATGTCCTATGGAAGTCTCCCATCCAGAATCCCCATGCTCTGATTCTCAGGAAGTTCTTCCCTAAATCTGACTATATTCTTCCTGGCATCAGCCTAAAGGCACTTTCTTTGGCTGGTCCTTCCGGTCTTTAAGACCTGACTCCAACAAGAAGAATACTCTGGTTTAGAGCTCTCCTGCACACCCCGCATCACTCAGGCACAAGACAAGGGGCACAGCATAAGACCAGAGTCAAGAGGCCACATTCTGGTCCAGCCTCCGCCACCACTTTCTGTGGGGCTGGACCTTTCTTCATCTCTTCCCTGCTCTGGGTCCCAGATCATGCATATTTCAAGAGCAGGGCCCAACCCTTCCGACTCTGCGATTTATAAGCTTACTTTTTTTTTTTTAATTTTATTTTTATTCTTTGCCCCAGGGGTACAGGTCTGTGAATCATCAGGCTTACATCTTTCACAGCATTCACCAAAGCACAAACCCTCCCCAATGTCCATAACCCATCCACCCTATCCCTACCCTCCCACCCCCCAGTAACCCTCAGTTTGTTTTGTGAGATTAGGAGTCTCTTATGGTTTGTCTCCTTCCCCATCCCATCTTGTTTCATTATTTTTCCCTCCCTACCCCCCACAACCCCCCACCCTGCCCCTCAAGTTCCTCATATCAGAGAGATCATATGATAATTGTCTTTCTCTGATTGACTTATTTCGCTCAGCATAATACCCTCCAGTTCCATCCATGTCGTTGCGAATGGCAAGATTTCGTTTCTTTTGATAGCTGCATAATATTCCATTGTATATATATACCACATCTTCTTTATCCATAAGCTTACTTTTGTAAAGATCATCCCCAAAGAGCCCCCACTTACTACCTTTCCCGAGGTGACTTAAGAATTTACATTTTCAGCCCAAGGAACAATTTTCCTGTTGAACAATTATGAAAATTCAGCATTTGGGAGAAAGCGCTATAAACCGGCCTGGTGTATTGCTGCTCTAACAGTCCCCTGTGCTCCTAATAAAAACAGCCAGGGGAGGCTGGAAGCCAGCATGAAATATGGCCCACTTGTTTTCTTAACAGCCTGCTTCCCTAGGTTATCCAGGAACTGTCAGCACCAAGTGGAGGGCTGCATAAAGAATAGGGCAATTTCCTGTCTTTTATCCTGGTGTCTCATGCCCCAGACGTTATTTTAATGGAATTCCATTGTATTTTTGTATTCAAATGGTCTTGAAGGCAAACAAAACATTTAAAGGGAGAAGTTTCTTCCTAAGCAGAAAAAGTGCCTTGCTGGCACTTGTGAACTGTGGAAAGCCCTGAGTCAGGGAACTGGGTGATTCAGGGGGGTCTGAATCACCCCTGAGGGTATGATGGGTAAGGGTATGATGGGTATGAGGGTAAGGATGCTACCTTGAGCTTAGTCCAAATGCTTGGGGGGCGTGGGGGAGGGTGGGGGGGGGGTCAGTGTGAAGTTCCAGGTAATGGGCTCGGTAGTAGAGTTCATTTCCAGGCCCTTACCTGCTAATGTTGTAAAGACATTTAAAAAGGAAAAAAATAATAATAATAAAAGAAGAAAAGGCCAAGGGAGAGCCATTACAGAGTCTGGAATCAAGGATGAGGGTCTGTCGATTGAAATTTTTCTATTTGGGTATTTTCCCCAAATGCCAATAACAAGTAGCCCCCCATTTGGGATCAAATACCATATCATCTACATCCCTGCCCAACATCCTAAAGGAGCCTGGGGCTAGTCAGAGGCTTCACAGGATCTGGTTGGAGATGGAAAGTGTCTCCCCTAGGATTCCAGAAGCCATTGAGCAAGCAGAATTAAGAACTACTGAAATCTAGAGACCTGTAAAATGTAAAGGATGCAGGGAGGAAAGCCCAGTCTCACAGCCTGGGCCCTCAGGACTGGGGAAACAAACAACAGGTAAAGGGCATTTGGTGACACACAGTGGATATGGCATGTGAAGGCCAGGCAGGAAGGGAATGCCGGATGGAGTCAGAATCTCAGAATTGGGCTCTTTGGTGTTTTGGCATTCAGATGCCTCTCAGGAGAAACTATCTACTGTGCTTTCTGAGGATTCGTTTGTCTTATAAACCCTGCCCATGTGCCGGGTGTTGTGCCGATTTCTGGAGACATGAAGACTTACGATTCACCTTGAAGGGGAGAGAGGCACATCCGAAGTCCTGACTGTTGGGTGTGTGCAGTAGCACCATAGAGACGTGCACCAGGGCTGGGAGAACACAGAGGAGTGAGAGAGAAACCAGCTGGGCTGGGGGTTTCCCGCCATCCAGAGCTTAGAGAGCAGATAGAATCGTCGTTTCACAGACAATTTCCCACGAATCCTGCAATTGTCCCTTTCTGGGTCCATAAGGCCTGGAGCTCATATAGACAGATTTCATGGAGTAGAGAACTTCCTGCAAACAGTGTCCTATCTGCCCAACTGCCTGTAGACATAGTCTGAGAGAGGCAGAGGACTGCCTTCTAGTTCACTGACTGGAAGCAAATAGGAAATATTGGAAGATAGTAAAAGCATTTCTTTGTCCTTGGCATTCTTCCTATTTGGGAGATCGTCTTTGTCATGTGGCTAGGGAGAATTAAGACGAAGATCATGATGTATGAAGACAGTCTTGTAGCTCCAGCTATAAAGCACACCAGACACTCCCTTAGGGGGACAATGGCAACTGAGTGGACCAATGCAAATAGAGAGATACTGGGTCAAACTAACCCAGCCCCACGAGTTGGGTTCATTTGAATAGGAGACTTGAGAGGGGCACTACAGAGTATGTCCAATGACAGGTTCTTAAAATATGAGCCAAATGCACGTGCAAATAGGAAGGACCCAGGATCTGGGTTTTTCATTCAAGAGGACTAAGGGGAATACAACTCCAAGACTACAGTGTCTTAGGAAATCTCGGAAATAGGAACAGGACTCTATCTTTGAACTGGAAAAGTTCAAGATGATGTATAACATTCCCAAAGGCAGTGGCAGGCCGAAGGGATGAGTGTGGCAAGAAGTAGGTGGAAGGCAGAGGCAGCCCAAAACACAGGCTGAGAAGCAGGACAAGGCTCCTGTCACCTGTTCCATCCCTTTAAACCACTCTGCCCAATGTCCACAATAGCCAAGCTATGGAAAGAACCTAGATGTCCATCAACAGATGAATGGATAAAGAAGATGTGGTGTATATATACAATGGAATACTATGCAGCCATCAAAAGAAACGAAATCTCGCCATTTGCAATGACGTGGATGGAACTAGAGGGTATTATGCTGAGCGAAATAAGTCAATCGGAGAAAGACAATTATCACATGATCTCTCTGATATGAGGAACTTGAGGGGCAGGGCGGGGGATCGTGGGCGGTAGGGAGGGAAAAATAATGAAACAAGATGGGATGGGGAAGGAGACAAACCATAGAGACTCCTAATCTCACAAAACAAACTGAGGGTTTCTGGGGGGTGGGAGGGTAGGGATAGGGTGGATGGGTTATGGACATTGGGGAGGGTTTGTGCTATGGTGAATGCTGTGAAAGGTGTAAGCCTGATGATTCACAGACCTGTACCCCTGGGGCAAATAATAATAATAATAATAAAATTTAAAAAAAAATAAACCACTCTGCCTCCAAGTACCCAATAGAGTAGAGACATAGTTGAAAGACTGGTAGGGAATGCTGGCTGCACATGATGGTGGTGTTCATTGTGGCTACGGATCAATACTCTCAGCAGAATCCAGTGTTCTATTCTTCCCCACATCCTCCAGAAATATCAAAGCATGTTGACCACCAACTATTTATAGATCATACTTACCCAAGAGGGAGGGGACATTTTAATATCTAATCTGGCTGAATTTCTTGTGCAGAGCTAAGCCTGTGGGTTATTTTGCAAAAGTGGAGGTTAAGCTGTTATTTCAAAGGGATGCCAGATACAGTAGCTGTAGTGAGAGATAGGTGGGAGGTCCAGGGCTGGTGGGTGCCTCTGCTCCTTCTGTTTTATGGCTCTGTCATTCATTAGGGTATTATCCAGATAGTCAGAGCCAGATGAGTTCCACCTTATCCACATTCCAACCCAAGGAGAGTGGGAAAGAGGAAGCAGAGGACAAGTTAGCCTTTTTAAAGGTTGCAACCAAACTGTATACCTCTCTTCCATTCATAACCTATTGGCTAGAATTTAGTTCCATGGCTACATTAAGATGTAAGAGAAGCTAGAAATGAGTCTTTGGCCATTAATACCATCTAAAACCTGGTAGGTTCTACTACCAGAAGGAAGAGAGGGATGATACTGGAAGGTGATGAGCAATATCTACCACTGTGATTCCCAGCTGTCACCTTTGCTAGGAAGCCCTTTCTGACTCCCAAATCCTGGCCCTTCTTCTGGGGTCCCATAACAGAGATTAATGCTGTTGGAAGGCTTACCTAAATGCACTACAGTGCTCTGTTTATCTGTCTCTCTTCCACTAAAGTGTGAGCTTCAAGGGCAGAAAATACATATTGTTCATCCATGTATTCTCACTGCCTTGCACAGTGGCACATGTCCATGTTCAACAAAGTTTTGTTAAATGAATGCGTAGATGGGTGGATCAATACATTCTTCACCTGATGAGTGAATGGAGCTGGGGTGTAACTGGTTCACTCAGGGATCTGAAGGTTTCCTTATGTGATGTATAAAAGTCATCCTCTAATGTATAATCATATGTATGTGTGTATTCAGTCAAGCTAATGACTGTTTGATATGGATGAGATCTATAAGAGGCAGGATGGCTGGGCCATGTGAGATATAGATACGTGTGTGATATACATATCACATATACATATATACATGTGACATATATTTATACATTTATATATATCATGTATAGCATACCCTCCTGGTGTGTTTGGCAATAGATTATAGAGTATGGGTGAACGTTTAGGAAACTTGGGCATCAGTCAACTCTCAAAAGTGTGGTGCTATGGACAGGTTCCCCACTGTTTGCCAACATGTGCCCTTTTTCATGACTCTGTTAATGCCCTTGATCATGCCATACAGAATCTGTCTGGATTCCTCTTCTCTGCGTTGCATAAAGGGGTGGGTCATAGCAGGCAGAGGTTGGGCAGCACGAAGAAGTAGCACCCTGGGGAGTATCAAAGTGTGGGAAGACTGGATGTGAGCATGCAAAAGTTTCCCTGACCAGGGGATTCGGAGAGAGGTTATTTATAGGGCTGAGGTTGTGCCTGGAGGATGGAGTTGGCAGAGGGTAGCAAGGAGCAATAAGACGACATTCCGTAACTCCCCATCCCCTCCCCCCGGGACCTGGGCAAAACCAGCATGTCAGCAGCTCAACAAGATTTCACAGTGTGGATCTAAACCTAGAGGAGTGTTCCATGTTCTGTTCATTCCCAAGGAATCTAATCCCACAGAGGGCTTCCTTGGGCTGTCAAACTTGCATCTGGGACTATTCTGGAAAAGCAAGAGCTGAAGGGAAGGTGGAAGTGGGTTGGTTACATTCTAATATAGTGCTATGGAGAAGTGTGTTACAGAACCCAGAGTGTCAGACTCAGAGGAGGAGGCAGATGATTTAAGGATGCAACCGGCAATTATCATTTGGGCAAAGGAGATGGAATTGACAAAAGCCAAGAAAGCTCTAGGAGATGAAATTGGCTGGATGGTTGATAGTTCCCAGTGGGAGGAGTCATTGACTCTGCTTCTGGAAACTGTAGACTCATAGAATCTTAGAGTTGTGAGGATATGAGAAGTCTGATGTCTGTCAGACGAAATCATGGCTCTGTCACTTCTGATTCTATGACCTTAAGCAAATTTCTTAACCTCTGTGTACCTCTGTTTCTTCATCTGTAAAATGGAGGCAATTAACTATGCACCCCTCACTGGGTCATTTGAGGGTTTAAAATAGTCATGGCGTGTTAAGCCAATGTCTAGCACATATTTTTCTTATGTGCTAGAGAATCTTAGAGGATTTGCCATGTTGAAACAGAAGGGAATCAACCTGGTTGATGAGACCCCCATACAGTGTCTTCGGCTATGGGTCTTTCCCATTTCTGTGGTTGATAGGACCATCTAGTCTAAACCTTATTTTTGCAACTCAGAGGGAAACTGGCCCAAAACAAAATAATTGGCTTGTAGAACTGAAGAATCCAGAAGTGGTCCTGGCTTCAGTTGTGGTTTCTTCCAGAGATTCACATGGTCATCAGGGAACCAGCCCTGATTTTCTCCATTCTACCCTCCTTTGCGTGCCAACGTCAATCTCAAGGTGACTCTCATTGAGGAAGCCAAAAGAGCTGCACCAAACCCAACCTTGTAGCTCCAGAGCACACCGCCCAGGAGGACAAAGACACGTCTTCTGCCATCTCCCTGACAGAAGAACAGTAGATCACTCGTCCCCTCACTGGTGCCTTGCGTATTATTTGCCCAAGCTGTGTCACAGGGCTGGGGACAGGACCTGCCGATTGGCTCAAGCCAATCTGAGCTCACCCCTAATGTTGATGGGGGAGGGGGCGGTCAATACAGGGGCTAATGCTAGCAAATCTGGACATCGTGGACAGAATGAAGTGGGACATGACATGCTGGAGGCAAGCAAAACAACAACAAAACTATGTAAGCCATTAGCTGGGTTCCCAACTACAGAAATCTGAGTAAGCCTCTGCATATACTGAAAAACCTGGGATTTTTTTTTTAAATCAATTCACAGTCCCCAGAAGATTTTAGGGTCATGAAAACTGTAACCACAAACCAAGGACTAAATGAACTCGATGCCTCCTAATATCCCTAGCACTCTACTGAAGACTAACAAAGAGATGGTCACTTCCCAGCTCTCAGGGCCACACTGTGGTGACAGCCCACAGGCAGGCGTTCCTTCTACAGGCTGGAAGGAGCAAAACGAGAGCCTAGAGAGACCAGGCTGGCGGGCCAGCTGCTGCCCCTGAGACCAGCAGGGACAGTGACCCGAATCTCATGGGTACGGCCAGCCTGCCCGACATTCTCCCCCCTGCACTGACGAAGGGATGCTCTGGTCCTCACAGAACAGTTTATTATGTAGAAATATGGATTCACCACCACTCACTTCCTGCAAGGAGGGATATTGCTTGCAGCCAGTCTCCTTTTATCTCTCTGCCTGGATGCTTTTAGCTTCTCCCCCTGGCTCCAGCAATGAGCCTGTCGGGATGCAGAATTCCTTACATTTCCCTTCAGAAAATAAAACTAAGACAGAGGAAGGAAACCTATTTAGCTCTAATGATGTGCACGGTTCCATTTTTCCGTTTGGATCTATTGCTGTTTAATGAGCTAAATATTCACTGGATGAATTTAGATACCCTGATCCTGTGTGTATCTCCCAGGAGGCAGCCTCTCCGTGGCAGGTTGTAGCTCAGACACAGCACACGGGAACCACACAGCCTGCCTGACAAACACGCCAGATACTGAACGAGAGCACGGGCGATGGGGACGGGGAGAAGTCACAGGAAATGAGTCGCTCACGGCTGACCCCGCAGCCAGCTTAGCAGGCAAGAGACTTAGCAAAGGCAAAACTGTGTCTTGATCAAAATGTTTGAATAATGGTAGGACTCCTGGGTCATCAAAAAAAAAAAAAAAACCACCATGAAACTGATGAACAAGCTTGTAATGAGGTCTCTAGAATTGACAGGTTGTTTCCATTGTCTCATCAGAAGAGGCCTTTTCTAGCTCTCCACTGACAATGTGGAAGCTGACCAATGATAAGGCCATTGGTCTTGCTAGAAGGCTCTGTTAGGAAGGACTCTTGATTCTCCCTCTGACTTTCTCCCCTCTCATGCTCTTGCTTACTCTCTCTCTCTCTCTCTCAAATAAATAAATAAAATCTTAAAAAAAAAAAAAAGAAAGGACTCTTGATCTGTTCTCCGGAATCATTCTAGTTCCTTGTTTTTGTCCGAAAAGGAAATATCTAAAGTTGTTTTGTTCTTGGTCATCTTCACCAAAGGAGCCCTTTGGAATGAATCCATTTTAGAAGGAGAGGAGCCACAGAAGTAACATTCGATCCTTTCACTAATTGTTAAGGATTTTGAGGCTCAGATAGAGAAAGTCGTGTGGCCAGTTGGTAGTTGACCCACGGCCAATAATACTAATACTATTTTAGGAGTGCTCGTCTTGTAACCAGGTTCTGTTCTAAATGTTTTACCTGCGGTGCCTGGTGGCTCAGTTGGTTAAGCGACTGCCTACAGCTCAGGTCATGATCCTGGAGTCCTGGGACTGAGTCCCACATCGGGCTCCCTGCTCACCAGGGGTCTGCTCCTCCCTGTGACCTTCCCCTCTCATGCTAACTCTCTCTCATTCTCTCTCTAATAAATAAATAAAATCTTAAAAATAAATAAATGTTTCACCCATATTAATCTTTCCAGTCTGTCAACAAACTCACTTGGTAGAGGAAAAGTCTGAGGCTCTTGGAGCGTTAACTAACATGCCCAAAGCCATGTAGCCAGGAATTGATAGAGGTAGGATCCAAACCAAGGGGACCTCAGAGCCCATCGTGGTTTTGACTTCTCAATAAAACCCAATTCTTGTGGCTCCCAGGTCAGACATGTGAAGAAGCTCCAAAAATCAAAATGAAAAAATATCTTTCCCTGGGGATCCTCAAAGAATTTACTTAAGCCGACAAAATAAAACAAGTAACAAGAAGCCTCCTGGCCCTTGTGCTGCCTCTCACAAGCTCAGCTTCCAAAGACCCCCAGGCTATACCCACTTGGGCTTTACTTGAAAACTCTCCCCAAGAACTCCCCCTGCTACCATACCACCTGGTTCCTGCTTCCCAGCCATACCCCGAGTTCAGAGGCCCCTTTGTACTGGTCAGGCTATTCCTTCCATCTGGAATCCCCTTTACTCCATCCCCTACCATTGATCTCCTGCTGATCCCTTACAACCCAGCCCCAAAGATGCCTCCGCTGTGATGACTTCAACCATCAACCCACTCACACTCAGGATTCTCCACTCAGTGGATACGGGCAAGGTCTTTAACACAAGTCACACTTGAGTTTGAGATTTAACCGTGCTACTTAGAAGCTGCGTGGCATTGGGCAAATTTACAAACTCTTCGAGCTTCCTTTTCTTTACCCATAAGAAATAAGATTACTTATTTCAATCGGTTCTTATGAGAATTAAATGAGATCATTCATGCAGAACCCTTAGCCAGTGTCTGTTGTACCTATTGTAGCTATTTTGTTATTGAAATGTTGCCACCATCATCGTCATCTCCATCATCACCATCATCACCGTCATCGTCCTCATCATCGGCATATTATTTTTTTTGGCATATTATTAACGATACCGCTACAGACTATAAGCTCCTGGAGGTCTTGCTCATCTTTATGCTTGGCCTTTAGTAAGTGCTTAATAAATGGATGTAGACTTGAATTGTTGAAGCAGCTGTTCAATTTGCAATGGATTGTTTTGGCTCTGGTGATAAATTGTTTTCAAATCATTTGCCTAATGGCTTGCCACTCAGTTAGGTTTTGAGCTCCATAGAGTTTGCTATTTCTCCCTACAGAGTATACACTCTGTAAATATCGGGATATGTGAAAGTATTTAATGGAGGCTTAACTCATGAACTTCTCCAAGTTCATAGGATGCTCGAGTTGTGTACCCACTAGTTTATTTTTAAAGGCTAGGGGTTAAATTTGCAAGGGGAAATGAAGTAGCATTTATTGGACACTTAAAAATGGCTAACATTTTTTGAGCACTTACTTCCCGCCAGGCACCGCGCTAAGTACTTTACCTACTTTTGTGTACCAATCCTCGCCATAGGTTTATTTGGTAGACACTCATTCCCCCTGCATCACAGTTAAATAAACAGAAGCTGAAAGTGATTCATGAACTTGCCCGGGAGTAACAGCTACTGTCCAGGGAACCCAGGAGGGAAACAGTCCCTTTCTGACTTCAGTAGAACATGTCTGGCTCTGGGATAGAATATTGAGGTCCTTTGCCACATTTAGTACTTCGTTCAAAACTGACAGTGGTTGACCATCATCCCCATTTTACAGATAAGGAAATTCAGGCTGACAGAGCTGGGCTTTGCAAGGAGGGTGGTTTTGACACGGCCCTTCAATTCCCTTCTTTCTGATTCTCCAGAGCCTGCCACTAGAACCTTGGTGTCTGGAAGGATGCTCAGTTCAGCTCTCTTTCGATCTGCGCACACAACCCCCAAGCCATCCGTACTCTAGCAACCATTCCTTGCAAGCACCTGGCAGACACCCCGCCCACCACACAGTTAAGAGAGAAGGGATCATCCTAGATAGACGCATCTCCACGCAGTAAAAACCCGGCGGAGAAAAGAAATGCCATCAGAAAGATGTATCGGTAGTCACTACCCAGTGGCTGGTGCAGCCTTGAATTCTCACTGAAGGATGAGCTCCGAGGGTTGTCATTATGAGCAGACTTCGCAAGCTGGGAATAGACGGAAGGGGGCGGGGAGCATGCATGTTGGGAATTAGCAGCACCCCAGGGGCTGCAAGGGAGTGGGTAAATGGGCTTAAGGGGTCTTGGGGTCCCGGCCTGTTTTATAGGCCCAAGGAAGACAATATAGGGGGGAGGGAACAGAACGGTAATGAAAGCCAGAGACCCTGGGGTAGGAAGTGCCGCCAACCTCAGCAAAGCCTGGGAAATCAGTCTGCAAAACGAAAGAGATAGAGAGGAGCACCAAAAATAACCTTGAAGGTGACAGATGAGGCAGAGGAGAAAAATCAATTCAAGAAAAACATATTAAGTGCAGAAAAACTAAATGAGAACTGGGGATTGGGGGAGTTGGGATGGAGAGACCAGGGGGACCGGGAGCCTAGAGGCTGGATTCCTAGTGCAAGTTCCCAGCCACTAACAAGCTCTGTGACTCTGGGCAGGGCGCCTCACCTCTCTGAGCAGCTGCAGGCTCCTCTTGAAAATGACGCAGTTGGACAAGGTGGCCTGCAAAGCCCCCTGCGATTCTGACAGTCTACGATAGAGGATTGCACAAAGCTAACGTGGTTTCAAGGAGACAGCCCTGAACAACTAGATGAAAGTGAACACATTTAGTGAGTCCTCCAGATATTTCCGCATATCTGGGTGCTTGTGAGATGTAAATGAAACCACACTGGCTTGAGTTTCACTGTTTCTTAGCCTTCTGGGGGGTCCTGAAATTGATGAGGAAGGAAACTCGTGGCATAAGTTAGCAACTATCAAAGAGGCTACTTGAAAAGAGTGCTGAGAATACATTTATATGTTAGCATCACAAGAAATACAGTAATTATGTGAGAGGACAGAGGTGTTAACTAAACTTGCTGTTGTAATCATTTTGCAGTATATATGTGTTTCAAATCATCTCGTGTGTAGCTTAAACTTACATATGTTGCCTGTCAATAACATCTCAATAAAGCTAGAAAAAGAAAAAAAGGAAAGGAGGCCCAGTGCTCACCCTGGATGACACATTATTTACCTACAAACCATAGTTATCGAGAAAACCACCTAGGACATACAAACAAAGCAATCAAGAAAGCAAACGTAGCAGAAGGGAATTCAGATGCATCGGGTGCCTACAAGGGATTTGGCATCTTTTATATGCCTCTCAAGTGTCAGCCTGTTCCCACCAATGCGGCTACCCAAAGATATAGGGGCTTTGCCTCACAGCTGTGTCTGAGTCAAGTCCTTATGGTAGTGGGCTCTTTCTAGGCTGCCTTCGGTTCTGCTATGGGCCACTGTTTCGTAAGCTGCTGGTCACCGCACAGAACCAGCGCTGTGGACGGTGAGCGTGATCCTAGCCTCCTTGCCCCTTCCTGTCCCTTTATTTCCCAGAATACCACCATGGAAGGCTGGCTGGTTGTGTCAGGCTTTGCAGAGGTTGGAGACAACTAACAGAAATGTCACCACAAGAGGAGAGAAAGGTGTCAGACTAGGTATTCTGGCATAGATTCACACAAAAGCTTGTAGGCCAATGTTCAGAGCAGATTTGTAATAACCAACCATTGGAAACAACCCAAATGTCCATCAACAGGTGAATGGACAAACAAACTGTGGTATGAGCACAGAGGGAAAGAAATGAATGAGCTATTATTGCATGCAACAGTATAACTGGACCTCAAAATAATTACACCAAGTGAAAATAGTCAGGCCAAAAGAAATTACATGCTGTATGATTACATTTACATACACTCATGGAAAATGCAAGCTAATCTATCGTGATAGGAAGCAGATCAGTGGTTACCTGGGTATGGTGTTGGGGGTGGATGTGAATTACAAACTTGTAAATTACAAGTCAACTTTGGGGGATGATGGATTTTATCTTAACTGTGATGATGGTGTCATAGGTGTACACGGACGTCAAGGTACCTCAGACTGCGCATTTTAAATGAATGCAATGTTTTATAGATCGGTTGTATCCCAAATAAAGCTTTAAAAAAAAACTGTACATGTCCTGTGACTGTCATCATAGACCTAGGGAAAAAATACAAAATTTAAAAACCTTCATGGGGAGTTGGAGGTGTCCTCATGGGCACACACTTTGCCCTTTTTCCCTGAGAGCACTTCCTGTTTTGCATACCCCGTGGGCCCCCCACCCCTTTTTTGAAAATTCTCCCCCACCCATAAGGGGTTTCTGGCCCCAGATCCCATCACCCTCCCTCAGAGAAATCTGTGGCACAGGGACATTTCCCAAAATAGGAGATACTGTAGAAAAATAAGACCATAGATTCAGAATGTAAAATCAGCCTTTTCTTTTCTTTTCTTTTTCTTTCTTTCTTTCTTTCTTTCTTTCTTTCTTTCTTTCTTTCTTTCTTTCTTTCTTCTTTTGTCTATGGAAAACTGCTTTGCAAGAAGCAAGGAGAGGGTTATCCTCAACGAGGGGCTGTAACCCGCATATACTGACTTCCCACTACCTCTGAAGTCACAGGCTTTCTTTTACACACGAGTGTAATCCAAAATCCTCCCCACCCCCCATGCACTCATCCACACACTTGAGAACTGGGGAAGGGGGGAAGGCTGTAAGACATTCAGGAGGGAAGGAAAGGCAAAGCCCATAGGTGTGAGTTAGCAACCCTCCATGATCCTGTTTGAAAAGCATCCTAACAACATGCCCTTGAAAGGAGTCACGGTACTTATACGGTGAGACATTAAGGCCCTGACATTTCATGAGACTTTACCTTCCTTGTGCTAAATACTGATATGTGGAGTTGTCTAATTTAGAGGGGCTTCATTAATAAAGAGCTTGAGGGTGTTCACAAAATATCTTGATTCGGTTCTGGTCCAGCAAACCTGGGACCCTTACAGGTATACCACACACATGAACCTCCTGGTTCTTCCTTCCTGGCTAAAAACCATTGCAGGGTGCCTGGGTGGCTCAGCGGTTTAAAGCCTCTGCCTTCGGCTCAGGTCATGATCTCAGGGTCCTGGGATCGAGGCCCACATCGGGCTCTCTGCTCGGCAGGGAGCCTGCTTCCTCCTCTCTCTCTGCCTGCCTCTCTGCCTACTTGTGATCTCTCTCTCTGTCAAATAAATAAATAAAATCTTAAAAAAAAAAAAGTTATAAAAAAAAATAAAAAAATAAAATAAAATAAAAAATAAAAACCATTGCAAACACACGTGCATGCATACATACATGTGCACACACACTCATGTGTGCCTGCACACACTCACACACATGCATGTGTGCCTGCACACACACACANGCACACACACCTCTCCCAACAAAGAAAACAGCAATTCTCAGAGACAGGTAACATATGAAACTGAACTCCGCCATCAAGCTTTTCATTTCTTTGGATTTTGAGCAGATCAAATTATTGGGGAATAGGGGCAGCATAAGGGTGTGTGAACTCCTAACCAAGCTACCAGACAGAGAGTGATGGGAACAAGAGCAAGGCCATCTTATTTAAACCTCAGGGCAGCCCTCTGAGATAGATATTAATGTATTCATTTCATAGATTAGGAAACAGAGGCCCAAAGAAACCAAGAACGTGCCCACGATTTACAACCAGGGACCAGGCCAGAAGTCAAGTCCAGAGCTACAGGATAGCCCAAGTTAGGTTCCTTCTACTAGTGCTTGCTACCTCTAAGCAAGTAGGTAGTACAAAATCTGAATGCTAATGTGCAAATAGGTTGGCAGTCAGTGTGTGTTTATTTGTTTATTTATTTTGCTTTGGGTTTACATGCAACTCAAACTTGGTTTTCCAAGTTTTAATTTCACAGCAGAGTAAACTCTGCTCACTACAAGAGATGCATGAATTCTTCTGTGTATTCATTCATGTAATGAATGTGTGGTAAGCACCTACTATGTAGGTGATACTGCACAGGTTCTGAGGGTACAGCCGTAACTAATACCATCAACATCCTCGCCTTTAGGACTCCCTGTAGGGCAGAGTGGCAGGCAACAAGTGTGCCTGTGGATTACTCTGGGAGGAGAATTATGAGAAATACTAAGAAGGGAAAAGAGAGAATAGTGTGGGGGTACAGAACAGAGGACCTCACCTGGTCTGAGCGGCATGAAAGAAGTCAGGGAGAGCGACAAACAAGCCATTGAGGATAAGCCACTGGGAATTTTAAGCAAGAAGCAAATACAATTGGATGTGTTTCAAAGTAAAAACTGTAGCTCCTCTGAATAAACATGGATTAAAGGGAGGGCAAGAGGGACATAATCGGAAGGCAACTACAACAGTCCAAGAACGAAATGTTGGTGACTTATATTCAGGGATGGCAGCAGGAATGGAGAGGAGCGAAGGGATTCGATTATTTTGAAGACAGAATTAACAGGATCAGGTGGTTGGTTTTATGTGGGGGGAAGAGGAAGAGGAATGGATCTCAAACACCTCCCAGGCAAGATCAACAAGGTTGATAGGGGAGCTGAGAATGGAGTGGTGGAGCCCTGAAAAGGAGCAGATGGTGGCGGGGGCGATCAAGCTTTCCATTTGATAGTAAAAATTTAACAATTGGTAACTTGTGAGGAAGGGTGTTTAAGAGTTTATTGTATGACTAGAAAATTTTCTGCAAGTTGGACAGTTTTCCAGGATAGAAAAAAAATATTTATTTGGGGACATGTTAATTTTGGGAATCCTAGGGTAAGACAGATAAGCCAACATGTCAGGATAGCAGTTGGATATGTGAGGATGCAGTTTTGCTGAGTAGTCATAAGAAGAAGAAGACATAATATTTATGAATCTATTATATGCATTTGTATATGTAATATACTTTATATATAATGTGTATGTTATATATATATATATATTAGACACCTAAATATTATTTCTAGTGTCTTCAGAATAGTTATTTAGCTGCTTGCCACAATTTCTTAAGCCAGCCCCTTATTTTGGATGGTTCAGCTGTTTTTAAGCTTCAGCTTATCCAGAAAATGAAACAGTAAAGTTATTTTGTGAATCCTATTATGTAGCTTTGGAACCCAGGTGTGAAATTCCCGATCCAAAGAGTAAGAAGGTCTTTAATGCTATATATCTGGAAAACTTTCCATTAGAATCAGCAACTCTGATTTTTTTCATACTAAAAAAGTGGTTTCCTAAGTCAATCAGAGAAAGACAATTATCATGTGATCTCTCTGATATGAGGAACTTGAGGGGCAGGGCGGGGTCATGGGGGTAGGGAGAGAAAAATAATGAAACAAGATGGGATGGGGAAGGAGACAAACCATAAGAGACTCCTAATCTCACAAAACAAACTGAAGGTTGCTGGGGGTGGGAGGGTAGGGATAGGGTGGATGGGTTATGGACATTGGGGAGGGTTTGTGCTATGGTGAGTGCTGTGAAAGGCGTAAGCCTGATGATTCACAGACCTGTACCCCTGGGGCAAATAATAAAAAGAAAAAAAAAAGAAAAGAAAAGAAAACACAGTTGTGTCCAGGTAACTCCAAGAGGGTAGTTGAACAGGAATGAGGTCTCTGGAGGCATCTATGCCAGGAGTGTGCTACTCAGAGGACAAGAAGCAAACAGGTGATGGGATGGTGGCATCAGGAAGCTGCCTGGGAGCCTAGAAGGCTACAGATGATGCCTGTCTTCGAGTAGATCTTTGCCCCTAACCAGCAAGAATTTCTAAAGCTGGTTGGACGGAGGAAGACAGTTGGTTCTAGGGAGATCATGATGAGCTGAGCCCACCACTTGAGGGCATCATCAAGCTCTTCCTCATCTGGACACACTGTGGTTTGGACACAGATACTTCCTGGCAAGGAGATCATTTAGTTGTGTTAGTTGTGTCATCCTTAGCTTGGGGCAGGAAGGGCCAGGAAGGAGGGACAAGAAAAACAGTGATGCCCTGTTTATAAAAATGCTTTCCTAGCCACAATTGCATTTAACCCACCAAATCATACTACTGGGCAGATATGATTGCTTTACCTTAAAGATAGGGCCACTGGGGTGTTGGGAAGTGGGGATGACTAAGAAGCAGAACCAAGAGCTAACTCAGTCGTCCTCCCTTCAATATGCCTTATCGAGGCTAGGTTCAAAGGTTGCCTTCTAGGGGGTGCCTGGGTGGCTCAGTCATTAAGCATCTGCCTTCAGCTCAAGTCATGATCTCAGAGTGCTGGGATCAAGCCCCATGTCAGGCTCCCTGCTCAGTGGGAAGCCTGCTTCTCCCTCTCTCATTATCCCTGCTTGTGTCCCTCTCTCACTGTCTCTCTCTCTGTGTCAAATAAATAAATAAAATCTTTAAAAACAAAAACAAAAAAATAAAGTTGCCTTCTAGAAGATTCATTCATTCAACAACTACTGCACACGTAGTCCATTTGGAGTAGGTGCAAGGTCCTGGGATGAAGAGACATGGTCCCTACCTGTGTTCATATCCTATAACTGCTGTAACAAATTACCACAAACTTGATGGCTAAAAACAATGGACATTTCTTAGCTCCCAGTTATGGAGGCCAGAAGTCTGAAAGCAGTTTCAGTGGGTGGCAGTCAAGGTGTTGCCAGAACCACAGTCTCTCCAAAGGCTCTAGGGGAGAAGTCATTGTTTACCTGTTCAAGCTTCTGGTAGCTGCCAGCATTCCTTGGCTTATAGCCATATCACTCCAGTATCTGCCTCCACTCTCACATTGCCTTCTCCTCTGTGTGTCCTGGTTGTCTCATAGAAGGACACTTATCCTGGAATTTGGGACTCACAGGGATAATCCAGGATCACCTCTTCATCTCAAAATCCTTAATTTATTCACACCTGCAAAAAAAAACTTTACCATATAAGGGAACCCTCACAGGTTCCAGGGATTAGGACCTGATATCTTTGGGGCCACCATTCAGCCCACTACACTGCCCTCAAGAATTCACAGTCTGATGGGGGAAACAGCGGCACAGATGAGCAATTATAATATCATGGAAGATGTATTGTAATGCAGGTGCATTATGGGCAGAAAAGGGTCTCAGGAGGGCTTCCCAGAGGAAGCAACATTTGAGCCGAGATATGAAAGATGAGTAGAAACGAGTCAGGCAGGTCACTGGAGTGGGGCATTTGGGGGGTGGGGTGTCAAATCAGACCTTTTCTGGTTGAGTGAATGACAGGGAGTTCTCTTTCTATAGCATTAATGTGTTTGATTATAGTCTAACTCTGAATTATTTGATAGAAGAACTAGGGAAAAGAGTACTTTAAAACAAAAGTAAAATGGCTGCTGTCTTCTGAAAGTCAGAGAAAAGTGGGGATGATCGGAGGAGGGAAAGGAATTCATTTCATACATATCATTATGGCAGGGCATCTTCTGCTCCAAGAGGCCCCCTCCACGTGTTTCAAAGTGGTCCTTACATGACTCCTTCGGCTCTGCCCATCTGCACTGTTGTCCAGGAATCAGGCAGCTATAGTGAGTGCACGTCAGCAAAGGTGATGGAAAAGTAGGGAATCCTCACCCTGCAGGACAACACAGGAAACATCACGGCAAATATACACTCTCTTTTATAGGCAGGTCCCCCATGGCTCAAACCCTGGTCCATTTCCCTCCATGTTGAGCTAGGCTGGACAGAACCACCTTCACCTACTCCCAGAGAGCCTCGTGCCACCAGAACTACTCCCAGCAGCCAGGTTCCCACTGTCTTTTCTTTGGTCCCCATGTGGTCCCCTCAACTCCCCAGAGTCCAAGGTAACACTAGAAGCAAAATGCACACCCCCACACCTATTCCAGAAAGAGGAAATTAAAAAAAAGAACCCGGGCGCCTGGGTGGCTCAGTGGGTTAAAGCCTCTGCTTTCGGCTCAGGTCATGATCTCAGGGTCCTGGGATTGAGGCCCGCATCGGGCTCTCTGCTCAGCAGGGAGCCTGCTTCCTCCTCTCTCTGTCTCTCTGCCTGCCTCTCTGCCTCCTTGTGATCTCTCTCCCTCTGTGAAATAAATAAATAAAATCTTGGGGCGCCTGGGTGGCTCAGTGGGTTAAAGCCGCTGCCTTCGGCTCAGGTCATGATCCCAGGGTCCTGGGATCGAGGCCCACGTCGGGCTCTCTGCTCAGCAGGGAGCCTGCTTCCTTCTCTCTCCTCTCTCTCTGCCTGCCTCTCTGCC
>LNAC01000022.1:3775346-3786982 GCA_002007465.1 Ailurus styani
AAAAAAAATAAAAAAATAAAAAAATAAAAAAATAAAAAAATAAAAAAAAGAACCCAACTGCAAACACTCTTCTAGCTGTCTCCTAGCCCATCACCCCTGCATCTTTCCGGCCAGGGGCCCCAAATCCCCATCCCCAGTCTTAAAGTTCCTAGAGAGAGCGCTTGATGGATGGAGCAGGAGGGGATGGGACTGACCTCATCCTGCCTTGCTCCAGGGTGGAGCACAGGGCCACCACCTCCAGAATTCATTTCCAGAGTGGCCCCTCTCACTGCATCCTCTGAATGGCTCTGCTGCCCACTGGATTGTTCTTTGAGGAGGTTGGGGAATGAGAGGGTTAGGAGTAGGGCAGCAACACCCACCACTTTAGGCCTTTCTGTTTAGCCTTTTAAAAATTCTGCCCTCATTTACTTGGAGCCTCTAGGGCACAGATAGAAAAAGCGCCATGCGGGAGACTTGGTATCATGGGGAACTATTGTTCTTTCTCTGGAGCACGTTTTGTCTTTTCTAGATTTCTTCCTTCAGGGAACTACTGCTTCTCCAGCTCCATCTTTAACAGCAGGAGCTGAGTGCCTTTTCACTGTGGACCCTAACCACAGGTGATTGGCCCAGCAATGGTCGCCTGACCAGAACTGAGCCAATCGGAGTCCTTCGAAGGCGGTCTCACTTTGGGAAAAGAACTCGGTCTCCTCAAGTAGCCAGAATAGAAGACATGTTAACTCAGGAGCTGCAAGGAGCCACAGCCTGATTAGCAAAAAAAGTCATTTGGCAGTGAAAAATAAAAATAAAGAAGGCATAAAGATAAGTAGGAGGCTAGAGGCAGAGAGAGGAAAATGTCTGGTTTCTTCATGATAATCCAACTCTCAATGCTGGTTTATCCATGGCGGGCAGTCAGTCCTTCAATTCTACAAGAAGCTCCAGTTATCCCTTCAGGAACTGTTTCCCAACATCCTCTGCCCTCTTGAAGCTGCTCAGAGCCAGTTTCTGTTTTCAACCAAAAGGGAACTAGCTCATCACGCCCAGTGTTCACAGGTCCTGCTCTGAACAACCCTGCCTTGCCCACTCACAACCTCTTCCAGTGCTTTCCTCTCCCTAATGAACCTCACTCATTTCTCTGTCCCTGATACCTAGTCCTTCTCATTAGGAGAACTGACTGCTTATGCCTCTCTCTGGCTGTTTATTTCCAGTCTCCTGATTTCTCCACTTCTAGTAGTACTTTGACAAATAGTTATACCAATAAGCAAACCCTCCTTTGACAGGCCCCCTTGACTTCTCTTGGTTAATGGCATCTCTAGGCAGGCCACCCAGGACACATCCGACACTGGGGACAGACTCTGATCATGCTTTTCTTCAGATGCACTTAGTCTTCACCTCTCTGGCCCCATCAGACTCTCAGAAGTCCTCCCTTGCCATGTGATTGTAGGCAATTACATGCAATCAACACTCCCCTGGATCCTGCGCATTCATATGCCAGGACCTGAATTCACAGGGCAGGCAGAAAGTGAGCAGGGATCACAGCTCATTCTGTAGCAATTCACCTGCAGACACCAAGGTGGAGAAGAAAATGTGGCCTTTATCTCCTGAACCCGAAGACTGGCAACCTCCCCGACTAAGAAGGTCTGCCAGATTACAAATGACTTCAGCATTGCAGTCAGGAATCCACACTGAGAATTCTAATCTTTCTCTCTAATTTGGCCAAGTGCCGAAAGGAGTCATTTTCTTGTTGTAGCCACAGAGGCCGGGAATTCCAGGCTCTGAGTTATAACTCAGGGTTACAATTATTAATAAACTCTCACCTAAAATTCAGTTTCATGTCAACCACTGAAATTACCCTTGCTGGTGTAATAGGGTTTACCATGTTCAGGCTCTTGAAGGGAAAAGAAATAATTCATAAGATTAAGCCTCAAATGTTTGTCCTCTTCAGCGGGGTTGTCCTTGGGAAGAAAAGTGGTCTTCAGACCATTCCTTTGCTGCTGACCAGCATGCTTATGACACAAGGGGTTTGTTTTCTTGAGTTCTCTTGTCCCATCTTTCTCTCTTCTGTAATAGAAATGGTCTCCTGCTCCCTCTTCGAATCAAGGAAAGTGCCTAAGAAAATGCTATATCACACACTTCGCATGAAAAGTACATAATGCAGCACTCAGTCCACAAGAATAGATCCAAACAGGGGATTTAGAAGGTCAACATTAATGTTCTGTAAACATCAAAATAAACAGTGTATGTACGGTGCTACATGGTTTGCAGCATACTTTCTCATACGGTTGTTGGTTTGAACAACAACCCCAAGTGACAGAAAAAGTCATCTGATTCCCATTTTCCAGTGGACTTGTGCCCAGGGACAGCCAACGCTTCCGGGGGTGTCACTGCTGATGTGTAGCATAGCCCAGACTTCACCTCCCATCGTCTGATCTTATGCGTGATGCTCTATCCACATGATCATGCCTCAAGGAAGTTATCTACTATAGTTTTAACTTAAAATGGGAGTAGCAAGCTTTTTTCTGCAAAGGGCTGGATAATAAATTTGTTACACCTGCAGACCATGCAGTCTCTCACAATTACCCGATACTGGGCATGTAATGCAAAAGGAGCCATAGACAATATGGAGACAATGGTGTGGCCAAGTACCAATAAAACTTTATTTACAAAAGTGGATGGCAAGCCAGATTTGGCCTGCATGCTTTAATCTGCCCACCCCCTAGTTTAAAAATATCAGAACCAAATCTAACTGTGAAAGATAGAGCCAAGGTTGAAGTCAGCAACTCCGGCTCCCCTCGCGGATGCTGACATGAGGGCCATTTCCATTTCCCAGTAGCACAAAATTTCCTGCCACCCTACCTTCCTCATGGCATAGTCAGCACATTTCCATCCTACCCTATCACCTACCCACCCCCCAGAATAGTGGAGGTTCAAGTCAGGGAGAACCCTGGGAGAAACACTAATGGAAACAGTGGCTGTTAGGTTGGGCATTAAGGGTAGAAAAAGTAGGCTTTTAAGAATTTTGAATTCCATATTTTCCAATAGGCCATGAATTCAGTTCTTGCCTGCACCTCTGTGTCCCTGCCCCATTCACTCCTCATTCTTTCCATCACCTCCTGGTCCCTTTCCACCTCTCAGTCTCTCCAGTACCCCAACTCACACCCTCCCTGGCATCATTTCTAGTTCTGACTTAAAAAGAAAGAAAGAAAGAAAGAAAAAGAAAGAAAGAAAGAAAGAAAGAAAGAAAGAAAGAAAGAAAGAAAGAAAGAAAAGAAAAGACTTATACACTGGCTTCCAAATGCCCAATAGCACCTTCAAAACAAGGAGAAGACTACCTGACAGGTCATACACCTAACCTTTTAAAAAACTAAAGGAACTTCTGGCTGCAGAGGAGTGAAGAAATCGACAAATCCTCTTTGCAAAAGAACAGCTATAAAACTAGACAAAATTGTCAAAAACAACCATTTCAAGTCTCTGGCAATTGGTCAAAGGCAAACAACACATTTAAAAACTCTGGAACTTTAGGTAGGAAAATTGGGAGTCTAGGGCATTCTTGCTGGCCATAAAAACTGGCAGCTTCACTGCCAGAGGGGGCTGACCTGATGGAGAGTGGAAGGCAGAGCCTGTGCCAGCTGTGAATGGGGAAACTGCAGCTCTCCTAGCCTCAGGTTGAGATCCCAGGTGAAGTGAACCACAGACCCAAGAAGTATCCAGAAGTTTAACAGGGAGATCCTGGAAATAATAGATGAGAGACTACAGGGGGCTTGATAAGCTCTCCATACATCCATGCCTGACCGGGCTGTTCAAACATCAGGGACCTGTGAATGCCTGGTGGGAAGTAAAAACCATGGCAAAGTTGAAAATTGCATGACCTTTAGATGTACTCCCCAGCCCACACAGAGATCCACCTGCAGAAGGTGGTAGCCCTATTGGCTAGAGGTGTTTGAGCACAAACTCTACCCAATCAGTGGGTGACCACCAAGCTAGGGGCGGGGGAGAAAGGCTCTAGAATGGCAAGCTAAAATATAAAAATAAGAAATTTTTAAGAAACTGAGCAGAGACATAACCAGCTGGACAGCACATGGCAAAAAATTTTGCAGATTAGTTCTAAGCAAATGGGCACAGGTCACCAAAACTGAATCACAAAGGAGTGCAAAATGTGAATAGGCCTCTAACAAGTAAAGGAATTGAATTAATAATTAAAAAATCTTTTGTACACATAAAAAGCTCAGCCCCAGATGGCTTCACTGTTGAATTCTATCACATTTTTAAAAAGGAAATAATACCAATACTCCATAAACTCATTCAGGGAATAGAGGAGTGGGGAACACTTCTCAACTCGTTAGATAACGCAGGTATTACCCTAATACCAAAAACAAAGGAATCACAAACAAGACCTACAGATCAATATTCTTTATAAACATAAATGCAAAATGTCTTAAATATTAACAACCTGAATTAATCAACATGTTAAAATGATTATACATCCTGATGAAGTGGGATTTGTCCCAGAGATGCAAGATTGGTTTAACATATGAAAATCAATTCATGTGATATGCCATATTAAAAGAATAAAGAACAAAAACCACATAATTACAATAGGTACAGAAAAAGCATTTCACAAAATCTAATATCCATTCATGATAAAAAAATTTTTTCAACAAAATAAGAATATAGGGAACTTCCTCAGTGGATAAAAGATACCTATGAAAGTCTTACAATTTAATACTTAACGATGAAAGCCTGAATGTTTCCCACAGAAGATCAAGGAAAAAGCAAGGATATTAACTCTCATTTACTCTTATTCAGTATTATACTGAAGATTCTAACCACTGTAATAAGGCAAGAAAAAGAAATTAGCAGCACACAGACAGGAAAAGAAAAAGTAACACTTTTTATTCTGTTACAGCATGATCCTATATGTAGAAAAACCTATCTGTATGTATGTTTGAAATCTTATGTATATGTATGAAATCTATCAAAAAAACACTACTAGAACTAATGAACAAATTTTGCAAAGGTGCAGGATACAAGATCAATTTTTCAAAATCAGTTGCATATTTACATGCTAGCAATGAATAATCCAAAAATAAAAATTAGGAAAATAATCTCATTCACAATGGTATAAAAAAGAGTAAAATACTTAAAAAAATAAATTTAACAAAAGAAGTGCAAAACTTGATCACTAAAAACTATAATGCTGAGAGAAATTTTTAAATATCTAAATGGAGGGATAGTCCATGTTCGTGGTTTGAAGGACTTAGTATTCTCTCCAAATTGATCTGTAACTTCAACTCAAACCCAGGAAAGCTATTGAAGTTCTTTTTTAGGAAATCGACAAGCTGGTTATAAAATTTATATAGAAATGCAGAAGATGTCAAATAAACAGAACTATTTTGTGAATGTACAAATTTGGACTACCCAATTTCAAAACTTAGTATACATCTACAGAAATTAAGGAAGTATGGTACTGTGCCACACTAAGAATAGATGTATAGATCAATGGAACAGAAATGGAAGTCCTAACATAAATTTTTTTCTTGACCGTCAGTTAACTTTTGAAAGGGTGCCAACTCAGCTCAGTGGAGTAAGGATGGTCTGTTCAAACAATGATGCTGGGACCATAGGCTATTAATATACAAATTTACACCCTTACATCATAGGATACACAAAAATTAGTTCAAAATTGAAGTGCTTGGGTGTCTGTTAAGCATCTGCCTTCAGCTCAGGTCATGATCCCAGCATCCTGGGATGGAGCCCCACATTGGGCTCCCTGCTCAGTGGGGAGTCTGCTTCTCTATCTGCCCCCTCCCTCCCCCACTCATGCTTCTTTGTGCATGCACACTCTCTCTATCTCTGAAATAAATAAAATCTTTAAAAAAAAATTAGCTCAAAATGGATCACAGACCTAAATGTAAGAGCTAAATTTAGATTTTATCTAAATAAAAAGTAATCATTCTTCAAAAGGCACTATTAAGAAAATGAAAAGATAAGCCACAGAGTAAGAGAGAATATTTGCAATATAAACATTTGCAAGTAATATAAAGGACTTATATTCAGAATATGTAAAGAACTCTTACAACTCAATTATAAAAGACAAACAGTTCATTTTTTTAAAATGTGGAAGAGGGGCTCCTGGCTGCTCATTCAGTGGAGCATTTGACTCTTGATCTTGGGATTGTGAGTTTGAGCATCACACTGAGTACAGAGATTACTTTAAAAAAGTCCTGGGGCACCTGGGTGGCTCAGTAGGTTAAGTGCCTGCCTTTGTCTCAGGTCAGATCCCTGGGGTCTTGGGACCAAGCCCTGTGAGTGGGGCTCCCTGCTTATTGAGGAGGGAGCTTCTCCCTCTCCCTCTCCCTCTGCCCTTACCCCTCCCTTGTGCTCTTGCTCTCTCTTTCTCTCTCAAATAAATAAATAAAATCTTAAGAAAAAAAAAAGAGTAAATGGGCAGAATACTTGGGTAGACGTAATACCAAAGGAACGAAAGAATGGTTAATAAGCACATGAAAAGATACTGCATCTCATTAGTCATTAGGGAAATGCAAATTGAAACCATAATGAGATACCACTCTGTATCTACTAAAATATCTCTAATCAAACAAACCAACAATAGTTGATCTCAGTGAGTATGTGAAAAAACTGGAGCCCTCATTCATTGCAGGTAAAAGTATAAAGTACAACAAGACTTAAATTCTCTTGTGCTCCTCTGACTCTGGGCTCTTAGCTTTTCTCGGAGGTCTTCTGTCTGACTCCGTAACAACCCATTTGTGAAACTTGCCCTCTCCTTGCTTTCCACATGCCCAAAACCCCACTCACACAAAACATTGGTGAGTATAGAGTCCATTTTATTCTAGATACCTTGTGGAGCCAAGGAAGAGGGAGTAATCTACACTAGAGCACTTAAAACCACTGTACATAGAACTGTACATGGTCTCAAGCTATCTCAGGGAATATTCACAGGTCCCTTACCCTATATTGTTGCAACTCCATATCCTCTCTTGTTTCTTCTTTCCATCCTTCTTTCCACTCCTTCTTCAAACCCCCAAATATATATATTTTTTTTTCCTCTTCCTTTCTCATGAAGATCAGTTTATCTACCTTTTTTGAGGTCTTGTCCATTTTCATGCCAAGTGGCTTATCATGACATTGCCTCAAACCATCGTATCAGCCAGGTTTCCAAATTGAAAGTTACAAAAAGTGGAAAGGAAGAAAGAAAGGAAGAAAAAAAAGAAAGAGAGAAAGAAAGAAAGAAGGAAAAAAAGAAAGAAAGAAAAGAAAGAAAGAGAGAGGAGGGAGGAAGGAAGGAAGGATGGAGGGAAGGAAGGAAGGAAGGGAGGGAGGGAAAGGAAAGAAAGAAAGAGAGGGAGGGAGGGAGGAGGGAGGAAAGAAAAGACTCCAGATGATTTAAACAGAGAAGACCTTTGTTGAAAGATACTAGGTTGCTCAAAGAATTGCCAAGAAGACTGTAGAAATAGAATCATCCTCAGAAAATAAGCAGGAACATGGGTAGGCTATTCAGGATAGCCCACACTCTAGAACAAGATGAGTGAAAATCCTGCTTCTGCCACCATTGAACCCAAGACACTGAAGTTCACACAAATGGGTCTCCTACTCCATCCATAGAAACAAGATGCCGCTGCACCCCTCCACTACTCCTTCCAGAATTCCCCACCATCGTTGTTTCTTGGCCACAAAGCCTGGAGTGTTTCTGATTGGTCAGACCCAGGTCTTGTGCCTGCCTCCTAACCACAAAGGAGACTGGAAAAATGAGTCATTGGACTTTTCAGCTGTTAGGGTGAGAGAGAGTCTCTTCTTCTCACCAAATTCCATACCACAGAGAAGTCTCCAAACATAGGAAGGGAATTCAGATGATGAAGAACCCCAAAATAGCAAAAACAGCCTTCATGACTAATTTGAATAATGAGAAAATGTGCTCAACATAGTGATTCAGAAATTCTGAACACCCTGATTTTCTTCACTAAGTTCTGTCTTACTGTGTGAAGATCAAAGATAATGAAGAAGAAAAGATGGGGGTTTGGCCTGAGTAGGAAATGCAGGACTTTCCCTCATTCTTTGCATTGTTATGCAGGTCCTGGCCCTCCCAACCAAGGGTCCCCTCTGTGTAACTATCCCTTGTTTGCCCAGGGGCTGGCACAATCCTTGAAGAGCTCATACCTCCCTCCACACTGTGAAGCAATTACAGTTCTGTAAACAAATGCTTACCTTCTCCTGCCAACTGCTATTTAAAGGAATCTTGAAGCCAAACTCACCTTTAAAGGGAAGAATCCTAATTGTGACGGAAATATATATATTGTGATGGAAATATCACAATTAGCATGAAATTTTGCATATTGGCTGTTAAGGTAGAATTCATCTAACAATATTGAGCCACCATTATAAATATACACTTCTCATGACATTTCCTGGGACTCTCCCAGAGAGAGCTCCTGGTTAGAATAAAGTAGAAATGTCAAATGCAGGGAGCCCTCTATGCTGGGCCAATTTTTATTTTATTATTCAGCTCATTCTTGGCTGCCTAATAAAAGCCCATAGTTTACTCTCATGATTTCTACGTGTTCTTTGGCATAATCTCTTTAACTGTCTAAAAGGCAGGAGAATATTCAGTAGGGAATTCATGTTAGACCCAATACCCAGTGTCCTCCCAGGCAGAATTGGAACTGGAGGTCTTAGTGACCAAGGGGGCCCTGTAGGTATGTTATTTTTGTCCCACATATATATGTATGTGAAAACATAAGCCTTTTTATTTTAAAATAAAACAGATACAGGGGGCCTGGATGGCTCAGTCCGTTAAGCAGTCTGCCTTCGGCTCAGGTCATGATCTCAGGGTCCTAGGATCTAGCCCAGCATCAGGCTCCCTGCTCAGCGGGGAGCCTGCTTCTCCCTCTTCCTCTGCTCCTCCCTCCCCAACTCATGTGCACTCTCTCTCTCCCTCTGCTCTCTCTCTCAAATGAATAAATAAAATCTTTTTAAAAACAACAATGAAATCAGACATTTCTCAAGAAGCCCTGATTCCTTCTGGTGGGAACAATATTTCAAGACCACCATCTGTGTCCTAGAGATGCTCATACTTCTAGGCCTTTTCACTGGATAGAGCTAGAAAATATACGTACTACAGATATGGATACTTTCAACTCAGATTCAGAACTCCTGCATTTTACCTAATCTCTTCCCTCTTACATCTCTATCTCCTTTCTGCCAAACTGAGTCTCCTCATTTCTTAAGGATGCAAGATATAATAAGGTTAGAATTCCCCATGATTAATCATTTGTTTTATCACATTATCCGCTCAACAGTCTCAGAAAAGCAACACAAATGCTACTACCGCAAATATGATTACTGAAAATGATTGGAAAAAACATCTGCATATGGGGCACCTGGGTGGCTCAGTGGGTTAAACATCTGCCTTCAGCTTAGGTCATGATCTCAGAGTCCTGGGATCATACCCCCAGCACCCTTCCGGCTCTGCTTCTCCCTCTCCATCTGCCCCTCCCCCTGCCTGTGCTCTCTCGTGCGCTCTCCCTCTTAAATAAATAATAAAATAAAGATTTTTTAAATCTGCATATGTTCCCCCTCATTGTCCTTTGAACTTGTGTAATTGTATCTATATTTTTAAATCATATAGCCTTGCCGACTATCCTCTCTGCCTTTTGGTCCTCATTCAGTCTTATTGTTATATTAGCTGTACAGTAATGCTCACTACCAGTCCTTCAGACCAATGTCTCTGGTTATTAGGCTTATCTGAAGCCTATTGTCTAGTAAATCCCTCGGGAAGAGCTCCTAGGAATACTCTTCCTTGAGTTCTTACATGCTTCTAGTAGTTACCTGTGCCCTTTGTACATGTAAGCCAGTTTTTCTGGATATGAAACTCCTGAATTATATTTGCTTTCCTAAGGTACCTTAAGAACATTACTTCATTGTCTTCCGATATAAAGCATATTGTCAGAAAGTCTGATAACCTAATTTTTCTTTCCCTTGTAAGCCATTTCCTCTTTTTTGGCTACATGCCTAAATAATTGTCTTCTGCTTCATTATTTTCTTCTTAAAGTGAAGCAATTTTACCAAAATGTCTTGCTATCCATCATTCAGGCTCAATTTCTCAGTACACTGTGTACATGTGCTCTTTCAATAGGTAGGTTCGGATTTTTAATTAATGTTGTTATTTCAGGAAAGTTTCCTTAAATTGTAATTTCTTGTATTTGTTTTTTCCCCTTGCTTTGCCTTTGTTTTCCAGGGACCCCTATTGCTACATATATGATAGTCCATGCCTCTTTTGTATTTTCATTTTCTCTCAAATTCCTTTTATCTTCTTTTTTCTCCCACTTCTTTCAAGTCTTACAATTTTCTTCCTTTTGACCTTCTCTTATCTGGAAGGCCTTATTTATTATGTCTATTTCCTCTCGTGTTCCCTCTAGTTTGGGTCTTCACTTCTGAAATGACTTTAACCTTTTTCTTCTAACTTTTTCCCAATTTGCCATGTAATTTCTGAAGTTATGATTATAATGACACTCACTCATGTGGATGATGATGTCATTTCCTTAATGTCTTTTAGCTCATTTTGAAGTAATAGGTGACACTTTTGATTGGTCTTGTAGGTGTCTCTTTCTGGCATACTTTAGCCACGTAGAAAGATGTTGCTTTGTTCCTTATTCTCTTTGTTCTCATAGTAATTTTGTGTGACTCTCACCCTCAACATTTTTATGATGTTTACTTTTAAGTAAATGCAATTTTCCTGAACTTTGTGAAGGAGGCCTTCATTCAGGGAAGTTTACTAACTGCTCAGGGCTCCCTCTTGGGGTGTTTTTGTGTTGTATTTAAAAATAGGGCAGCTCCCCTTCTGAGATCTCCTGCCTCTGCTCCCCTACCCCACTTGTATATGGACCTTCTCCTTCTTTTGATTTTATTATCCCTCTTCTTCTCTGTTTTGTTCCCACACCCAGCAAGTTCTCGTCGGTATGTGGAGCCTGTGTTGGGGATCCCTGGCTGGTCAGTTCTCAACATTCACAGGGTCTGGACTGCTCCATCCCTTCAGACCTGGCCACAGACCCCTTGCATTCACCCACTAATAGATTGGGAAGAACCTTCCAGTTTCTTTCTTTCTTTTTTTTAAGTTATGTTTAATGTTGGTTAACTCCTACTTAGCATCTTATTTAGAATGCAGTATCCCAAAAGGTACAGGAAAAAAAATTGTTTTCTACTAGAAGTTAAACCCATTGTCATAAACAGTTCTTTAAAAGTAGGGTTTTTTTTAAGATTTTATTTATTTATTTGACAGAGAAAGAGAGACAGCGAGAGAGGGAACATAAGCAGGGGGAGCGGGAGAGGGAGAAGCAGGCTTCCCAAGACCCTGGGATCATGACCTGAGCTGAAGGCAGACGCTTAACTGACTGAGCAACCCAGGCACCTCTAAAATTAGTTTTGAAAGACAGAAAGACAACACCTTGCAAACATACAATTTCCTAGCAAAATCTTTAAGTCTATAATTCTCATGTAAGGCACTTTCATTCTTTTTCAAATAAAAATATCACAGAAAATTTCCATTCTTTGTAATCAAGTCTTTGTAAATTATAGAGTAATAATGTTACTTCAAGTAAAATTTTATCAAATACCCAACTTTGGCATAACATCCTTTTTTTTTTTTT
>LNAC01000022.1:3787161-3886506 GCA_002007465.1 Ailurus styani
ATCCCAGGACGCTGAGATCATGACCTGAGCCGAAAGCAGAGGCTTTAACCCACTGAGCCACCCAGGCGCCCTGGCATAACATCCTTAAATATTTTTACCTTTGAATAGAATGAAGGAGGGGCATCAAATCCTACGTAAGCCAATCTGCAATGAAGGTACTCTTGGTCTGTTTGAGAGACTTGGTAATGTTTTATCTTGTTGATCTTGTTCAAGAATCTTGAAATCTTCCAAAGAAAGATTGCTTATGGCAGCTGGTAAAATGTGTTCTGATGTGCCCTTGGGTAATACATTCTTTGCTTCCAGATTCTTCACCAGGCATGTGGCTTTGATCCGTCTTCCTTTTGCTCTGTGTTCTTTTTGTAAGCAAGTTTTCATTGTCTTGCATAAGCTTGTTATTTTTTTTCCATTTCAATTACCCTCTTTTTCTTTCTGCCACCATAGGATTCCTAAAAGCATAATTGTGTTAAGTTATGCTTTTAGCATAACTGTGTTACATAGTCCTGGCTGACTACTAATGTTTGATCTTAAACTAGATGGTCCTGTTGGAGTACAACTGTTGTTTTTCTTCAAAAGATTCCTTGACTTGAGTTTCATGGACTTTCAATGGGTACAAAAATATAAACTGGTTGGAATTGTGCCATTTTAAGTCATCGAGCTTATCCTTTTGAGTCAAAACAGGAGACTTCGAAGTGCTTTGAACAAAGAAGAGTGTCTTCCTGGCACAAAATTGTTGCACCTAAGTGAGTGAGCCCATTCTTTTCTTCTTCTAGGATCCAGAGGAAGCCTGGGGAGGCCAATGTTCATGTGTGTGTTGTGGGTAGTAACACAGCCCACAGCTGCACTACTCGGGGTCTTTCCCTGCCCCTCATTCAGCCCTGTCCTGAGCCTGTTCTGAGGCCTTCCAACAAAGGCTGGGCAAACGAGGCAGAGGAAGGGCCCACTGAGAGGAGTGGTGGAGGCTGGTGGGAGAGACGGGTGTGTGTATGGGGATGGGGTGGTGGCAACCTTTCCTGTCTCTTTATCAATATGGCTGACTTGAGCCAGCACAGCAGACAGTCCTGAAGCTCCAGTGGAACACAGGCTGTCCCCTCCCACCCCCCCAAAAGGGAGTGGGACTGGTGCATCTCTGTGGCAGCCTTCTTTGGAGCAATTACACAGGTGTCTCTCCCCTTCCCACCATCAGTATGAAACTCTCCCATCTGGGCAGAAGTTCCGGGTTTCAGCTGCTGTTTTCCAATTGCCACCCTGCCTCCCTGCTTTCCAGGGACCTTCTGTTGTCTGTTTGGGTATGGTTCTTTCCTCAGGTCCATCAAGTACCTGAACACTCCCTCTGCTGCCTCCCATGTAGATGCTGAGACCATGCAGGGCTTGGAGTTTGGTGATTTGTCCCCACCTACTTGTGTGTTTTAGGGTTCGTGGGAGTAGCCCGTCACCTGGCTGGCTGTCACTGTCTGGAGTTTTGGTCTTTAGTTGCTCCATTTATCTTGGGGGGGAGTTTGCTGAAATTCAAAGACCATGCTGCCTTCATCGTTTCTATGTATACATGTTTTTTGTTTGTTTTTATGTGAACTAACTGGTGGTGATTTTCCATTAGAATTCAGATTTTTGGTTTATCTTGAGAAATTTCAATGTCTAGTTACACTGCACCTGCATTCCCACTTGGCAGCAACCGGCCGGGACTAAGCAGCAGCCTCAAGGGATATGGGCTCCCCTATGTGCTCTGTCCCAGGTCCCTCCATGGTTTCACTGACCAGGTGACCCATTTACACAATCTTTCTGGCCCTGTATGCACAGAACGCATCTACACTGTGACTCCTGTTCTGGGGCCACTGACAGGAAGTAGAAAATACCCAGGAGCCCCTTACCTTCTTACCCAAGTTTTTATGCTGATTAATGACCTACTCCATATAACACATTTCCCCCATAGGAACCCGGGGTTCTCTACTCCTTTTTTAAAAAAAGATTTATTTATTTATTTATTCTCTGCAGAAAGAGAGAGCATAGGGCAGGGGAGAGGAAAAGAAGGAGAGGGAGAGAATCTCAANGATTTATTTATTTATTATCTGCAGAAAGAGAGAGCATAGGGCAGGGGAGAGGAAAAGAAGGAGAGGGAGAGAATCTCAAGCAGACGCCACACTGAGTGAGGAGCCCCATGCAGGGCTCAATCCCACAACCATGAGATCATGACCTGAGCCAAAACCAAGAGTTGGACTCTTAACTGACCAAACCAGCCAGGCACCCCCTGGGGGTGCCCTACTCTTCATGCCTCTGTCCCTTCCAAGTGTGTCTCCCAGAATCCCTGCTGGCATTTGGATTTCTCCCTCCCCAGCTCCTAGTCCAGCTCCTCTGTCCAGCTCCTAGTCCAGTAAAACACCTAACAGATACTAAGGCTACCTATAGACACAGCTCATAAGAGAAGGCCCCAAGGCCCATCTGAGAGTCAGAAAGGTTGATCACATGGAAGCCAGTTTTGACAAGACACAGGCAGGGGGCAGAAGGAAGAAACAAGCCAGTAGCCAGGGTTTCAGTGGGTCAAGCAGAAGAAGACAAAGCAAATCAAAGTCCCAGTTCTGGAGATGGGGCTAGTGCAACCATTAGGCTGGGACAATGAAGGGGAAGGTCATCCACAGTCAGTGAAAAGGAAGAGGAGGATCTGGGCATGCAGCAGGGTGGGTGATGGGAAATGGTGAATTCTGCCCACTGTGCCTTTCGTGCACAGCCTGGTACTAAAAGAGGTATTGCTGCCTTTGGGCCACTCCCCTAAGCTCTACATCCAGGGAACATATTTAGACCTGCAAGGAGATGCTTGCGATCCCCTGAAAAGCCCCAAGCTCCTACACCTGTACATTGTACTTTCTGCTCTTGACTTCCCTCCATCTTTGCCCAGGCAACGAAACATCTCAGATCCCACTTCCTCCAAAGACTTCTTGAGCCAAGTGCCGTGCCTCCTCTGGGCTTCCACGGGTCCCCAAGTGTAGTACTCATGACATTCTATTCTCTCTTTTCTTATTTGTTTCTACCAAGCTAAGAGCTCCTTGACAACCAGAAGAGGATCTTACTTCATTCTCTATCTCCTACATCTAGCATGTTACAGGTGCTCAAAAAAAAAAAAATTCTATCAGTGCTTCTGAGCATCGGAGGTAACACACAGATGCTGCTGGTATTGGTGTCCATTCTTAGGAGAATCACAGGAGACCACCCCAATCACCCCTGGCATGCAGCGCTGAGAGAGCTGGGCGAGCTCACAGCCTCCGCCTGTCTCATCAGCGTCTTTCATCTCCTAGGACTCCCTTTACAATTCTTTTAATTACTTTATTGCAGGTTTCATCAGGGAGGTAACATGAAGGAGAGCAAAGAGACTGTCAGGCCCCTGACTTATTGTTCAGAAATGGGGGAATAATGTCCCGTTAACCATGGAAACTCGAGGATGCACAAAGGTTTTCAGACTCAGCTGTCGTCATTGCTCATAAAGTTTTCAAAGAGCATATTCAGAGGCAGGAATGGGATCTGGGTTGAAAACACAATGGCAGGTGGGAGGAAGCAGGAGGGCTGTCTGTCACTGAAGCACAGGGCATCCCAAATGCATGAGACTGTAGAGAGGGTTTATGGGTCAAAGCTGCTGTCTGTAGAAGGTGGATTTTCCTATCTGGCCCTGGACCTCTCTTCTCCCCTCAGCTAATGCCACTCGATTCCTTTCTATGGGCCTGTATCGTTAGGGAAATTTAGGTATCCCATGGTCAGAAGCTGTGGACACTAAAGCAGCCTGACTCTAAGTCCACAGTGACCCAGGGTTCTAATCCACAAACTGGGTTTTTGCCCTCCTCCAGGTTACAACCCTCAGCATAAACTGAGTTCTAGCTCTGGAAATTGAGGCAATAATTGTACCTAAGGCTTCTTGGTTGACCTACCCAGTGCTCTGGTCCGTGGTTCTCAATCTTGGTTGCATATTGGAGTCATCTGAGGGTTTTAGACACACCAGTGCCTGGACTTTACCCTAGACCAAAAGAATCAGAAAATCTGGGGATGGGGCTTGAGCTTCAGTATTTTAAAGCTCCCTAGGAAGACTGTTTACCTAATGCTTTGCAACATATCACTTAATGCCTTAATGCAATAGATAAGCATTCTATGACTGCTTCCGTGTGTCAGGAATCTAGGAGTGGCTTAGTGATTCTGGCTCAGGGTCTTTCAAGAGATTGCAATCAAGATGTTAGCGGGGACAGGAGGACCTGTTTCCAAGAGGTTCTCTTCCACTTTGCTGTTGGCTGGAGGCCTCGATGACTTGCCACATGGATCTCTCTATAGGGCTATTGGATCATCCTCACAACGTGGTAGCTAGCTTTCCCCAGGGCAAGTGATCTAAGAAAGAGAGAGCAAGACTTCTGGAAACCACAGTGCCTTTTGTGACCTTGCCTTGGAAGTCACACTCCATTATCTCCACAATATCCACTTGGTTACATTGAATAGGATAGAACTATTCAGAGTGGGAGGGGTAGCCTAGGGACATGTATACCAGGAGGTAAGGCTTTTGGGGGGCCTTTTGGAAGCTGGTTATCATTTCAGGTGTCTCTAAAGTACAGGCAAGGTTGAGAATCATTGCTTCTGGTCCCTTTGGGGCTGAGGCCCTGCCTTTGTCTTGCTTAGCTCAAAGCAAACACTAAAGATTTATTATGTTTATTCTCTTCACACAACAGCCAGAGTGGTTTGGGTCTTTTTAACTATAATGAATATTTTTGTACATAATTCTTTGTTCTTCTAGTAGATTATTCCCATGGGGGTAGATGCTGTAACATGAAAATACTTGTTCAAATCTCTTTTTTCCCTTGCAGGGAGGTCCAACTATTTTGTGGTGTTGGTTTTTTTCCATCTCTGATTGTTTATTTTATTTTTAGCATGTGAATCTAGTCATCACATTCAGTTCAAAATTGAGCAACAGTCTCCTGACAATCACGGGGTGAAGTCCCCAATCCTTCTCTTGGTTGATGGGCTTCTGTGTGATCGGCCCTTCTCTTGCCCTCACCCCCAGCCTCCCGTCATTCCACTTTGCCCCTTGCTCACTGCATTCTGGCCACACAGATTTAACTTCAGCTCCTAAAACATGTTACTGTTCTCCGCTCCTCAGGGCCTTTGCACAAGACATTCCTCTAAGTCTGACTCCTATAACTGGTACTTACCTTCAGGTGTCAGCTCCCAGACACTTCTTCAAAGAGGCCTTCCCAGGCCAGCCTAATGGGTTCTCCCATAGCACCCACTACCTTTCCCTCAGAGCATTCATCGCGATGTGTTATAATGCACTTATTTGTGAGATGACTTGTTTACTTCCACTAGACTGGAAGCTCCATGAGAGCAGAGATCATATTCTTTTCTCTGCTGCCTGCCTCCTAGTACCTAGCACAGCCTTTTGCACACAGTAGGTGCTTACTAGGTGCTTACTGAATGAATGTTTATAAATTGGAAATCATGGCCCAGAGACATTTAGAGATGTCCGAAGCCCCCTAGGCGGGTAGCAGGATACCTGCCTGGGCCTGATGGCAGACATGCCAAATTCAAAATCTCTCCTACATATCTCGTGTCCCTAGAATCCTCCACCCCTGTTTCTGGAATCCCATCCTATGGAGAATTGTCTACATTAGCTGCTCTAAAGCTAGCTCCAAGGGCTCCCCATCAATAGAACAGCCAAGTTTTTGTGGCCGGCAAGGGATGAACCCTTCACCAGAAAGGGACAGTTGCCCTTGGCTGGGCTCTTGTGTTGTGCTGGAGAGGGTTCTTATCAAGGTAACCCTGAGTCTGTGCACCTCAGGTCTTCTCATGTTGAGCATCCGTGCTTCTCGAAACAGCCTTGGGAGTTTCCATTTGGCCTTTGGGGATGCTGCCAGGCAGCCTGTCCGCAAAGGGGAATGCACTGGCTGTCATTATTTAATGACCTCCCAAACCGGTGAACTGTCTGATCCTGCCACTCTCAGGGACTGCCTAGCAAAAGTGAGGGATTCAGCTCAACAATAGCCTCAGAAAGCCTTCACTTCCCCCCAGGAACTAAGCCAGGTCCTCTGTGTTACTAGGGGTGGCGTGTTGCAGGATGTTGGGGACAATTAGAGAAGTGAAGTCAGAGTTCTTATCTGCCTAGCTCCCTCCAGCTCCCAAGTCCCTGTGCTGCACCTTCTACTCCCAAAACCAGCTTTGTTGGTGTTGCATCTGACCCTGTCCCCTAGGGGAAGGCCAGGGTCTAAGTTCTCTACCCACCAGAATATGCTCATTCTGGGAGTCACTCTACACCACCACTTCCTCTGCTGCAGGACCTATCAGCATATATCACCACAGATCTCTGTGAATGCCCAGATAGAGGTTAATGACAGACCTGTATATGACAGACCCAATAAGGAAACAGACAAGTTTCCACTTGGGCCTAATGGCACCCAAGCTCAGTAGAGAGTACCAGCCACCCCCACTCAGCACATGCATGCCCATACACACACACGTGAGTGTACTCCAACTCAGGCTCATTCAGCCTGGATGGCCTTTGACCTGGGCACCTCTTCCTCACCCAGGGCTTGCCAGATCAATCCCAGGCACCTTACCAGGACACTACGAAGCTCAGGTTCCAATCCAGGTGGCTCCCAGATGCCCTGACCTTTGGTCTATCCCTTCCTTGGTAGTTTATTTATGATTCTCTCCCATCTCTTCTTCCGGATCAGTCTACCTGCCATTCATCTCTCAGTGTCCAAGTCCCCCCATCCTTTAAGGCACAAATTCAGCCCCCTTCATGACGTCCCCATTGCTGCAGTTAGAAGTGATCCCTCCCTCCTCTGAATACCCATAGCATTTTAGCTCTGTCTCCTCTATGGCTCTTGAAACCAACTTTCTGCTTTCTAATCATGATGTTTTTATACACATTTTAGCAACTCCTTTCCCTCAACTATTTTATACATTTAATTGGTTTATAACTGCCTGCCTGTACTCTCCAGAGAAAATGGGCCATAATAGAAAAGTCATTGGCTTTGTGTGTGACAGAACGGAGTGGGTTCCCTCTTTCCTCCTTGTCTCCCTTCCTTTCCTCCTTCTGTAAATATTTCTCAAGTCCTCTAAGTGCCAGGTACCTTGTAGCACCCTAACAAAACGATACACAAAAGATGTTCAGCCTTTGTCCCTATGGATTTTACAGGCTACGGGCATTCTAATCCCCAGCCCTTCCATTACTGGCTGTGTGATCTGGGAAAGTTGTGGAACTCAAAGAGCCTCAGGTCCCTCACCTACAATATCAAGTTTTATAATAATTAACTCCTGGGTGTTTTGTAATAGTTAAATGGAATACCGTATATAAAATATCTAGCACTTAATACATACTCAATAAATGTGCATTTCTTCTCCATATTCTTCATTATTAGAGAGAACTCTCAAAGATCATAGAGACTCAAGAGTATATGTTGAAAGGGAGGAAAGAGGGCCAAAGACAAGGAAGGGGAAAGGGAAGCAATCATGTAAGCTCATTGGAGAACTGTGCCTGGGTTGCCAGCACCCTTCCTGCCTTCTTTACTTTCCCACCTGGACTGTAAGAGGGGATGCTGATTGCAGCCTAGGAGATGCAGCTCTAGACAAGGACACCAGTTTCCCCAGCCCCTTTTCAGGTTATCCCATATGCAAACCCAGTCACAGAGCCCGGTGGACTAATTAACGTATTAAAAAAAAATCCCTCCAGTGGTTTTCAGGGTCCCTTTTGCCCCCAGGCTCCCCACTGAACTTCTGCCTTCATATTTATAACCCTTGAGTTTCTCTCCTTCCTGGCTTCCCAGACAGTGGTGCAGACAAAAGGACCGTTTATAACAGCTTTTCTGACAGCTGGACATTATTTAATTAAAACTTCTGGCAGCGACATAGTGTGCTGGAAGCTATTTAAAGTTCTCAATGGCAGGAGGAGAAATGGGGAAACTTACAACCCTTGGAGGGCAGGGCTGAGGGGACCTAGGGTGGGCAGCGACCAGGGCAGACTCTCAGGTCCTTTAAAGTGAAGTGGCATCTCTCAGAGCCCTGACTTTTGACATTGGAGTCTCTGTGGGAATAGGCGGGCATGGTGTCAGTCCCCCAACGCATCTGCTTGGGGAGAAGAGGGGGCATGTTTGGAGAACCAGCAGCACCGAACTGAGTAGAGTACTCATTTTTCCAGATCAGCCACCCATGTTTTTCAGAACAAGAAAGTAAGGCACAGAGAGGAAAAGGAACTTGTTCAAAGCTGCATCGTAACTGCTACAATGCTGGGGAAATCATTTAAGTATCCTGGGCCTTATTGCTGCCTTTATATATGAGCAAAACCTGTCTTGCTTACTTTTCTAAACAGCAGCCATATCCCGCCAGTGTCATATTGAATGGCTAAACTGCTGTGCATGTTATTCTAGGTGTGAGCAGAAATGCAACCATGGATGCCAATGTTTGATCATCTGGTCAACCCCAGCAGAGGCAGTGGGTTTGCATTTAGCTGCTATAGCTACGGTTTGCTGGACTTCAGGTAGGAACTTCTAGGATGAGGGGACAGGTCTCCCCCATAATAGAGCAGGAGCTGAGAAAAGCAAGTGTGTACCCTGGAAGGGCGCTGTACCCTGGAAGAGGAGGAGTATAAGGCCAAGTATGAACACAAATCGTTAGAACAATGACTGTGATAACAGCTCCACTGATTGAAGGCTACCCTCACCATCATTGCTATTACTATTAGCATATTTCCCTTCCAATATTTCTATAAAATATATGATTTATGGGATTTTACAGATGAGGAAATAGAAGCTCAGAAAATGAACTACATGCTAAAGTTCCCTAGCCACCAGTAGAACCAGGATTCAAACCCAACTCTGATTTCAGAGTGTATCATCTTTGCACCATCTCAGTAGTTTTCAACTAGAGCTGCACACTATAAATCAACTCTTTAAAACATGCAAAGGGGGTGCCTGGGTGGCTCAGTCGGTTAGGCATCCGACATGTGATTTCGGCTCAGGTCATGCTCTCAGGGTCGTGAGCTCAAGCTCCAAGTCAGACTCTGTGCCTTGGGAGTCTGCTTCTCTCCCTCTTTCCCTCTGCCCTTCCCCCTGAGCACTCTCTCTCTCTCTCTCTCTCAAATAAATAAATAAATATTTTTTAAAAAGACATGCAAGGGCTTCCACCTTACTGCAGACCAACGAAGCCAGAATCTCTCAAGGTCAAGACCTAGAATTGGTACTTTTGAAGAGGTGTAGCCAGGGTTGAGAGCACCCTGTGAGACAGCACCACACTAAGAGCTCCTGCAGGTATGATATCAGAAGTATGACTCACTCCCACTGCTACCTCCCCAGTGCTGCTAAAGTTGTCCCAGATGGCCATGGCCGGCTGCTGCTTGGGGGCCAGGGCACCACTCCGATGACATCTGTTGACTCCAGTCCTCTCTAAGCTCCCATAGTAGCCCTGATGGGATCACCATTCTGCCTTTAGTCTCAGTTCCAGCTCCTGTCCCAAGAGATCACTGCCCCAACCTACCAACTCTGACCACTCTGCTAATCTCAACAGCCCCTAACAGCAGGCTGATTTTATCCTCTAAGATAAGTTCCTCAGGAAGCAAACTCCAGAATGGAGGTTGGCATGCAAGAAGTTTATTAGAGCATACTCTAGAGATCAGCATCTAAGGAAGGTGAAGGAGGGTGGGTGGAGTGAGTCTCTCAGTGCTAAAGAAGGATATGGCGGCATGTCACAGCATCCACTCCAGCCCTTAGCCATGGGATGGGTTTGCATGGGAGCTGAGGAAGGATCTTCCCCTCCAGAGAAAGAATGACTTTATTGGAGCTCAGCATGGAGCTGCCTTGAACAGGGCTTTCATTAACCTTGCTCTACAGTATCATTGCAACCTTCCTGCCCTCCACCCCCCCACCCCCCCAGCCTTGGGAGCTTCACTTAATTTCCCTTAAGGGCTCAGCTAAAAACAATTGGAGGGTCTTGGTAGATCAGCGCTCCCAGCTGGTCTTCAGCAAAATCCCTTGCATCCAGCTGCCCCACCCGATTCTCCCACAGTGGCCCTCTAGGGGGCTACAGGAGTAGGTTTATCCCTCTTCTTTCTTTTTGGATTTACCAGCATTTGGGATTCAGTCACCAGCTCCAACAGTTGTCATTGTTTCAACCTCAGGAGCCAAGACAGGAGTTATCTGCCTTCCTAAACTCACAGTGAATTGGGGAAGATAAAAACAGAAGCTTGTGATAAAATTGCCATATTGTCATGAAAATGGCATACACACAGAATGGCTGCGGTCTGGGAAGGGAGTGATTTTCTCTATCTCAAGGCAGGGCAGGGGGAGGCTGCCATGTTGGAAAGAATTAAGGAAGACATTGGAATGCTGGAGAAGATTTCAAAGAAGGAGTGGATGTTTGTCCAGAAGATGTGATGAGGAGAGCATCCCAGGAGGGGGTCTGTGCAAAGTCTGAGGACCAAACAGCAGCACGTTAGCAAGCAGTGTGTGCTCCTGGAACATTACCTGGGTGGTGTGGGGGGTGGACTGGAGGGCTCAGGAGAGGAGATTGGAAAGATAGGCAAAGGCAGACAATGGAGGTCCCTGTACCCATGCAAAGGAATTTGGATCTCACCCTGAAGGTAATGAGTCCCCACCGAAGAGCTTTCAGCCTGGGCTGTCATGTCTTTTCAACGTATGACGTCATAAAGAGGAATCCTTGTCCTGTTTTTCCCTAATCTACCTTCTGCTCTCTGGACCTGCCATAAACTTAAAAACAAACCTCGCTTTTGCCTTCTACCGCTGTGGATTTCTTTGTCTATCTCAGATTGGGTATAAATAAATAAACCCATCAGGCCATACCAACTCTTCCCCCACATCTCACATTTATGGTTGTTGGGGCTTCTTCCTAGAGCAACTGATTCACGGGCTCAGAGGACGTCACACGAGAAGGGTCCTAGGAAACAATCTCCTAACGCCCATCTCCTGGCCTTCCTTAATCTCCTGGCCTTCCTTTAAGGAGAAAGGCTCTGAGCCCTGCAGAGGGGAAATGACTTAAACAAGTGAATACAGATAGTAAGGACATGGATGGGACTTTGCCCGATTTTTCTTCTTTGTATATCAGGTCAGCTTACTATGCTCCTCTTCTGGGAAGAAAAGTAAGTCCCGAACAAAACCGTGCCATTGGGAATTTTGTCTTCCAAGCCCTCCCCCTAAGATGTCTTCAGCTATGACCCTTCCCCCCAGCTGAGGTCCTCTCATATAACCCCCAGCACACAGACCTTTCCTATTGACCAAGACACACTCCAAAACCCTACTCTCCTCCTCTCTCTAGGAGTGACCTCTCTGCTTTTCCTTACACCATCTTGCTCCCTCAAAACGACACAGTCCCCATGCTCCATTCCCTCTATTATATTAGGGATTTCCAAGGAAAAATAGAAATTTCACTAAATTAAAAGGTAAAAGATAATGTCCCAACTCTGCCACTTCCTCTGACATTGTGCAAACACCTTCATTTCCTCCTGTGTAGCTAAGGTTCAGTTAAAACATTTCTTCAGCATCCCTTTTAGCTCTGCTACTCTGAGATTCTGATACACCCAGTGACTTGTTGGAGCGAGCTCTGTCGAGCTTAAAAGAGGAGATTATGTGTGTCTCTTCCTAACTCCCATTTTGTATTGGTAGCTTGAAGGCAGCCATGGCGGGAATACTTAACACCATGGAAATTGACAAATGAAACAAACCCAGTCATAGGGGGTTGGGAGGGAGCTGGTTTATTAGTACCCCCACCGAATCTATTCGCTTATCTCAGGTCTGCATCCTCACAAAGACTCCTGAAAGCAAATGATACTGTAACCCAAAAGAAAGGCTTTCTGATGGTAAAGCAAGCAGATGAGGAGGCACAACGTGGTTGTCCATTTCCTGTTCTGTATCTTTGGCTCCTGTTGCTCTCTCCACCTGGAATTCCACACCCTGTTCATCCGTCTTCAAGTCTCAAATTCTACTACCAATGCATTTCAAACCAGCTCTATGAAATCTCCAGTTCCCTCGTGAAGATTAAATTTTCCCCCGACTTGTAGAATAAGGATGTCAATACATTTTGCTTCTCACCTGGATAGTAAGTTCCCCGAAAGCATGAACTGTATCTTTTCCACTTCCTCCCAGAGTTAGGCTAGCACGGTGTGCAGCAAACAATGCGTGTTCAATAAATATCTGGGGCAATGAGAGGCTCAGCATTTGGCAGATGTGCAAAAGGCATATGCTTCCTTTTTATTATATGCTATTTTTGTTGGGAATAGAGTACAAGCTTACCATAATGAATTTAAATGATGCAAAAGTGTATATACAGAAAACCAAGCATTCTTCCTTCTCCATTCCTTATTCCCTCACCACCATCCCCAACCCAAAGTAGTATTTTTTTTTTTTTAGATTTTATTTATTTATTTGACAGAGCGAGAGAGATCACAAGTAGGCAGAGAGGCAGGCAGAGAGAGAGAGAGGAGGAAGCAGGCTCTCCGCCGAGCAGAGAGCCCGATATGGGCCTCGATCCCAGGACCCTGAGATCATGACCTGAGCCGAAGGCAGAGGCTTTAACCCACTGAGCCACCCAGGCGCCCCCAAAGTAGTATTGACAGTCTTATGTATATCCTTCCATAAATAGTCTAAACATACACGAGCATCTATGTCTGTCAATGGACCTTTGTATTTTGCACAAATGAAAACAAGGTGTTCTGTAGGGTTTACGTCTCAAAGATAGTTTCATCCCAGCACAACCTCATTCTTTTTCAAGACTGTGTGGTAGTCTATCATACAGGTAGATCAGATGTTATGTAACTAGTCTTCTACTGATGGAAATCTAAGTTCCTTCTTGTCTTGAATATTGCCAAGAATACCGCAATTAATACCCATGTTCATATGTCTTTACTTACCTGTACCAGTATATCTGTGGGGGAAAGAAACCTAAAAATGGAATTTCTGGATCAAAGAGTAGATATGTCTTTAATTTTGATAGATGTTGCTGCATTTTCTTCCAAACACATAAAGACCCGAATTGCCATTATTTCTCTAGTGATCTTTATCTGCTCCTTCATTCTTACCCATTACTCACTTCCACCTTTTCTGGCATTAGAAACTGCTGTCCTTATTTTAACAATCATTCCACCACCGAGCACCTGAAGGAGACAGAGCCAACTAGCTTTGTGCTGCCGTAGCATGACGTTGGGCAAATCGTTCATTCCACAGATGAACAAAGCCCCAGCCTCAGTGGGCGTACCTCTTGACATTATTTCTTTTAAGCACACCCAGTTCAAGCTGTCTGAGCTGATTCCCATGATTGCCTATAGATTAGTAGTCAAGATAGGGAGGAGACCCAGCACAAGTTTATCACCCATGTTTGCCCTTCCTCCAGGACAAGGAGGAGAGAGACCAATGGATGCAACAACGCTACCCCATCTGTCTCTGGCAGGCAAGCATAAGCCCCCTCTGTTTCCCATGTCCCTGTTTTTTTAAACATCTTTATTTTCTAAGGTAGGTATTCACTTTAGTTCTAGATGGCACACTTCAAGAGGTATAGAGAAACTGAAGATCACAATGAAGTTTGGTGCTATCTAGGTGGTGTGGACCCAGAGGCTTAGGAATTCCTGAATCCCACCTTCCTGATATCCCCTCAACTCCGGCGTTTTTCCGAAAGAAGACTAACAAGATAAGCAAGGAACATTCTTTTCATAGCTGGGCAAGTCTTCAATTCCCCTGGCATAGGATTTCTCTAGTTAGTCATGCCTCCATCACACACACACACACACACACACACACACACACACACACACACACACACACGTGTGTACACAGGCGTGCCAGTAGCTTCTGGTTCTAAGATGGCTGAGTCAGCAAAGCAGGCCTGACCTGGTTGTACACACAGAGGAAGCAGAACAGAGAAAGCATGGTTGAGTCTGTCCTGAGTAGTCCAGCCCTGCCTGGCCTCCTCACTTCCTGGGGCCAGACTGCAAAGTGGAGAGGACCTTGTACTTATGGTGTGAAATCTTCACCCACAGTGGCCCTATCCACTGGTCAAACAAACATAGCCCAGTGAGCATCCTGGATCCTGAATTGTCAACCCTTCCTTCTCGGGTGTGAGTTAAGAAGGAAATGAGCAGAGGGGTGGAAATGTTGCCATGAGCCTGCACAGGCTCCCTCCTCAACCACCTGCTTAGCAAAGGGATTTAAACGTGTGTCCTGTGAGGTACATTGTCCCTGATCTCACTAGACTTATTTATCTGTGCCTCGCCAGCACCTAGCAAGAAAGAGCCCGCTGAGGAGACTTAGCCTGGAGGAAAAAAGTCTCAAAGAGAATGAGGTTACTTTCTTTCTGCTGAAGGCTGTTAAAAAACAAAATTCAACCAGTAAATTTGAAGATCTAACTGGTTTTGTTAAGTGATTCATGAACCCGAAATCCCACTTAGCAAGCAGAGGAATTCCAAGGAGCTGTACAAAATGGAAGGTTTTTATAAGAAAAAGGGTGGGGCAGGAAGTTATTAGCAGAAGAAAAGAAGGGATTGTTTCAGTCAAGGTCACCTTCCCTTAGGGGGAAGAACAGGGGCTCTGATCATGCTGCTTACCCATCTTCCTTTGGGCAGCAGGAGATGGAGAAGGTGCTATCCAGATGGTGTGAAGCCAGAGTCCCATGACCTCATTGGTGCTGATCGGAAAATTCAGGTGGTTTGGCTTAAAACTCTGTTCCTAGAGAGGTTGAAACTGCAGGTAAGTTTTGGTTTGCTATCCTGGGGCAAGTGACCCTACCTTGCACCTGTGGTTTTCTTTTTACCAAGGTCATTGAGCAGAAAAGGGAATGGATGTGTTCTGTGTGTTTTTAAAGCTATTCTGGATCCAGTGGGTAGAATTTGCAGAGACAGATGTCAATTCAGTATAAAAAAAATATGCTATCAACAGACAGATTATTCCAAACATGGATCATCTGCTTTGAGAAGTCGTGATTTCCCCATTACTGGAAGCATTCAAATATAGGGAGAAATGCTATAGCTGGGATTCAAGGATTAGAGGTTTTGACTAGTTTTAAGATTTCACAACCCCTGGGAATTAAAGACTCTGTGAATTGTCCCTTCCTGCCTAAGAAAGTTGTGCTTGATGCTCTCAGACACCCTGTTACTTTGGCATCTGCTCTGGCCCGAGTGTGTTGTAGTGGCAGCCAGAGGAAATGCCTAACCATTTAGAGAACTCTTCTCCATCCAAGGAATACCCATTCTCCAAAAAGAAGACTGGAATCTTTCCTCCCTCCCTCCCTTCCTTCCTTCCTCCCTCCCTTCCTTCCTTCCTTCTTTTCTTCCCTTCCCTTTCCTTCCCTTCCCTTCCCCTTAAATTCCCCTTCCCTTCCCCTTCCTTCCTTCCTTCCTTCCTTCCTTCCTTCCTTCCTTCCTTCCTTCCTTTCATTCATTTGTTCATTCGTTCATTCTTTCCTCCCTTTGGCAAAGCAGAACCAAGCACGAGCCATTAAGCTGCCTGCTCGTTGCAGAGCTTGCTCACTGTCTAGCGCAGGCACGGAGGCAGCTGTGGTGTGTTGGTTAGAGTATCTCTGGCCTCAGCAGAGGTGGAGAAATGGGCCTTTCAGAGATGAGTGGGCGGTGGGGCTGCCCATTGGCAGTGCCGTCTATTTAAAAGAGAAGGGGGACCTGTCATTCATTCGGGTCATCAATCTTGAAGCCCGAACCACTCCAAACCTGGGTCCCCGAGAGGCAGAATTTGACAAATGGCAAAATAAACTCAGCATGTGCAGATGAATGGGGGGGGCAGCTATTAAAAAGCCATTGCCATCTTCCCGCAACTGCACAGCCACGCCGTCCTCAGCTGCCTGTGTGGGCAAGGCGTCCAGCGAGGCACACGGGCACCTGCAGTAATTAGCTGCCCGTCCCTGGCCCCGAAGCCTGGCTTGCTTCCCAGCCCCCATCAGCCCTGTGGGGAGGCTGTCCTCCAGGAGTCACGAGACCCTCAAAATTAAAACAGAATAATCAAACAGCAAAGATGAAACCCCTGGGAGAAGACAGAGATTGGCGATGCCAAGAGCGAGTTATTCACTGGCAAGGACCCCGGAGTGCAAATGGAAAAAAGAGTAAGTGAGAATGTCGACTGGTATGACAAACGGTCCAAGCCTGGTCCATTTGTGCAGTGAGGGGAGGACAATGAGAAAATTAATGAATTGTGCTTCCATTAAGACTTCCAAGTCGTGCCTTGATTTTGGCCTCAGAAAATGGGTATGTGAGTTACCTCCGGACCAGTGCCATCTCCAGATGCCTGCACGAGTCCAAGCAGGGAGCCGGGGCTCGGCAGGCTCTCGGGGGCTAAGAGCAAGCGCAGAGCAGAAGTTAACCCGTCCACAAACGAACAGTGGCCTGGAGGTTCTGGCTGGCAGATTGCGTACAGATGCGCCCCGCTGTGCACACGAGCGGCCTCGTGTCACTATGGAAATAATTTTCCTTATTGAGTGCGGCTCGCCCCACGGGGCTCACACAGGTTCCAGCTGGAACAGAAAGGAGCACAGGCTCCTCCTCAGATACCCTGGGCTTTCCGTCAAGTCTCAAAATGAGGTGCAACCTCGGTATCTTGGGGACGAAATGTGATCAGAATCCTTCTTCCTCTTCCACCCACTTCCCTCTCTCTGCTTTACTATTCCTTACTTAAGTCTCTCTCTCTCTTTCTCTCTCTCTGCCTCTCCCTCTTTCTCCGTCTCTTCTCAATCCCTGCCTGTCTCTCTCCCTCCAGGATGTCATATGACACCCCCACACACACCAGCTCCCACTGCACTGGCTGCTGCAGGCGTGAGATCAATGGGCAGTGAAGGGGACTTGGACCACGTTGAACTGAAGGAACTCTCTATCCTCTGTCTCTGTCTCCCCCCTCAGAGGGAATTCAGAGTCATATTTCCTACTCCAAGCCCATCCTGTTTTTGCTGAGCCCCAGACAGGGTAAGCGACTTGCCCAAAATCACAGAGTAAAATCAGTTCAGGTAAAGGGAAAGTTGCGATTCGACCCCCAAGTCCTCAAAAGGAAGCCTGAGGGACAAAGAGTGGAAAATGGAGAAGGGCCAGAGGAGAGCAAGTCTCTGAAATCTGCCTGATCTAGGGCGTATTTGGGACATTAAGGACATTTTCAGGGACAGAGTGGGGACTGTTGTGATAGTGATGGAACCAAATTAAAATATAAAAGAGAAACACGTTTGGCATCCTCAGTATAAATGGACTTTGACAAGGACGGGATGGCTCCCTCTCAGAGAGTCCTGAGAAGTCCCTGCCCTCAGATTCACAGTGGCCTCAGGGGGGCACGTGAGCCGCAGGACTGACAGAGGAAGGGGGGAGCCCCCGACCCCACAGCAGACTCTTCCTTCCCAGGGAGATCCAGGTCAAGCCCAGACCGCAGCCCCTGAGGTGTGAGCAGGAAGGAATTACCCCAGTGGACGCCACCCCTCCTCCCCTGCCTGGGGGCACTGCCAGCCAACCAACCTAGAAACACCCCTTTCCCCATCCCCTTCATCCAAACTGTCCCCACGTCCTCTCTGCTCTACCCACCAGATTCTCCCAGAGCTGCTGCCTCCGGTCTCTTGGCTCCCACTGATGGCTAAACCTCTCCAGTTCCCTCCTCTGCCTCAGGCACAGCTCCCAACCAGTTCCTGTCCTGGCGTCTTCCTGCCTCCGATGCGTTCGTTCCGCAAGCATGAGTGCACCTTCCACGCATGGAGTCTCGGGCTGGGGGTTGGAGGACCAAGCAGGGGCAGGACTGGGATAGAGGAGAAACAGCGTGGGGCTGGAACCAGAGGGCAGCTGTGAAGGGGGAGATAAGTGGGCAGCTGGGAGTGATACTTAAGAGGTATAATCGACTGTATTCATGCTGCAATCAGAACCAGATTGGGGGCATTTACAAAAGCTTGTTGATTGATCTGTGGTTACTCATTGGTGCTAATAGTTTTAATCAAGGGAAGAGATCTCAATAAAAACAAATGCTTACTCTCTGTAATAGAAGTGTCAATGGGCCCTTAATGAATGAACTTGCTAATTCTTCTTCCTGCTGAGACATTCGGTCTTGGGTGAGAATATTTAGGACCTTCACCCTGAGTCTTGCTTTTTTGGGTTGTGTCCTACTTCACTTGACTTTGAGAACCTTGGAAATGCACCCCAGGGGACAGCACAATGCTCCCCAATCACCTGCCTCCTATGTCCCTGTTTCCGGAGAACCTGCCCATCAACCCCTGTCTCTCAGAAGCCAAGTGCCTTTAGCCAAGGCATATAGACAGAAGTACTTCATTAGGAACAAGAAAGAAGAAAGAGCAGCCTACCCACAACATCTCATTTGATACTGTGCTGAAGGCAGCCACTGCCCTCACCTCCAATGGCCCTTAGCTGCCTCCCTGTATCACCACCGCCACCCCATCCCAATGAGCCCCAATTATTGACCTTCTGCTGGACACATAGAGCCCATTCTTCCCATCCAAATTCATGATTCCTTTCATCTCTCTATGGACCTATCACAGGGCACTAACCTCTCTCTCCTCTCACTCCCAGAAGCCACAACGATGATCCAAGCAGCCTTCCCCGAGGCCCATGCTAACCTGCCCCATCTCCAGAGATGTGGCCCATATCCAGCCCAGAGACCACAGGAAGAACAGAACTGTTGTCCTCTCTAAAAGATATTTCATAGCTCTGGCCTCTCCAAGACCAGGATTTTAATTCTGACTCTGCTTCTTCCTCACTGTGTGACCTTGGGCAAATGGTCTGACCTCTTTGGGCCTACCTCGAGGTGCAGCTTTGGTATCTTGGGGACGAAATGTGATCAGAATCCTTCTTTCTGGAAGAATCAATGTTGAGCACAGGGACTGTTGTGGTGGGAAACACCTAGCACAGTGCCTGGCCCATAGAAGGCACTGTGCTCTGTTAAGTGACTTCTCCCTCCCCCTTCCTCTCAGCAGTACCATGAACAGTGGGAAGGCAGGAAAGGAACATTAGCCGTGGCATCCTGATTATCAGCTGCATTCTAAGAACCACAGAGACTGTGGGACCTGCACTGTGAGACAGGTGGGCTGGGCTGGGCAGCCACACACTGAAACCCCTCACACCCCCGCCCCTCTCTTTTCAGCCCTGTAGTAGCAGTAGGACCAAGGAGAGCTGAAAAGTGGCCACCCAAGGTTTGAGCTGAACAAATCAAAAGCAGCAAGCAAGAAGAGCCCATGCCTAATGCAGCTTAGAGTTACAAATGGTAACAATCTTACAAGCTAAACTTGAAACAATAGGGTGGAAAATTGCTAATCTAATGAAGCTCCTGGAGGAGAATCTGGGGAAGAACTGCACACACACGCTAGCCCAGGCCAGCTTGGCCACTCCAGAGAAGTACCCTGTGTCCTTCGTAGCTCCGACTTAACTGTGACCATGCATGCATCATTTATTCATCTTATCATTCAACCATTTCTCCCTACATTCTTTCACCTATGCAAATTGCTATTCAAGCTTCCATTTCTCTGCATTCATTGACTTACGAGGGTAAGTCACTATTCCTTACTTAAGGAATACATTTATTCCCTCTTCTCTTCCTTCATTTATTCACTCCCACATCCCTTCACCCAACTTATGAACACGTCTGTGCCAGGCACAAGTTCCTGTAAGTATCTGCAGGTATCCACTGCAATCCTAAACATCACTGGCTGGATACAAAAGTAACTCTCAACTTTGCAGAGTTTACAAAACCACCCTCAGCCCGAGAAGAGCTTAGAAGGGAAATGTACTGTGCTGGACACTTTCACCTGTTCCGCAAGGATGGTACGGGAATGTAGGTATAGAGTGAGGGAGGGACATCCAGGGAGGATCTATTCAGGGAAGGGCCTTGACAAAGACAAAGGTCAAAGATGGGCCAAGTGAGTGAGCAAATGGAGGAGGAAAACAGACTCTAAAGCCCCATGACAAGGACAAGCACTGTGACCACAGCCTGATCTGATGGGCATATGCTAGGAGGCTGAAGGTGAGCCACAGGCACAGAGAGGGGCTTGTGTTCACTCTGGGGTCTTGAGTCCCAGGTGAGTGTGTCCCTCAAAACCAATAGTTCTCAAACCCTGACCCACCGAAGAATGTGTTACCTGGATTACTAATTTTTTTCTCAACCCGGAGAGGAAAATCAGCTAAAGCATAGGGTGCTCTCAATTAATATTTTCCTTCTCTTTCACATGGCTCCAAACTGTACCCCTTATTCATCTAGACCAGGGTCTACTAGGAGAGGATATCTAATCAAGCACAAAATTATGTACGCATAGTTTTGAGTTGCCTGGTCCAGAACTCCATGGTTTCTGGATGCCATGGCCTCTCACCTCATTTGCCTGTGGCTGCTGTAAAGGGCAATTCAGAAAGGAAAGCCTAGGGCAGCCAGGCTTAGACGTTCCAGAGCTTAGGTCCCACGTGCCTGTCCCAGCTGGGCACAGCTCTGGAGGTCTGCTTTGGGAGAGCTTGCACGTCATCACGTTTGAAGCTGCCCCCGAGTCTGGCCATTTACCAGTATCTGCCCATCCCCAATGGTTGTGAATGAACTGTCAGTCCAAGAACTGTGAACTGTAACCACACTGAACACATGGGATTCTGCCAAGTGGTGCTAGACTGAACTGAGCTGAGCTGAGCTGGACAGGGGCAGGCTGGACTGAACTGGAGGATCGAGGCAGATCTGGACAAGTGGAAACTGGGTGGAGCTGAATGGAACCAAACAGTACTGGGACAAAACGAGCTCCCAAACTGGGGCTGGGTTCCTGGAGGATCAGTTGTTCATGAAATCCAACTCAAATTCCCCTGAAGTCTCTCCAGCTGAGGCGCAATGGCCTGTACCTGTCCCCCCAGGTGGAAGCCAAAAAGTCCAGCTCCCTCTGCTCCCTCTTCTCCAAGATTCATCTTTCATTGGAGCTTCAGAAAACAATGGCTCCCTACTGCAAAGTTCATCTCCTGGTTAGGATTCCATTTGATCTAGATGACTTCTTTGGTGGAGAGAAGAGGTAATAAGAGGATGGATGTGCAATGACCATGACTGAGAGAAGGCTGATGTTGACTACCCCTCTTACCAGTTCTGGCCAAATTCCTGACAACAGTATTTGGGTTATTGTTAGTGTTATCCTTGGAGTTTCCTCCAATAAGGTGGTAAGTTCAGTCCCTAGTCCCTCCCAAATATGGAGGAGGAAAGGGATCCACAGAGGTCACCTGGCTTCCAAAGGGTCACTCCAGTTTCTGTGCTGATGCCTCATTGCAGACATCCTGCACTTTGCTTCAGAACCCCATGCCCTAAATATTGGGGTTGATGGGTTTTACAAATTCAGGACCAGTGCATTCTACATACCTTCTCTTCCCTGGGCTCACTGAGCATTGCTTGGACATTTTCCCTGTCCTCTCTCATCTCTCCCTGCTTATCCCCTCCACCCCATTTATGTGGCTTGCCCACTCAGCTGTCTTCCCCCTAAAACATCAGCAAGGCTTTCTTGATTGCTTTACAAAGATTGAGTTTGTGCTCTGTAATTTCTGGACTTCTCTCAACACGGGCCATTCGTTCATTCATTCATTCATTCGTTTGTTTGTTTATGCCAATTTTCACCCAGGGCACAGAGGGTAAAAACATTGTTATTCTGATGGAGAGAGGGGAGGAAAGGGGGATGGTTATTGTAAGTCTGCGTCATCAGGCATTTAATACACATTAAACAGTTATTTAAATTGAGTTTTCTACTCTACTCTCACATATGACTTGAACTTGTAAGTTAATGTCTAGCACACATTTTAAAGATGAGCAAACTGAGATTCATACAGCAAGTACCGGAGCCATATTCAAACCATGATCTGGTTTCTTTTCTTTACACTACACCAAAATATCCTGCCCTCTTGCCACCCATCACCTACAACCACAACCCAGAGAGGTACACGGACCTGCCCATTTCCTGGTGTTACCTCCACTGTATCACATCGCCATGACATTTGTTAGGGGATGAAAATCAGTCGACACAGAAAAGGAAAGCCAGAAATGAAACAAAAGTTAGTTATTGAATTAAGCTGTTTTCTCTCTCTCTCTCTTTTTTAACATAATTCTCTTAAATTGACTTATGTGCATAGACCCAGCAGGTGCCCTCTGAGTGTTAAACTCTCCTGAGAATCTGAACAGGAGAGAAGCTCATGGAAAGCCATTCACTGGGGCATCATTGCACAAGTCACTGTTCTTGTAAAGGATGGGAGTCACAGTGTTGAACAGGAAGGACTTGGAAATGATGTCATCATGCTGACATCAAATAACTTTAGGGACCTTCTCATGGGCTGAGTTGCCAAGCAACTCCCTCCTTGCCCCAACCTGGCATTTGACCCAATACCTAAGTTAACCTGGTTATACACTCTAGGGTTGCTATCAGGCCAAGCCAACACCAACTTGGCTCTCAGAATCCCTCAGTCTTGTTTGGCTTGCAGATCCCGGTGCTTTTGCATTAAATCCATTAGGAGTAAATCATTTATCCACTCTAATGTTCTCCATCTGCAAGGCCTACAGTTCAAATTGTTTCTCTAATCAGACTGTCACATTCCTAATTTTATTTGATTAATTTTTTGATTAATGTGCCTGGGACCCGATAGGACTTTTCATTATTTCCTTATCACTTGAAAAAAATACAAAGTTGAGGATTTGAGGATAATTTGGCATATGCATGCCAAGGGTAACACATCGTGCGAGTATCATCAGGCTGGGGATGAGAAGAAAATACAACACTTGGAGGGAGTCTTCAGTGATCTGTGGCTGTTATCCCAACAGAACAAGTATATTACACAGTTAATAATAACAACTCTTGTCATTATTTGAGGATCTATTGGCTGCAGCACAGCTCTGAGAGATTTAGCATGAACTAATAGCTATGAGAACAGTCACTAGGTTCAAATCCTCGCTCAGCCACTTTTTACGGAGCGACTGTGGGCACTGAGTTACTGAACTTTCTCTAAGCCAACTCCCTCATGGGACTCCTAGTCCAGTGCCCAACACATCCCACGTGCTCAGTAAATGTCAGCTTGCCTTATAATTCTTTCTTTCTTTCCCATCTGTTAAAGGAGGTATTGTTGCCCCCATCACTTGAGTGAGAAAAATGAAAATTCAGAGAAATTCACTTTTTTCCATGGCTAGGAAACAGCAGAGCTGGAAAGCTAGTTTGTCCGGATTTTGACCCCAGCTCTGTCAGACTCAAAATTCAGTTCTCTTTCTATGACATTTCACTTTCTCTTTTCCCTTTTTTATTTGAGAGTGATGAAGACCCCAAACATTAGTCTGTTCTCACCTTCAGCATTTTTAATATCTCATGCAAATACAGTTTCATGAGAAGCCCTTTGATCTTCCAGAATGCTCTAAGCTCCCGTTATAAATTCTTTAGGAGTAGGAACATACCTTCTGCATCTTTACAGTTTCCAAAGTCTTAGCACAGCGCCCTCCATATAGCAGGGTTCAGAAAATAATTAACAAACACCTGCATAGTCCTTCTTCTGTTCTGGCCACTGTTCCGTGTGCTTTATAAATATTCACCCTTGTGACCCTCACAGCTATCCTCTGAGGAAGCTGCTGGTATTATTCCCACTTATGGATAAGGAAACTGAAGCACAGAAAGGTTAAGAACTTGAGAAAGGACACACAGCTAATAAGAGAGTTGGGATTTAGCACAGTGCTGTGCTGTGTTCCATGTTTGATAGAACAAAAGAAAGAACAGTCAGAACCCGACCTTGAAGGAAATTCAATCTTATGTAGCTAAGACTTGGCCCAGACACTATTATTTATAATTTATGCCTCATCCCCGTTGCAAAAGGAATCTTAACAGACCGCCTTTAAAGAGCTGAATGTGCACCCAAAGGCCCTGTTTCACTGAGTCTGTGGGCCAATGAACAGGCTAGTTTTACTTCTGGAATACTCTTCCACCTGGAAAATTCCCAGCCTCCCATCAAGCTTTACCTACCTGTATCGGTTGTATCCACAAGATGCTAATTCATGGAGGTGATGGAGTGATGTCATGGAGAGGCCGATGCCATTGAAAGACCGTTGTTTATGACTTTCATTTCCTGAGAGAAGGGGGCATGTCATGCCATTCAGGGCCCCATAAGAAAGCACCAGATCTGGTCAGGAGGCAGAAGGTGGGTGAGGAGAAAGCATAGTCCACTGCCTTTGTTGTGTTTTCTTTTTTTAAGATTTATTTATTTATTTGACAGAGAGAGATTACAAGTAGACAGAGAGGCAGGCAAAGAGAGAGGAGGAAGCAGGCTCCCTGCTGAGCAGGGAGCCCAATGCAGGGCTCGATCCCAGGACTCTGAGATCCCAGGACCTGAGCCGAAGACAGAGGCTTTAACCCACTGAGCCACTCAGGCGCCCCTTTATTGTGTTTTCTATGGGAAAGACAAGTCAGGGCAGAGGGAGCAGGTGAGGACTAATTGGAGTAATGTTGGTGGGTTCTGAACTCCAGGGGTGGTCTCTGGCTGTCTACACCTGGCTTTAGGATGATTTATGACAGAGGAATATTGATTGCCTCCTGGAGAGAGGAAAGGGTTCAGAGTTTGGGTTCTGGGTTGGTTAATTTACATGTGAAAGGTGGAGCCCCGAGCATCCCTGAGAATTGGCTAGCCCTGAGAAGGTCAGTCCCTCCCCACTCAGTGAGGTCACAAATGTCAGAGCATCAAGAGTACAGAAAATAAGAAAATATAATTAATATATTATCCTGGAAAGTTGTCCCCTGTTTCTCTATTCCTACTGTTTCCTACTTTCTCTACTCCCATAGCATCTGGAGCAGGCCCCTATTATGGAATTCTATTTGAAATTACTCCCATGTCTGCTTCTGTGTCTTATCCATCATTTCAACCCCAGTACCTAGAATGGTCCCTGGCCCATGCTTGTGCTTGAGAGATGCTTGATGATTGAATGAACGTGAGAGAGGGAACTGGACCAGAGAGCAGAGAAAGAGTTATATCAGAGATGACACTGTATCTGTCACTCTGCTCTAACTAGCCCAGGGTGTCCTGACCATATAGACAAGAAGAAGGAGGAGGGGAAGGAGAGGAGAAAGAGGAGCTAGAAGGAGGAGGAGGAAAAAGAAGAGGAGGCGGAGAAGCCACTACAATGGCTCAGTGCTCCCATTGTTTAACAAATAAGTCATTCATGGGTTTTTTTCACGGTACCAAGTTCTATGGGGTCCTTGTATAATTGGGTCTCATGGGAAGAACATTATTACAATGGCCAGCAATACCTATATAGTCTTCATGTGGTCATTTCACTCACTGAACTTGGGTAAAATAGAATCTACTGGAACAACTGAGAAAGCATTTCCATGGGTATCTGGCTACTGAAGTATAAGCACCCAGCTTTCTGGGACTCTAACAGGACGTCCACAGCCCAGAGGATTGTATGGCTAGCACAGTACATATGTTGTCCCTCTGAAATGTCATCCAACTCAAAATGCTCTTGGAAGAAGCTGAAGAGGTGTCAGCAGAGCTCTGAGACAAGGGTCTGGGGTGTGTTTGATTGGAAATTGAGCCACCCGCTTCAGATGTTGCACCTAGGTCCTAGAGGCAGCCAGTCTTCAAGAGCCTAAACACAAACGGATCTAGAGCCCCAGGATTTATTGTCCCCCTCTGCTCTGGTCCTGAATGTGTTGTCTGAGCCCTCACTCTAGGTCTTGTCTTTCTTTCTACTTTTTTTATACCTTTGTTGTGGTATATTTTACATGTCACAAAGTTCATTCATTTTTAGTGTACAATTGAAAAAATGTTAGTAAATTTACAGAGTTGTGCATCCGTCAATACAATCTAGTTTCAGAATATTTCCATCACCCCAGAAAGAAATCTCATGCCCACTTACACTCCTAGTTTCCACTTCTGGTTACAGGCAACCGCTAAGCACCCTCATCTTTTCCTTTTATCACTTAAACATTTCCCTACCCAGACCTGACCACTCAGGCTGTTGAGATCTTTTTTTTTTTTTTTTTTTTAAAGATTTTTTTTTTTTTCACAGAGGGAGAGAGATCACAAGGAGGCAGAGAGGCAGGCAGAGAGAGAGGGGGAAGCAGGCTCCCCGCTGAGCAGGGAGCCCGATGCGGGCCTCGATCCCAGGACCCCGAGATCATGACCTGAGCCGAAAGCAGAGGCTTTAACCCACTGAGCCACCCAGGCGCCCCTATTGAGATCTTTTAAGCAAGAACATCTTTTTGCTTTTTATGGAAGTCAGTGTAAAAGAATGAAACTTGTTTTCCTTAGCAGGCAATTTGGTAAAACTGTAGCTTTGCACTAAGCTAGAAATACCAATAGCCAAAAATAATAAGAGTCTTTCTATAAATTCTGTTAACCTGAACGAGATGTTTTCCTGCCTGCCCAGACACAATCCCATCGGGGTGTTGGCACAAGTCACTTCCTTTCTTTGAGGTTCAGCTTCTTCACCCAGTTGATTGTCCAGGTTTGCACAAGCTTTAGGTTTACAAGATTCTTTAATGGAAGTGAAAGGGGGACAACAAATGATAATGGTTGTTTTCTTCCTCAACATGAATTCTTCCTTGTTCAAAGGTCAGAAAATACCACACCTGCGAGAGAGATCATTTTCACCTACTCAGGTGCTTGTAAACAGTTCCAACAGATGAGGCTTTTCACTAAAGAATAAAATACCTTTAAACACATCTTAGGGGCGCCTGGGTGGCTCAGTGGGTTAAAGCCTCTGCTTTCGGCTCAGGTCATGATCTCAGGGTCCTGGGATCGAGGCCCGCATCGGGCTCTCTGCTCAGTGGGGAGCCTGCTTCCCCCTCTCTCTCTGCCTGCCTCTCTGCCTCCTTGTGATCTCTCTCCCTCTGTGAAATAAATAAATAAAATCTTTAAAAAAAAACACACACATCTTAGTTTCTTTCTTATTTAAAATACTGTGGGTTTGGGGTTTGTGTGTGTGTGTGTGTGTTTTCTGTGCAAGAGAGATAGGCAGCCTTAGTTTAACTAAGCAGCATGTGACAGCCACATATAAGTAAATTTCTGTTGAATGCAAAGATAAGATCAACCCAACTAGACAATTGATGGGGGAGAGATGTGAGAGATGTGACCTTCCTAAATGTAAATAGAAACGTGGTTCCTTCTGATTGGAAGAAAGAGTCCTAGGGAGTGGGAAGCTGCATGCCTGTCTTCTTTTTCTTCCCAATCTTCACCTTCTGAATAATGTGCTTATTACTATAGTGAGATAACTGTATTCTATTAAGGACACTGAGCATGGTAACCAGATAACTTCTTATAGACTCTGCCTGAATCTGCTCACAAACTCTGGGTGAGCCTTGTATGGTCACTGACAATGAGGTCTGTGGCCAGGGCACAGGTTGGGCTTCTGAGTCTGTTAAGGAACAGGTAGAGGTAGAGGCAACAGAACCAGGGAAAAATCTAAATCTTAGTAGAGGTGAAAATACTTTGGCCATAGAAAGTCATGGTCAAAAAACAGATCTAAGGGTAAGGCAAGACCATAAAATGGAAGATAGGATTGAGGCCAAAAATAAGTCCATGCGTGGAACGAACATTACAGTGTGGTCCCTCAGAGCTAACCCCCTAGCCCCAGCCTTCCAACAGATTTCTCAGTGGACTTGGGGCTTGCAAGAAGGTTGGTCCAGAAGGAGTCAAACATGGACCCAAAAAGGAAGGAGAATAAAGATCCCCAAGAGCCTTCCTGGATAACAGCTTTCTTATTCTGTGAAATATATAGCTCTGTAGGAAATTAGAGTCAGAAAGAGAATCAATTCTCTCAGAATCTTCTGAGTCAGGTATGTCATTTGAAGATACCTGAAGCTCCCAGAAAGGTCACTTTAAGGAGAGAGACCTCCCATAACTTAATTTCCTTTTGTTACATTGTGAGCTTTATTTTCTCCCACTCTCACCTCCCTTCTATCTCTTTCCCAGGCCTGCCAAGTCCTGTTTATTAAAAGTGTTGTGTCCAATTTACCCAGCTTTTAATTAAGCTGTCAAGTTGAAATGGGATTGTCTCCTGGGAAGCGAACAAAGATTTTATGGTCATTTAATTTTTGCTTAAGATTAAAAATCCTACTTCTGGCATGCTTAAAATTATTAATGAGATCCAGGAATTCTTGCCCATTTGTGTCCATTACCAGACATAAATCATTAAGCTCAATTAGGGGCAAGGGAAACGTGTGAAGCTACAGCTGGAGGTTGTGTTCAGTCACGTCTTTCCAAAGCAGCCAAGTGTTGGAGATGTGACTATCAGGGGCTGGATGGGGAACAGAAGAGCAGGAGGGGAGATAGCAGATGGCAGAGTTAGGGAGAAGGGCACACAAAGGAAGGAATGGAAGGAGAGAACATTGGAATGGCAAGGGGTCAAGGAATGGAGTTCTTATAGATTAGTGAGATCAGAAGGAGAGAAAGGAATTAGGGAGGTGAATTACAGGAAGTGAGGGACACATTTGGTAGACCTCACCAATAGTTCTGATTCCCCTCTTCTTTTAGGCAAAAGCGAAGATTATACCTCTGTGACCCTGTGAAGTTAGTTAGGAATGACTATGTGACTTCCTTTGGCCAATCAAATAAGAGCAGAAGTGACGTGTGTCTCTTCTTGGCAGAAGACCTTAAAAGCTAGCATGTAATACCCCTTGTTTCCTCCTCTGCTAGATTGTTGAGATTGTGATGTCATTCACCTAGTTTACTCTATCGGTCTGCGTACCTGAGTGACTAGGATGGTCAGAACCCTCCAGTGACTTGCTTTAAATAAGCAATATAAGTGAGAAATAAACATGTATTGTTTTAGAATACTAAGACTTGGACATGTTTGTTGCTTCATCATAATTCAATCTATTGAGACTGATCTAAGTGGGTTGAAAGCATAAACACAGACTTGTAATAGGAAGAGACTGGGGGTAGGTCAGGTAGGATCAGAAAGCATTGAGAGTAAGAACATGTGAGAGGCAAAGTCTGAGCAACTTGAATTCTCAGTCCCAAAACAATGGTTTGCATAGAATGGATCTGAAGAATGGAATCAAGTGGAAATGAATCAAAGTTCTTTCTAAAGTTTTAATTGTATGCTGTTTGCATGGTCCTAGGGGGATGGTAGAGCCTTCTCAACTCTCAGTAGAAAGGCTTCAGTTTCTACCAAAAGAGAGACTTCTCTTTCAGAAATCCCCTTATTATAAGGCATACTTTAGGAGGAGAGTAGGGTTAGAGATATCTGTACCACTCATAAACTCCTCTGCTCCAGCCAATATTCACCTTCTGTGTTTCTCCTACCTTATCTCTTTCCCCTCAAGACCTGTCTTACTGTCTTCCAAGCTTACTTCCTCATGCTTGGTCTTCCCTGAAGACCTTTCTTACTGTCTTCCAAGCTTACTTCCTCATGCTTGGTCTCCCCTGAAGACCTGTCTTACTGTCTTCCAAGCTTACTTCCTCATGCTTGGTCTTCCCTGAAGACCTTTCTTACTGTCTTCCAAGCTTACTTCCTCATGCTTGGTCTCCCCTGAAGACCTGTCTTACTGTCTTCCAAGCTTACTTCCTCATGCTTGGTCTTCCCTGAAGACCTTTCTTACTGTCTTCCAAGCTTACTTCCTCATGCTTGGTCTTCCCTGAAGACCTGTCTTACTGTCTTCCAAGCTTACTTCCTCATGCTTGGTCTCCCCTGAAGACCTTTCTTACTGTCTTCCAAGCTTACTTCCTCATGCTTGGTCTTCCCTAAAGACCTTTCTTACTGTCTTCCAAGCTTACTTCCTCATGCTTGGTCTTCCCTGAAGACCTGTCTTACTGTCTTCCAAGCTTACTTCCTCATGCTTGGTCTCCCCTGAAGACCTTTCTTACTGTCTTCCAAGCTTACTTCCTCATGCTTGGTCTTCCCTGAAGACCTGTCTTACTGTCTTCCAAGCTTACTTCCTCATGCTTGGTCTCCCCTGAAGACCTTTCTTACTGTCTTCCAAGCTTACTTCCTCATGCTTGGTCTCCCCTGAAGACCTGTCTTACTGTCTTCCAAGCTTACTTCCTCATGCTTGGTCTTCCCAAGACCAAAAAATTGGTCCCAGGATTGCCCACATGCTTGAGACTTTAGGTCCCGGCAGACCCCTTGGGCACTGCTACTTCCCTGCAGTAAAACTTCAGCAAGACTGCATAGGTAGAGCAAGGAATATAGTGCTTGGTACACAGCAATATCTGTTAGCTCCCACCTTCCCTTTGGAAGGTGCTTCTTAGGACCTTTCATAGAGCTTACTCTAGCAAACCCCTGTCAAGACAGCTTTGTAGTTCAAAAAGAAAGAAGAGAGAGGTTGGTGGGAAGTTTCAGCTTCAACCCAGACCAGGCTCCTCATGATCAAGAGAGAAATTAATAGTGTATGGACTAGAATAAACTTCTAGACCAGACTCAAGTAGCCAGATCTCTATAGTCACTCAGATCTGCTTATTTTGTCCCATTCTCAGACAAATCGCCTGAAAACTTAACTAGTGAGGTAGATGGGGTCCCAGGATTTTCTGAAAAGGGCTTATTTTTCTATTCCACAAAGAGACATGGTCTCAAATGTTGGATGGGGAAGAGTGATGGCCACACTGAACAGAGTGCCTACCACTGTCACGTGTGCATGCACATACACACACACACATACACACACCCCTCTCAGGAGAGCCCAATCTTGGGCTTTCTGTCCATGGCTATCTCTCCAACAGAAATGCCAGAAAGCTGGGAAAGGAGCACATATCATGGGATGTAGCAAAAATGTGATCACACATTGGAAGCAGAAGCTGCTTCTCAGTCACCTTTGGGGCCCCAGGACTGTCCCTGCACATCATGGCCAGAATGAACTGGGGAAACAGATCAGACTTGGATCTAGATGGGATTTTCTTTAACCTAATACCACATAAGGGTGGAGAGGGGGGTTGCTGGGTCAGAAGAAAGTGTGGAAGATGGGGGCAGAGTGGGAGTGGGGTGTATTTACTCAGGAGTCAAGAATAAGCCTTCCACCTCATTGCCTCCCTCCTTACACTCCAGTGTGCCTCTGGTTGACCTCGAGAATAGGGGCCTTGGATGGGTGATTTCCTGAGGACTGAGCAAACAGGATGTCAGAGATGCTTTGTTTGAAGAGATCAGATTCCTTGTAGTGCCAGCTTGGACATATTGAGGTTTATTATACAGATCACAAGAGCAGGAGTTAGAGAAGGGTCCATTGAAGGACAGGACCTCGGACTCAAAAGGCCATCCAGAACCATGGTGCCCATGACCCTATGTTGCCTTCCCTGGCCCATCTTGTGTATCTATTTTCTTCTCCTGTCTCCCTACAGCCTTGCTATCTCTGCTCCCCTGGGTACACAGAGGAGGGTGGCCACCACAAAATGGTACCACCACACCCTGAACCTGCATCACCTCCAAATGAGGTGTTCAACTCTCTGACTTCCAAATTCCCAGGGAAGGGAAATGTAGAGTTCTTAGCAGTGCTGGCACACTAAGAAGAACAGTAAAGGGTGGCTTATTATTTGGATGGCAGGGCTTGACCTGCAGACTTTTTTCTGCCTCTGATGGCTGTGCAGTCTTGGACAAGTCACTTCATCAGTGGAATCTCTGAAAATGGTGGCAGTAATGTTGGCCTCTGCTACTTCTCGAGGATATTGTGAGTATCAAAGTCAAAAGGATACAAAAGTGCTCTATAAGTTCTGAAGTTCAATGGATGTGAAGGAGTTTATGCCCTCTTCATTATGATCATCAACATCATCACCATGGTCACCACCACCACCACGTCACCACCACCACCACCACCATCACCACCACCACCATCATCACCACTACCACCATCATCATCATCACCACCACAACTCATCACCACCACCACTACCATCATATCATCACCGCTACCACCACCATCACCACCACCACCATCATCATCATCACCACCACCACCTCCATCACCACCATCACCGCCACCACCACCATCACCATCACCACCACCATCATCATCACCACCACCACCATTATCATCATCACCACCACCATATCACCACCACCAGTACCATCATCATCATAACCACCACTACTGTCATTATCACCAACACTACCATCATCGTCACCACCACCATCACAACCATCATCAACACTACAGCCATCACTACCACTACCATCATTATCACTATCCCACCACCACCATCATCATCACTATGATTACCATCACCACCAAAGAGCTCAATGCTGTCTTGGTTTCCAGAGACTTACAGAAATCATGACCCTGAAACTTTGTTTTTAAGGTAAGCTCCTTCTCTTCACTCAGAATGGCTTCCAAACCTTGGACTGCATTAACTTGCAATGACTCTTTAATTTATTCCTTCATTTATTCAACAAGTATTCTATGAGCACCAACTGTATTCCAGGCTCTGTTCTAGATGTTGGAGATATATCAGTGAAGAAAATAGACAAAGATTCCCTACCTTGTTGGGCTTACATTCTACTGTAGGTGGGGGAGAGAAACAATGAATAATAGACATGATATGTAATGAATTACATACTATGTTAAAAGATGGTGAAGCCATGGGAAAACAAAAACATAGAGTAAGATCAGGAGCCCAAGGAGAGAGAGCTGACAGAGACATCTCCCTCCCTGTGCCTTCTCCACAGCCTGAACTGTTCCCCACCCTCATGGAAAACTTCCTAGCCTAAGATTTCTTTTTTCATTGTGATGTTCATTGAGAAGGTCATTATTCAGCAAATATAAATCACTGTGACAAAAAAAAAAGATCCGATTAAAGAGAGATTTAAAAGTAAGGTGCAGTGAATTAGTAAATTATTCACAATAAAGCTGGGATCTCAATCAATATGAAGAGTAAAATGAAAGTGTTATAGAGCTGAGGAAATGCCCAATGGGGCTCTTCCAGTGAGACCTTGGTCTGTGCCTTGAGCTTTCTTGCCACACTGACCAGATGCCCACATGGGAAGGTCATTGCTTCCTTTCTCCAGGAAAGGGCCTTCCCTTGGCTTAGGCCCATCCCAGGCCCCGAGGACCAGCTGCACTCAAAATAGAAAGTAGCTCCAATGTGCTCCTGCAGGTCTCATCTCCCTCACCTCACATGTCTTTCCTCTAGTTTCATTGCCCTCTCTGCAGCCCTATTACCTCTTATCTCTAGTCCATTTTCTATTTCCACCCATACTTACACTCCATTAACATTTATTGAGTACCTACTATGTACAAGTCCCCATTTATTTTATTTTATTTTTATTAATCTATAATATATTATTTGTTTCAGGGGTAGGTCTGTGAATCATCAGTCTTACACCTTTCACAGCATTCACCATAGCATATACCCTCCCCAATGTCCATCACCCAGCCATCCTATCCCTTCCCTCCCCCACCCCCAGCAGCCCTCAGTTTGTTTCCTGAGATTAAGAGTCTCTTACAGTTTGTCTCCCTCTCCAGTCCCATCTTGTTTCATTCCCCCCACCCTTTACCAGTCCCCATTTTAGCCACAGGGAATACACAGCTAAGTGACATGGGGCCCCTACTGAAGGAGTTCACATCCTAAAACAGAGAAGTAAATAGAACCTCACAAATGGCCAAGATCAGTGCTTTGACAGGGGCCGTGCAAAATGCTAGGTGAGTACTATAAGTGGAGAAACTATATTCCAGGGAAATTTGGTAACAGATGCAGTCCCTGACCTAGTCCTGTCTGGAGGTGGGTGCACCCTCTAAACAGCCCTATGTTCGCATCCATCACCATCCCTATCCACTCTGCATTGTAATTGTGCATTTTCTCATCTAGCCTCGCCAATAGACAGTGAGCAGTCTAGGCAGGACCTGTGCTTCCTTAATAGCCCTTGTATCCCCAGCCCATAGCATAGAGTGATGACTCAGAATGTTATAAGTTCCTGTGCTCAATGACATTTGTGACATTTGTGCTAGGCCTTGCAAGATGAGTCAGAGTTCAACAGGTGGGAGAGGGAAGAATACACTCATACTGAGCTATCTGGACTTGCTGTGCTTTCATCCCACTCCCAGCTATTGGGATGAAAGCTGCAAATCAGCCAAAGGAGGAGACAGAGAAGTGGGATAGGTGAATTTTCCAATACCAGCCCCCTTGTTGAAATTTCTCTATTTTCAGTGTGCGTGGAAGATTACTAGAGAGGCAGTCTAATTGTGTCCCCATGATGAGAAATGGGGGACACAACCTCCACCTTACCTCCAGATGTGTGACCCAGGGTCAGCCCTAGACACAGAAATGTCTATAAGTTATTTTGGACAACTTTTATAAATGAGACAGTGAAGTAAAGCACAGGAAATACAAGCTCAGTGGTCACAAAGACCTGGATCCAAGCCCAACACCACCACTTCGCAGCTATGAGTCCCTGGGAAAGTCACTTACTCTTTTTGAGTCTCAGTTTCCCACATCTATATAATAGAGAAAATAATTGTACTACCTACTCCATGGGCTTTTATAAAGCTTGAACAAGACAGCATACATATATGTGCCTAGGACATAGTAGGTATTAAAGAAATGCAAATGTCGATCCTTGTTTCTATTACATCAGCTTGAGTTTGAGTCATAACTGTTAAGATAGTTCATTTTCTATTCATCAGAAACCAGAGGTGCATCTGCTCCTGAGTGCTGCAATGAGAGCTTTGACTCAGTATCCTGAGTTCTTCCAATCCTGTGAGCTGATGACCTGCTGTACCGCTTTGGCCAAGGCACTTCCCCACTCTGGGACTATTTGCAAAATGAGAGAGCTGACTAGACGCCACTCACATTCCTTCCTATCTTGAGTTCTAAGTTTCTCTGGTTGTGAAGGGATCTGCATAGGTAGGAAAAACCTAATGTTCTCCTCTAGTTGATGAAAAAGTGAAAAACAAAAGCCTGAAAGTAACTCAAAAATTCTACTGATTTCATTCATGACATCTATGCCCTTTGTTTTGAATACTTGCCATGAGCCAGGCCTCACATGATTGTTGGCTTATTTAATCATCACCACCTAATGTTCCCATTTTCTAACTTTTGAAACTGCAGTGTGAGAAGGTTAAAAACATTGGTCAAGATTCCACAGCTACTAAGTGTCAAAATCTGGTTCCCCCCCCCAAATTACCAGACCCTTGATTGGAAATACCCACATATCATTACCTTCACCCACATCAACATTCATCTAGCCTGTCCAGCTCCAGACCCTGCTTCCTCTTGTCTCCTCTTCATAAGTTAAAATCAGAGGCAGAACACCTAACATATGAACAGAGAGGCAGCTAACAGACCTGTTAGAGTGAACGACAGGAGAGTGGAGGCCTAGCTAGACATCTGTGCAATGTATTTTTATTGAATGAATAAATGAGTGAATGGGAGATGGATGGATGGATGGATGGATGGATGGATGGATAGATGGATGGACAAGCGGATAGGTGGATGGATAGACAGATGAGTGGATAGGTGGACGGATGGACAGACCATCCAATGGATGGATGGAAGTACTATAACAGTAGACATTTAGTCTTTTCTCTTTGTATATGCCCTTCAAAAAAACAAAAAACCCACGACCCACCTATACAAGCATGAAGGAAAAACTTAAGACATTGCTGTGAGCCCCTAGAATGTCTCCAGGCAGGATTTGTTCTAAGGTGAAGCAAGAAATACAAAATATAAGGAGACACTCCTCTCTATAAATTTTGCCTCCCTGTGTACATCCCTTGCCTCACCCTGGCCCTGACCCCAAGATCATTTCATTTCAGCTCTGCTCTACTTCCTCATCTCTCCCCTCCTTTCCTGGTTTGCATTATTCTGACTTTCACCTCTGTCTCTCTAGCCTACTATTTGTCAACCCTGGTTGCAAAACAGAATCATCTGAGAGGCTCTTTAAAAAACAAACAAACAGACCTGTACCCCTTGGGCAAATAATAAAAATAAAATTTAAAACAAACAAACAAACAAACAAACAACAATAACAAAAAAACCATTTGTGAGCCCAGCCCAACAAACCATACCAGAAATTCAAGTGGTAGGGACCAGATATCCAGGCATCAGTATTTGTTGATCCTAGCTCCAACCTGCAGCCAGAGCTGAGAATCACTGTTCTACCCTCCTGATGGGTGACCCAATTTTAGGCTGGTTTTTGCATCATTGTTCTCACCTGTGCTACTCTCTGTAACAGATGCTACAGAGCAGGCTTCCCTCTCCTCTTACCTAGCTCTTCCAGGGATGATTAGTGAAACATCTCTTTCCATTTTTTTTTTAAAGATTTTATTTATTTATTTATTTGACACAGAGAGAGAGATTACAAGTAGGCAGAGAGGCAGGCAGAGAGAGAGGAGAGAGGAGGAAGCAGGCTCCCCGCTGAGCAGAGAGCCCGATGTGGGCCTCGATCCCAGGACCCTGGGATCATGACCTGAGCCGAAGGCAGAGGCTTTAACCCACTGAGCCACCCAGGCGCCCATCTCTTTCCATTTTTACTCATAGTCCTTCACTCTGGGATGAAGACAAGTCCATAGAGACCAGACTCAAGAATAATAATATAAAACATAATAGTTAGCATTTATTGAAGGTTTATGGTCTGCCAGAGGCTTGCTAAATTCTTAACAGGTATTTTACTTATCATTATATTAACTCTTTGAAATAGGTCCCGTATTAAAGCCCCCTTTTGGAAATGAGAATAGTCAGGCACAGAGAGGTAAACGAACTTGGCCAAGATTACACAGCTAAGAAATGAGAAAGTTGGAATCTGAATGTGAGATCAAGGCTCCCAGACCTTCACCGCTATGCTTGGTCTCTGTCACCAAGGTGTTGTCTCAGTCAGGCCTGGTCACCTGAAATCTTCAATACCATGGGTGGATTCCTTCTCTTGGTACAAAGAGTGGCAAGGTGAAGCAACTCCATGGACATTCCAGGTGGGCCTGTTTCCTTCTGAATCCTAGACTGGCACAGCTTAGGTCACCAACTGAAACCCCTTGTCAGCACATACATTCCCTCATTTTATTCTCTCTGCAATCCTAGGACATATGTATTATTATCTCCCATTTTGCTGAGCTTAACTTGTCCAAGGCCATACAACTAGTCAGTAGTTGAAATTCTGAGCCGTATCTCTCAGATAGTAAAGTTCAAGCTTTTCCCTCTACACCAAATGAAAAAAGTTGCTATGGGTCAACAGTCAGAGAAGGCTCATGGAGGAGGTGAGAATTAAGCTGAGATGAGCAGACACTGTATGGTGTGGATAGGGGAGGAAAGAAGGGAGGGTTTTCCAAGCAGGAGGAACAACATGAGCAATGGCATGGAAGTGGGATTCAATGGAGCATTAAAGACACGGTGAATAGCATGCTTTGGCCTGCACAGGTAATTTATATAATGCTGCAGTGAGATTGGAGCATGCATTGAGGCATATTGGGAAGGCTATTGAAAGCTAGGTGAAGGAGCTTGGGCTTTATTATGTAGGCATCAGGGAGTCACTGAGTAGGCAAGCAGTGTGTACAAAGCAGTGTTAATAGAGTAGAAATCATCGGGATGAACTGGACAGGGGAGCAAGGAGTGAAGCAAGAGGTGAGTTCAGGGTGATCATAATGGGCCACATGAGAGATTAGGAGACACAAACTTGGGATGATGGCCGGGAAAATGGAAAATGACGAAGAAATATGAGAAATCTAACAAAGAGAATTCTGCAGGGCTTGTCTACTGATTAGCTGTGGGGATTAAATGAATGAGATGCACTGAAGATGATTCATTAACCGTCAAGTGTCTGCTGCCAGAACAGGAGCTACAAAGCTAAGCATTCACAGTCCCTGCTACTATAAAATGTATTGTGCAGAAGCAGATATCCATGTGCAAACAAATCATTATAGCTCAGGTGATAGTTGCTATTGTAGAGGTATCTTCAAACACAACTTTAAGTTGGGGTGTCTTGGCTCCTATGTCAAAGACATAGCCAATAAAGAAAACTTCAGATTCACTGTGACTGAGCCAGGTGACACCAAGGAAGAGGTGATGACCTCAGCAGCGGGGTTACATAGAGGAGATGCATTGATCATATTAATGATTATGGGAAGGGTCTTCCAGGAAGAGAGAACAGTACATACAAAGGCATTGAGATGTTCCATGGTGTGGCATATTTAAAACTCCAGTATTTTGATGCTGAATAAATTGGAGAAGAGCAGAACAGAAATAGGAAAGTCCAGAGGGAAGAGTTTTAAGGAAAGGATCATGAGTGCAGTGGTTAAAACCTCAGACTTTGGAATCAAAAGGACATAGATCTGCTTCTAGTCATGGAATATCAGATTAGTCACCCTGCCTCTCTGAGCCTAGTTTTCTCATCTCTAAGATGTGAACTGTACTACTTACAGCACAGCGATCATGAGATAATTAATAAGAAATAAGGCACTTAGCATAGGAACTGGAACATATATTAGTTCACTAAATGATGGTTGGAATTGTTCTTGTTATCATTGTTGAGTTTAAATATCGATCAGGGGCGCCGGGGTGGCTCAGTGGGTTAAAGCCTCTGCTTTCGGCCCAGGTCATGATCTCAGGGTCCTGGGATCGAGGCCCGCATCGGGCTCTCTGCTCAGCAGGGAGCCTGCTTCCCCTTCTCTCTCTGCCTGCCTCTCTGCCTCCTTGTGATCTCTCTCCCTCTGTGAAATAAATAAATAAAATCTTAAAAAAAATAAAAAATAAAAAATAAATATCGATCAGATGTCAATGAGAATACCCATCGGACAGTTAGATTTGGGGGAATTAGTCAACTTAAGGTCAAAGCAAGGGGATGTGACCCTCCAATCCCCAAGAACAGACAAATTTATCAAGGGGCCTGCATGGTGGGAAAAGGGCAGATGCTAAAAACTGAATATCTGGGATATTGTAAATGTTTTGCTTGGTGCAGGGGGAGGACTAAGAGCTGGCCGCTGAGGTGAGAATTCAGGTAGGTCAGGATGAAATATTTGGCCAAGAACCTTCTAGATAACCTTTGGGAGAATAATTTCTATACAGTGATTAGTCCTGATAAAGGTATAGGAGATCAGAAGCAGAGTAGATGGAAGAGAGTAGATGGAGGAAGCCAATTTGAGAAAAGCAGGTGACCTGAGTTCTAGGACCCACTCTGCAAAGAATTCCACCCTTTTGGGAAGGTCACACACCCCTTCTATGCCTTTTTCCTCATCTATAAAACAAGGATGGTAGACAAGATGATTTCTAAATTCCTTTCCAGGTCTCAGATTCTAAGCTGCAGATCAGGATGTGGGTCACTATAGGGAGAGGTTGGGAAGATGTGCTAGAAATGTCTCTTCCTTCTCTGCTTGGCCACTGCTACACTTTTAGAGGAAGGAACATGTGGTAGGCAGCCTCTAAGTTAGTCCCCAGTGATCTCTGCCTCCTGTATTCATGCCCTTATATAAAAATCCTCTTCTCTTGAGTGTGGTGGATTGACCCCCTTGTGCCTTGCTTCTAATGAATAAAATATGGCAAAAGTGATGGATGTCACTTCTGAGATTATAGGGACTCAAAGAGTCTGTGAGTTATAAATAGACTATGGCTTTCACTTTACATGTTCTCACATAGTTTCTCACTCACTCTGAGGAAAGTCAGCTACCATGTGCCCTGTACAGATGCCTTTGTGGCAAAGAGCTGAGGGAAGCACTCAGTCAACAGTGAGTGACAAATTTAACAGTCAGGAGAAACTGAATTCTGCTAACAACCACAGCAGTGCCCCCCAACTGAGTGTTCAGATGAGACCACAGCCCTACAGACACCTAGCAGCTTTGTTAGAGACCTGGAGGCAGCAGCACCCAACTGAACTGTTCTTGGATTCCAAAGTAAATATTTGAGTTTTTAAGCCACTAATTTTAGGGGTGATTTGTATACAACAATATATAATTACAAACTATGTGACTACAAACAGACCTGATCTGTATTTTTAAAGAAAAGGAAGAGTTAACAAGAGGAAGAAAGAAAAGTGTGGGAGGAACATTTGTATAGAAGGAATGGCATGAATGAATCTCAGGCTTGGGTCTTGATGTGCCATGATTCTCAAGCCCCCACATGAAGCCCAACACAGAGATGGTCCTCTATATTCACTTGGTGACATTTATTATGGTTAACTCATCTTTGTCACCTCCCCACAATCCTTCAAAAATGTTATTGTGTTCAACTCTCATTTCCCCAAACTCATCACATTATTCCTGTTTATAAATAGTTTACCAAATCTTGTAGGATTTTCATGAATGTATGTCAGGTCTGCTGATTTGCATACATGAAGACATAAGAGAATCTTTTTGTCAGGGGCTATTGTGATATGTTCTTTCTAAACCTCTTCCTTGCCCTTGTTCTGCAGACAGATTTAACTAAGGGACTACATATCTTAATCCTGGGAGAGCTATCATTAATTTCCTACTCAGTTTCATTTATAAGAACTAGCCTCATAGTCTTTTCATGTTGTCTTTGCTCTGCTAACATATTTGTTGAAACCTTGCCCAGCAATTTTTCACATATGATGGGATTTCCATTTGAGCCTAGAATCCACTAGCAGAACTAGGGTGGCCTTCTTCTAGTATAGATTAGTACATCTCACTGTATCCATTGTTGTCTTTGTCTGATGTTTACATGCGGACTCCTCGGGTTCCTTTGCAGTTAAGTTGGGACTCAAGTGACTAGTTCTGGCCAGTGATCTATAAACAGAAGAGATTTGTTGTCCCATTTGTTTAAGGGCAGTTAAGAGTGGGGGTGGATTCTTTTTGACCTCTATTCCCCTCCTCTGGTGCCCACGGAGCACAAATCGAGATGGAGGTATTGTAAGATGGAAGCAGCCTAGGTTGCTGAGAAAAACACTCTACCCTGGATTTTGAATGGGTAAGAAATAAACATTTGCCATGGTAAGTAACTGAAATTTGAGGGGTTATCTATTACCACAACATAGTCTTACTAGGAGGAAAGGGTCTGTCTGTTGCCAAAACAATAAGGAAGTGGTTGGATGATAATAAAAATGATCAAGTTTCATGAAAGGAGCTATGATACTCTCCAGTTAGTGCTTGACTGCTTAGCATAGTGCCTGTTACATGCTAGCCACTCAGAGGTCCTCATGGAAATGCAAAGTTGAAGGCCCTAATGGAAGTAGCACAATGTGTTGGAGGAATTAAAATAAGGGTTGTGGCAGGAAATTGGAAAGCTACACACACACACACACACACACACACACACACACAGTGGTACTAAAAGAGACCTGCTCTTGTGAGGCACCCATAGACCATGTTAAGGATATTGACGGGATGGTTTAAAAGACATAGAGCAGGGGTAACATAATCAGAGAGCTCAGAGAGCTCTCCTGATTGGAGCATGGTCTGGTGATGGGTGTAAGTTAGACTCCAGGTGAGGTTGGTTGTATCTTGGATGAAGGTGATGGCAGAGTTGATGGGGAGAGGTGGATGGATCTAAACTCTACTGAATCAGTAAAATAAGCAAAACTTAGCGATTGATTAGATCACTGCTAAGATGGAGACATGTCAAGACATTCTGGTTTATCAACTGTGTATGCAATCGTATTAGTGGTGCCATTTACCGGAATACATAATACATGCAAAGTACAAGTGGAAAGTGGTAAGAGCCAAGGTGAGGGAGAGGGGTGTAGGGGAAGGTGGTGAATCCAGCCTTAGACATTTGAAGTAGAAAGTGAATGTGAGGCAGTCACATGAGGAAGAAAAGTGGGTACTTGGAGATACAAGTAGACCTGTAGAGGTCGGGGCAGAGAGAGAAGCTTCTGTGATCGGCTCAGAGTAGGCTGTCAAAGATGCGTGCACATGGGAGAAAGCGCCTTGAGAAAACGGAGTCATTTCAGTTGAGCAAGCTCCTTCCCTGTGCCAGGTCCAACTAGATACCGAGAATACAAAGAGGAACAGACACCCACCGAGGGAGAGAAGGTGGTGTGATCATCTCTGCCAGTCAATTAGAGGAAGCTGAGGTCCATGAGGCTTGTATGAGGCCCCATGAGGGCCACTGTACAAGCCCCTTGCTCACCACACAATGTCTTGTCTTTATGAAGACTTTGTCATTCCTCCTTATAGTCACCAACCAGGATTTTTCTGTCCTTTCTGCCCAGTCTTTGCAGACCTACACGCGACTTTTTTGCATCCTTTAGATCTTTCTCTGCAATGGAAATCCCTTTCCCAGCTTCCCCAGCAATGCTCTTCACCAAAACTTTGCAGAGCTGCAAAACTTTTGACTCCAGAAAGCCTCTTCAGAAAAGTGAAACTAATGAACTCGCTGCATTACGCAGCTGTCTCCATTAGTAATGAAATCCTTTTATTACAAGGGATTAGTTTAAAACATGTTATTAAACAGATCAAAATGAGCAATAGCAATGAAAGTCGTTAAAATGCAAGGCATATGAGAGAACAGCTTTCCCTCTGAAATAAGAGAAATCTGGAAGTTACGATTGGAACGATTTTGTGTGGGAAGAAAATGAGAGGGACGTGCCGCGTGGAATGATGGGATGCAAGGACAACAGCTACCACTTAGAATGGCAGGGCTCACCTAGGTCGAAGCAGGGATGCTAAAAAGAGCAGCCACCCAGTATCACCCAAAGGCAAGGGCACAGGGATTGGGGAGGGATGGATGCAGAAGCCAGGAAAAACCCAGCAGAAGACAGGCTTTTCCATTTTATATTCATAGTACAGTAACAGTGGTTAATATATGTTGAGTGCTTCCCATGGGTTACCATTTTGCTAAGTTCTGTACATTGCACATTTTATTTAATCCTTACAATGACCTATGAAGTAGCTAATGTTATCACCCCCATTTTATACAAGGAAACTGAGCCTCAAGAGGTTCATACCTTGCCCAACTCTCAACTAATAAAGGCTAAGACTGGAATTTGGGATTAAATCAAGTCTATCTGACTTCAGAGCCTGTGCTCCTAACCATTATGCTATGAAGGAAGAGCTTAATGTAACAGAGCTGTGGCCCTGTCCATCGCTTCAGAGCAATGCCTGTCCCATGGCATTGGGAGTATAAGTAAAATTTCTGAATTTAACAACGCAAACAACCCAGTTACCAAAGGAGTATAGGTCCCAGTGAGGGGGCTCTGGCTCAAGAGTCTAGGGGTTCAGATTTAATTGGGTATGCCTCAGGACTGAGTCTATGTGCATGTGACAACAGGAGCCTTCAGAAAGAAGCTTACCCTGAACACAGAGAACTGAGGGACATGACATTCTTTCAAGGTCAATGATCTGCCTTTGGCAGGACAGATATAGCATGGTGTGCCTCTCTATTAATGGCTACTTGTCCATTGCACTCCCTTACCTCCCCAGAATGAGATAGCTTGAGGAAACTCAGATTATTAAAGCAACATGAAAACAAATATAATTTGGAATTTTAGCCCCTCAAGTGTGGATGGCACCTGGAAGTTGACACATCCTACCAACATTGTAATCCCTTCCTTAAACTCCTGACAAACACTGCGAATAAAGGAGAGCCCCAGCATCACAGGGCAGCTCGTTCCCCTGGTGAGCAGCACTGACTTATTAGAACATTCTTTCTTACGTAGAGCAGAAATATGTCTGGCTGACACTTTTACCAATTAACATTAATTCTGTTCATTAGCCTTACAAAATGACTTTTCAATGTGACAAAATTGGGTATTTGCAAAGGGTTCCTTTGCAAATGTTCCTTCTTCAGCCCTGATTCTATGGGGTAACGTTCTCCCAGTTTCTTGGACTTCAGTCCCCTGAGTAACAGGTCACTTTTCTCAGAACATGGACCACTCTGTCATTGCCTCACTTAAAGCATGCGGACCAGAAGTGAGCATCACACTCCAGGTGCTATCAGATCAAAAACTAGCCCAGCGGGACCATCCCCTCCTTCCTTCTGAAGCTTCTACCTGTAATAATGCACATTCAGCTTCCATTCTTAATGGCCACATCACCCCTCTGTCTGTGTCTAACTCACTCCTAAGTAAACAAGACTTTGCCCCCACGTGCTTCTGCTAAGTCATGCCACCCTCCTCCAACCCTTGTGCCATTGGTTTCTGGACCCAATATTAATCTCTGCTAAATGGGCTGACCCTTTGTTCCAGCTTATTGTGATCATTTTGGATCCTGATTCTGTCATCTGACATAATCACCATCCCTGCCACTGTCTTGTCATCTGCAAATGTGATGACCAAAAGCTCATTGTATTTTTCCGAGTCATTGACAGAAGCACAGGATTTGTTAGGCCAAGAATGTGGCCTAGGGTGGGGCCTGATGCTGGCTAAAACTGACTGTCTCCCTATGTCTAGACTTTGAGACATGGAAAAATTGATCCTCTGTGTCAAACTCACAAAAGGGCAGAGTATGAGTCAAAAGGTCAATGTACTATTGATATTGGGATGAGTTTCTGCCATGAAGCCTGCAGTTGCCAGTCATTCAATGACAATTTCCTGTGTGTCCATTTCTTGACATCAGCAACCTGGAAAGTATACTCTACTCTTAGGAGGTAGGGGCTGAACATACATTCTTATATGGACATCCTGGATACAAACACAATTCCAATGTGGCCAAACCTACAAGCTGTTTAATGAAAGAAAAAGACACACAATCAATAATTGTGATCTATGTAATAAATGCTCTCCTAGAGGTGTGGACAAATTGCTGTGGAACCCTGTAAGGGAGATAGGAACTCTCTACAGAAGGGACTTTAAAAACAGAAAATGTGACATTTGAGCTAGGTTGAAGGAGGCATGGGAGTTTGCTTGGTGGAGAAAGGCAAAAGATATCCTAGGCAGAGGGGACTACAGGCACAAAAATATGGACCAGAAAGACACTGCAAATCTGGGAAATAGCAATAAATCTGGGGGTATGTGGCAAGTAGAAAATAAAGCTGAAGAATCGTTTGTTCTCATCTTCTTCAGCACTTAGTGAGCTCCTCCTGTATACTGAGTATTGTGTTTAACTCTAGGGGATGAAAATGGCAGAGTCCCTGCCTCAGGAGCTTATTAATTAGATAGACCTGCACAAGTCACTTATCCCCTCTGAACCTCAGTACCCTCCTCGGTAAGACAAAGATCATTAAACTCATGTTCTTGGGACTGAATGAGAATGTTTGTAGAGTATCCAACCCAGTGCTTGACACACAGTAGGTTTACAGGGCAAACACATAGTGGGAGCTCTCCTATTTTCTTTGTTTGGATTCCTGGTACAGGGCTGTTTCCGTGGCCCCATCACTTTAGTTGGTAGTCCCTGAAATCTTGCTTCTGATGTAGCCTCCTGTGACAAGGAAGCCCATTTAGGGGTCTGGAGACATCCTTCCTCAGCATTCCAGAGAGGCTTCCAACCCAAGCCACACCCCAGTGTCTCTGGGAAAGATCAGACTTGCTATAAAATTTCCACATTGTTGATTCCTGATTCACCTGGAAAGAAGGTTCCCTTTTTCAATTCATGTCTCTGCATCTTATTTTGGGTGTGAACTGGTGTGGTTCAGACACCTGCCCCAGGCGAGATGGATTCCAAAAGGTGCTGGGACTGGAATAGACCCACCCCCTGCGGACATTTGTCCCACTTGAGTGCTGGGAGCAAGTCTAACACAGGACAGAGCCCAGCGTCTGGCAGAGCAGGCAGCCCCCAGCAATGAGAGAAGAGCACAGGTGGTCACCACCAGGGAGTTCCAACAACAGGTTCACATGGGGCCCCGCAGCAAAGAACTAAGAGGCACTGATTACCTACCATGTGGTAATTAAAATATGTATTCCAAACATTTCTATTTATTTATTTATTTGAGATAGCGAGAGCCAGACAGAGTGGGGTGAAGGGCAGAGGGAGAAGCAGACTCCCCGCTGAGCAGGGAGCTGGATACGGGGCTTGATCCCGGGACTCCAGGATCATGACCTGAGCCAAAGGCAGACACTTAACCAACTGAGTAAGAAACAGTACCAAATGTTTATATACCACACCTCAGTTCATCCTTACACTGACTCCAGAAACCAGTACAAAGGAATCCAAGACTCAGAGAATTTACAGAACTTGCTAAAGGCCATTCGGCTAGTCTATAAAGAAGTCAGGATTTGAACCCAGGCCTGATTTACTATAACCTGTGCTTTCATATCCTTCATGGTCATAGAAATGACTACCAGATTTTGAGCACCTACTATGTGCCAAGCACTGTGCTCAACTCTTCCCATGAATTATCTCATTTTTTCCTCTGAATGAACTTCCCAGGTCATGTCGTTATCATCACTATCCTCACCTTACCACTGAGGAGCAAAGGAGGGACCAAGAGTTTCCGTGCCTCACTCTGGGGCACGTATCAGTAGCGGCAGAGTTGAGTTGGAACTGACCAACTCTAGAACCAGAACTTTCCCCATCTGCCTGGATAAGAGGACCCAGGAGCAGGGAGTCTGATGAAGGAGATTTTGGCTGTGTTGGGCCTGCAGAGCAGGAAAGCAGCCACGGGTGATCCTTCTGCAGCCTTGGACAACATAGTCACAGGCTTGGAGGCTGTCCCTCGATCCCTCATCCAGGGCTCAACCATTCCCCCAAAGAGCCCCTGTATTGTAGGAGGCCTGAACACGGTCTGCACTGAAGAAGAGCTCGGGGTCCCGGTGTGATTCAGAGACAGCAGCTGCCAACACAAGCAGGGTCCCACTCACCATGCCAGAGCCCAGGGAGAGTGTGACCCTGCCTGCCCCAAGCAAGTCAACTTCCCTCGGTTTCATTAAAAAAAAAAAAAAAAAAGTGGCAGGCTTTGGTTTTAGAACTAATAAATCCTCTCTGAACAACCCTGGTGCCTACTCGAGATGGGATCACAATTCTTCACTTTGTTCTTACTGGACAGAGACAGCACAGTCGTGCACTAAGTGTTGCACAAGCCCCCTGCGGGGAAAAGCCACAGTTTTCCTTCTCCAAGGCCCCAAACCCTGCCCTCTAAAACTGAGAGCAGTGTTTCCAGCTCTTCTTTAAAACACAAACCTGCCTCCACCGACCTGTCTTCACTGCCTTTCCTCCCTGGAGCAATTCTGGGTGAGTGTGCTGTGGGTGCTCAGCTGCAAAAGCGTATGCACGAAGGGCACGGTTTGGGGCCTGTTCCCCAGCCTGGTGGCGCACCATCTATTTGCAGGGGAGGCCACGGAGATGCCCAGGGCTGGCACTCTGCAGAATGGTAGCAATTATGAAGCTTTCATGAAGAACCCCTTCACCCCTTCTTGAGTGCAGACGTGTAGTCTGGCCTCCGGCAATACAAGGGCTGGGCTGGCGGAAGGCAGGTGTTTGTCCTCCGGATGAGGCCTCAGGCGGACAGCCTTACAGTCTGTGACTGCAGAAGGACCAGCCTTTGAAAAACCAATGACGACCTTCCAGTGTGGGACGCCTGCCACTCTAGGAATTTAAAACTGAGAGCTTGGGGTGCCTGGGTGGCTCAGTCGTTAAGCGTCTGCCTTCCGCTCGGGTCATGATCCCAGGGTCCTGGGATCGAGCCCCGCATTGGGCTCCCTGCTCTGCCGGAAGCCTGCTTCTTCCTTTCCCACTCCCCCTGCTTGTATTCCCTCTCTCTCTGTCTCTGTCTCTCTCTCTGTCAAATAAATAAATAAAGTCTTTCAAAAATAATAAAAAATAAAACTGAGAGCTTGGCACAGACCACGGAGGGAAGAGTATGAGTCTGGATAGAGAAGCATCTGGACACAGCCAGGTCTCTGTAATGGCCAGCTGTGTGATTGTGGGCCTGCCACTTAACCTCCCTGAGCCTCTTATTCTACCTCAGAGATGGAATTTACATCGTAGGCATTGCCTTGTACCTAATCGGGTTTCACAGCCTTATCACCGTCATCATGAATGTGATGACAATCAGCGTGACCAATTCTTAACAAAGTCCTACTGTGGACCTACTCTGTGCAAGACAGTCCATGTCTCCTATGGGCCAAGCACCAAAGCCAAGTATTGATGACGATGGGAGAGATGTACGTGGAGTCCGTTGAACTTGGTCTGTTGTCTTTAAGTCTCGTCTTCAGCTTGTGAGCCACATGGTCCCTTTCCCTAGTCACTTTCTCACTGCCAGTGCCCTCTATTAGCCACAGCGAAGGTCACAGCAGCCGTAACTGATCTGTGTGCCACAACTGATCATCTAAAACCTGCTTGATGTAGATCACCTTGATAGTCCTCGCAGTATTCCTGAGAAGAAAATCAAGCTAGTCTGATTGCCTACATTTCATAGGATGCCTTAAAGGAACAGCACAAGGTGCAAGAGGGAGGCAAAGGGCAGGGGTATGAGGTTTGAATATGTAACAGGAGCCTCCAGACCATGTTTGAGCATGCAAGGGAATTCTCATTTCCTGATCAGGTCCTGTGGCGTCTGGATATTTGGGAGATCAGTTGTGGCGCTAAAACCAAATGGCTTCCTGAATGCTGACAGAGGAAGAGAAACAATCACGCAATCCTGCATGCCCCAGGAACTGTATTCAGTGCTCTGATTGCTGGACTTACCCTAACCATCATAATACTGAGATGTTATCAATTATCATCATCCCCATTTTACAGATGAGAAAACTGAGACTTGAGAAGGGTACATAACTTGATCAGTCTCTGACACAGCAAGTGAGTGACAGGGCCAGGATTCGGAGGCAGGTCTGTCACTCCGAAGTGTGGCTGGTCAGAGGCTCCACGCTGCTGCCTCCCCAAACAACCACCACCACTACTGAGGACAACCTGGTCACAGGTCCTCTGCTCTGGGTCCAATCACTGACTCTGTGTTTTGCATACATTATTTCATCTAAGGCTCCTAATAACCATCAAATGTGAGTATCCATGGAGATTTTTTATGGTTACAAAGTACCCTTTCCCAGTTATTGATTATCAGTTAATTGTCACATCAACCCTGGAAATAGTAGGAAAATGAGACCCAGAAACATTAGGTTACTGCCCAAAGTCATATGCGAGGACTTGTGCCTTCAAATCCCACGTCCATTCTGCTATGTCAGACTGCCCCTCCAACTTCCTTCTTCCTCGGTTCTTCCCGCCCAGATCTAAAGATCAGTGCCATTCCTCAGGTGGACAAAATTAAGGCTCAAGGAATGAAGTTGTTACAAAGACCCAGAGAAGTAGAAACCTCCACTGATATGAAGAATTCCCGGGACCCGGCATTTTTCTGAGACAAGTTGTCTTCCTGCCAGTTCCTTTTCCAGTCATCGGTAATTTAAAACCATCCCCTACAACAGCCTGTTCCAGAATTCAGTTTGCACTGCATTTTGTCAATTCACCTGCCCTGCCTCTTGAGGGGGCTCTGTCCACATGCTTGGGGAACCAGACAGCATGAGGAGAAGAGCGAGAACCACCTAGAATGGAGCCAGGAGGGAGGAGGGTGAGATGGAGGCGAGTCCCAGTCACTTCTCCGGACCAGTAGACAAACCCGTCATTCATGGTAGCACTCGGCAGCTGCCAGCCTCGAAGAGCCAGCTGAGGCAGCCTCTGGGGTTCAGAGGCCAGATGCTCACTGTCTAGGAATTGACTAAATAACAGAGGAAGGGGGTTTGCCTTTATGTTGCTGCCTATGCCTTTCAGCCAAAGCAGTGACCACGACATTTAGCCAACAGGGAGGACAAAGGGAAGAAACATGCACAACCCATGTTAATGTGTCATGCTCTTGATATGACTGCAACAATCTCTAATGAAGACGTTATGATTGAAATATTTGAAAGGGAGGAGGAAACTGAGGCACTGGGATAAATGACTTGCCCAAAGATCACATGGCTGTAAGTGGGTTTGCATCCTAGAGCTACAGGCTCCAAAGCCTCTATGCTATGCTGGGGAGGCAAGAGTGGTATCCAGCCCCACCTTGTCCCCACTGGGGGGGGAGGGCATCAACATCCCTTGTGGAGTAGGGGTAATAGGACTCCTGCTATACACGGACCTCCCCACGCGGCTGATGAACTGGTATTGCTCAGGCATCCTATGGAACCCCAACGTGCCCTCATCTTATATTGTGAGAAAATAACATGGGTTCCTTCATACTCTCGCAATGAGGCCCAGAGAGAGCCAATGACTTGCCCAGAGTGACAGCATGTAGATTGGCTGAGTCATATGCATTCCAAGATTGGAAACAGGGCCTGGGAGGTGAGGGTCAGAGGTTGAAAGAACATAAACAGTCTTCATGGAGAAAGGATTTTTTTTAAACTAAACCTAGAAGAATAGTGTGATGCTGTCATATTACAGATTGTATACAGAAGGACCAGGGATCTGGAAGAGAAAAGAAAGTGGGCAAATATGGAAGATGAGAATCAGATAGATTGGAGAAATCCGAAGTATTCCTGTTTACCTGGGGAATGAGGTAGAGAGAAGGGACAGTGCAAGGTGAATGTGGTCTGGTCAAAGCCACCATGAAATTGGACATAAGAGGTTGGCGATGAGAAGTTTGTGAAGCTTACTATATAAGGGAAATTCACAAGGGGTCATTATAACCATTTTTTAAAGCCTTTAATCTGTAAAAGTATTCTCCAGCTAGATTGATCCAAATAGGGAAGAACTTTCTACCCTTTGGAACATAGCGCATCCAGATTTGAATGCCAGTTTCTCTTTTTAAAGGTTGTAGGACCCTGAATAAATTACTTGGTCTCTCTAATCTTTAATTTCTTCATCAATAAAACAGAGATCCTCAAACCTCTTCTCTGAGATTATTGTGAGGACTGAAAATAATTTAGGTAAAACATGTAGGAGAGTGCCAGGGCTGTGATCAGTGCCCAATGATTGCTGCCTAACATTACAATGATGATGAATTATTCAGACAAGCTAGCTAAAGAATTCTCTTCATAGAGCCAATGTACTGTAACGGTCCAGACCGTGGACTCTGGAGCTGGGTAAACGTTAGCAATAACTTAATTTCTCCTCTTTTTTTTCAATTTCTTGCTTCTAAAGTGAGGGCAATAATTGTACCTGCTTCCAAGAATTACTGTGAATATTAAATGAGTTCATAGGTATAGAACACCTACAATAGTGCTCAGCACAGACTAAGTACTCAATAAATGTAAGCTATTCCCACATGGTCCTTGAAGAGCAGCTTGAGATGGACAGTTTTGGACTGACTTATAGGGGAAAATGTGGTTCGAAGGAGCATTCCCTCATAACCTAGTCCCTCGCCTAGCTGTGTTTGTCTTTATTTTATATTGTAGTATATTTTATTTTCTTTATACTGCTTGTATTATGCTGAATTTTATTTTATATTCATTTATTAATTTAGTTTCTGACCTCCCCACTAAAATGTGGGTCCATGAGGGCAGAGACTATCAATTTGCCTCATTCTTTTATTCATCGTGCTTATAGTTGTCACTGACATATACAAGAAATGTTTTGTTTAGAATTTGATTATGATGTGTTTAGGTGTGATTTCCATAATGTTTATTTTGCTTGGAACTAGCTGTACTTACTGATTCTGCAAATGTGTATCTTTACCAAATTTAGGAAAATTTGATTATTATTTCTTCAAATTCTTTTTTTTCCTGTCCTATTTTCTATTCTCTCTTCCTGGGACTCCAATTGCATCCATGTTAGAACCTTTGATATTGTCCCACAGGTCACTGAAACTGGTTTTTTTTCCCCTAATTTTTCCCTCTCCTTTCTTTAGATTAGATAATATTTATTAATCTTGTAATTTCATGGTTCTTTTATAATTTCTAACCTGTTATTAAAATCATTCAGTAAAAGACTCAGCATTTATGTTGTATTTTTTCAGTTCTAGAATTTCCATTTGGTTCTCCTTTGTGTCTCTACTGAGATGTGTTTTCCTTTTATCTTTTTTATTCATTAGAAGTGTATTTTCCTTTATGTCCTTGAGCAAAGTTATGATAGCCATTTTAAAATCCATGTCTGCTAATTTCAATATCTGGGTCATTTCAAGTTCAGTTTCCATTTATTCCCTTTTTTCTAGGTTCACATTTTTCTGTCTTCAAATATCTAGTAATTTTGAACTGTATCCTAGACATTGTGGGTTGATATATTGCCGAGATTCTGAATTCTGTTATGATCATTTAAATACTACTACTTTATTCTTTCAGAAAGCAGTTAACTTGGATGAACTCAAACTTCAAACTTTGTCTTCCCTGTGATGAGTAGCAGCTGAAATCTTGATTCAGTTATTTTTTTCCTTAGCAGAGTTGCTTGGAGTCTGCTCTGCATATGTTCAGGGGTCGCTCAGCCAAAGAATTGGAGAAGACATATACACAAAATTTAGGGCTCCCCGTCTATGGCTCTCTCCTTCCTGGTATCCCCCTCCTTCCATTTTCTAGCAACTATGCTTATCCTGAATGCTGTCTTCTGATTTTTCAAGCCAGTAAGACTAAGGATTTTCTATAGGAGTTTTAGTTACCTCATGTACCACAGCAAACTGGGTCCTGCCATTAAACCAAAAATCATAAAAAATGTGAAATTCAGCTATTTTCATTCCTTTCTCCCAGATGCAGACCCTCTGCAAGTTCTTCCTGTTTTCAGTTTCTCCCCAGTACTTTCAAGTTTATTTTTTTAATATATTGTCCTGAGTCAATAGATGTTATCTGTAGGAAAGTTGGTCCAATAAGAGCTACTCCTCCACTATCAGATGCAGAACCTCCATAAATGCTTTCAGTTAAAAAAAATTTACATGCACTGGAACTGCATAGAATCAGACTTTTCAAACTCAACCACCACCATTTCATGAAAATAGCTCTTTGACCTCTGTATTTTTAAACACTACAGCCAAGATTTATGTCTCAACATTAACTATCAAAAACATTTGACATAGTCAATTGCTTACATCAGATGATTTAAAAAATTTATTTTTATTTTATTTTATTTTATTTTATTTTTAAAGATTTTATTTATTTATTTCACAGANCTTTAAAAAATTTATTTTTATTTTATTTTATTTTATTTTATTTTATTTTTAAAGATTTTATTTATTTATTTCACAGAGGGAGAGAGATCACAAGGAGGCAGAGAGGCAGACAGAGAGAGAGAGGGGGAAGTAGGGGAGCCCGATGCGGGCCTCCATCCCAGGACCCTGAGATCATGACCTGAGCCGAAAGCAGAGGCTTTAACCCACTGAGTCACACAGGCACCCAAAAAAATTTTTTTATTTATTTACTTGACAGAGAGAGAGATCACAAGTAGGCAGAGAGGCAGGCAGAGAGGGGAAAGCAAGCTCTCCACTGAGCAGAGAGCCCAATGTGGGGCTCGATCCCAGGACCCTGAGATCATGACCTGAGCCAAAGGCAGAGGCTTAACCCACTGAGCCACCCAGGCGCCCCCATCAGATGCTTTTTTTTTTTTTGACTGTCCTCTTACTCACTGGTTACTCCTTCTCAGTCGTATATGTTGATTTTCCTCATCTCTCCAACCTCTAAGCCCTGGAATGTCCTAAGGGACACACATCTTTTCTTAATCCTTAGAATATTGCATCCAGTCTCATGGCTTTACTTACCACCCCCCAAATTTATATCTTCATCCCAAACATCACCAGATCTCTAAACTCATAAAACTAACTTCCTATTCAATAGCTCCATTTGGATGTCTAATAGACATGTTAAACTCAGCATGTCCATAACCAAGTTCTTATGCCCAACCTCAAAACTACTTATCCTTCATTCTTCTCCATCTTAGTAATTGCTACTTAATGCTTTCAGTTACTCAAACCAAAACTTTGGACCCATCTCTCTTTGCTCTCCTTTTTCATAATTCAGATTCAAGTCCATTAGCTCTGCCCTCAAAAATATTCCCAGAACTTGTCTGCTTCTCACTACTCCCACTGCTTGCAGCAGGATTCCTGCCACCATTATCTCCCTGTGGATTATTTCAGGGCCTCCTAACTGGTATCCCTGTTTCTTTCCTTGCATCCTCTTTAGTCCACTCTTTATATAGCAACCAAAAATACAAGACATACTGTGGCACTTAGCTGTTACAATCTTTTAATGGTTCCCCATCTCATTCATGCTGAAAGTTGAACTCTTTACAAAGGCCTGAAAAGCTCCACATGGTCTGCCTATTACCTCGTTGATCTCATCTTATGCTACTTTCCTTCTCCCTCTCTCTGTTGCAGGAACACAGGCCAACTTGCTTCTCTTGAACATACTGGCACAATCTTTCTCAGGGATTTCGTGTGCTGCTTCCTCTGCTGGAAGATTCTTCCATCAGAAAGCCACATGGCTCACTCCCTTGTTTCTCTCAGGTCCTTATTCAAATGTTCCCTTATCAGGGGGGCCCTACCTGACCAACCTTGATAAAAGAGCAAACATTCCCACCATAACACTTTGCCCCCTTACTTCTGTCTTATTTTTTAATATTTATTTTCAACATATACTTTTTCAATTATCACCTGACATACTATGTATGTATTTCTTTCTTTCTTCATTGTGTGTCTTTTCTCAGTAGAGCATAAACTCTGCAGGGACTATTTTGTTCACTGTTTCATATCTACAACCTCAATAGTGTCTAAAATATGATAGGCACTCGATAACTGTTGAATAAATGATTGAATGAATAAATAATTAACTATAGTTTTGGCTAAGAACTGCCTAAGGAGTATTTTAAAAATACAGATTTCTTAGAAATACACATTCTTAATAAAAGAGGACACTTGCTATGATGAGCACTGAGAAATGTATAGAATTGTTGAATCACTATATTATACAACTTAAGCTAACATAACACTATGTTAATTATACTTCGATAAAAGATAAATAGAAAAAAAAGAATACACATTCTTAGGCCCAGTAGAGGCGTAATTGAGGGCAGAATCTATGAAAGTCCCAACCCATCAGGGCCTCAGTTTCTTCATGTCTAAAATAGAGATAATTCCTCATACCTCTCAAGGTTGTGGTTCAAGGTAAGATGATCTTTGTACAAAAGAGCCCTGTTCAGCATACAGAAGGTGCTTAAGCATTGGAAGACTCCTCCTCTATCAGTAAAAGATTGACTAAGGTTTCCATAGGGTCCAAACGAAGATGTTGGGACTAGACCCCTGTTCCCTGGACTCCTGGTCTGTGACTCCACCCACAGGTCCATATAATCACACACATACACCTTCTGCATCTGCCACCATGCTGAGGGAGGCCCCTGTCAATACCCACATTCCTTTTATCCTAGGGTCTGAAATATAGGAATACCTCTGCATTTCTGGCCAAGCGTACCACATGCCCTCTAGGCTGCATTACAAATCAGTGGTCTCACCTGGGGGCATATTGTCCTTTTCCCCAAGTGCCCTTTTTGGCAGGGACCAGATTTTCTCACAGGCAGTGCTCCTCAGCTCTGCCATTGAAGGTTCAAAACCACTCCCCACACTGCTCCTGAGCCCCACTACCATCCTACCCCTGCCCATGGGCACCCGCGTCCCCAGAGCGCCGCTGATGGAGACAACCCCCAGGCCCCGACCTGAATAAGATGTGAGGTTCCAAGAAAAGTGCAGAGAGAGAAGAGGGGGCGCTTTTCTGCAAGTGGAAACAGAGCCCTTTGCCTTAACAGCAGCTGCCCGCCACTCTCCACACCCGTATGACTTGTTACGGTCACCCCAGCACCTGATCCTACCACAAACTCAGCTCTGCTACAGTTCTCTGGAAAATGGATGGTCCAGGCAGAAAGTATGTGAGCTGGTTCCGCCCCTATACCCTCCCACCTGGTTTGGTTCCAGCTTCAAGGGAAGCGGAGAGGGCCAGCCTGGGGAGGCAGGCAGATTTCTTCCCATGAGAGTTCTTTCTGGCCCCATTTCTCCTAGGGCTCAGGCTATTGTCTGGGGCCTCCACGCTCCCAGGGGTACGACTACCCTCTGGACCTCCCCCACTCACTCTACCTGGGAGAACACAGAGATCTCCTTCCAGGTCCTCAACGTCTGCTCTCATGCCCCACTCAAACACACACAATCGCGTTAAGCTTTCTCTTTTCAATTTCCGATTCATTTCAGAGGCTGTGGAACCAATCTTTCCAGAACCTTAAAGCACAGTCTCTGAGGATTAGAGTCCCTCCAGACCTCATTCCCATGAAGAGGAAACACACACAGCTTTGAAATTTGCTTTTCTCTACCGTTTATGTTCACCCTCTCCCCATCAAAAACAAACCCTAAAGTGTATTTATAGTTTGCAAGAGCTTTTCACACACATCTTGTCGTTTGATTCCCTCCCTTGGCCCTGAGAACCGCAAGATGATCCCATTTTACAGGTGATGAAATCAAAGTGCAGGGAAAGTAAGTAACACAAGTAGGTCACAGGAAGAAGTAAGTGGCAAAGTCAAGATATGGAAACCAAGTCTCGGGGGAGGGGAAGGGAAGATTTTAATAAGATTGCCACTGGTCTTCAAAAGGGCCAACTAGGTTTTTGTTGTATTTATTTAGTTGTTTGCTATGCAGTGTATGGTATGGTGCCTTCCATGAGCCTCTTGTATTTGACAAGGTTTGCCTCCTACTTACATGTGCACATGTACACACACACACACACACACACACACACACACAGAGCCAGGAACTTGCCCCAGTGGCAGGCTCCTAAATAACAGTTGGGAAGCTCTCCCAAGTCTTGCTTTTGTACTCTACCATGCTGTGTTCAAGAGAGGATCCCAGTAAGGATTCTTCAGATCACCTAGTTCCTGTGGGAGACAGATTTCCCAACACTAATCAAGGATCTGCTTTGTACTTTCTGAGTTTCACTCCAACTGAGAGGCATGGAATCCTTCATGCCCCTCCCTTCAACCTGCTTCCAGAGATGGGCCAGGGTCTTTGAGTGACATTGCCTTGCCTTGGTTTGGATTGCTAAGGAGGCTGAGCTCCCTCCCTCTATCCTCACCCAGCAGGACAGTTATCCTTGATGAAAGTCTTGCACCTGCATTTCCATTTCCCCCTATGCTGATGTCTGTGGTCAGAATCCACACGTTCCAGGCTAATTTGTTGGAAAGCAGAGCACGGCAGGCAGGCCTGGCTGCTGATTTTGCCAGCGCTGCTAGGCTGCCCGTTTAGGGATTTTGTTCTTTGGGCGGAAAAGGCACTTATGGAGCATTTTGGATGGGGGAATGTGCTGAAATTCTGCTCCCTCTAGTCTGGAAATGTTGTCCAGGGCTGCATCGTAGGCTCCCTTTTTTGCCCTTCCAGTTACAGGGACTGAGCCTCACGTCAGCCATCCCAGGTTGGATATCCTGGGGGATGCTGTCTCGCCTCATCGGTGCCATCAGCAGGGCCTGGAAATAGTCCTCTTCTCATCAACATCATTAGGGGCATCATTTATGGCCCTGTACTCCCCTAGGGCCTTGGTATTAGGAATTGAGACCCTCTTGAAAGACAGCAGTGCAGAAATCTGATTAATTCATTTGGAATGTGGCTCATGGTGTGGCAAAGTGAGGAAAATTGGCGACAACCAGGCACCCTTTCATGATGCCTAAACACCACCCTGTGCCCTGAATTAAGAATATGCTCCTAAGATGAACTGTCAAACAGGCATACAATCAACAACAGTAGCAGTAATCATGCTCTAATGGAAAGAACATTGTCTTCAGCTCAAGCACACCTGAGCTGGAATGTCAGCTCCACCTCTTACTATCTGGGTGATCTTGGGTGAGTAGTGGGGCTCCTCTGTCCTGCTTCCTCAGCTGTGATATGGGATGATGAGTTCCTATTTTGCAGAATTATTATGAGGAGTAAGTGACATGACATGGTAGTGACATGGTCAAAGTGCCCAGCGCACAGCATGGCACTTACTGAGTGTTCAATTAAAACACCTTCCTATGGGTGCCTGGGTGGCTCAGTGGGTTAAAGCCTCTGCCTTCGGCTCAGGTCATGATCTCAGGGTCCTGGGATCGAGGCCCGCTTCGGGCTCCCTGCTCGGCGGGGAGCCTGCTTCCTCCTCTCTCTCTGCCTGCCTCTCTGCCTACTTGTGATCTCTCTCTCTCTGTCAAATAAATAAATAAAATCTTTAAAAAAAAACACACACACAAAATGTATAAAAAAAAAAACCTTCCTATGCATAATGTCATTTGATCAGAACAGCCCTGGGAAGAGACAAAGAGGCTGGAGTTACTCTCGTTCACAGAAAGAAAAGGAAGTTTCAAGGAGATAAACTGACTTGTTTGTGGTCACACAGAAGCTAGCAAGGGAAGAGCAAGGACTTGACATTGTCTGATTCCTACCTCTGGATTCTTTCCAGTTAGGTGACTCAGGCTCATTCATCACTTTCCCAAAGCGTCTAGCTCATTCTCAAAGTGGATTCAGGTACCAGAGACATCCTCTACCCTAAACTCTTCTTGACTTTCCATGTCTCAGTCAGGTCTATCACCCCTGGGAAAGGAGGACCTGGGACAGGCTCTTGCTGGGCTCCTCTGGAGACATTCTCAGCAATGGATGTTTGGTTGGGACACTTAATGTCTTTTGATATTTTGCTCCCTGGGGTCTCTCTGCATTTGCTCCCAATGTTTTACTCATGGTGGTCTTCATTGGGAAACAGGGACCTTGTCAGCTGCATCTTCAGTCTCCTTTCTCTATCCTGAAGAACATGAAGGTTGTGGGGTTGTGTCTGGACAGTTTACGTTTTGGCGAGTATTGCCTGAGAAGGTGAGGTTCATAAGTATAATGGACTGAATGTGTGTGTTCTCCCACAGTCCATATGCTGAAGCCCTAACATGATGGTATTTGGAGGTGGGGCCTTTCGGAGGTATTAGAGTCATAAATGTGGAGCTTGCAAAATGGGGTTAGTATTCTTACAAGAAGCAGGAGAGACCAGAGCTCACTTGCTCTCTGTCTCGTTAAGACACAGCAAGAAGGCAGCTGACTGCAAGCCGAAAAGAGAGCTCTTACCTGGAACTGAGTCAGCTGATACCTTGATCTTGGACTGCCCAGCCTCTAGAATTGTAAGAGTGAAATGTTGTTTAAACCACCTAGTCTATGGTATTCTGTTATAGCAGCCTGAGCTAAGATAACTAAAGATAAAATTGCCTTCCAAACTATCCAGTGCCCGGTATCCAGACCCCTTTCCAGGGCCTTCCATGAAAAGTCTGTGCTAGGGTGGAGGATCCTATGCTAAGATGGTGGAAAGAGAGAGCAGAGCAGGAAAACCAGCAGAAGCAGAAGCTCCATCACCAGGGAGGAATATAAAGATGGTGGCCAAAAAAGCAACATTGAAAAAAGGGGCAAGATGAAGCCTTAAGTGGGGGAGGAATCAAGAAGTGAAAGGTACTAAGGGCCAACAGCAAGATGGAAAGTAGACAGTGATGGAAGTTGACAAGTAGCTAAGCACTGAAGCTGTGAAAAGTGCTCTCCAAATTTGCTCCGATTATCTAATGCTGTGTAACAAATTGCCCCAAATCCTAATGGGCTTAAAACAACCATTTATTATGCTTATAGATTGGGGTAGGGGTTAGAAATTCAATAGGACACAGCAGGAAAGGCTTTTCTCTGATATTTGATGTCTGGGCCATCAGTTGGAAGCCTGTAGAACTGAAGCTAAAATCATCTGAAGGTTCATTCACTGGTGGTTGATGCTGGGAAGACTCAGCTGGCAGCTGGGGTTCAGTGAGCATCACTTTCTGTCTCAATGCAACCTCTTTATGTTGTCTCTCCAACATGGCAGCTTTGGGGTAGTCAGACTTCTCACATGTCTGCTCAGGGGCCCCAGTGTGCATGTTGACAGCAGGTGAAAACCATATCACTTTGTGTGACCTAGGCTCAGAAGTCATGCAATGCCCTACCACCATGTCCTACTAATCAAGGCAGTTACAAAGGTCCACCAGGTTCAAGAAGAGGGAACACAGAGCTTACTTCTTGCTGGATGAATGTCAATGTCACACTGTAAGAAGAACATATATGTGAAGCCATCTTGGAAAATACAATCAGCCTCCATGTCCAAAGTCTCTTCCCTATGGTACTTTCTCATGCTGCAGTGGTCAGTGTGTATGTAACCACAAAAGCACAGACTCTGGGTCTCCCCTTGAAAGGATGGGGCTAGAGATGGGAACACCCCAGGCTTAGACAAAAGGGTGCTTGACATATTCCTTTAGAGAAGAACGAAGCAGTTTCTGGGGCGCCAGCTGTGATGGACAGGAGTTCTGAGCTCTCTGCCTCAGCTGTGTTACTGCTTTGCTTTGTGACATCTGTTAGGGATGGTAGAAGTCTTGTCTTGGTCAATTTCCCATATTATTTAGTAAAGATCTTTCTGAAAACTAAACTTATGTCTGTGATGCTGAGAAAAACCCAAGGGCAGCTCTGATTTTGCTCATAGCTGAGTTAGAGGCAGGGAAGAGCAGGTCCCCCTAACAACAAGCATGAAGGAGAGCAGGTATCAGAGTGAACTCCCAGCAGAGAGGCTAACTCAGGGCCCCAAAGGTGCATCGCCCCTCCCACCCCACCTCTTTCTGGAGAGTTTATCTCAGCTCAGTCCTAGAGCATTTTGTATTTAGCATCCATGAAATCCTTTTACAGATAGAGGTAAAAGAAGGATCAAAGTGGGAGCACCTCCAGGGAGAGGAGAAATGCCAGAGGGGTAATGCCACCAGCACTTGAGCAACTGTCTCCCTCACCAGACTCTCCCTCAAGGGAGTCCATAGCGTTTATCCTGTGTATATTACGCAATTTCACACTCTACATCTTTCTTGCCTGGCCCTACCACCCACCTTTGAGCCTCTGGCATCCTCCCTGCTCAACCAAGCTCCTGAAGAATGTATTTCCTGTTAGAGTTTCCCCCAAAGAAACACCAGCATGTTGGAGCACACAGATTCACTAAGAAACAGCTAAAGGTCTTCTTCCATCTTCCATTACCACACAAAGATATTGATTCAAAAGGGCCTGGTGGAAACCCGATGGCTAGTTGCATTCTAGTATTTCCAAAAGCACCCATCACACAGGACATGCACCGTGTTTGCTAAATCATATAAGCACAGGTAACGCCGAGGCATAAAACACTGAAAGTGAGCATGTTTGCCACCCACAATGTTTCCCACCCAGCAAAGAGTGTACTAATGGCAAACATTTCTCATGATTCATTAATGGAGTGTACGAGGTTCTCAAGGACCTAAAGCCTAACCATTTTTGTCCTGTGCTGATAGAAATACTATAGCTGGACCTTGAAAGCTTATATTCCATTTTTTTATTTGTCATCCATTTATTCACTCAAAAAAATATTCATTGATTATTGTGCTGTGCTTGGCCCTGAAGAAAAGCAGTGAAGAGTCCCTACCCTTGAGTGTTCCCAGTGGGAAAGCAATGAAATAAAGAAACATTTTAGTGGGTATTATAAGAGAGAATACTGGGAGCTATGGGAGCGTGTGATGGGATCCTTGATCTCGATTTGAGGGAGGGGAAATCAAAGAAGACTTCCTGGAGGAAGTGAAGCCTGAACTGAGTTTTGAGCCATGAGCAAAAATTAGCCAGGAAAATATGAGAGAAGGGAGGGAGCCCATGTGCAGGTCACGAGATAGTATGGTACCTCCAAGGAACTGTGAGGAGCTCAGATTATCTAGAGAGAAAGGAAGACTGGAGAGCCTTACATGCTGTATTAAAGAGTTTGGGCTTTCTTCAGAATTATGCAATCATAAAACTAGCTTAAAATTTGGGATTTAATTTAGATAAAGTCAGTAAGTTGATAATCACTAAGATCATCTCCAAGAGTAAATGATGATGAATTTGTCCTAGTGTCAATCCAGACTCGGGTTCAGCTGTTGGCTTTGATGCCCACCATTCCATCCTAGGAGGGTCAGCGAATAGGAAGCAGGCAACATCTGCTCTTGATCAGCCTTGCCCACCTAGTCACTGATCCTGACCTCTAGGACCCACCTGCCTATTCCAACCTGCTTTAGCTCACCAACTTGAACTTGAACTGTGGTCTCTTCCTGTTCCTTCCAACTCAGCTGTACACTTGTTTGAGCCCCTCTGGGTGAGTCCCACCATATCACTGCCCTTGTTCCCAGGATTCAGCTGTAACTAAACTTTAAATAGATAAAATGTTCTTCCTTCCCATTCTAACCTCAGTGACTGTACTTGCTATTTGTTGACTGCTGATTGGGTATCTTGGAATTATGGGCAATTAAAGATAAAAGGCTCTTTAGGGACCATGATGTCCAAACCTCTCATTAGAGCTAATGCCAGGGAGAAGAAATTACTTCCCCAGAAATAAAGACTCATTGGAGGGTCTTCTGACTCTCAGGCCAGTGAGCATGGATTGCCTTTTAGTAGAAGGAACTGACAAGCTGGTAAACACAGTGGGTAACACGCACTCACAACTTGGGCTTGGGAATTTTCTTTTAGACATCTCCCTAGAACTCCATAGACTGAATCTTGTAAAATGGGGTTTATTCATGCATCTCACAAAGGCTACCGAGTACCTGTTCTGTGTCAGGCTCTACAGGACACACTAGGGAGCCAAAGGAAAGCAAGATCCATTTCCATTGGAGAAGCCTGTACCCTACTGAGAGGCAGATGACAAATGATAATTATGCAGTGTGGGAAAGTGTTATGGCACCTGAATGCTGTAATGGGGGAGTCTTCATGGCTAAGCCCCTGGTTGGCTTCTGAAAATTGCTGTTACTGCTGGATAGACGCCAGGAAAATTAGTGGGATCAGAGGATTTGGCTTGGGAGTCTCACTCTGACCTATCTTTAAGTCATTAAAAGGTTAAATGTCATTTCCATAAACAGAGCAGAGAATCACAGATCATTAAGTCCAACCCCTCACTTACCAGAATAGGAAACTGGGGCCCAGAGAGGGGAAGTGACTTCACCAAGGTCACCATGTTATGGTTCCTGCCTCTAAATCACCCTTCCGACTTGCATCGGAGAAGCAGTTTGGTGTCACAGAAAAAGCACTGGACTCTGAGTTCCAGTTCTGGCCCTTCCCCATTGTCACGGACTGAAACTTTGTGTCCCTCCAAATTCATGTATGTAGCCCCAGCGCCGAGCATGATGGTATTTGGAAATGGAACCCTCGGGAGGTAATTCGGTCTGGATAAGGTCATGAGGGTGGGGTTCTCAGGGTGAATCAGTGTCCCTTTAAGAAGGGACACCAGAGAGCTCCCCCCCCTCTCCAGGAGAACTCCCCGAGGAAAGGCCATGTGAGCACATACAGAGAAAGCAGCCATCTGCAAGTAGGCAGAAGGCCCTAACCAGGAATCAAATTGGCCAGGACCTTGATCTTGGACTTCCCAGACTCCAGAACCGTGAGAGATAAATGCCAGTTACTGAAGCCCCCCAATCCGTGGATTTTGTTACGGCACTGAGCAGACTAAGACATCCACATCCACGGGGTGCTTCTCAATAAATCACGGCGTTCTTCTCTGGGCCTGTTTCCCTGCATGTCAAAGGAGAATATTGGGCCAAAAAGGTCTCTGCGACTCCTTACGGCTCTGAGATGTGATGTGACAGTTACCCAGTGAAGACAGAGGCTGAAAATCAAAGCAGCGCCCCAGACTGTCTCTGGCCACTAGCTCAGAGAGGCCAGCGGTGGGTGGTGCCCAGGGCCCAGGTGGCCGCCCTAGGAAAGGGCAAGAGGAGGCAGGGGGTAGCATTAACATTCCCCCAACGCATGCCCGGGAGCTCAGAGAGCCCAGATGGGAAGCAAACAAGCAAACCCTCTGACGTGCTCTGAGCCAGAGATCACCTTCCACCGCAGCCCCCACTACTCTCCTGTTGCCGTGGCAACTTTTCTCTGGATCCTTCTAATTTCCCAACACTCAGCTCCGGGAGCAGGGCCCAACTGACCTACAAGTGGAGACCACACAGACCCAGGACACAGAGGCTGGACCAACATGGGCGTGGGTGTCACAGCAGGGCTGGGATTTCGACCCAGGTATATCAACCTACCCTGTCCTTCCTCTATAAACACTGCCTCCCAGCAAAGCGCAGAAAAGGCTGGGAACAGAGAGGAGGATTTTTCACATTATAAGTCACCCTGGCTTTATGAAACTATGGTTTTTCTCTTAACATTCATTTGTAGCAGCAGTGGTCACTGCTTTCTGCTCCGCAGTGAACGTGCTATGTGACCTTGGGCAAGCCACTTAATCTTTCGAGGTTGTGCTTTTCCTAAAGCGTAAAAATGAGCTAATAATTCAATTCAGAAGCCTGGATGCAAGAGCTCTCCTGATCCTCCCCCTGCCTGAGGCTCTGTGGGTGGGCAGGTGAGCTATTTGAAGGGTCTCCGCTTGGCAAATGACAGTCTTTTGAAATGTAAAGGTTTACCAGTGATTGTATTTTTCCTCTCATTATTATTGATGCATTTAAGAGCTGATTTTCTGAGAATTTCTCTTTTTATATATAAGGAAAATGCTCTAGGGGCCAATATATTAGGTAACTCCCCATTTTCAATCAAGAGGAAATAGAAGCAAAGCATGTCTGAAATTATTATCAAAGTCATTAGGAGAATAGGATTTTTCTTATCAGACTCCAATACACACAGATACGATATTAGGAAGACACCTATTTGTGTAGGGTGGGCAATCCCAAAACTGATATGTCACCCCCCTTGGGATAGAGTCAATCCTCTTCCTCCTCCCTTCCATCTCTCTATGCCTATGTGTATTCAATAGATGCTCAAACAGTGCCAGCTCTGGTTCCTGTTATTCAAAACATGTAAGGCATGCCTGCTCTGTTGGGCTCCATGCTGGAGTTAGAGATGCAGGGTAACAAGCAAGGACCCAGTTCTGGGGAGTGCAAGAGCTGTAAAGACAGACATATGAGTAAGGGTCTCCCACCCATTACCTTCCCCGCGACTTCCAATGAGCCAGTGAAGAAAGTGTTATCATTTGCCATTTCAGATGGAAGAACTGGCACACTGAGGTCAAGTGCTGTCTTATCTGCAAGATCTCTGCTTGACCCAGTTTGGACCCCTGGTCCTCCCCCTATAGACTGCATTCCCCAACATCACCCCAAGCTTGCCCTGAAGCCCTGTCCTCCCTGGTTTCCATCTGCAGCTCCTGCCTTGTCTTCCTCTCCACCTCTGCCCACATTATAGAACCAGGGCCCATTGTCTGCTCATCCATAGACCTCACACCACCACTAACATGGACCCCTGGGCCACCAGAGCATTTGAGAATGCTGTTTGGGGAGTTTGAGAACCCCTACAATTTCATGCAAAACTTTGGTTGAAAGGGAACCTGTACATTTTGAAGGGAGAGAGGCTAAATCATTCATCAGAATCTCCAAGGGGTCCAGAGCCCATACAAGGTAGAATTACTTGAGAATTACTACATTTGTCCCCCTGAGTGCCTGTTTGCTCTTGCTTCCTCCCCAGAGTCTGGCACTCAGCCAGTTATGTAGGAAGAAAGGGTGGAAAACGGGATGAGATGCCATCCCCCCACCTAGTTCTACTGTATGGAATAGAACATAGAGAAGACCTACAGCCAAGCCCCAGATCCTGTTCTTAACGACATACATCTGGGAGGAATGGAGAAAGGAAGAAGTAATTGGACGGACCACAAAGCTAAGTGAAAGTCAAGGAGAAAAGACTCAAGTCGATAGAGATGACAGCCACACAGAGAAAAGCTAAAGGGGCAGGAGTCACAAAGAAAGAGATATAATGGCCTTACCAAGGTTACAACTCAATTTGTTCATCGGCAAATAACTTCAAGCACCTTCTATGGTCTGGAAAAGATTCCAAACGCCTTCCTCTGTGAGTCACAAGTTGCCCAGGCACTGGGGTGATGGAAAGGACTCCGCACTTAGAGGCTGGAGATTGGTAGCCGGACCGCATTCTTGGCTGTCATCAGTATAACCTTGGGTGAGAGTCTCTGAACCTCAGTGTTACCTTACCTGTAGAATGGGGACATTATCCTGGCCTGGCTTCCATGATAGTTGCCCTGAGGCTCAGCTCTGATATTGCTGATCCTGGGGTGTTCTTTCAAGTAGGGCCGTCACCACCAACAGAGGTCAGACTGACGGATTCCAGCATTAAAATCCAGATTTCCAGAAGTTCACTGTTGTGAACCTCTCCTATCTCTGTGTGCCAATAGAACTAACCTGCAGTTACAGAGCCAGAGAGCAATTGGCTTATTACCCCCCACCTCCTACCTTCAGGGCCACTTCGTACAAGCCTCTGTTCTCACCCTGCCCTAGCAGGTCCTTAGTGAGTTCAGCCTTCCCACCCAAGACCCTTGGATTGCCCTTTATACCGTTTCTTTCTCTCCACCATCCACTACCTCTTCCCGCGGGGGCTACCCATTTGCTCTCTCAGCCCCGGTCCTGTATCATTATGGTTCATTTCAGCATGGATCCAGCACATTACCATCCTTTCTTGCCGATTCCAAATGTCCTCGATTGCAGGCTGAGCCTCTTTATCTACACGTTCCTCCCACCCTCTTCCAGACTTCCGCAGTGGCCAGTGAGTGTGAGAGCACGTGACCTCGGGTAGGCAGAAACTCCGCTGGGAGATCAGAAAATACTCTGAAACCTACAAGGTGGTCTGCAGACCCAAGGCATCATTGCTAGTCTTTTGCTGGGCTTAGGGAAGTGCAGAGACTAAGAGAGGTGTCCAGAGTGAGAGATGCTGGTGGTGTGAGCTGAGTTGGTTCAAAGCGAGGGAATCCCTCTTTCCTCCCATCCTCAGGAGGCAAGTTCTTCTTAGGGCTCTGACTGGCCACAGGTGATAAATATATTTGTGCTCAAGAGAAACAAGCAGCCATAGATCTTCTATATGGGAGGCAGTTTCCTTTTATTTCAACCACACGAAATGGGGCCCAACCAATGAGCCGGTGCAGGAAAGAGATCAACATGGAATTGTAAAATGGCTGAGGCTAATAGCTCCGTTTAATAAAACCTGAAAAATAAAAGCCCGAAGAGCAGGTTGCTTCCCTGTGCTTTGAAAAGAAAAATTGCATATTAGAAGATTGGAGAAAACATACAAGGAAAGAACTTAGGGTCTTTCTTCAGGGGCATTGGGGACAGTGGGCTACGGGAGAGGCAACAGGTGTGCTGGAGAAAGCTGGAGCCATTCATGGAGATAGTTACATATGTTGTCATTCATTCAGACTTTTACTGAGCATCCGCTGTGGGCAAGGTAAGCACCGGCTTGCCCAAACAAGACCGGTTGAATCTCAGCACTGTTCCCTAGGGCGCTGTTGGCAAACATTCAGCCATTCTAATTCTACCTTCCTTCTCTCTCTTTTTTTTTTAATTTTTTTAAGTAGGCTCTATGCCCAGCGTGGGGCTCAAACTCATAACCCTGAGATCAAGAGTTCCATGCTGTACTAACTGAGCCAGCCAGCTACCTCTAATTCTACCTTCTTGTTGCTGCCTTTTCGAGAACTGAGTGTTCTATTATTTCTTCAACCATTTAATTTAAATTGACTTACTTTTAGGGCGCCTGGGTGGCTCAGTCGTTAAGCGTCTGCCTTCAGCTCAGGTCATGATCCCAGGGTCCTGGGATCGAGTCCCTAATCCAGCTCCCTGCTCAGCAGGAAGCCTGCTTGTCCCTCTCCCACTCCCACTCCCCCTGCTTGTGTTCCCTCTCTTTCTGTGTCTCTCTCTGTCAAATAAATAAATAAAATCTTTTAAAATAAATAATTAATTAATTTAAAAAATAAAAAATAAATTGACTTACTTTTTTAGGTATAAATGCCAACCTGGATCTTATCCGTGAAATCACAGATTTAAAGTGCTAGCAATATTTTCTCTAGTATATATTAAAATACATACATAATCATAGACCTGTGCTTGTCTGAATTAATACTATCTAAAGTCGTCTTGGGGCACCTGGATGGCTCACTCGGTTAAGCATCTGACTCTTGGTTTTGGATCAGGGCATGATCTCATGGGTCGTGAGATCAAGCCCTGTGTTGGGCTCCTCACTCAGTGGGGAGTCTGATTGAAGATTCTCTCCTTCTGCCTCTCCTCCCACTTGTGTGTGCAAGTGTACTCCTCCTTCCTAAAAATAAATAAATAAAACTTTAAAAAAATAAAGTTTTCGTGTGTACTATCATTGACACATATACTACATGTTGGAAAATGTAATTTTGACATTGTGTAATGGAAAATTCCAACTAACTGGTTTAAACAAGATAGAAAATTATTTTTATCTAACAAAGGAAGTGTGGAGATAGACAATCCAAAGTCTGGTGTGGCCGCTCCAGGGTTATTAGATACCCAGACTCCTATTGTTCAGAAACATTATCCTAGAATATTCTCCCATTCTCAAAGTCACCTCATGGTCCAAGATGGCTGCTACAACACCACCCATCACATATGTATTCTGGGAGGCTGCAGGAAGGGAAGGGAGGGCAAAAAGATGTCCTGTCCCCTTAAGTCAGTGCTCTTTGAGGAACCTTTCTACAAGTCTTCCCATGATTTCTTCTGCATCATTTTGGCTGGAACTTTGTCAGATAGTTAGCTATATCCCTCAAGTTCCAAGGAAGCAGTTTTGTTCCGTGCATGAGAATCGAGTTCTAGGCACCTCTTGAGGGCTGGACCTCCCTATTTGGCCTCCAATGCTTGTCTGAACTTCCTCCTGGCTTTAGCTTTGTCCATCAGAACTGAGGCTTGGCCCTGAAGCCTAGATCAGGTAAGTGGTGGTGGCATGACACTCTTGCTTTGTTTTCATCTGACTCTTTCTTCTAAAATGGGATCCTGCTTTAGAAACTCATTTCATTGACTTCTATGTACCTCCTTGCCCTAAAATCTCTACTCATACTGAGAATCAGTGTACCAACTTACCTACATTCCAGCCACAGACTAGAGCCCTCAGACATTAATTTCTGTTCAGACCACACTAGAGTTGGCTTTACCCTCTTCCTTGCCCTCAGCATCAAGTGAATTCTATTATTCAGCTTGTTCTGGCTGGCCTGCCTGCTTTGACATAGACAAGTGAGAGTGGAAAGCAGGGAGACACAGGGCTCAAGAAGTACCTAGAACTTGATTCTCACCCATAAAGCCAGACTGCTCCCCTCTTGCCACTGAGCTCGCTGAGTGGCCAGGGCCATGCTGTTCAGAGACACCCAGATCACGTCTCTTTCCCCTATGTGGCCTCCAGGAATTCTAGATTCTCTTCCCCTTCTGCTGTTGCTGTTATGTGGTGTCCTTTGGGACATTTTTGCTTCTTCTACTGGCTTATGTTGTTCCATAAATACAGAGAATTCTCTGACTCTGTCTGCAACTACTTCTAGTTCAGTCTCCACCGGTCACTCTTCCTGGGAAATGCAGGATCTTTACCCAGGGCACACATCTCCTAATGTGAACTTTTCCTACTATGCCTTCTGCAAAAATCCCTGAGCAGCAATACAGTAAATAGAAGTTAGTTAATGTTTAGCTTTTTATTTAATAATGAGTGTCATTATAATGGAAAAAGCTAATTGCCAAGCTTATGTATTATTCACCTGTCATGTTCTCGCTGGCATCTCAATGCCCAGCGCTTCAAGCGCATCCAATAAATGTTTGCTAAAAGAATAAATAAATGAATGAGTAAACTGTAATATTTGTTCTCATTTGTCCGGGCCGCAGGGACTCTAAGTCCACGGGTCCTGATGCCATAGCTCCACATTACCATTCAGCAGAAGGCCCTTTCTAAAGCTCTAGCACGTGGGACAGGAAACTTCCTGTAAAGGGCCAGATAGTAAATATTTCAGACTCTGTGGGCCATATGGACTCTGTTGTCACTGCTCAAGCTGCTAGGGAAACCCCAACGTGGCCAAAGAGAGCATATAAAGGAGTGAACGTGGCTGTATTCCAACGAAACTTTTCACGTTGCCGCAAAATAGTATTCTCTTATTCTCCCTCTGATTTGTTTAACCATTTAAAAAATGTTAAACCTTCTCTTAGCTCCCTGGCTGTGTTAAGATCAGCTGGCAGGTCACATTCGGCCATGGGCCATAGTTGGCCAACCCCAGATCTAGAATACAGTTGTCGTCTGTAGTGTATAGAAGAACTACCAGGATTCTTTTTTTCCCCCCTCAAGATTCTTTTTAAAATACAGATTTCCAGACTCTGTGAGCCCAGGAATCCATTTCTGTAGGGATGGGAGACAGCACAGAAATCTGCGTTCTTAGAAAGCAAGGGATTTTGGTATAAAAATTAGATCGTACTATGAGAAAAACAACCATTTTAATTAAAGCAGGTTAGGCAGCCCAAACAAATGGGACCCAAAATGTTAGTGGCTTAATACAATAGAAGTTGATTACGTAGAGCTCTGGGTTGCTGTTCAACTCGTGGGTGACCCTCCTCCACACACCTAGATCGGGCCCTGGTTTTCATGAGTTCCAAAGTCACCTTGGAAATTGACATCCATAAGCAGGCAGGAAATTAAGCCTTTGGAGCAAAGCACGTGGGAGGTTAATATGGGCCAGGCCTGGAAGAGATATATGTCATTACCACTCCATCTCACTGGAGAGGAATTGGTGGCTGGTCTTACCCAACTGGAAAGAGGGTAGGAGAGATGGTCTAGCTGGTGCCCAGGGAGAATGGAAGAACTAGCTAACGACCCCCTCCCCTGAGCTAAGGGAGATAGCTAACTGCTGAACGCCTGCGCAAATTTAAGCCTGGTAAGCTATTCCAATGGGCAGCAGAAAATGCAGGTTTTAGACCCAGCTCTGCTATTTCCAAGCCACGGGAATTTGGGCCTCAGCTTCCTAACCTGAAAAATAAGAATAACCACCCCTACCTTCCCTCTGTCACTAAATCATGAAACTCACTGCATACCCCATGCACATGTGAGGACTAAGGAATTCAGCTCTGATGGTGGGGTCTGGTAGGGGAGTCTACCTGAGGAAGCTGGGGATCAGGTGCTTTTAGGTCCCTCTTGGGAGTGGTTCTCAAAGTGGGGTCCCCAGATCGGCAGCAACAGTATCACCAGGGGACTTGTTCAAAATGCAAATTCTCAGGCCCCATCCCAAACCAACTCAAAAGAAACTCAGGGGGTGGAGCCCTGCAATCTGTGTGTTGTTTTTTTGTTTTTTTTTTTTAAGATTTTATTTATTTATTTGACCCACACAGAGAGAGATCAGATCACAAGTAGGCAGAGAGGCAGGCAGAGAGAAAGGAGGAAGCAGGCTCTCTGCTGAGCAGAGAGCCTGATGCGGGACTCGATCCCAGGACCCTGAGATCATGACCTAAGCCGAAGGTAGAGGCTTAACCCACTGAGCCACCCAGGCACCCTGCAATCTGTGTTTTATTAAGCCCCCCCCCCAGTGATCCTGATGCACACTCAAGTTTGAGAATCACTGTCCCTAACCCCCAAGCTGTTCTCTGTTAGAAGATAAAGGAAAGAAGGCTCTCCTCCCTCCTCCGAGAGGCTGGGACCCCTGAAGACTCCTTGCTCTTGACAGTCTTCATGCAGCAGCCCCAGTGAGCCACAGAGACACCCACTCACCAACCCCTTGGAGCCCTGAGCTGCATCCAGCCTTTTGATTGCAGTGGCTGAAGAATAGCTCATTTTCCAAAGACCTAATTACATAATGAGGCCTTCATGCCTATGCAGCTTCTTCCAAATCGTGCAGCCAGGGGCTGGCTCTGAGAGCAACTGGTTGGGGGCCTCATGTGAATACTAAGACAAGAAGTCAACACACTCTGTGGCCAAAAGTGCTGTCTGCAGAGGTGGCTTTCTAGTTTCCCCTCCCACCCCAACTGAACAGTGTGCTAATCTTCATTCCGGCGGGGACCAGCCAGTGGGCCTAGCAATGCAAGAGGTGGCCCCATCCTTGGGGAGGTGCTGATCCTTCTGGTCCCAGTGGCTTCCCAGCAGGGCTGCCCTTCTGTCTCCATGGCCCCAGCCTCCACAGGTGGCACAGGGATGAGAAAGACCTGAGCCATAGGTCTGAAACCTGGCCCAGCTGGGACCAGCAGGGCAAACCTCCTTGAGCTGCTGAATTTTCCTGAGTCTTACGTGAAAAACAGAATGATGATCCCTATCTCAAAGGGCTGTCCTAAAGACTCAATAAAAATGAATTTCTTCAAGGGCCTGGTCCAGCGCCTCCTGTCACCAGGGCAGTCTTGTCACTCCTGCCAGGTGAATGGGTGAATGACGTAGAATTTTCTCAACCTCTACGTATGCTTTCCCTCAGGCTCAGATACTCCCTGTGCTTGTCCCCCACTCCTGGCTGACTCCTTGTCCTCTGGCAAGTCTCATCTTAGGAACCACTTTCTCCAGGGCGCCTGAGTGGCTCAGTCGGTTAAGCATCTACCATCAGATCAGGTCATGATCTCAGGGTCCTGGGATAGAGCCAGGTTTTGGGCTCCCTGTTCAGTGGGGAGTCAGCTTCTCCCCTCTCCCCTACTCATGTTCATGCACTCTCTCTCCCCCTCTCGAATAAATGGATAAATAAAATCATAAAAAAAAAAGAAAGAGAGTCACTCTCCAGGCAATCTTCCCTGATCACTACCTGTACCCCCGGTCGCCGTTAATTTCCCCTTCTCTGGGATCCCATTGCCTCCTAATCTTTCCTGGCCCGGCACTAACTGTAATGTCCAATTCCCCCTACACTCTGAGCACACAGAAAACTCATCTGCTTCTTTCACGAGTGTAGCCCCAGGCCTGGCAAACACTGGGTGCACAGTAACTGTTGAATGAATAAATGAATAGTGGGTATGCAGTAAATGTCGAATGAATGAATGAATCCTACCAGGGCCCAGGCGGTGATCAGGATAAATACAATCCAATTCAGCAAATGTTTACAAAACTTCTACTATTTATCAAGAGCTGTTATAGGAAGCAGAGGAAACCAAGATAGATAGAAGACAGTCCCGACATTCAAACACTTTATCATCTTAAGAGCTGTGCATGTAAGCAGTGTAAGGCACATCCTGGGAGGAAGAAGTCTGGGCCATTAAACCGCCCATCTCCCAACCCTGCTCCCATGGCCGACAACAAATCCTGCCCCAGAATTTCTCAGGATAGCCTGCAGTGGAGCCCTAGGCATTGGCCTACTCTCTGTTCTGCTCAGAGGAGCTTTGACTCCAGGCTGCCCCTCCAGTTCTGCTTCTCAAATTTGCATACATGGGCTTTAGCATTTTTTGTTTTCTCTGCCACGAGCTGAAACTCTGCATATACCCCTACTCATCCCTACACTCATGGACACATACACAACATCCTTCCTGCTCCCAAGCAAGGTGAATAAAATGCAGCCCCTTCTTTCAGGCTGTTATGGGCAACACATCCACGCCAGCACCCATGACCCAAGTGCCCGCTCTGCTGTACACGGAGCTAGGGGCATGTGTGTGGGAAGAGGCAGGGAGAGAGGACAGTGGTGAATAAAGAGACGCAGCTTCTGCCCCAAGTAATTATGCCGGGAGGTTGACACTCTGGCCAATGCTGAGTCAGTAATCAGGGGATCTGCTATATGGGCAGAGTCAGGAAGAGTAGTGACAGCTTCAGAGATCAGAGGGATGGGTAGGGGGCTACCATGCCCACCAGGGAAAGCTGAAAAGGAGAATGTCCCCTGCAGAGGAGCAGCCTGACCTGGCCCTCGAGTGAGAAAGAATCCAGAGCACTTGGAGAGGAGAGACATGCAGACAGCATGGGGGAGACCACTGGGTATGGGCATGGAGGGACAGAGGGGTGTGACAGATCCTGGTGAGGGTTTTGGGCCTTTATCCCAAGAGCCATGGAAAGTCGTGGAGGACTGTAAGCAGGGGGTGACTAGGTTAGGTTTTCACCCTGGCTGTAGTGGTCACAAGAAGACCAGTTAGGAGGCTCTTGCCATCGTCCAGGGGAGAGATGGGTGGTTGCCACTAGAAAATTGCTGTTGGGAAGGAGAGATGGGGATGAATGAATTTTAAGATGTCCATGGGCCATCACTGGAAGAGTCTCAACAGACCCATGGTATACATGAAAAGTACAACCTCAGTGGAGGCCCTCTATGTGGCCAGTGTCCTGAAGAGCAAGTAATTCACAGATAAATTAAAGTCACCTCATTGCTCAATTCCAAGGTCCAAAATGCTAAGAAGCATAAAAGGGGATCAAAGGCCTATGGAAGTCCTAGGAAGAGGAAGTGAGTCCTGGCTTGAGAATAAGGAAAGGGACGAAGCGATACTGGGCCAGGCCTCAAAGAACAGTTGAGCAGGGGTGGAAGTTCGGGGGTAGGAGGTGTTATGGTGCTGATGGGCCAGCTCCGAGCACGATCATGGAGAGTGAATGGTGCAGGTGACCAAATGCTTTAACAGAAACAGCTAACAGTGGATGGATCTAGGCTGGAAGGTGTCTCAAATGCCAAAAGGAGGGGATTGTTATAGATGTTATTTCATAGATTTAGGGAACCCTTCGATCAAAATGCAGTGATTGAGCCTATATTTTGTGCCAGCGTCATGCTGGGCTCTGGGAATGCAAGATCAGGATTTTCAAGGAGCTTCAAGTCCCGTGGGGAAGCAGACTTGTAAGTGGGAGGTAGATATGTAAGTGGGAGGCAAGTGTGTAAGTGAGATGTAAGTGGGATGTAAGTGGGAGGTGGGTGTGTAAATGCCGTTAACTCCAAAGGAAGTGTGAGGCTTGACCTGGTCCTTGAAGAATAAGGACGATTTCACCAGACAGGCCCCGTAGAAGGAAGGTAAGGGACCATGGAGAGAGTAGGAGAGGGAGCAGGGAAAAGTCTCCAACAGCTGGACGAGAAAATGCAGGCATGGGAGCACGAAAACCGCCTGGTGAGTGTGAGTTGCGCTGAGTGCTCAGGTATACGTGAACTGAAAGCACCCGGGGACGTGTTTGAAACCAGAGAGGGAGGCAGGCAAGAATCACTCACGGAGGGTGCCTGGGTGGCTCAGTGGGTTAAAGCCTCTGCCTTCGGCTCAGGTCATGATCTCAGGGTCCTGGGATCGAGGCCCATATCGGGCTCCCTGCTCAGCGGGGAGCCTGCTTCCTCCTCTCTCTGCCTGCCTCTCTGCCTACTTGTGATCTCTCTCTCTCTGTGTCAAATAAATAAATAAAATCTTTAAAAAAAAAAAAAAAAGAATCACTCACGGAGGACATCACAAGGTTTCCTTCAGTCTTGGAAAGTTCTCCCGGAAATGGTTGGAAGGAGGTTGGAGAAGAGGAAAGAATCCAGCAGCAAGGCTCTCTCGCAGGGTTTGGAGCAGTGGAGTTAGACAGTAACTGAACTACAAATGGGGCCAGAAGGGTCTTCTGATATCGTCTTCTCCGAATCTTTCCATCTTAGGAAAGCAGAGAGAATTCTGTCAATCAGCCAAGACCTCAGTGTTAGTGAGTGGGAGACGGGAAAAGCTGGCTGGTAGGAATAGAAGAGATAAGGGAGGAGGGCTCTGGAAAGGTCCAGGCGAGTGGTCATGGAGCGTGATGGGCAGGCACCGAGGCATCTCACACTCCAGTTCAGTGTGTGTTGGATAGACAGCGAGGGAGGGGCTGATCAGACATTTCCCAAGACTGTTGTTGCCGAAGAGAAGATGAGCACTAGTAACTGAGACAGGCAGCCTAGGAGAAAGAATGGTTTGCAGGAGAGATTGGTTCTAGGCGTGCCGGTTCTGATCCTTGCGCGCACCTGCAAGATTCCACATGGCAGCAAAGTTGGAGATTGGGGTGGCTGCAGATAGTGACTGATAGAGCCATCCCCGGGGGGGGGGTTGCAGGAGGAGCCACAGGGGCCGAGGGGCTCACACAGGGAGAGAGGATGAGGGCACAGGATGAAAGCTGGAGGGGAGGCTCATACAGGAGACCGAGGGGGAGGCATCACAGAGGTACTGCAGAGGGAAGAAGATGGCATTGAGGACCAAACTGTCGCCAAACTTGCTCCGGGTTACGCAGTCACTGGTGAACAACAGATCCAGACCCCAGTGCTCCACCCCCTCATTCGTCATCCTCCCTGGCACCCCATGCCACCCCCAGTGTCCCCTTCCCCTGATCTGAGTGCAAGTATAAAGGAATCCTCCGGAAAAGCTCAAAAACACCCAAGGATCATAAATGCAGGGTGCCAGCCCACCCGAGACTGATTTCCCATGGAGATTTTCTCTGAGAAATAAAGTTGCATTATGAATGCCCTTGAGAGGCTCCACAATCCAACATTTTGCAATCAGGGGAAGAGCTGGAGGCAGGGGAGATAGGAGCCTTCAGCTGCTAAGAGGCAGGGGGTTTGCTCAGAGTGAAGATCCCACCAGGGGGGAGTGAGCTCAGGACCTTGGGGGGTGCAGGGCCAGGTAACAGGGGCAAGACTGATCAGGAGGGACTGAGAGACCATTAGACTTTTGCAGAAAGATCTCCACCTGGGGGCTAACGTTTTCTGAATGGCTTAGTTTGGTAGCCTGAGGGGAGATGGTGCTTTGGAAGGGTGAGTTCCAGGTGGTCTTTGACCTCTTTGCCCTTACATTTGCAGTGGGGAAGGTCATGGTGTCCACATGCCTGGTCAGTTTCCAGTAGCCAGTGGGCCTTTGGAAGTGGGGAGGGCATGCAGGCCGAGAGGAGAACAAAAGAACGGAGCTAACTATGTAATTGAGCACCCCGTGCTCTGTGAGACGGATCTTGGTATTTGTTTCCTTTTCCTGAAACAGATACTGAGGCTTAAAGAGCTTTATTACTTTGTCAAGTCAGGGAGTTAGTAAGTAACAGGATCAAGATTTGAATCCAGGGCTTTTGGACACCAAGGTCTATGCTGTTTTCAGCACTACAAGGGAAGCAGAAAGTCCTTATAGCAGGAACAAGGGAGATCCAGAGAGTTTGAAGACCTGAAGACACCCTCCCCTCCACCAAATTATGGTGAAATCTCATATGGACAGGCTTCCCCCCCCCACCGAGAGAAGCTAAAATATCATAAGATTCTTAGTGTTTTGTGACTCGTGGGAGGCTAGGAGTTGTCAAGGTCCTGAGATGCAGAGAGAAAGAAGTTAAGATTGTGTATTTCTTGAAGCTGTTCTTTAACTGGTTCAGCATAGGTGCTAGTCACCTGGGCTTAGGGTTGGACAGCAGGTCAGATACCTGCAACACTTACCTCAGACAGCATGTAACTAGGAATTCAACGTAGGTCTTGGCCACAGCACCTCAGTGCTGAGGGTGATGAAGGGGAAGCAGGCAGAACCCAAGAAGACTCAGTAGAGAAGATGCGTCTTGACCTAGACCTTGAAGGATGGAAGGGACGTGGGCTAATTTCCCATCACTTGGAACATTGGCATTCCACAAGCTCGGTGGAGGGTTTTTTTTGTTTTTGTTTTTAAAGATTTTATTTAGTTATTTGAGTGAGAGAGATCACAAGTAGACGGAGAGGCAGGCAGAGAGAAAGGAGGAAGCAGACTCCCTGCCCAGCAGGGAGCCCGATGTGAGTCTCGATCCCAGGACCCTGAGATCATGACCAGAGCTGAAGGCAGAGGCTTTAACCCACTGAGCCACCCAGGCACCCCTTGATGGAGGGTTTTGACCACTAAAATAGAATAAGAGAAGTTTCAATTCTCAGAACACGTTAGCTTAATAGGGTGAAATTTGTTCATTATCAAGGGCTTTTCTTCATAAACTCTTCTTAACTTTGGGTGCCTGCTCCCGCTTGTCTGTGAGTGAGGGCCACCGGTGACTCAGAGAATAAACAAGTGGAAATAAATGCTAATGGGAAGCCAGGAATGTGTTTTCTTCCAAATATTTTATGTGTGATTATTCCTTTTTTGAGTTGCAAAGAGCTGCGTACATATAATGTAGCCATATTTCCTGCTAGAAAAATCGTTCCGAGTCTGAATGATAGAATTAAATATGTCAGTATTTCATGGCATTTCACAAAGAAAACTGAGACTTCTGGGAGCTGCACCATCTAAACCACTTCGAAAGCCAGAGGGATGGCCTGGGGCGGGGTGGCAGATGGAGACCAGGTGTTTGTTTGCATAGCCAAGATTGGGAAGCACTGCTCTGATCGCCCCCCAGTTGTGGTCCAGCCTGCTTCTCTTGTTGGCCTCAGTGGTCTGGTCTGAGGACCATATGATACCCTGCCCTAGATGGAGTTCACTCTTACACAAGTTACCCCCTTACAATCCACCGTCTTGACCACCACCGTGAAGCCTCCAGAGAGAAGGGTCCAGTGTGAACCCCAGAGCCCATCTGGTCACTCCTCCAGGGCCCACACCCCATTCAACCCCATTCCCACTAAAAGCCCAAGGCCCCTCCTTGTCCCCTGTGATGGAACCTCATATCCTCACAGCTCCGCACATCTGCTGATCTCATCCAACTTCCTAGCCCTCCCCTGCTGTGCCCTCTATAGCTCACAATCTATGGGCAGAAGAGACCGTGACCGCTACAGTCCTTCGCCAAATATTCCCTTCACGTCTTCCTCACTGAAGCCCATTTCAACACGTTTGCCTTCGCTTCTACCTGTGCTTGAGGGCGGACAGATGTCCTCCTCCTCCCTGCCCCACGCATTGCTCCTGTAGGTCGGTGCAGCCTTCCTTGTCACCCCGACCTCAGTCAGACCCCACTCACTGTCTCTGTGTCCTCTCTAACACCCCTATCCTTACTCACAGCAACTTTCAGAATCTACCTGGATGCTCTGCCCTTGCTGCTGCAGCTACCCAGCTCCATGGTCGTCACCATCTTGACCCTGTCATTGCAAATGGCTGGGTCACCTGTGAGAAATCTTGACTTTGAGTATCCCCTCTGATGCCTTCTTATCCTACTGGCTCACTCACGGCCAGTGCTCAGACTTCCATGATTTTCTGTGACCTCATTGAGGCTTCTACACCATGGCCCCCCTAACCCCCCCCATCCCTTCAGTCTGCCCTTGAACTTCCTTGGATTGCATCCTTTGTCGTTACAATCACTCTCCACCCAACACCTTTAATTCCATTGCCACCTCTGCCTCTTACCTCTAGAGGCAGGCCCTAAGCATGATTAGATCTGACTCTCCACTTGCTGCAAAGTGCCCCAGAAAAGAGCACGTTCCTGGGCTGACTGGTCCAGCTTTATATTCACGGCGGGAAATCCCAAAGTGGCACTCAGTGTTGCCTGGCAATCCTGTTACCCTCTCCAAGTAAGTTCACTTGCCTATTCTTCGAAATGACTATTCACACCTCCCAGTCTCTGCTCAAAACTCCTACATCCTTCGCCCCGAAAAGATGCACACACAACAGCCACGGTCTTTATCGCATGCTTGAATGCAATTAGAGGCAAGTAGGTAGACACGCTCTCAGATTTCCGTACTGAAGAGATGCTCCTCGGAACTCATCTTCTCTGTGCCCCCTCTTGTTTCTACGGGTGAAGCGTCTGTGCTCCTTTCAAAGGCCACCCCTCCTCCTGTGCCCCGGAGGCCATTATCCCTCCTTCCCCAAAGAGCTCGGCCCTGCAATGCAATCCCACCTCCCTTGCACCATCCATTTCTCCCTTCTGCTGGCATCATTTCCCTCAATCGATAAACGTGTTCCCTAATCTACCTGCCACACACACGTCCGCATTCAACCCTTCAGCCAGGCTCCGCTTCTCTCTCCCCCTTCACGGCAAAACTTTATATACAGAAAAAAAAAGGTATCCATAGCTGTCATGTTTCTGTCTTCCATCCTAGTCACGTGTGCAACCCCGCCATCGCATAGACACTACCCACGCCATGGCCACAGCCACTGGCTGTCCCACCACCAGGCAGTTTTCTGTTGGAACGCCCTGGAAGCCACCACTGTCAGTCCCTCCCTCTCTCCTGGAGCCTCTTCTTCTCTTGGCTCTGGTGAAAGCTCAATTTAAGGCTTCACTCCTACTTCCCGGGCCCCTCCGTCTTGCTCTCCTTTGCCAGTGCCTCCTTCTTTGTCGAAACTCCAAATATTGGAGTGCCTCAGGGCTCTGTCTGGGGTCTCCTTCTCTTCTTTATCTACACTGCTTTTCCTTGGTAATCTATACGTAATTAACTCCTGAATCTCTATTTCCAGTTTTAATCACTTCTCCGAGCTCAAGGTGCAAATACCCAACTGCCAACAGGCACCTTGAGCTTAGCGTGGCGGGAGCAGAACCCTTGCTCCCCATCACTGCTGTCCCTCCCTCTCAAGCACAAGTGCACACATGTCCACATAAACGCACGCGTGCGGGCTCAGGGAACATCCCAGACCGTTTCCCCGATTCTTTCCCACCTTGGGCAATACCACCAGTATTTATCCTACCACAAGCCAAAAATCTTGGAGGTACCCTCTATTCTTCTCTTGGACCCACGGCCTTCTATCCTTGACAGTCAACAACGGCTATTGATTCTATTTCCAAAATACATTGAGAAACGTACATACGTATCCCCGCGTTTCCACCTCTCCTGCTAACACCTGCCTCCAAGCCAGCATCGTTTCTCATCACGATGTTGGAATAACCTCCCAACTGGTACCTGGCTTCCATTCTTGGCCCCTAAAATCCATTCCCATTGAAGGAGCCAAAGAGATTTTTTTTTTAATTTTTTAAATTTTTTTATTTTTTGCTGAAGGCATATATCAGATCATGTCACTCCCCTGTTTAAACCCACCTATGGCCCTTGAAAGAAAATCTGAATTCTTTTCCCAGAGATTATAATGCCCTATGTAATTCAGCTTTCAGTTTCCTCTCCAACATCACTGTGTCACTCTTCCACCTTGTCCACTCCTTGAATATGCCAATCTCTTTTCCACCTCAGGGCCTCTGCACCAGCTCTTCTTTCTGTTTGGAATCCGCTCTCCCCCTGGTCTGACCACCCAATCAAAAGTAGTCACGCAGTCACTCGTGGGCGCTTCACCCTGTTGTAAATCTCAGCTCCATATTTCCTATTCCTATGCCTCTTATTCGTTCATTTATTGACTATCTCCCTTCACTAGATCATAATATATGTGAGAACAGGGCCCCTCGCCTTATTCACTGCTATGTTTTCAGTGCCTAGAACAGTGCCTGATACAGAATAAGAACTCAACAGATAGTTGTTGAAGGAATGCATGAAAAAATGTTACCAAGAAACAAAAATTGCTAATCTTCAAGATTACAAGGGTAATATTATGGCTTCTCCAGAGAACAGATTATTTTTAAGAACTTGAGCACCTTACTGCATTTGAATGCAAATGGACACTTACTAATTACAAATGAGTCTTATCTGTATACTACAGCCTCCCTGGCAAAGACCTATGTCTGGAAACACTTTGGTAGTCAGGAGTTCTGGTGGCTCATAAACTGGAAATTTCTCTTTTTTTTCTTCACTTTTTTGTTTTACTTTAAAAATCCTCTTTTGATTTGCTAATTCAAGCTACTGCTCTCAGCTCCTGCCCAAAACAAGTTTTTGTTACATATATAGTGGCATGATTCCCCCAACTAAGAGTGTACTTCATTCATTTATTCATTCATTCGTTCATTCAAGGGTATATTGGCACCTATCTGTGTAGGTACCAAGAATACAGAGCCAAATCTGGTCTCTGCTCTCAAAAAATGTCTGGTCTACTCACCAAACAGACATAAATAAATATATTCTTGAAGTAGTAGATAAATGACCTAAGAAATGTGTAAACAGGGGTAAGGGGGAGGAGAAACCCGAGACAGATCTACCATAGTCAAGGAAGCCTTACATCCACTGCTTAAACATATCATCTCATTTAACCCTTACCCCAACCCTGTGAGACAGAGATTTTAATCCCCAATTTACAAAGAAACTGAGACCCAAAGAATTTAAATTCTTGGCTCAGGGTCACACAGGCATAAGTGGCCAGATCAGAATTCTTATTCAATTCCTCTGATTAAGCATTTTCGCCATTGGCAGCTGCCTACATGTTTGTGTCCTGGAAATTTATTATCTGCTCCAGACCTTCCTGGTGGCACCTGCCTGCCAGATAACAGTGACTGTCAGACGTTGGCCTGTGTGTGGCTGATGGTATTGCAGGGACAGTTCTCACTATCCAGCCCTGGACATTCCTGCCACTGACCCCCTGATCCCCAGCCCTGCTCCTCTCTCAGCCCTGCTCCACCTGCCTTGGGGGCCTTCCTTCTTCTCTAGCAACTGGCCCAGGGAGTTGTTAAAATGTTTAACGAAGAATCCACTAGGGACTTGGCCCTGGACAGTGGGGATGGGGAGCTACAAAAATGATTGAGACATGATCCCTTCTCTGGAAGAACTAATTGTCTCATAGGGAAGTAGGACATCTAAGCCGTTTTTGACACCACGATGTGCTAAGTGCTAGCAGGAGACATGAACAAGACCCCATGGGAAGACAGAGGCTGGAGCACAAGAATCAGCCTGGAGGAATCAGAGAAGGCTTCACAGAGGAAGTGATGGCTAATCCATGTCTTGAAAAATGCACATATGCCAATGTTCATGATACCCAATCTAGGGCAGTGTAGGGACAGGAGGGAAAATATAGAAAAAGGCACAGTAGCTCTACAGGGACTCCATAGGGATCCATCCATGACTTTTCCATGAAGAGATCCAATGCATCTTGGATGAGTGCGTATGGGAATGGTAGAATTGGTGGTGATGGAGGGGGGAGAGGGGAGCTGAGATGGTTCAAAACTAGGCAAGGCTGAGTGAGGTTGAGTGTCTTTCATGTACAGAAGCCTTTATGATACTGACAGCCACATCAACCCACCAGTCAAAGAGGGTGGCTTGTGTCCATGCAAGTGCACAGCACAGAAGGAAGGCAAAGATGAGGCAGACACGTTCTTGTGCCAAGGGAGTTTTCAGTCGGACTGGAGATAAGAGATTTGGACACATGCAAAAATCAGTAATATGGTGAAGCAAGTCAATGACAAGTGTCAAGGAAGTGGCTTGGACCATAGGCAGCTAAAGTCTGGAGGAGACTAAATGTCCAGAGAAGTCGAACAGATTCTTGGAGGAGACAGTAGAATCTGTTAAGAATCACAGAGCTACACTGGAGGGGATTGAGGGGTGAGGAATGGGGGTTCTATGAGTGATTAAAGAGCAATGGGCTTGTGTTGGGAAGCTTCCTAGAGGAGGGGCCCTTCGTGGTCAGTGTGGTCCCACTCTGAATATGTTAGCAGGCCCACTGGCCCTGGGCCATTCAGACGAGACCCATCTGAGACTCTGGCTCCTCTGTCATGTTCACAGCATTGTATCTTACCTGCCTTACCCTTTTTCCTGCCCTGATTCAGATGGCTCACTTTTGGTCCCTGGCCAGTCTCAGCCTCCCTCTTATTCCTCAATCCAGCTGCTTGAAGCTACATCTAGGCATTGACTTCGACTCACCTATCTGGCTACAATTTGCATATGTCCCTTGAGTATATGAACTACTGGTCCTCTGTTAGCCTTGCAGGCCCATCCAACCTCCCTCCAGAGCCCTGTCTTGCCCAGCCAACCCGACTCTATCCTAGGTATAAGTCACTGAGGCAGACAGTCTGGAATTAATGAAGAGGGGCAGGTGGGGAGCTGTGGAGAGGGTATGAGCTTTTCCCAGAAGCTCAGTCATCCTCAGATACGCAGAAGTCATGAGATGGGACTGCATCAGGGAAAATCACCTCCCTGCCCTGCAAGCCCCGCCAAAAAGCTGCAGCTTTCCTGAGTAGGAGGGCGGAGTGGAGAGTTACTGATCACTTACAGTTCTCACGCGGATTTAGTCAGTCAGTGCAACAGTCATGCACATAAATCCATATCCATACATATGAACATATACGGACACCAAGAACCACACACAAAACAGAAGCACACACATAGACATGCACAAAGGTGTCCGTGAACGCGCACACACGAGTGCGCGCACGCACGTGCCCCACTCCACCCAAAGTCGGTTTGCAGTTTGGGATTTCACAGGTGGGAACCCCCTCGGAGGGCCTTTGTCCTGCCGCACATAGGAGTGGAATGGTTGAGCTCTCAGAAGGATTTAAGGACATCTTCTGCTAATGTCACGTGCCACTTGACGGCGGCATGAATTGATCTCTGTTTATTCACAGCACATTTTCTTTTGCTAAGCAACATGAAGTTTGAATCAAAATATGTGACTGCTGTATAATTACTCTTGGTGCTGCTTCCCTTCAGTTGCATTTTCCTTGCTCTTTATTTGTTCGGGAGTGGGTAGGGGCACTCATCTTAAGAGATGTCAGTCTGAGGCAGGCCTTCACCCAGCACCTTGGCAAAAGGGGTACCAACAGTCAGGGCGAATCCCAACTTAACCTCACCGACCCCCCCCCCCCCCCCCCCCCCCCCCCNCACGATGCATCTCTCGTTAGAGGCTCTGTAGCTGTGTAGCCACAACCCAATTTTGAATGATACAGTGCAGTGAGATAGCCAGGCATTACCAAAAATTTTCTCGGTCAAACCCCAGGCCCTCTGAGCCTCAGCGTCTTTCTAAGTGAGAAAAAGATCATTAAACTATAGTAAAGGTAATCATTTCCAGATTATGCCTTTTAACATGTAGTAATTATTAACAGTGTCTCTGTATCAATCCAGTTATTGCTATAATAATACTGCTTAACAACACCTCCCCAAATTCAGTAACTTAAAACAACAATCCATTATGTTCGTTCACGAGTCCGTGGATATGCTGGAGTTGGCCGATCTTGAGTGGACTCTGCTGGGCTTGGCTGCCCACAGTGGATCAGGTCTGGGTCGGCTTCCCATGTCCTTCATTTCCCATGGATCAGCAGGCTAGCCAGGACATGTTCTTCTCATTGAAATGAGAGCATAGCAAGAGAGCAAGCCCAGGTCACCTGCCTAACATCCCATCACACAAGGTAAGAGGCATGGTTAAGCCCAATATCAATGACATGGAGAACCAGACTTTGCCTACAGGAGGATGGGTTGGAGGGTTGGGTAAATTTTTGCTGAACAATAGTCTAAATTAGGCATTGGAAATTATTTCTGTAAAAAACCAGATCGTAAATATTTTAGGCTTGCAGACGACATGGTCTGTGTTGCAACTACTCAGCACTGCTGTTACAGTTTAGAACTCTACGGTCATGGATGGTAGCAAACAAATGGGTGCCAAAAAAATTTATTACAAAAACAGGCATGGGGGTGCCTGGGTGGCTCAGTGGGTTAAAGCCGCTGCCTTCGGCTCAGGTCATGATCCNATTTATTACAAAAACAGGCATGGGGGCGCCTGGGTGGCTCAGTGGGTTAAAGCCGCTGCCTTCGGCTCAGGTCATGATCCCAGGGTCCTGGGATCGAGGCCCGCATCGGGCTCTCTGCTCAGCGGGGAGCCTGCTTCCTCCTCTCTCCTCTCTCTCTGCCTGCCTCTCTGCCTACTTGTAATCTCTCTCTCTGTGTCAAATGAATAAATAAAATCTTAAAAAAAAAACAAAAAACAAAAAACAAAAACAGGCATGGTTTGCCACCCTCTGATTCCAACTATAGCAGATTTCTTTTCACTCTCAGAAGTGACCTGGTTCGGATGATGAATTGCATGATCACCCTAGTTATAAGAGGTTCTCGCTGGGTGGTCCTGGACAATGCACATCAGAATCACTTGAACTGGGGAGCATGGGTACATATCAAATGTGCAGATTCCAGGGCCAGCCCTGACTCTCGGGGGGTGGGCCTGGGAATCTAGAGGTCTAATCAGCTTTGGCCAGGTGATTTTCATGCCCATTAATGTTGGATTACTGCTGGATTGATTGACCTTAATGATCTCCAGAAAATCCAAATTTTAAGGAAATCTATACTAGGTTTGGAAGGCTCTTCAGAGTCGGGATGTTGGGGACACCTGGCTGGCTTAGTCAGTTAAGCGTCTGCCTTCGGCTCAGTTCACGATCCCAGCGTCCTGGGATCAAGTCCCATGTTGGGCTATCCGCTCAGCTGGGAGCCTGCTTCTCTCTCTGCCTGCCGCTCCCCCTTGTGTGCTCTCTTTCTCAATGTCAAATAAATTTTAAAAATCTTATAAAAAAAAAAGAATCAGATGTTGACTCTTCCTGTGAACTGCATTTAAACAAGGTCCCTTCCCGACACACACAGAAATATCCCAAGGCTGGGACCAGGGTGAGGCACAGAGGGACAGGAGATTTATAGAAGTGCTTACTCCTGGGCACCTGGGTGGCTCAGTGGGTTAAGCCTCTGCCTTCGGCTCAGGTCATGATCTCAGGGTCCTGGGATCGAGGCCGGCATCGGGCTCACTGCTCGGCAGGGAGCCTGCTTCCTCCTCTCTGCCTACTTGTGATCTCTCTCTCTCTCCGTGTCAAATAAATAAATAAAATCTTAAAAAAAAAAAAGTGCTTGCTCCTGGGGTCACCCAAGGACAGGGCAGGGACCTGAGAATGAGTGCCTCCTTAAATCATGCTCCCTGTCACTTCACCTGCTTCGCCCTAATCCTGGCCCTGGATTATCTACGCACACACGTACACACGTGCACACATTTATTCACACACATACACGCGTACGTGCGCACGCACATTCCCCCTCCACACACAGGTGCACACACGTACTCACTATGCAGAACTAGCTTGGTGAGCCAAGCGTCTCACCCAGTCTCATCCCCTCTGCTGTCTAATTTGAGGATCATGAATGCCTCCCTCCCTGGACTATCAGTTTACTTGAAATTCCACTATTAGACATTCATTCCTTCAAATCTTGGAGAAGTTTCTCTCCGATGTCATCTCCCAGAAAACACAAGTACACCTGAGGGAGGTCATGCCTGAAATTTTAGCGTTGGTCTAAACAAATGGAAGCCAACTTTGAAGCATTACAGGCCGTGGGAAGAAGACGTAAGGAAAGAGGGGAAACATCCATTCAATGAGTATTTATTTATTTATTTATTTATTTATTTTTAATTTATTTATTTTGACAGAACGAGAGAGATCACAAGTAGGCAGAGAGGCAGGCAGAGAGAGAGAGAGGAGGAAGCAGGCTCTCCGCCGAGCAGAGAGCCCGATATGGGCCTCGATCCCAGGACCCTGAGATCATGACCTGAGCCGAAGGCAGAGGCTTTAACCCACTGAGCCACCCAGGCGCCCTCAATGAGTATTTATTGAGCACTGGCTGTGTGCCAAGCCCCAACTGGGGTGCTGGGGAAAAAATAGCAGTATCCAACACTTATGGTGGGATTCGGAGTTAATTAAGAACTTTCTGAATTTCCTAAACGAGGGCAAGAATAATTATCAGCATCCCTACTTTGCATCTGAGGAGACCAATACTCCTGGCCAATTAAGAGACTGGCCCCTGACAATGGTCTTTCCCTCCCCCTGGAGAGGGGCGGCTTTTTCCTCTGGCCCATTCACGCCCATGGGCACAGCCCACTAGTCCCAAGGGGACCTGAAGGCGGCTCTCCAGCCCAGTTGGCCTCCTCACTTGGCAGCACAGACCTTCCTAACATACAGCAGAGGGCAAAGGTGAGCTGCTTTTTTTCTTGTTTTCTGAGTTTTAGCACCGCCAACATTTCCATATTTGTGGTGCTTGGTTATGTATTAGGCATTTAAGGTGCATTTATAATATTAACCTTTTTAGAGGGACCACCTTTAAAGCAGTCACCCTTGCCTGCTTAAAATGCAACTCCGAGTGTTACCTGCAGTTCCAGTCCTTGGAGTTAATGAACCAAAGCTGTGAAATGCGGGGGTGGGGGAATTGCCTTGGGAGGGGGGTGGCACGTTGGCAGGGTAGGGGGGAGGTCATCTATTTTGCTAACAAGTGACTTACAGAGAAATATCAGATACCCATCCAAGTATCACCGCTGACATATCTGGTTCTGGCTCTTCTCGCCACTGCTAAAATGAGGTCCAAGAGGTCTATGTCTTTCCTTTGGGGGTTCTCGGGAGCTGGGGAGCCATCACGGCCCTGGGGGTACCCAAGGTCAAAAAGAGGAGGCAGCCCCAGAGAGACGGCTGTATCCGACCCCCATTCAGAACACTCTGCCTGTATAGGGAGAGGAGAGGGACCCCCCTCAAGGACAAGGCACTGTGCTGGGCGGGGCCCTCTACTTGCCCGCTCTCTCCAATCCGGATAGAGATGCCAGAGTGGCTTCTTAAAATGCAGGTTGGATGCCCTGAGTGCAGAGCAGAGGTCGGCAAACTATAGTCCACAAGCCAAATCTAAATGCGCTGGTTTTTGCAAATAAAGTTTTATCGGAACACAGCCACACCCGTTCACGTGCATATTGTCAAGGGCTGCGTTTATTCTATGGCAGCCGAGTTCAGTAGACCCTATGACCAGAAAGTAAAAAATATTTACGGAAAACGTTTGCCGGCCTCAGACCTGTCGGACTGAAATCGGTCTACTGAGCGTGAGGTCCAAGGTTTTGCGGGGCTGCCCTTGCTCACCTTCCCAGCCTCATCTCCAGGGGGGCTCCGTCTCCCCCAGCCCCCTGTGCTAACCCAGCGCTTCTCAGCCCTTTCCCTATGGCAGCTCTCCCTTTTCCTTCTAAAAAAAAAATGTATTGTGGTGAAAAAAACAGAGAAGATAAAATGTACCCTTTAACCATTTCTAAGTATACGGTTCAATAGTATTAAATATATGCACATCGCTGGGCACCCAATCTCCAGAATTTTTCATTGTGCTGAGCTGAAGCTCTGTCCTTCTTAAACACTGACTCCCCATTTCCCTATCCCGCAGCTCTAAGCAACCACCATTCTATACATTTGACTGCTCTAGGTACCTCCCATAAGTGGAATCATGCAGTATTTGTCTTTTATGCCCAGCTTACTTCGTTTAGCCTGGTGTCCTCAAGGTTCATCCATATTGTGACCTACGGAGACATTTTAGAATTTTTCTCCTCATCTTCCCAGGAAATTTTAATATCACAGATATGGTGTGGATCTGTTTGTGTACTGTGGCCTTTTGGAAGGCCATGAACCATTGAAATATCCAAGATCATTCACATTCCTCCCCAAGAATTAATTTTCGCCATTAGCGGTTATTCCTCCCACTGAGAATGCATGCATGCTCGGCCAGCGTCCACGGCCATCCCCGCATGTGCGTGCCTTGCTCCTTCTTGCCTCTGATTTCCATATAGTCTCTGGAATCACCTTCCCCCCATTTCTTCAAAACCCAAGCTGGTGGTCACCTCCTCTGGGAAGCCATCCTGCGTTCTCCCACTCCCACCCTTCCTCCCGGTCACCCCAGCTTTCCTCTGCAATGTGCTTCTAACTGGAGCCTACCATCTTTGCTTACTGCCCGCCTCTCCTAGTAGTCTGGGAGGTCCCTCCCCTAAGAACCGTCTCCATCCTCTTCCCACTTCCAGAGTCAGCATGTGACCAGGAGCAGTGTGGTCCCCCAGTGGTGGTGGCTCATCGAATGCATGACCTCATTACATCCTCACAAGAATGCTGACAGCATTACTAGCCCCGTAAAATGGTGGAGGAAACTGAGGCCCTGAGAAGTAAAGTAAACCCACTCCAGGTCACCTGACTTGGAGGAAGCATATAGCAAGGACTTCAGAGTCAGAGCGTCGTAGGTTAAAAATCTGGACTCTGCTGGGAACTGTTGCATGCCTTTGGGTAACAATGCCTCTCAGAGGCTCAGTTCCACGCCTGAAAAATGTAAAATCACGGTGTGGCTCGGTGAGCTGGTGTGTTCATAGTGGCCCAGGCAGAACTCAGCAAATGGTGGCCATTGTTACACTATGAAGTGGCGGAGTTAGAGTTTGAACCCAGGTCAGTCCGAGCACTCTGGGTTCTGTTGTCACTCTCTCATTGGAGCACCAGCGTGCTTTGGTACAATGGAAACTGAGTCACTTACTTGTCTGCCGTGGCCCTCTCTGGGAGGGCATGACCCCTCGGGGGCATAAAGCCAGCTCTGGGCAGGGGAATTGCTTGAAGAGCCCCAAATGAAAAGGGAGCTGGATGTTCTCAGGAGACATTTCCATCCAGCCCAGGCAGCCTGACGAATCACCCTTCTTGGCTCTAGGAATATTTCTGTCTCAAGAACGGAGGCCATTTGTCTAGATTCAGAACCTTCCCGGCTTCTCTGTGCCGTGAGCACACTGACAAATCTGACCATCTGGTAGCTTTTTGTATCAGTCAACAGGAAGCCCCATGACCACCTGTGTGACAGGTTACACACTCAAGTGGGCCTGGCTTTCTAGAATCAGTCAGACTCCAGCCAGAGGAGGGGGGAGGGAGGGGCATAGCCCTGACAGAACCTTGAAGCACACAGGCAGCCTGGGGCAGCTCACTTAACCTTTCCGGGCTTCACTCTGCTCGCCTGCAGAATGGAACTAATGATATGGACCAGGGGTTTCTGCAATGCACCTTGCATACAATAGGTGCTCATCGACTTCAGTCCCCCAACCTGCCCTGGGCCATGGGTGAGGCCAAGAAGGCCCTTGCCTCGGATGCGAAACTTACAGGGAGCCAAAAATCTCAAGATAAAGTAGATTTTAAGGCACCATTTCTTTCTTTCTTTCTTTCTTTTTTTAAGAATTTATTTATTTATTTGACAGAGAGAGAGATCTCAGGTAGGCAGAGAGGCAGGCAGAGAGAGGAGGAAGCAGGCTCTCTGCTGAGCAGAGAGTCCAATGCCGGCTCGATCCCAGGACCCTGAGATCATGACCTGAGCCGAAGGCAGAGGCTCTAACCCACTGAGCCACCCAGGCGCCCCCTAAGGCAGCACTTCTTAAAAAAATCAAATTTAATGTCAAAAAGGAACACCTCACATTGACCAAAAGATCCACATTTTAAATAAAGACAGGATTTGTGTTTGTCATTTTTCCTGTGGCTTCAGGAGAGAATGAAGAGCCTCACGGAAGAAATGCCTGAGCTAGAGATGCTGGGCTATAAATCCCATTCGTTTAAAGCTTTGGAACGACCCAGAAACTCCTGGAGGACAGAGGGACTGGGGCCAGGGAGGGATCTGAGGCCCCAGTGCAGTCCCCCAGAGGGCGGGTCTGTCTGCCGCTGTCCCAGGACCCCCCACTCGTGCCCCCCGCATCTTCCACGGAGTGGCTTGGGGTGCGGGTGCTGAATGGCAGGGAGAGAGGCAAAGGGGAGATTTGACAAGGAACTCAGCATGGAGACTAGTCCCGACGTTTTGGACACACAGTGAAATATCAGGAAGTGAAATATCCCGGGGGGCCCTTGGAGGACCCACGGCTGGTTGGGCGTTCATCAGTTCTGGGGAGCTGCCCACGGAAACCCCCGGTGCAGACGGCTCTGATTCGGAGCAAGCCCCTTTGGAATCACCCCCTAGCATCACCCCTGCTCCCTTCTTCCGCCGTGGGGGATGTGGCCTGGATCTCGAGCCCGGGCTTTCGCAGCAACCTCCTCCCGCTTTCGCTCCCTCCCTCCCCAGTCTGCAGGCCTCCTGCTTCCTAGGCCTGGATTCCAGGCACTGTACCTGGATCCGGCACCCTGCCTGCCCCACCATCCTGTCAGACCCTAGTAACTCTCTCAGAATCGGACGGAAGCAGCCCGCCTGACTTTCTTCCCACGGCTGCTGGATCAAGCCCAGATTCCAGGGGCAGCACACAGGCCTATCACACTGTCCCTCTCCTCCCTCCCCTCTGCCCCCACGCTGGCCCAGCACACTGGCATCCCAGAACTTTCCTGCCTGCTGTCCTGCTCAGGCCCTTCTCTCTAAACTCTGCCTTTTCTCGCCTCGTTATACCCCCGTACTTCATTCTAATGTCACCTCATTCAAAGGAGACTGACTTCATTCCTCCCCCTTCTACAAATCTACTACGTCTATGCAGCACTCGTGTGTCTGGGATGGGCTGAACTGTGGGCTTCCTGAGTGGAGGGACTGTCTTAGTCATCTTTGTGGCCCCAAGTCCTAATGTGACATAGGTGCTTCCCGAATATTTGATCAGTAATTCTGACCTTGGACACCCTCACATTCATGCCACATGTGGCTTAGGCCTCTCAGCGGGGCTCCCACCCCCCTTGGCCCTTGAAGCTGCTTCTGCCTCGTTCTTGGCCAATCCTGGTGGCAGCCACAGAGCATGCCACATTTTTTTCTTTGGCAGTCCCTGAAGAGGATAGGTTGTCCCGGGTGTCAACCAGGCTTATGGGTCAATGAACCCCAGCCTTACAGCTCCTGGGACCAACCCAGCCTGGAATGGTGGCAAATGCCTGGATTTGGAAACCCATCCTCTGTGGGTTTGAAACCTGTCTCCCCTACTTACGATCTCTATCACTTCACCTGCACCGCCTAAATCAACTAAACCACAATTTCTTCAACCCAAGAAATTGAGACCCTGCTTTCCCACTTGCTAATTTCTGAGAATTCCCATGAATGGAACGTGTGTAAATTACCTGGCACGTAGTAGGTGCGCTAGCAAGTCCAGCTTTCATGATATTATTTTCATTTTCATTTTAGTTAGAACAAGGCATGTCCATCCTCCTGCCGGGGCTTGATTTTTGACTTTCAGTGAATGGAGTCCACCCCATAGCTGGGGATTTTAGGTGCCTGACAATTATCATTGTATCTGAACGCTAGTGCCGATATTAGCCTAACTGCTTGCATTTACATATTTTTTTCCCATTTCTGGGTTCTCACAGTTTAATGTAAAAGGGAATAATAGATCTGTCTCTTTTGAATGCGGCTGCCAGGCTTGGCTCATATTACACTGTTTTACAGACTTTGAGGAGTAGCAAATAACTGGCAGGTTTGTCAGCCCCAAGTTTTCAAAGCGATGAGTCCATCCTGACTTATTATTATTATCTCCTAATAGTTTACACTGTATTATTCTGTAATTACTCTGTGAATCACCCTGACAGCCTGCATGTTTGCAGCCTGCCTGAGTTATTCCTCTACCCTCCACTGAAAGCCCCATTAGTCTTGCTCTTGCCTGCAGGAAGACGACCCCGTCACCTGCCGAATACAGAGGACCCTTTGTCAATCCTTGTCAGGACAGGATGACACACGAGCCACCGTGGTCTTGGGTTGGGTTGCTCATTTGGGGAGAAGGAACAGTTGCCTGCATTCTAAATAACTCCTACAACTAATACAGCCCATCTCCCCTCGTTGCATCCCATGCTCCCTTCGTGTAAGAATATAAGACTAACCCTCTTGGGTCAAACTTCCTCTCCACTTGAGGATGGCGCACTGGATGGGTTGATTTCCAGTGGGATCATTTTTGAACAGGCTGTGTGGAGGACGGGTCTATTTCCCTTCCTGCATTCAAGTGCGAGAACCCAGCAGTGGGAAAATACAGTTGGGCGGGACCAGGAGCCAAGTTTCTCAAACAGCCAAGTTTCTCTCTTCCAAGTATGCCCGCTGCATCTATAATCCGAGCAGGATAGAGCAGGAAAGGTCACACGGTGCACGTGCATGCACTTTGCTGAATTTGGACCCCTCTCTCCCATTGCAACTTTCTTCACCCTCTCTGGGCCTCCGTTTCATTGTCTAGGAAATGGGGACATTAACTCCTCTCTCCCAAGTTGCCTCAGCTAAGGTTCCCTCTTCTAAGTTTATTTTGCAACATACAAAGGTTATGAGGCTCTCCTTTTGGAGTGTGTAGAATCTAGAAGACCCCGGGGTTTTAAACTCAGTGCCCTAAGACAAGGATTCTGCAGCCCAGGGGCTTGGAAAATAGTTGTGCTTCTCAGACACTTAATTTTAGACATAGAGCCACTGAGCCCCTCCTTGTCCAGCCTCTTCCTGGGGGCCCTGAATACGTCCATTTTGCAGCTCCAGGCTGAAGAAAGAGTTTGTTGTGTCAACACCACTGAAGAGGGGTCTTCCTCACAAACTGGCTTTTTGTTTGAGGGGCAGCCCCAGTCCAAGGCTCCAGGGGGTGGGGGGGAGACTTTGCAAATTGTCAGAAATGATGCATCAGTGTGCAAAATGCAAATCTTCTGAGCAGGAGAGGACCCTTCATACCCACAATCCCCGTTTCTCCCCTTCCCTTCCCGCAGGACCCTATAAGCATAGCCAAACAATTTCCTAACCTGCAGAAAACTTTCTGATTGCTTTTTAAAGTCCCCCCCTCAACCCTGCCTGCTTATTACAAAAGAGCCTATTTTATTATGAAAGGAATACGTACACACTGTATTGCAAAAAATACAGATAAGTGGAAAAAAGGAAGGGAAAAATTTCCCATCATCACACTCCCGAAAGATAACTACTTTAAGCTCCTTGGTGTATTCTCTTTCTGTTATTTTGTTGTGCCAAGATATTTTTACGTACTTATAATTCCGCAAAAACAATTTTGATTCTAGCGCTCTCCTCTTGGTGTTTTACCATAAGAAGTCTCCTTTATGATCACTTTCTGATATTATTTCAGATGGCTGCATGATTTCCACTCCTCAGACTTGGCTCACCCTCTGTAATCACCACACCAGCGCTGAAGAGTTGGGAGGTGTCCAATTATATCACAGTGTAAATAAGGCCTCGATAAGCATCTCTAGGCATGAAGGTTTCTCTCCATTTCAGATTATTTCCTTAGGAAATTACTTGGTCAAAGGGAATGGATATTTTTTTATGTGTCCTGATCCATATCATCAAATTACTTCTCCAGACATTTCACTTTTTAAAAACAAACAAAGAAAGGAGTCTGAAGGAAGGAGGACTGGCTTTCTATCATCCTGCCAAAGCGAAGTTCCTGGAATTCTGCCCAAGGCTGGACCCTTGGTAAAGAGTCAGTGGGTGAGATGGTTGCTAAGAGAGTCAGGCTTCAATATTCTCACCACACACACACACACACACACACACACACACACACACACACAGAGAGAGAGAGAGAGAGAGAAATGGCCCTTATGGGATGGGATCGAGGTATAAGCTAACGCCATGGTGGTAATCATTGGGCATTGGGGAGGGATGAGATTGATTATTGTGGATTGAACAGACTGTGTGTAGGTAATAAAATAGATTAGTACCTAGAAGGCCGTGAAAATTCGATGAGGGACAATCTCTCCTGGGCATACTGCTATAATTCCTGTACGAATCTGAGACCTTGGGGGGGCGGAGATGAGGGCCTGAGAAAATTGTCTAAAGTGGCAGCGTCCAATCTATTAGCCACTTTCCCCGCACTGCAGCTATCGAGCCCTTGAAATGTAGCCTCTCCAAAGTGAGACGTACTGGAGGGATAACATACCAGGTTTTTCAGACTTCATAAAAGAGAAAAGAAAAAGAATATAAAGTAATCTCATTCATTATTTTTATATCAATGACGTGTCGGAATAATATTTTTTATATATTGGGTTAGATAAAATATATTTTGAAAATCAATTTCACTTGTTTCTCTTCACTTCTGTTTAAAATGGAGTTACTGGAACGCGTAAAAAGTGCATCCGTGTCCCGCATTTTACCTCTATTGGACGGCACTGGGAGCAAGAAGCTCTAGTATTAACCTCTCTGGCACCAAGAGGGCCGAGGCAACCCTCATAACACCAAGGGGCTTCTGGGAAGTTGACACCACTTAGTCACTTGGCATCATCAGTTAGTGGGAAAGAATCCTCTGCCAGTAAAGCAGTGATTTTTAGCCTTTCGTGAGCATCAGAACATCCGATGAGCTTTAACCAACACCGATGCTCTATGCTCTGTGTCCCAGAGGTCCTGAGTCGGTTAGTCTAGGGGAAGGCACAATATCCTAACTTCCAAAAGTCCCCCCCCCCCCGCAGAATCAGAATATGCAGCCAAGGTTGGGACTAGTGGCAGGCGCTTCCTTTGGATTCTGGCTCTGTCACCTACTGGCAGGATGACTTTGGGCATCTACCTAGCCTTTCTGAACCCTCATTGCTCATCTGGAGAACAGCAATCACCATAACGGTGATGTAAGAACTAAATGATATTATCCACCCTCTCTGATAGACAGAATATGCATCATAAAATTTGTGGCTTTTTTTTTTAAGCATCTGGGTTATGAATTACTGCTACTTAGCCTAACAAAGGCCTGTCTTTGACTCAGGAGTTGGTACAGCCTTTGCAAGAGTGCAGATCAAAAAAAAGTGGCAAAATAAAATGTGTGCCTTTCATCTGGGTTGTTCAGTTCAGTGCCTTTGGTGTCTCAGAGAGTGATTATGCAGAAGGAACTGAGGCAGCGCCTAGTGGAGTGAACAGGAGTAAACAGAGCTGAGGTTTTCCGAACACACAGACTGAGCATTCTGACCCCCCCATCTTACCTGCTGTGCAGCCCGCCCCGAGCATCTTAACCTCTCTGAGCCTCCGTTTCCTTTTCTGGATGATGAGGATATAGTAGTGACAACTAAAATAGTATTGCCTGAAGGATGAAATGAGTCCAGGAGGCTTAGCTCTCTGTAGGAGCCCTGTGGTGGGGTCAGCTCCCGTGAGCGCGTGGGCACAGTGGTCACATCTATAAAATGGAGCGAAGAGGACTGAGCCCCTGGAGCATCAAGAAGACTCACTGTGGCGGCATCTGTGTCCAGGAACGCAGCCTTTACTCCTGTGATCCAGGCTTATCCCTGACTCTGTGGGGTGCTAGTCCCAACGCCCTTCTCTCGGCCCTCCCAGAGGCCGGATGTCCAGTTACTTCACAAGTTCAGAGTGAGTTGGGGAAAATGAGAAGATAGGAGATGTCTAGTTCCAGATAGCCCACCCAGCGGACTCCCCAAGAGGGTGCAGTGAGGAGCCTGGGGCAAACCTAGATGCTTTGCCTGGAGGAGATAAACCTCCTTCACTCACAAAGGTCCAGTGAAGACTTATTGATCATGTGGTCCCACAATAAATACCTTTTTACAGATTTAAAGAGAGAGAGAGGGTAACTAACTGATTTCAGGCCACAAAACAACCCAAGTGTAGAGCACGATAAGGACCCCACCATTTCCCATGGGGACAGGTATAATCTCTAAGAACACAACCCGCAAGCCTAAATCACCCATGGTAGGAGGATGGGTCCTTCCCCTCTTGCCCCAAATACTTCCTCCTTCTCCTTACTACTGAAGGGAACTCCTTTCTGTGAGGAGAGGACAGGTTCAGTCACCCGCCTGGGTGGTTCTGCATAGGCCCACAGACTTATCACCCCTGATCCTCACAAACCTATAAAGTCAAGGCCAAGATGATGGTGCCCGTTGGGAAGGTGAAAAAAACTGGGGCTGAATGAGGCTAAGCGGCTTGTCCAAAGTCAAGGGATAGCTATTAAGGACGGAGCCAAGGCCTGGACTCCAATTCTCATGCTCTAGGTTTGTATGTAAAAAGAAAAGACATTTTTTAGAGAGGCCACACTGTGCCGACTAAGACATAATTGGCTACCAAGTGGGGGACTTGTACTAGCAACCAAGACACCAGGCTGTGCAATGAGCTTCTTGGCATTGGCTCCACACCTTCTGCAATTTGGGACTTAATTTTCTCATTCATAGAATGGGAGGATTTGCCAGATGACTTCTAAGATTCCTTCCCGACCTGGCGACCTGTGACTCTCAGTCTGGGTCCTCCCCCCATTATCTCAGGCCTTCCTTATCCACTGTAAGCTGATAGTCCCATTAAACTCAACGGTCTTACAGCTAATGAACTTCTCAGCCAAGGAGGAATAGCCTAATCACGGTAATGGCCATGACTTCACAAACACCTACTATCTGCTATGCATGTATGTAGCTCTGATCCTAAAATATCCTGCAAAATGAGTCCTAATACCTCCATTTCACAGATGAGGAAGCTGAGATCCTGAGTGAGGGGTTGTCCCACACTTAACACCATTTGTAAGGGACAATGGTAGAGTTCAAAGCTACACCACTCTATCAGCTACTGCATGCTGTCTCCGATGTCATCACCTAGACATTCCCCCCATTCTCTTCCCCTGGATTCTGAGCTTTTTCCTGCCTTCTCAAGTTTATTCTTAAATAAGGAAAGCATTTGGCCAGTCAGGCAAGGTTCCACCCTGCTTTCCCAAAAACAGCACCCCCAGCTTCAGGAACGGGGTAAAAATAGCAAGGAGAGAAAGGTGTTTGAAAACATTCTGGTTCACATAATTACTATATTTAGCAGGGTATCCCCTGGAGATTAATTTAATGCACAAATACATGCATATAGAGCAATCACTAAGTATCACAGGGTTTGCTGAATCTCTATTTAAAAGAAAAAAACAAAACAAAACTCAGAAACAACTGTGCAGAAGACAGGAGCAAGTGGAGACAAGGGTTTTCTTTTTTAGCTCCTTGGCCTGATTCTTCTTGCTGCATGGGAGGGGAGAACAGGGAGCCAAACAGAGTGAATAAGAGGGAATCTGGAGGGAGAGCAATGTATGAGTTCTCTAGAGGATAGGAGAGGGAGAAAGCAGGGATCGTGTGTGCTCACTGAAGAGGGGGTCTCTCGATCCTAGCAGCGGGACCCCCAAAAGCAGAGGTATCACACGTGGGGGTGGACAGGTATCAGACTGTGTGCTGGGCTCTGCTGGGCATCCTGGCTGCAGCCCACAAGGTCTAGAAAATGTCATCAGCATTTTGAGGATCACTGGTTGAGATTTCTAGCCTGGAGAATCTGGGGCAGCTTCACAAAGGAGGTGAGACTCGAGTGGGGCTTCGAGAAAGGGGGAAGATAGAAAGGAGAGAGAGGGACGTTCTGGGTAAGGGACAATGAGGCCAGAAGTGTGGTGGACAGATTGTGAAGGGACACGCTGGGAGACTGTGGGTTGGATTCTTTGGTTGGAGACAGGGTCTCTGTTGAAAGAGACTGTCAGGGGACTGTAATGATGCCTGATTTATTGATGAAGGAGTATAGGTGCTGGTGTGTAGACAATGGGAAGACACGGGAACTACGTGCACCTTGGACAAGCACTTGGGAAAGCAGCTAAAAGCTGTTGGGGGAGGTCAGGCAAGAGGAAATGGGATTTGAATCAGAGCGGCATCCAGGGATGGGGAAGAAATGAACAAGGAGAAGGAAATTGTTGAGAAAGAATGATCGAGACTCAGCAACTGGCTGTCTGCAGTGCAGGGTGCAGGACAGAGAGACAGGAACTGTGCTCCAGGTCTTTATGGGAGGTTGATAGAGACCCCCTGGGGGAAAAGCTGGTCAGCAGTTCTCTAGGCCCTCCCCAGCTGGGGGGCCGCTGCCTTTACTCAAGGGAAAGGGGGTGCTTGGGCCAAGAAGTGCACACTCAGCAGCAGCCTCCTATCTAATGAGCCCTGAGTGCACGCTTCCTGCGAGGTGCTGTGCTATGCGTGTTACACACACCTGCTCATTGAACACTCGCCACAATAATGTGTGAGACATATTATTTTCTCGATTTGACAGGTGAGGAAGTTAAGGTACACAGAGGTTAAATAAAATTGCCGCATATTCATCTGCTAAGCAATTGATCTGACTCCAGCATTTGTGAACTTGGCAGTGAGGGGCGATGGCAGGAAAAGCATGGTCTGGGAGTCAGAGAGACCGGAGTTCCAATCCTATTCACACCAGTTACAGCTCTAAGACATTGGTCAAGTTAATGTCCTCAATTCCATTGCCCATAAAATTGGTATAATGATATGTGCTTCGTCTACCACGTAGGGCTATCCCGGGAGAAATAAAAAACAGGATGATGCATTTGAAATTGCTCTGTAAATTGTGATGTATTACAGGAATGTGATGTATAACAGACACGAGCCTCTGAAATTGGCCACAAAATACCTGGATGCTATTATGACTTAGAGAGCTTGCTCTGTGACCTTGGCCGGGTTTCTTGACCAGTCTGGATCTCTATTTTCTTATCTACAGAGGGAGCGCCCTTCTGAGGATTGAGATAAAAACAGAACGTAGAATTTTCTCTACATTTCTGCCTTTCCCATTTCCCCCGTCTAGCGATCCCCCCGTTTTACACGTCAGGCACAAATATCATAAATACCTCTGCTTACCTCACCTGTCCCTGCCATCATCAGATCTTAGCTGTTCTGTCACCAAACTACAGCTCTAAACCTCTCCAGTCCTTGCTGTCAGGGCCACCGCGCATCCCACCCAATCCACCATACTCTCTGGGCGG
>LNAC01000022.1:3886589-3919527 GCA_002007465.1 Ailurus styani
GGGGAGGGGGGGGATTGTAGCCATGACCTCCTACTGATCTTGCTCAGATCCTTTTACGCTTCGCCTATCCGCTGCCCACCACAAGCCAAAGTAACCCTTTTGTGTTATTTTTTAAGATTTTATTTATTTGAGAGAGAGAGACAGACAGAGAGAAAATGGGGGTGGAGGGGCAGAGAGAGAGGGAGAAGCAGGGTCCCCATTGGGCAGGGAGCCCTATATGGGGCTTGATTCCTAGACCCCAGGGATCATGACCTGAGCTGAAGGCAGACGCTTACCCGACTGAGCCACCCAGGCCCCCAACCCTTTTAAAAACCACAAATATACACATATCATTATTTTGCTTAAGACACTTCCGTAGCCACCCATTACCCTTAAAGTCAGTTGCTAGATTCTTCCCAGGGCCCTATGTGGCCTGAGTGTGGGCTGCCTCCCCAGCTGGGGCTTGGGCTGATCTCCGTTCTCACGCACCACACTTCAGCCACCTTGACCTTCTCGTAGTGCCTCTGAACGCCATTCTCCTTCCTGCCTTAAGACCTCTGTACAAGCTCTTCCCTCCGCCTAGAACATTTCCCCTCATGTTCTTCACCCGGTCACTCCTGTTCAGCCTTCAGGAGCCGGCTTCGCAGTCCTGTCCTCTGCAGAGCCTTCCCTCACTACCCTGGACTAGCCCAGGTCACCTTGTCGCGTGCTCGCAAATGTCCTTGTTCTCTTTCTCTGTCTCTGGCACAGCACCCTTTATTCAATCATACGTGTGAACATCTGCTTAACAGCTATTTGGCCCAGTGGACTATGAGTTCCATGGAGTCAGGGTCTAGTTTTATCTGTTTGCCGTGGCCTCTCCAGTGCCCAGGCCCTGGTGGGTATTCCGTAGATAGTTGCCCGGTGCTGGAAAAGGTGTCAGAGGAAAGCACCAAGCATGAAGGCTGAAATGAAGTCTACGTTCAGGCCATTGTTCTCTCTCCTCTCCCTCTGTGGCTCTTAGCCAAGCTGGGATCCCGGGCTGTCAGGGACAATGGTAGGTTATGTCACATCTCTTTCCAGGGTGGTTTTCTTGTGACATTCCTGGCATCTGGAGTGAGGAGGACAGCAGGCACGCCAGGAGCCTGGGGGAATGACTAACAGGAGCATCACATGCCTCTCCCCGACTTTCCTCTCTAGGATGTGGAGAGAAGCCGTCCATGTGCCGTTGAGACTACAGCTGGATCCCAGGGCTCAGTGGCTTGGCCACATGTCAGGGGGTGACTTAAAATGCTGAGATGAGTGCCTCCTAGGGAGGTACTAGGCCTGCAGCTTGGTATCCTGATTCTGTACCTCTCCGGGTGGATCCGGACTCCCAGCCCCCTGCATCAGAGTACAATGACCCCTTGAATTTGCATGGTTCCGTCACTTTCTTCAGCCTGCTGGAGTCTGGCAGACAAGCAGTTAATGGGATTAGGAGTCAATCAGCAACAAACTGTCCCAGATTGCTAGCGCATTGTCTTGATGTGTAAATCAAGCGAGAGAGAGAGAGAGAGAGAGAGAGAGAGAGAGAGAGAGAGAGTGTCAAGCCACCCATTGATAACAGAGACTAACCATGGGGGAAGAAAATAAAAAAACAAAAACCCTTACTCTGTTCACAGCCCCCTTCCTGAAATAATATCTGTTGCAAAAGCTAAATGGATGAAAAGAGGCCTCCCTTGAGGGAAAATGAAGTGCTTGATTTAATAACACAAGGACACCAAGCCTCCCAGGAGTACCTACTCTTCTGAGAGAAGAGCCACCCAGGAGGACCCAACTCACCACGGGCCTTTGCTGAACGGTCACATTCCCACAGCCCTCACAATCCACCTCTGACCTGCCCTGTCTCCCTGGCTTGCAGATGGCTTGCAACTCTCTACGGAAGCATGGTGCACGCATAGGGCAGCGCACTCGTGAGCGTCCATCCTGCTGAGTTCTCGTGGTGCGAGCACCTCTGCGTGACCAACGTCCAAGTCAGGAATGAGACCATCCTCCACACCAATGAAGCACCCACCGCCATGCTTATTCTCAGTTACTCCACCCTCCAAGTATAACCACTATCCTGACTCCTAACAGCATAGATTAGTTTGCCTGTTCTTGTACTTTTTTATCACAATAAGGTCATATGGCGCGTACACTTTTGTGAGAATTGCTCATACTCTTGAGATGGTTGTGGGCCATTCATTCTGGCTGTGACGTGGTCCTCTCCTGGACAGAACAGAGCACGGCTCATCTATCCAGTCTATACTCATGGTCGTTGTGGCATTTTCCAGGCTGTGGCTTTTAGACATAGCGCTGCTGTGAATCGTCTTCTACATGACTTTTGGTAAACGTATGCATACATTTCTTTCGGGTATATATACCTGGGAGTAAAATGACTATGTCATAGGGTAGCCATATGTTCAGCTTTAACAAATACTGCCAGTTTTCCAGAAAACAGTTGTACCAATTTACACTCCTACCAGCAGCATGTGAGAGTTCGGTTATTTTTTGTTATTCTTTTCTTTTTTAAATTATTCTCTAGTTATTTGTGGGTATATCCAAAAAGAGATAGTTACAGTTTCAAATACTCTAGTCCTTTATTCTTATGAATCATTAAACCATCCCCTAAATTATAATAGGGGATGAGTCTGACTCCTAAAATCGCACGGTAAGAACAGAATTTTATTTCCTCTCTCGCGAATTCTTGCTCATCCTTCATGATGCTATTCAAGTATCACCTCCTCTAACTTGAGAGTCAGCTGGGCGAGCCACCCCTCCTTTTTGGCTTCCGCCCCACCAGATGGCTCTCCCAGTCCTTCTCACTCATTTTGTAGGCACCTGTCTCCCCCATCAGTCTATCAGACAGTGGCATTCTTGAGGGGAGGTACTGTGTCTTAATCATCTCTGCATTCGGTAAGTAGTTAACACTGTATGGAGCACAGGGTAGGCTTTAGGGTAGGCTTTCAGAAAAATGTTGAATGAATGAATGACTCTTTCTACCTGTTGGTAAGTTTATTGAAGGCAGGGGTCAAGACTTCTCTTGTATCACCCCAAGGGATTAATTAGGCATGCAGTAGGCACTTAATAGAGGCTTGCTGCAATGAATTGGCTAGAATTACAAGCCAACAGCTCCAGTAACTCAAGGGAAAGACTCTTCTCGAAAACCACAAGAGCAAAGCTGGGCAGACAAGACTCCGGCTAGATTTTGGCAACATTTGGATTTTACTTCCTGCTGGCTTTTCTCCTATCACTCAAGAGGGAGAGTGAGGTGATTCAGACTCACTTCTCACCCACGCACAGAGCTGACTTTGCCCCACTTTCAGCCTGGCTCAGGCTCTGATCTCCCAAGATCTGAAGTTCAGGAGCCAGAGTTGCAGTGATGGAAATAAAGACCAACCCACCTCCTCCACCCCCGAGCCCTCAGGAGCAGATTCACAAGAGAGGGCCCTTGCATTGGCTCATACTGAGCCTGTCTCTCATCTGTCACATGTCATTCTCTAGAGCTAGAAAGCAGAGCATGGATCCTTGGTGGTCCTTCCTGGGCTTCAGATAGCTAACAGGGAAGCCATGACATCTCAGGCAGACTGAGACCCAATACTGACACCACGATTCTTGCCATTACCTAACTCCCAACACTGTGAGATGTCTGGTCCAAACCTCAGTGCCCACGATCCACTGAGGACTTGGAGAACAGCACATTTTCAATGCTCTAGTTAAGCTGGCATCAAACTTCTCATCAAGGGGGCTGTAAGCTCAGTGAAAAGAAAATGTGTAATGAAAGTTCAGTAGATATCTTGTCCCCATGTAAGAGGGGATTATTTCTACCAAAAATTTGATAGAAAGTAATTATGACCTGCTTTCCTCAAAGACAAAAATGGCCATTTCTGATCCTTACCTCCAGCAAGAAGCGAAATGATTTCTGTTAGGAGGACACACAGTAATAATAACAAACATAATTCTTTTTTTTTTTTATTTTTTTATTTTTTATTTTTTATTTTTTTTAAAGATTTTATTTATTCATTTGACACAGAGAGAGAGATTACAAGTAGGCAGAGGCAGGCAGAGAGAGAGAGAGAGGAGGAAGCAGGCTCCCCGCTGAGCAGGAAGCCCGATATGGGCCTCGATCCCAGGACCCTGGGATCATGACCTGAGCCGAAGGCAGCGGCTTTAACCCACTGAGCCACCCAGGCGCCCAACAAACATAATTCTTAATCTTTCTTAATGCTCAAAGGAATATTATAAGAAGATGTATTTTAATGCAACTAAAATAATAAATATTTTAAATGGTGGCCCAGGTGTCATAAGCAGGACTTTGTACCTGTGCAGAGGCCTATTCTGGCATGGAAATGCTGTGCATCCTTAGATAAGTCAACTCCCTTTCTGGGCCTCAGGTTCTGCATTTGTAAAATGGCCCCCTCCATATCTAATATGTTGAGAATGTACAAGGCTAAGTTTTTGCAGCTCTGTAACAGGAACTAACCATAATAAAATAACCACTGTTTGTTAAGTGTAAAGTATTACACTTAGACCCAAAGAAGCAAGGGCACATGTATTCATTCAACCTACATTTATGTATGCCTACTATGTGCTAGGCGCTGGGACACAGAAGTACAATCACTGACCCTGCCTGTAATGGGGCCAAGGTAGAGTAAGGATGACAGGCACTAACAAGATAGATACAAGAGTGCCCTGGGTACAGAGAGCCACACACTCTCTTGGGGTGACAGCAAAGGATTTTCAGAGGAGGGAACTTGAGTCGTCATGAAGGATGCATTGCTAGGAAGAGGAAGGAGAAAGAAAATGGATGTTTGTAGCTCCAACAGAGAACAGACACATCATGACTTCAGGGTTCCACATGGGAAAGCAAAGTACTCGTGGATTCCAGCCTACTCAAATGCCAGAATGAGCCAATGAGGTGATGTGCTTGCAGCAAGAAGACCCTCAGGGGGGCTCCGTCCAACTCTGTTGCATGCTGCCCAGCTGTGTCTTACCAGCCCCCAGACTTCGGTCCATTCCATCACCATCCCTGGATCTCAGGTTCTCATCTGTAAGGGCAGAGCTGGGCTGCGGTGGCCTGAAATCCCTGACTACCTGCTTCATCTCTAGACCCAAAAGGACAATGCATCAAGAGCTGTCCCAAGAAAAAAATGAGAACTTTGAAAGCTTGAAAGACTTGGCAGCTCTAAACCCACCAACAGAAATAATGAATGCCTCAACAAAATCACGTTTACAAAAAAAATACAGCCACAGAGCTCCTCCTTTGAAAGAAGTATGACTCAAAATTTACAAGAGAATTTGATAAAGAACCTGTTTTAGATGGTAGGAAGTGTCTGTTTAGAAGACGTCGATGTCCGATTTCACCACCACGCTTTCAGGGACATCAGGCTGGGACAGGTGTTGTGACACGGCAGAGGTCACCTCGGTGACTACTAGCTCTGCTTTTCAGTGCACCATGAAAGAAAGCCCCAGGCCCCCAGCCCAGGTCACCAAGGATTATTTGGCTTGAGGTTTCTGACTTGGTTTTGTCGTTTTCAACTTTGCCCCATAGTGTTTTTCCAAATCCTAACATTTATGTAGACCAGGGAAAGGGGATGGTCGGCACCCCACATCAACACGGGGGAAGCCCATACTCTTCCCCATCCACACTGCGATGCTCTCTAGTGTGATCGGCGGGTCCCTCACAGCCCAACAGGTAACCCTGGGCAGCGGCTGGCCCCCACCCCAGTGCGAGACACTGTGGGCCCTTGACAGAGGGAAAGCCGCACTGTCGGTACTGAGCACGCCCCAAACCACCCCTACCGCACGCACAGACTGTACTTCTTAAATTGTCGGTCCTTCGCACAGACTTCCTCCAGATCTGCGGGTGCCTGGATGTGACCATTCTTTGCAGAACTAGAATCACTTTCTCTCCCTAAAGATCAGCCTCCTGTGAAAGTGAGTATCTCTTTCCCTTTTAAATTTCAGAACAAAAGGCGTCTTGTTACGTCCCTTTTCCCACTCAGTGCGGCTATCCTGATACCTTCTGAGCCATGGGAGGCTCCCCCACGTGACGTCCAGGCCGCCCCTTGCACAGGCCCCCCGAGGAGCCTGAGCACTGGCTCACCTTCCTCACCGTGGTCAGAGAGACCCCTGCTAGAGCAGAGAAGGGAAATGAAAGCAAGTTCAGTCTTAGAAAGGCACCCTGCTATCTCTGTTTACTCTATTAATTAAAGTAATGAGGAAAAAACCAGAAGCAGAAGTTGAGGAAGCTCGTCCCCTAGAAAAGTTTGGCTTTACGACTGTGAAATGTAGACCAAATGGGACAGGGCAGTAGGGAGGGAGATCCACGCCTTTTGTCAACTCCTGGGAGTGGAAGAAAGCCAAGTGCACATGAGGACCTTATTCTGGTGCCAAATCCCCCCCTCACATCTCGGCGACAGGAGAAATCAGTTCCAGGCTAAAGCAGACTATGCGAAAACAGAGAGCTGGAGCCCAAACTCACACAGGAGAAGAGGGTTTGGGTCTCTACCTGAAAATGGGCATTTTTAGGAAGGGCTTGAAAGCCGAAAAATCCAAAGAGCCTGTCTGGAAATGGGAGGGAAGGGGAGTGGCATGACCCTCGAAGGGAAAGAGGAAGGCAACAGATTCACCTGCCCCGCAGTATTGCAGAGGGTCTACCCTGACCCAAGGCCCCTCCGGGGGCTGCCAGCTGCTGCCCCAACAATATTTGATCTCTGTGACGAATGTAAGACTCTGTACACATGCAACATGCAACCGGGGGCTTTTGCTGGAGGTTTTATTCCCAGAAACATCTCAATCTCTTCTCCCTCCCCCACCTACAAGTTCATGTTTGAGCGGATGTGCACACGCATGCACACACATGTCTCTGCATCCAAATCAGTTTCACAAAAATCAAAAGCCTAGCCAAAACGCCACCTCCTCCATGAAACCCTTTTGGATCTCCCTTGCTCAGAGAGTCCATTGACCTTCTATGATGTCTTAGAGCCATTTGTGAATGTGCTTTATCTCCCCATGAGCTTATAAACTCCTCCCATGCAAGACCCTTATCTTATTCATCTCTGATTCCTCACAGTGCCCACAGCACTACCTGGCCCAAAGGGGGTTCTTATAAATATCTGTTGAATTAATTATTCTCCTTAGCCAAAAGTCTTTGGGTGGAAAAGAACTAGGGTGTGTATGCAGTTTCTTATTGGGTGTCCCCTGTATGCAGGCCTTGGATAAAGCTCTGAAAATACAAAAGGAAAAACGTAGATTGGCCTTCATGGAGCTCAAGGACATAAAGGGGTATTGACATTGCAGTATGGTCAGTGAGGAATGGCAAAGGGATCAGTCACCCAATCTGGAGCAGAGGCCACCCAGAAGAGCATTTTAGAGGGGTGACCTTGGGGTTCCACCATCAGAGCTCATATGAACCCTTCCTGGAAGCGGGAGGAATGACTCGCAACAAGCCCCATCCTCTGACCGGGCATGGAGACCACAGCACTCCAAAGGAACCAGCTCTCTGGTACGGATGGAGGGCAAAGGCAGAAGAAACGCAGGAGAGCATCTGAACTTCTTGGGGGCTTGATTAATTGCTTTAATTAGCCAGCCTGTAACCATTAAGGCAAGTGGCATGGATGATAATGATGCAAGAATGGGACCCAAGATTAGGTATGAACAACTGCAGTCCTGGACCCAGTGGCTGGGCCCTGCTCTCTGAAGCTGGTCCTGGAGCCAGAGAAGAGAAATATGCAGGGCGTGATCAAAGGCAGGCCAGTGCTGATTAGCACCGAACGTCTTACCTGGTCAGCACCAGCTCCCAGGGCGAATGAAGTGCTTACAAAATGAATGCGTGCCTGGAAAATCTCCAAAGTGGATCTTATTCTTACCCAAATGTTACCCGGTATTTTAATTAACCTGGGCTTATTGTTCTAATTACTTGAGTTTTATACCGTGAATTGCTGTTTGGGACCAGTGACGATCAGTAAACACAATTACCGTGTATATTTCCAGCAGAGCTGTGCCCTTAAAATTTTATTTAAAAAATAATAATTAGCAACATAGATCTTTAATTTCTAGTTCACTGGGGCTAACAGACTGAGTAGGATGGAAAGAAAAGCTTTCTTAGAATATCAAGATCTGGTCTTAATAGCCTCCTAGCATCCGATACCTTAATGGGCTTATTGCACTTTGAGAAATATTAGGTACAAAAGTTAGGGCTGCAAAACTGCCACAATATATCACCGAGTGAGAAAAAAAATAACACATAACAGAATGTAGGTAACAATAGCATTTTTTAATAATAAGAAAAACACTGCGTGAATGTGTGTTTGAGTGCATGTGCTTAAAATATATACAGAAGGAGATATATATATATTGCACCAATCTGTTAATGCTGGTTAGTTACCCTTGGAGAGCAGGACTGGANGGAAGGAGATATATATATATATATATTGCACCAATCTGTTAATGCTGGTTAGTTACCCTTGGAGAGCAGGACTGGAGGCACTAGGGAGGTAGGAGGGACTCTCCGTTTTTATTTTATACGGTTCAGTGTTGACATTGGAATATTATGATAGAAGTGTTACCTTTGCAATTAACATATTTTGTAAAATCTGAAAATCGCCACTTCTTGAATGAGCCAAGGGCGTGGAGGCACAAAAAGCAGGTGCAGGGAGCCCAGGGACACAGGGAAGCTGCAGTTATTCCCTCCCTGTGGTCCTGGAGCCCCCTCTTTGGTTGTCACAGTGGCCTCTCATAGAACCTGGATCTTCTGCCTCCCTGACTTCGGCTTCTGGATCCTGCTCCGACATCTTGCAATCCCTTCTTAGCTTCTCCATCCTTTCTCTGGGGACACATGCTGGGTCTCTCACCCCTAGCCCATTTCTGTCTTCACCCTTGGACTCCATCTTNTCTTCTGCCTCCCTGACTTCTGCTTCTGGATCCTGCTCCGACATCTCGCAATCCCTTCTTAGCTTCTCCATCCTTTCTCTTGGGACACATGCTGGGTCTCTCACCCCTAGCCCATTTCTGTCTTCACCCTTGGACTCCATCTTGGTGTTTTCTATGATCTTCCAGCGTGAGACTTTTGTAAGCATCTTGCCTCCACCTGGTCACGATCCAGCAGGCCATGCCCTCACCACCTCCTCCGGTGCCAGGAGTCCTCCCTGGGGGCTCCTTACCCAGTCTAGTGTTTAATCATACATACTTTTGATTGAACATGACCTTGAAACATAAGCTAATTACAGATTTTTAGGGTTCAACTAAAGCAAATGAACCTTACCAGGGCAGAAGAGAAACTGGGGGTGGGGGGTCAGACTTGAGAAATACTACTTCCAATGGGCTACCTTCCTGAGATTCCTAAGGATGGTTCTTATTTGCTTGATTTTTACCTTATGTTCCATATTGGGATCTAACCCTGGCCTAAGAAGTAAATTCCCAAGAGCTACATTTAATGAGATACACCTGAAATGGAAAAAGGGTTAAATGTCACTCTGCCCTCCCTTTGTTGGAAGGGTGATACTGTGTGCAGAGGTCCTCCCTTATTCATTCACCCAGAATGTACTGGTTCATTCTTAGAAAGCATTCTTCCCCCCACCCCCACTATGGGCAGGTGGTACACACTTAAGATGCTGAGGTAAAGTAGAAAGAGTCCCTGCTAGGGACGCCTGAGTGGCTTAGTCGGTTAAAGGTCCACCTTCGGCTCAGGTCATGATCCCAAGGTCCTGAGATCGAGCCCTGGGTCAGGCTTCCTGCTCAAGGGGAACCTGCTTCTCCCTCTCCTCCCAGCTCAGTGCTCTCTCTCTCTCTCTCTCTCTCTCTCTCTCTCTCTCTCTCTCTAATAAATAAATAAAATCTTTAAAAAGAAAAAGAAAGAAAGAAAGAAAGGGTGCCTGCTTTCAAAGAGCTCCAAGTCCACCACGTGAACCGATGTGGGGGTTGCGGAAGCGGGGGAGAAGGATGCTCCAGGCAGAGGGAGAAGCTGGTGCAAAGACATTATGGATCCCAGGACAGGGCAATAGTTTCAGATGCCTGGAGCTTGGACTGGGTGTTGGAGAGTGGTGGCTGGGGACAGCGGGTCCCAGGTTGAAGGGCCCTGAAGGCCTGGCCAAGGAATCTGCTCCGTACTTTGCAGATAGCTGAGGGACTTCTTGAGACTATTAAGCGGAGGACAGGCATGGTCTATGTTTGAGAGCCACCTCTCTGGTGCCAATAGAGAAAATTAGAAAGTCTGACAGAGTAAAGCTGAAAGTGAATTACCTCATTAGCTTGGATGTTCCCAGAAAAATCCGCCTCGGGTTAGATTCTCAGAGAGGGAAGGGGAAGAAAACCGGTCTAAATCATGAAGCACTTCCTCGGTGCCAGACTCCAAGCTGGGTGTCGGACACCTGTCTGCTCTCCCAGAGCACAGAACGGCCCCACGGGAGGAGGATCATTGTGGACACAGCGTTCCTGGTGTTGCTCGGGGCCTCAAGTATTAGGTGCAATGTCATAAATGCCCCAGGGCTTTGTGATGAATTCCTTTGGAAATGTAATGCCAAGGAAAGATTTTCTTTCTTAGAATCATGTGTTTTCTCAGAAGATGAGAATCATTTAATCCATTCTTTTCTCCTCTTGGCTTGTTATCAGGAAGCTCCAAACTCAGCCTTAAACTCAGTGGCTATCTCAGCCAAAGTAATTATAGTATATGCTTTCTCGACCTTTTATATACTTTGGTAGAATTTTCTATTTTGTTGTATCCATATATGTTGTTTTAAGATACCTCAAAGCATCCTGGAATACAAAAGGAGAATATAGAACGATACAAAATGTGCTTTATACCTGATCTGGTTTTTCTTTTGACCTTTACTCTAAACAGATCTCAGAATAATTGCTATAGTGGGTAAGGCCCACGATTCCTCTTTCCCTGGGTTCCATTCCTGATGCACGCGCGGCAGCATTGCTCTCCATCATGACATTCTGCAAGTTTCGGCTGTTTACTCTATGTGTTTAATTGTTCGTTTAGTATCCACTAGGTATCAGACATTGTGTGGTTACATACTTTATCACATTTAATCTCTCTAACATTCAAGGTAGTTACCATTACCCCCATTGTACAGGTGGGGAAACTGAGGCACAGAGCACTTAAATGACTAGCCTGGGGTCACACAGATAGTAAGGAACAGAAATGAGATTTAAATTGAGGTCTCTTTGATACCAAAGCCTGTTTACTTTTCCCTCTGCTGTAGGAGGTCCGATTTGACGTAATCCTTTTGTGATCACACAAGATTGTATGTCTCCTGCAACCTCCACGTCTCCCTATCTGATTAGCTCCCCTAATTAATAAAAAGAAAAAAAAGAAGAAGAAGAAAGATTTGGTCCAGGCTTCATAGATAGGACTAAACATCCAGACTGGCTATTTTCCTGACCTGAAGCAAATGCTTTCAAAGCATAAAAATAGAATCTCTCTTTTCCATTTATCTTTGTCCTTAAGAATCACAGAGCGGAGAATATGTCAGACCCCCCGACTTGTCTATCTCTGTTAAAAAAAAAAAAATTGAAATCTTTTCCACCAAGCTCTTCTGCTTTTTATGAAGCCCAGTAATGAAAACTCAATGTGCAAATCCTAACATCAAACGCATGTTACATAATAAAACCCCGCCTCCCAGCCCTCTCCAGAAGGCCAGATTTCAGTGACACTATTTCAAAGCTGAAGTAGTAGAAATTCTTCTGTACCCTCATGGCCATTTTACTCTCTCCCTGTCCACCTGGGGGCAGAACTGTAGGCTCTTATTTGGAATCCACATCTCAAAGAGTCCAGGTTTCTGGAACTATATCTGCTCAGCCAAAAAGGAATGTGTCCTTGGGAAAGCCCAGCAGTGGCGGATAACACTGTGCCTAGAGTCGCCTGCCCCCCTCCCGATCCCTCCCCTGCCCCTCCCCAATGGTTGGGATGCAAAGAAAGAGAAAGGAAGAAGAAGGAAATTAATACTACTGTGTCCAAAACAGTGCTCGCTCCATTAATCCTCACCAGAGCCTTTCAGCAAGCTTCCGGTGAGGAGACTGAAGGTCCGTGAGAGGACACGGTCCAACGTCATGACAACTGGCAAACACCAGGGCCACAGAGCGAAGCCAGCATCTAGCTTCAGAGCTCGTTGCCTTTCCTCTTCATGACACTGCCACCCACATCTAACCATAGATGAAGCAAAGCCTGAATAATCCACAAAGAAAAACAGGTCTTCAATGAGAGAAGTCTGCACAGGAAGGGGTCACCAAGGACAGCTGTCTCCATCTTCTGTTTGCCAAAGTCCTACTAGCAATTCCTCCTCAGAAACTCCTGGGCCCGACCAGTCTCTGCCACCATCCCATCTGGTGTCTCAGGATGGTTCTCTTCCTCGTAGATATTCTGACCCATATGGAGGCAAGTCCCTAGATTCAGCCAGGAAACAATTGGAATACTTCAAACAGCATATGTAATAAGCAAGTGCAAGAGAGAAAATATGAGAGCAGAGAATCCATCAGCTTCACAGGGAAGGGATTTCTTAACAATTGTCACATAGGAGATTTCCCATCCAGGTATCCCCGTGTCACAATAACTCGAAGGGTTTGAGCTCTGGACTTTGTGAAGAAAACCCAGGGATTTGTTGAGAATGATGAAGTCTATACTCTTGTGATGAAAAAGGTATATATTTACTGACAAAATTATTTATAAGAAACATCTGTACAGTGGATTATGAGGCCGGATGATAAAACAAGCAAGAACTCAAAGAATAAGGATAACCGTTCACCATCGTGGTCAAGGAAACGTTCTGTGTCCTGTCGGGATTCCTCCACAAGTGCGTGAGGCTGTTCTTGGGACACGCTGCTTTGGCTTGGCTGAGGTTCACTTTAGATCCTCGTCTACCAATAATGGAAAGTCCCGAGATTCTGCTTCTTGTTCTCCACCGATTCTTCCTAGCGATCTTTGCGTATATATTTACTTCTCCCCAAAATGCTAAGAATCCATAGCCCTTGCTGCTCACTGCCTTTCTTCTTCATAGGGAGGCAAGGAGAGCCTGATGCACTAGATTTTGCTGACCTAAGTGTTCTGTGTCTGGGTCTTTTCTGATGTCTGCCATGCTATTCCATGTGTAGGCTCCATGATGTTTTCTCTATGGTGCGCTGGGAAAATCGTCATATACTACATTTGTCAGGAAAGCCATTTCCTACCTGGAAGCTCATGATGAGATGGAATTCCCCCATTAGGTAGAAACTCAGACACCATGACACTTCCTATTTAGCACCATTAAAAGTTCTCCTAACAGCACAGTTCAGAACATTGCCATTTAAGATCAGCTACCATTCAAAGCTATTACACATCAGGCACTGGTTTTTTGTTTTGTTTTGTTTTGTTTTTGTTTTTTTAAAGATTTTTATTTATTTATTTCACAGAGGGAGAGAGATCACAAGGAGGCAGAGAGGCAGGCAGAGAGAGAGGGGGAAGCAGCCTCCCAGCTGAGCAGGGAGCCCGATGCGGGCCTCGATCCCAGGACCCTGAGATCATGACCTGAGCCGAAAGCAGAGGCTTTAACNTAACATTGCCATTTAAGATCAGCTACCATTCAAAGCTATTACACATCAGGCACTGGTTTTTAACAGGTTACACATGCTATTCTCATTTGATTAAATTTTCACAGAAATCTACAATGCCATTGTTAGTTCCACATTAGAGATGAAGAAGCAACAAGTTGGAGAGATAGTATGGCTCACCCAATGTCACATACGTAATCGATTACAGAGTTGATATTCAAACCTGGGTCTTCCACTGCCCCCTCTGTGCTTGACATCAGTCCCGAAGACCACTGTGGGGATTGAACCTTATTCTGAAGGCCAAGAGGATTCCCCCCAAAAGGTCTAGAGAGGACTAGTGGAATGCTCTGCTCTGCCATCAGCATGGGAAACAGATACATGTAGCAGGATTCCAGAAAATGGGAGTTAGAGCAAGAAGTCAAGTATGATGCCTGGGTTTCTGATGTGGGTGGCTTGGGGGGAAGGTAAAGCCATCTGCTGAGGTGAGCAACTTAAAGGGAAGATGTTTGGGTGGGGGAAAAAAAAAAGGTGAGGAAGTCAATGTTAGCCACGCTGAATTTCAGGTGTCTGAAGAGCACTGACTGGGCATACAAAAGGAACTGCATACACAGACCTAGAACTCAGAAGCAAGATCTGCCAGAAGTTGTATGTTTGGAAGTCATTACTTCATCCATGAGTTGAAGCTAGGAGAGTATGCGGTTGTCCAATGGAAGCATATGGAATAAGATGGGTTGAAGGGGATAAAGGAAAGCCTAGATATGGAGCTATGGCAGGGAAGTGTCTCCTTTCTGTGTTCAGTGAAAACTTCCAGCTCTCCTCTTGGTCTCTGGGCTGTCTACCACCTTGCTCCAACTTGCATTTCACAGTTCTAATAGAGTTGAGCTCCCCAGGCATGGATGAGAAGAAATTCTCCCTCCAGCTCCCAAACTCCTAGATTCTCTGCTTGTAGCAGGACAAACAGAATACACGATGACTCAGCAGTTTCCCGCTGCAAGATAAATGCGCGCTCAGTGATGGGGATGTCTGCATTTCCCCGTGCTATTGTCATCTCCTTTGTGCAAACACACCCCACACACACACANCATCTCCTTTGTGCAAACACCCCCCCCACACACACACAATGGCCACAAGCAACACTGTCTCGGGAGTCAAACAGACCTGGATTCGAACCTCGGGTTTAATTTGTAACCTCAAGCAAGTTATTTCAATTCCAAGTGTCAGTTCTCCTATCTATGAAATGGGCTAATCCTCCCCAGAGACCTAGAAGCATGGTTGAAAAGATCAGGTGAGCTGTAAGGCAGCCTCTGAGCCCAGCTAAGGAAGGGCTGCCTCCCCAATCTCAAATGGAGCCAGAATCATGCAGAGATTCTGAGCTTCATACCACTCCTCCCAAGTCTTTTGAACCCAGAGTGAGTTCTGACAGTTCTGTGTTTACCCATCTGCCTCTCTAACCAGAGGCTGGAAAATCAGGCTCTGTGATTCCCAAGAAAGCTCTAGCTCTTGGACCAGATTAGTAATGCTAAGACAAAAATGCAACATTCCTTTTTATTCATATATAAAAGGATAAGAAAAGTTTTTCTCCCAGCCCTCAAGCAATCTTGTGTACAAACATCATTGAAATCAGCAGGTGTACGTTCCAAGAGAAGACTGTGTCTCTTGGACTCTTGAATAGTTTTTCCCTTCTGGAAAAACATAAAAAGAGAAAACAGCAGAAGATACAAAGTAAGGATCAAACCCACGTACAACCAGTGTCCAACTTCTTCAGAGGCATTTTTCACATAGGTTCTAAGCCTGAGGATGAAAGTACAGGCTGTTCTCCCCAATCATCTCAAGTCTCTAACCTCTGTCTTTGTTGATGCACATTCATCACCTGAATTAAAGAGGCAATGTTAGCACTCAGGATTGCTCTGAAGGAGAGACAGGGGCATCTCTACTCTAAGGTTAATGATGAGCTCGGGTGTATACACGTCTTAGAGAAACACAAATCCTAGAGATTATCTGGCCTAACTGTGTCATCTTAAAGATGAAGGACCTATTCCAGAGAGGAAGAGCGACTTTCCTAAAGCCACAGGATAAATCAGTGGCAGATTTGGGACACAAATGAAAAGCTTGTGTTCCTGAGTACCACTGTCATTCCAAGCACCACCTGCTTCCCCGGAGCATAAATATCATGTCTTACCACCACAGATTGGACATACAAGTGGATATCACAAGAGTTAAGATATGTCACAGGTTTAAAAACATCCAGGCTTCAGTGGACAACCATCAAAAAATGGTATTGCAATAATATAGAGTATTACTATAAGGCAATATAAGATACTCTAATAGTAATATAATATACTCTAATTAGAAAAATAAGCCTTAATAAGTGAGTATAATACTGTAGTAGTATTATTCTGTTACTCAATTTTGGAAAAACTTTTGATTGATAAAGGCATCATCTTACTCGACTCCATAGAGCGGAGAGGAGTGATGGAGTTCTAGGAGCAAACATCCTCCAGGGATGGGGATTCTTCACCAATTCTTTATTTAGTACCTACTGCACGCCAAGCATGTGCTCAACTTTGAAATTACCATCAAGGATAAAATGTTCCCTAAGATCTTATGGCCTTGTGGGAGAACAGATACAGGAGCGTACATTGGTATGTGAAGTGATTTGTGTCAATAGAAGTCAACATAATGATTTTGAGCATTGTACTCAAATGTTGGATGTGGAGCGTGCACTTTGGTTTGTGTAGTCAGTGGTGCCATCCTTTGGGGTAAGAGGAGGGAGGAGAGGATGCACTGAGGGGAACAGAGGAGGAAGGGTGATAGCAGTGGCGGCGAAGGTGGTGATGGTGGTAGAGGAGGAGGAGGAGGAGGAAGATGATGATTTCAGTTTGGGACATTCTACATTCAAGCAGCCCAGGAGACCTCTAAGTTACAGGGATGGTGTCAGGTGAACCAGTTCAGGCTCACTTCTTATGGGATTTCCTCTCTGCCAGTACTCTAGCTCACAGCTCCTCTGTTCTACCATTTACATCCTGTATTTAAAAAATGCATTGAAATATATATTCCACAGATGTCTCTTTTTTGTCTTTGAAAGTATATTTTTTCTTGTTTGGTTTTTTTTTAAAACCATTAATTTGATGGATTTTATGGAGGTAAAAGATACATGTCTGCAGACAATCCACCATATTTAACCAGGAGTTTCAAAAGTCAATATCTGAGCAGTAAGATAAGTAAGAGGGAAAAGAGGAAGGGAAGGAGCAAGGTGAGGAAGAAGAAAAGAAAGAGACAATGGTGGAAAGAGAACTGAGAGAAGCTCTAAGATGTAGCTATGGAACCGGGAGGCAGTGGCAATGGAAGACAGTCGCGCCACTTCATTGTCGCTCGTCGCAACATGGTGAGAATCTGTCAGCCCCAAATCAGTGGGATCCTTTCAACATACACAGTCCATGGCTACCATAATGCCAAGCTCCCCCATGGCTCAATCAACTCAGACCATGTCTGTTTGATAAAGGACATGGAGTTATCACTGAATGGGTTGACCGGTTCACTGAAGCTACCTACTCAATCTTGTTATTTTTCCTACTAAAAAGAATGGCTCTTAAATTATGTAGATGATTCATAATGTCTTGGATGTGTAGGTGGCACGGCCTTTTACCAGAAATAGACCAGCTCAATCAAGTTCTTTGGTATCATATAGGGTAATCTCTCCATGGATTAAAATTGCTCCATTTATTTCTTCTATCCTCCTACCTTCCTTTCTTTTTCCATTCATCATCATTCATTTGCTCATTCAACAATACGGAATTATTGGATATCTACAGTATGCCAGCTCTTGGGCAAGGCTCCATAACTAGGGTTTGGTTCATAATCATGAGGTGGGTGGGGCTGGCTACAGGCCATACCAGGAGAGGTGTTAAAATAAGGCAGCCCAGCAAGGGACTGGAAATCACAAAGGAAGGGAATTCCAAGATCAAATCCAAATTTGGCAAGAGAAGATATAGAAGAAAAAGTAAGGATCATAAAAAGCAGAAAATCCCATGAGCAGGATGCAACATACCCACTGTCTTGAATCCAGGCCTCGAATGATGGGAAGGGCATGCCTCCTCTTAGAGAAGGGGAGGAGATAAATGAAGTAAAGGAACCATGCATGCATGGTTGTCAAGATTTGAGGAAACACTGTCTCATTAAAAGGAAACATACATTTAGAGATTTCTTAAATGATAAGTCAAAAGCCACTGAATCCCTCCTTCTCCAATTAGCTTGATTCTCTACCCCAGCAAAGAAATCCCTCTTATTAAAGCTAAAGTGTGTTTTTTTAAGATTTCCTGTCTTTTTGGTCTCTTTAGCATTTTAAAGGACATTTGCACGCTTGTTACCTATCTGACTTCCACTTCATCACCTTGGCATCTGATTAATTGTTACTATTTTCATTAAGGAGTCTCATGTTGATTTTTCTTGCTCTGCGTCTCTCACACATATCCCTTAATTATTCTTTTCCATGGGAATATTCCTTGGCAATATTGCTTTCCAATCCTGCCATTACCACCGTGCTGAGGCTCTCATCAACTCAAGCAGAGAGGATTGCAGTTGTCTCCCTGTCTCCTCTGCTTCCCACCTCCAATTCCTTCTCCTACCTGTTGAGAAACTAATTTTCTAAAAGCTCCATGTTATTTATATTCCCCCGCTCAAATTTCCTGCAAACGAAACTAAAAACAAAACAAAGTTCTCCTCATTACCTAAATAATAAAGTGCACATANTGCTCAAATTTCCTGCAAACGAAACAAAAAACAAAACAAAGTTCTCCTCATTACCTAAATAATAAAGTGCACATGCACATACATACACACACACACACCAATATGCAAACGAAACTAAAAACAAAACAAAGTTCTCCTCATTACCTAAATAATAAAGTGCACATACACATACACACACACACACACACACCAATATGCAAACGAAACAAAAAACAAAACAAAGTTCTCCTCATTACCTAAATAATAAAGTACACATACACATACACACACACACACACACACACCGATATGGTTTCAAGCCTTCTTTTTGCCTAACCTATGTTTACTCGCCTTCATGTACAGAGAATCTCCTCTTCTCAGCCGTTGTTCACAGACCTGAGCTACCAAATATATAGGAATGAAGCCCTTACAGAGACTTTATTTTCTTAATATTTTCTCAATATTTTCCAAGTATTCTTATTTCCTCTGCCTTGAACTCCATCTCTTTCTCCCTCCGTTAGACACTGTACTAAGGGAAGGAAGGAATACTTACGGGGAGTCCCTGGCTGTGCGACTTTGGACAAGTCACTGACTTTCTCTGGGGCACGGTTTCCTTTTCTATAAATTAGGACAAGGAGATTGGACCAGTGGATCACTAAAGAGCTTCCAGCTCCCACCTGAGGTGAAGTCCACCCTGGAGTCTCCCTCACCCGCCCTTCCCAAGGCGACTGTCCTTGATAGGGGCAGTCACATCACGGCTTGGAGAATGAGGGTAGCGGGACTCAGGGTACAACATATCTAGAACTGCATTTGTGCTACAAGCATGAAAGCTATAGCTGACAGATCCATAAATGGCTCTTCTATTTCAGAAGGCAATGATACAAATTAGAATGTCTGCCTTAGTTACCTCTGTCCAACAAAAGTGCTAGCATTGTATATGGGCACCAGACTTTCCCAGAACTTACAAGCCACACCAGAACATGAGTCTGCAGGCAGGTTAATGTGCTGGAAGAGTGCAAGCCTCAGCCTGGAGACAAAAAGAGTAAATGAATGGATAACTCCTAGATATATAAGATATTCACAGGATGTTTATATTTTCAGAGTATTTCACATACATCATGGCACTTGACCTTCACAAGAAGCAATTGGGGAAAGCAAGTGAGCAACAAATAGTATTGATGTCTACTATGTGCCAGGCCCTGTTGAGGGTGTATAAGATATACCAGTGGACAAGCTCAAGATCCTTTCCTTCATGGAACTGACATCCTAGCAGAGCAGAATCTGTTGTGCTGAAATGAATGGAAAATCCTAAAAAAAGGAGTTAATAACCATTGCACGATTATGGGATAAGTACACTGGCAAAAGTTTGATAGTTAACGATAGCAACTACCATTTATTATTCAGCAAATATTTACTGAGTGCTTACTATATGCCAAGTTCTGGGCTAAATGCTTTATATATGTTGTTTTATTTAATCGTTATGCTAACCCTGCAAAGCAGATATTATTATCTCTATTTTTCAAATGAGGAAATTAAGACTCAGAGAGTTTAAGGAACCTTCCCAACTTCCCCTAGCTGGCTTGCATTGGAGCAGAGTGGAGACAATGGTTAGTCCTGTTTGCAGGAACAGGGGAAAGCTGCAGGGAGGGGAATGTTGAGCAGGGTCTCAAAACTGAGTACATGTTCACCAAGCAAAAAAAAAAAAAAAAAAAAGGAGGGGTTGTAGATAGGCCAGGGTGAGAAGGGTATTAAAGGCTTTCCCAGAACTTTCTAGAATGTGTTATAGAATGAAATAGAAAATATCTATACACCACATTGGGGCAAATGGACAAGGATGCAGTCTTGAGCAGCCCCTGAGATTCCTGCTGCCCCAAGCCTATCCTGTGACCCCAAAATACCTGCACCTCCTATACCCCACTGTGTGACACAACACACAAACTGTGAAGATCTGCGATAAGCAGGAGGGATTCATTGAAGGATTTTAAGCTCAGAATGGCATGGTGGAGATTGGGTTGGAGAGGAAGGAAGTCAGAGGCAAGGGATCCAGTTAAAGCTGTAATGGGAGGGTAAGCTGTATGCTGTAGACCAGGAGGGCCCAAACAAAGGTAGCTGCCCCGAGAATGGGTCACAGACCATGGGCTTGAGAATGATTGAGGAGGGCAGCACCGACAGCCTCAGGTGATGGATGGGATGTGATGGGAGTGATGGCTTAGTTGAGGATAATTCCAAGATTTCTAGGTTGAAAAGGAACTTAGAATTCAAGACTGAAATGTCACTTCCCATGAGTAAAATTATGGTTCCAAATTTAAAAGGATATATTGTCAATACCTTACAAAGCAGTGCAGACATTTCACATTTCTTTGTATCAATCAATGAGTGAATATGCAAAAGGGAAGAACAAACATAGTGATGCACACATGCACTAGTGCACACACACACACACACACACACACACACACACACACGACCCTCCAAAGGGAAGTCTGCATTCAGAAAGCAAGTACATGAGCTGCATCCGTGGAGATATTCTGATTTCTGACACTCCTTGGTAAGTTGGAATTCTGCTATTCCTATTCTTGTCACCTATTGCACAAGACTTCCAAGTCCTACAGAACAAAACCCTGAAATGTTTCTGATGGAGGCATGAGCGTTAGAACTGTCTTCTCAAATAGAATTCTATTTCTCCTTTATTGTTTCTTCCTCCAGGGGCGGAAAAATGTGGTAAAAACTGGTCTGTCATTGTTTTTAGTTGAAGAAACAGAAAAGAGATAGAAACGTTTAAATACCACAAAACTCCCTTTTATAGAACAACTAAACACCCACAACACAGCCCAACTGGCAGCAGCGTAATCAGTTTGGAATGGTAAGCCACGTGCCAGTCCCTGTTTGGCCATCAAGCAAATGACAACAAGGAAGCTTCTGTTCCAGGTGATGGCTGAAACAATGAGCCAGAGAGAGTGAAAACCTTTGCTATCCATACTCTCTCTCCTAAAGACATCAGTCATTTTTCTGAATAGCCAACATTTCCAAGAGTTAAGGATTTATTTTCTCCTTTAAGAACCACAACTTTCTTTTTTTTTTAATGGAACACTTTGGCTAAAATTCCTTCTGAAATATATGCCAGCCTTTCCTATATTCTTATACAAATTATACAAAACAAAATGTGATCGTGGTGATGCAAGGCTATCATTTTAAGTTCCAACTATTATTTTGGGCTAAAAGACTCAGGACTATTTGAGATGTGTGGAGTTTGCCCAACATTAAATGGCATCATTTTTTTTAGTCCTTTGATCTGTTTTTATAGTTGTTTCTGTCGCCTTGGCTATACATTCAGGCTATTAGTACTCTTGAATCTCAAGCCTCCATGTTTCTTTTCATAACACGTACTACTTTTATTCTGCTGAGAGCCTGAAAAACAATACCCAAGGATGTTACCAAGATTGTATGTAAAGTAAGAGTAATCAGGCTCCATAAAGGAAAAGGGCTCACTCATGCTTCAACAATGTGGTAGTGTCTTTAGTGCCTAAAAGACTGTAGAGTATAATGGCCAGAGGAGGGGGCAGTGCCAGGCATAGACAGGATTTGACTTCAGCAAAACCTGACTTTGACCTTCAGTAATTCACTTGCTATTTCCCAGCCTCATATTCCCCCATGGCACAAATAGAAATAATAATATCTATCTACTTCACTCAGATGACTGTGGGGATTAAATGAGATAATGCATACAAAGTTCCGAGGCCTACCACATTACTAGTCTCAATTAATTAAGGCTATTATTATTATGATGGATATTATGACATGCATTGTGACTGCTCAAACTGCTCAAATGTATTCTTCCTTATACACTTCTTATACACTGCACTGCCTCTCACCTAGAAATTAGAGTTTTATGGATCTTAAGACCCAGCAGAATTCCAAACATAGTTAAAGATGAAAGCATGATTGTCGTTGGGGGAAATGCTCAAGCCCTTCACACTGTTCAGATCGAGCCAGAGTCGAATGCATCAAACCAAGTTGTCCAGCCAGGAGTTTAATCAAATGTCAGAGTAAAGTCATCAAGCTGAGACTGGGAACAGTTGATGGAGACACAGCAAGCCCAAAGGACACAAGGGAAGTAACACCGTAGAGGCAATCCTTGCCCAAAGATCTCTCCTTTATCGGGGACAGTTTAGCTTCTGAGATAGTTTTTATTATGGGTCACTATTTGGTCACAGAACATCTATTACTAAGTTGTCACTGGGACTGAGACCAAGGTGGAGGTCCAGAGGAGCCTCATAATGCAGAGACAGGGGGACCCAGGAGTCAGAAGCCATGAGGACAGTGCCAGATAGGGCCGGGTGCTCACTGGTGAGCACCAGAGTAGGGAGCTGAGGTTGTCCAAGAGTTCCAGGGCCCCAGTGCCCAAAACCTAGTGATACCACTTTCTAGAAAGAGAAAACTTTCTGTTTCCCCTATGCCTTTTTTCCAAGCTTGGCTCTGGCAAGCTTGCTTGGGTTTAGTTTGTCTGAAATCTATGTAACCTTACCAAAAAAAAACTAATTTGTTAGTAAACCCTGTCTCTCTTAGTTCCCCTCTGACCATTTTTCATGTGTGAAGAGATGTTTCATGTGTGAAGAGGTGGATGTCCCCTTTGTGTCCAGATCTTGTTATTCAACACTATTTCATATCTAACTCAGCACATTGGCATCCTTGGCCTCATCTTTTTTTTTTTTTTTTTTTAATGACATCGTTTTCCAAAGACATAGGATCACCATAGTTTGGCCATTCTCCTTATTGTTGGGCATGTAAACTTTTCTTTTCTTTTCTTTTAAGATTTTATTTATTTATTTGACAGAGAGAGAGAGAGAGAGAGAGAGGTCACAAGTAGGCAGAGAGGCAGGCAGAGAGAGAGGAGGAAGCAGCTCCCTGCTCAGCAGGGATCCCAATGTGGGGCTCGATCCCAGGACTCTGAGATCATGACCCGAGCCAAAGGCAGAGGCTTTAACCCACTGAGCCACCCAAGCGCCCCTGTAAACTTTTGTTAATTTTATTTGTTTGTTTGTTTGTTTGTTTTCCATCATGAAAATCCTCACTGTGAATACCTTTGTACTTTTTCTTTGCTTTTGGGTTATTTCCTTAGGGAATCTACTAGGGTGTGGGATTGCCAGCTAAAAGAGTATGAACTGTTTCCTGGCTCTTATTACACATCAAGCTTATGAACTTGCCTTCATAACTCCAAGCACTTTCAGAAAACTGTTTTGAATCTAATGTTGTGTGTTAGTGCTGTAGGCTGCTGAGAAATATTAAGTGAGTAAGTTTAAACACTGTTGGGCGAAAGAAATATTGATTAGAAAGGAGAAAGCAAGGCTGAGGTCCGGAAGGAAGGAAGGAAGGAAGGAAGGAAGGAAGGAAGGAAGGAAGGAAGAAAGGAAGGAAGGATGGAAGGAAGGATGGAAGGAAGGAAAGAAGGAAGGAGGAAAGAGGGAAGGAGACAGGCAGATAGGCTGAAAACCCATAGTTTGTAAAGGTGAGTTCCTACTTTGTGGCCATGTGGTGGCTCTTCCTATGAGAGAGGAAGTATTTTGTGTGGCCTTCTCTAACTTGCCTTGCCTAGCGTGACACTTATACCCATGGGTGCTTCCCTAAACCTTTCCCAATCACTAGGCTTGTATAGTTTTGGCTCTGCCCATGATGGTATCACAGAAGCTAGGAAGAGCATAGGTCCAGATGCACAGCAGGGACTGAGAACCTAGCTTCTGTTTTCACTTCCTTCATCTCCCCAAAGATTTTTACATTGCTGTCCACTTTGTTTTTTCTCCTTCCAAACTCCCAGTGTCCTGCCTTTCTAATAATGACCGCCACGCTGGAGTCAGACCTGGGTTGGAACCCTGGCTCTACACGGTGTGACATACTCTGTGTGACCTGAGGCAGGTGATTTCACCTCTCTGAGCTTCATTTTCTTCATCTGGGAAATGACACTTAACCCAGTGCCTGATATCTAGCTCAGTGAATGGTTGCATTATGTGATTATGGCTGTTTTGTGGCTTAAGCTGTGCTTAAACCAGCAACAGGGAGAATGGGATTAGAAAGAAAAGGTTCTTTTTTTTTTTTTTTAAGATTTTATTTATTTATTTGACAGAGAGAAACAGCGAGAGAGGGAACACAAGCAGGGGGAGTGAGAGAGGGAGAAGCAGGCTTCCGCTGAGCAGGGAGACCGATGTGGGGCTCGATCCCAGGACTCTGGGATCATGACCTGAGCCAAAGGCAGACGCTTAACCGACTGAGCCACCCAGGTGCCCCAAGAAAAGGTTTCTATGTCCCCATCTGTAAAATGGGAATAATATTACCCACCAGGGAGAGTTGTCATGAAGAACCATTACATGGTGCACATAAGAGTATGTGGTAAGTACTCTGTGCTCTTTTTCTCTGTCTCCTCCCCCATCTTCCCCTCTCCTCCCCTCCCCTCTCCTTTCCTTATCCTACCTCCCCTGTCTTGCCTTTCTCTTCCTGTTTTCTGTTTAGATAATCAGACAGATCCACATGGCTGCCAAAGAATGTACTTAAATCGTTCCCTTTCTGCTCCTCTGGTGGGTAGACAGGCAAGATAAACTAGGAGTAGAGAAACCCGAGGTAGTGGTTTGGTCAGGTCATTTATAAGGGAAAGTGAGTAAATACTCCGCTAGTGGCTGAGACAGGGGAAAGCCGTGGCTAGGAGGAAAAGCAGCCTGGACGGAGGCTTTTGACAAATCAACCTAGACTTAAATCTGAGTCACTGCAGAAGGTCTGTCTGCAAGAAAAATTCAGAGCTGGTTACTTAATGCTCCCGAAAGGAAAGGTGAGAGCCAGGGTAGGATTAAGTCATGGCCAAAAACAGTTAAGGAGATAGTCAAGGAATTGTGAATAATATGCCTAATTGTACCTGGGGTTTTATATTTCATTAAATCCTATTTTAACTGCATGCCTTTCATAATATGAGCAGATGATAACTACTGGAGATGGTTATTATGCTTAACAATTTTAATGAGAGTTTTGTTATGTGTATGGGAGGGGAAATTGGGTAGAAAAGTGTGCAAGGCTCCATTGCTCTGCTAACTTTATGGCCGGTGTTACAACCAAGGCCCAGTTATTCAAGCTTAAACCCAGAATAAGCCAATGATAGGTAAGCAAAACTGGGGGAAGGAGAGTGATGATTGAGATGGTCTGAGCTTAGAAAATAAATGTCACAAGTCAACAAGATGCCACTGGGAACACAAAAACTCACATCAGGAGGAGGACATGGATGTGGACATCATGGGTGTCATGGATCAGAGCGTCCTTAACATGGGCTAGCATGGCCTCTGGTCTCAGATCCTGTCTCCAAGATTCATCCCTGGGGGCAGAGTCACAAAGTTCTCCACGAGGTGGCGTGCGAATGTGAAAACAAATGGAGAAATTAAGTGGAAAACTGAAAAGGTGTATGGTGAGAACCCTCAGACTAATTGAGGGGAAAACCTCCTCTGGACCCTCTCAGTACACTGTGCTCATCTCCAGCATAGCATTTATCATGCTTTTAAAGTGATCTATTTTTTACCCATGTCATCCACTAGGCTGGAAGCTGAGGCAAGGACCAATGTGAATAGATGTCACATTCCCAGTGTGAAAGACAGCACGTGACATGCTCTGGGGACTCAATAAACACCTGTACATTTATCACTTTCAGCTAATGACAACCAGATTAATTAAGAGCTTATACTCTAGGGCCTAAAGTCTTAGGTTTCAGTCTAGCCACCGTCTGGACAATTTACTTATTCAATCTTTGCCTTGGTTTCCTCTATGTAGGAGAGCTGGACTGGTGGTACATATCTCATAGGGTTGCTGTGAGGATTATGTGAGTTAGCACATGTTCATGGAGCACAGTGCATGACCCATAGTGCTCAGTCAATGTCAGCTATCACATATCGCCATCACCGCTATCGTCGCCATCGCCAACACCGTCATCATCACCACCAACACCATCACCAATACAACCATCATCATCCTCACCGTCATCATCATCTTCACCATCACCACCACCATCATCATCACGATGATCAGTATCATCATTATTACCACTACCATCATCGTCACCAGCACCACTACCCATCATCATCACGAACATCACCACCATCATCACCACCACCACCACCATCATCATCACTATCATCCTCACCATCACTATCGTCCTCGACACCATCATCACCATCACTATCATCATCATCATGTTCTCCATCATCAGATCAACTTCCCAGTGAACAGCAGCAAGCTGCTGAACTCTGTACACCAATCTCTTCTCCTAAGTTTAACTACATGATCAGTAAGATCATGAGGCACTGAAACCTTGTGGTTCTCTCTGTGGTATATTTTACCCACTCTATATATTAGTCACAGAAACTTCTGAGTCCCAAACTGGCTTTCTCTGCCACCCAACGCATGTTTGGACCACCTTCCCAAAACCAACCAGAGCTGTGTGCTCAGGGCACTCAATGTGTGTGTGTGTGTGTGTGTTGTGGGTTTGTGTGCGTGTGTGAGATAATTAGTCTAAAATATGACCAGAGGCAAATGGAAATATCTTTGCATTACCTGCTATTTGAGATGATCTCCACAAGAGTTTCCATCCACCAGTGTATCTAGCAAAGAGTCAATGAAAAATCTGATGATAAAATGACAAGCTCTGTGTACCACCTTGTCAATAGGACCCTCTGTCCTTGTTGGATGGGAGAGCAAGACAATGTGAAATGAGAAGTTGAAGAAAATAACAGAAGTTGGAATGAGGTGTCAGAAGAAGGCAACCATAAAATAACTGAAAATATAGGGGGGGATGTGTGAAGAACATGGACTACAATTACTCTAGTACGTGGTATTCACAGAATGCAACCATGTGTGTAAAAAAATGGGACATATGGAGGCTAAACACGCACGTGTGTATTCACGAAGTACCGCTGATAGAGCATACAACAAATTGATGACCTTAGTTGCCTCCGGGGAGAAAAAACGGGTGGCTGGGGGAGGAGAACTGGTAGAGGGACCTTCTAACTAGACTCTTTATTCTTTTGTCCTTTTAGAACCATGTGAATGCTGATTTCAAAACGGATTTTTTAGAAAGATATTTCCTAGGGTGAGCAGAGAGGGAACTGGAAGTTGGAATTTAGATTCTGGTTCTGCATTTTTCAGTACCGATCTGTATGATTTATAGTGAGGCTCTCCCCTCTCTGGACCTTGGCTTCCTCCCTGAGAAGGAAGGGGTTAAATTAGATTCAATATCCAGCTCCCAGCTCTCAGGATTTGCCATTCAATGTGGAGCACTGGGCTTTAGCAGAGCTCCCTCCAGCCCTACAGAGCATGAGCCTATCAGCCCCCCGCTCTGGACCTGTCCTTCCAGCCTCTGGTCTTTCTCCGGTGGTCGTGGGCCCTCTTCCCCCTGCGATTTAGGGCTGGTGAAGGATGGGCAGCTGAGAGTTTGAATTCCAGGAGAGTGAGGGTGGCCAAAAGGGCAAGACAGTTAGATAGATAGATAGATAGATAGATAGATAGATAGATAGATGTCTTGTGAGTCTAAGAAAGAGCCCAGAAAAAGAGAGAACTAAGAGAAGTTAAGTGTAATACAAGAAGGCCATGCACTGAGTGGGAGAAGCAGTGGACATGCTGAAGCATGGGAAGAGGTAAGACCAGCAACTCCAAAACCAGCCCTGTGGTGGAGGGTGGGAGGGGTGGGAGGGAAAAGTGATTGTACAATGGGCTAAGACCACCATGGAGAAGTCCTCCTTGCTCTTTTCCCCAGTGCAGGAATCCCTACCACGAGCGCTGGACATTTGCTCAGGTCCTGTGACATGGCAGCCAGGCCTGTGATGGCCACCACAGAGGCCACCAGCAGCATGAACTAAGGAGGTATCAGATAGGACCGCTAGGTTTCAGACAGAGGTCTGGAGAAGAGAAAGGGGAGAGGAAAAAAAAAATAGAGAAGGAAGAAGGGGAAAGGAGAGGGAGGCAAAGTGACAGAGAGCCAAGGTCAGTACAGAGATGGAAAAAGAAAGAGAAAAACAGGGTGCACAGGTAGACCCACAAAAGCCCACCTGCCCCATGAGACCAGTGAACTCTAGTACTAAAGGTCATATTGATTCATTAGTATGAGCAGCAGAGTCCTAGAAGAAAGTGTACTTGGCATTCTAAGCAGGGCCACCAAGAGCCCATAGTTAGGGTCCCCTCTCCCCACCCACCGCATCCAGTACATCTCAGAGGTAAGAGGGCAAATAAGAACCCGCAGCCATCAGAAAGAAGATGAGGGCCTGGAAGGACCAAGTCCAGAGTAAAGGGCTCTGCAGGTCTCGGTGGTCACATTCTAAGGATGTTGACCTCCAAGATCCCACTTCAAGGGCAGCAAGAACAGGAGAAACCATTGTAGGAACTGGTCACATTTCACCTGAGATGAAAAGACTTACTTTGAAGAACTTGCTAGGTAGGAAGACCGCTGGAACCCCTTTCAGCATTGATGTACTCCAATTCTGTAAAGTATTTCGAAGGGTTCCCATGTGCAAGAAAGATCAAACTTAGTTGTGCGGGTCTCTGGAGATAGATTAGGGGAAATGGGAGAAATGAACAAAATGACAGATTCCAAGTCGATGAAAGGAAGAAGCTTCAAACACTGCCAGATGTTCCAGAATAGAACTGGTTACCGGTGGACTGTTCCTGAGGGGGTGTGTAGGAGGGTTTCTTGTAGCAGGAAGGGAGCAGGGCTGTGTGCCCCTTCAGACACTTTCCAACGCCGAGCCACTGAGTAGTAGGGACTAGGGGTAAACAGGAACATTTGGGGCTCCTGGGGTGGGGGGGAAGCCGATCGAGCCAACAAGTGTCAGCTCCAAATACTGAATTATAAAAACAGACAATCACATCGGCTTAAATTGACCTTCCCCTCCCTCCCAACAAATTCATTTGATGTGAGGAAGAGCTTATGCTCAGCGGGGGAGTCACATATCAGAAAGTGGGCTGGCCGGCCAGCCGGCCGGGAAGGAGGCTTTGCTGTCACTGCACGTGAACATCTCACAGAAGAAAAGGCCAGGATGCCAGGTGTGGGGCAACAGATGTTTTAGAGATAAACAAGCAAAGGGCGATTTTCTTGAAAGCTTATTATTGAGGCAATCACGATGCTAAATTCTAATTTCTTGGTGGAGAGGTTATGTGGGTCAGCTCAGGCACTGCCTCACGAATCTGTTTTTCTGGCCAAGTGAGGCTGCCTGGACGGGAAAGCTAATTCGTATGTGCTGTCATTCAGTAGAGCTCTGAGGGCAGACATGGTATGGGGAAGGGTTTGAGAGCACGAGAGCTGGAGCCAGACTGCCTGGGTTCAAGGGCTGTGTGGCTTAGGGTGAGTAGCTCAACCTCTCTGTGCTGAGGATTCCTCTTCTTCGAAGTACAGAAAATAATAGTATTTACTTCATGCAATTATTTTGAGCATTACATACTTAGAACACTTATTTTTAGTGTAAATAATTTAGAACAAGCCGTAGTGCTTAGGAAGTTCTATATTTATTTTATTATATGTTTATTATTATTTGTCATTTTACTTTTTTTTTTTTTTAAAGACTTTATTTATTTATTTGACACAGATCAGATCACAGCTAGGCAGAGAGGCAGGCAGAGAGAGAGAGAGGAGGAAGCAGGCTCCCTGCCGAGCAGAGAGCCCGATGTGGGCCTCGATCCCAGGACCCTGGGATCATGACCTGAGCCGAAGGCAGCGGCCCTAACCCACTGAGCCACCCAGGCGCCCTGTCATTTTACTTTTGCGAGAAGCATGGTGGAAAGGGAAAATCTTGGACTTCAGAATGAGCTAGAGCTGAGTTCAATTCCTGCTCTCTGAGCTCTTGGTTCACAAATGTAAAAAGAGGCCCCCAAATTCCTCCCTTGCAGGGTTGGAGTGAGGAATTAAATACATTTGCATGCCGAGTTCAATGCATGGCATACAGAAATATTCAAGAAATCCTAGTTCCTTTTCCCTCCCCCGTCTCAGTATGCTTCATCAATGTGCCAGGCACTGCACTAGGAGGTAGGGACACAAATGTGAATGAGATGTAGTCCCTGTCCTCAAAGGGTTCATGTCCAGAGGAAATCCTGGGCACACACAGTAACGAGGTACTACTGCAAGGGCCATGAGGGGTCTAGTTTCCTGGGATGTGACGCTTAAGCTGGGGCTTGAAGAAAGAGTAGACTTTGCCAAATTGGTGGAAGTACTGGTCCGGGACAGCGTGGGGGTAGGGAACTCACTACATATACGTGCCACAGAGAGAGCCATCGATCCTTGAGTAGGGTCACTCGCCATCCCTGTGTCTACCTCTGGATTTCTGTGCCAAGACCCTGGGAGCCTCTGCAGGATACCCCTCCTCTCTCTGGAAAAGCAACCCATCTGGAGAATTAACGGGAAAACCCAAGGCACAGAAGACACTCGGGCAACCCAAAGCAGCAGGTGTCCATTTCAAGAGAGAAACTGCCAGAAAAGAAACAGCCCCCAGCAGCTGAACAGATCAGAAACATAGAACGCCCTAAAGGTTTCTGTAAGACAGAGCTCCGTGCCAGCCCAGAGTTAGAACTCTGAAGGCGTTACATGCTTGCCCTGGCTGCTTCTTTTGCAACTGCACTGAGCTCACAAGGTCGCCTGACCTTTGCTGGGATGTGCGTCACTGTGGCAATCTGCAGGACCGCTAGGATCGGGCTGGGAGCACCAGGGGGTGAGCCTCTGGAAGAAGCCCCACAAACCTGCCAGATTCAGAGCCTTCCCTCCAAAGCCAGCAACAGACAGGTCCAAGGAATCGAATCCAAAACAGAAAAACCCACTTCACTAGCTTTTTCCGCTGGTAAATGAGAAGGGTCTCCAGGTGTGTGTGTGGGGGGGAGGGGGCCGGGGGAGTGAAGATGAGTGAGGCTCAGACGTCCTCTTCTCCAGGTTCCAGATGCAGGGAGCTGTCATGCTGACAGGATGCTTCCCAGGTCAGTGAGGAGGGAAAGCCCAGCTATAGCACCGCTCAGATACTCAAGCCTTATTCAACAGCTCTGCCACAAGCATCCTTAACAGTCATCGCGAAGTAGGTGAAATTCCTCTCCAGGCCCCACCCCCAAACCCCTCCCCCCACCATTTCACTGAGTGCCCTCCCACCTTTGGGATCCTTTCACAAGATCTCTACCCCGTCCCACAATCCCCATCAAAATCCACTCTCTAGAAAATGTCTGCAAAACTCCTTTATTTCATGGAGTGGTGGGGCTGAAGGGTCACCTCTCCCATGGAGGCCTCAGGGGGTCAGTCTGAGGCCTAGGTGGAGACCCGCAGTGTACCACTTACTGCCAGGCAACTGCGGGAGCAGGATTCCAGCCCTGCCCTCCAGGCACCTGGCCCAGAGAATGCAAACTATAAGGCCATGGGGCGCAGTAGAAAGAGCCAGGGCTTTGGGGACTGGGGTGCCGAATCCCAGGCTGCTCCTTGCAGGCTGTATGACGTTGGCCATGTAGTTGGCCTCTCCAGGACCTGTGAAATGGAGCTAGCGGTACACTATGTGTGTGCTTCCTCCAGCCTCCAAAACACACTAGAGGCGGAATATGACAAAAGATAAATAGAAATGTCCAAAAGTGCCCGCGGGTTAGTGGGAGCTCCTGAGCCTGCCCAGGAGGGAAGGGCGACATCATTGGCCCTCATGCTGTAGGGTCCCAGGGGTGAGAATGCAGAGATGAAGCCTGGGAAGTCACAATCCTCCCTCCTGCCCTCCCAGGAGCGCTGTGCTGGCTGCCCCCTCCAGGGCTCAGCGGCAGACCCTTCCAGCCCAGTGGTGGGAGCGCACCTGGGAAACTCCTAAGAGGCAGAGCCCCCCTGGCCAGAGGTCCAGTCACCCCGCCCAGCACCTCAACACACATACTACACACCGCACACCCAGACACACACGCAAAACACACCAACCCACACACCACATCCAGGAACCCTGCTATGCATCGGCACATCAACACACCCATTCATACCCACCACCGAGCGCACACACACACGCGCCCACATGGACACCATCACCATCCCAGGCACCCTGTCCTACACACGTCACACCCACTCGGGTAGCCGCAGTCCATCATCTGCAAATAAGCTCACATGCACGAGACACACAGAAATACCCGTTCACACACACACGCACAGCCTACCCACATTCGGGGCGGGACACCCTCGCACACTCGTTCACATGCCCACACTACACGGAGGCTGGCTCTCCGCAAGGCCCGTCTCCCCGCCTGAAGTGTTCTCGCACTTCTCTACACACGGCCCCACAACCGGTTGTTCCCCACCTCTCTCCCACAAGCCCGCACCCCCGGGCACATCTGCGCAGCGCCTCCCCCACCGGGCGGCCGACTCCAGCAAGAGGCTTCCCGCTCGGTGTGCAGCGGCCACAGTGGCCAGGAATTAAAATGCAGCGAGGAGGAGCCGGGCGCGTCAGCACCGCGTCTCCAGGAGCGCACAGCGCTCGCCGCCGCCGCCCCGCCCGCCCGCCCGGAGCCGGGGGGCCCGCGAGCTGAGGAGCAGGTGCTCGAAGCCCAGCCGCGCCAGCGTCGCGCGGCCGCTGCCCAAGTTCGCCCGGGGCCCGAGGAGGGCCGGGCAACCGGGAGAGGAGCGCCGCCGCCGCCGCCGCGGGCTCGGAGTCTTGGGAGAAGGACGCGCGGAGCAGCGAGTCCGGGCCACCCCGCCGAGAGG
>LNAC01000022.1:3921452-3946083 GCA_002007465.1 Ailurus styani
CCTGTCCCGGCCTCTCGCCTTCCAGTGTCAGCCCCCAGGCCCTCAGCTCTGCTCTGTGCGGTCCCCTCGGTGAATGCTGGCCCTCTTTGTCCGGGACCTCACCCCCGGGTCCACAGGACTCCAGGCAACGGCCCTGAGTCTGGGGTGAAGGGATGGGATGAGAGAGAAGCGTGTCTTACTTGTGGGTTTGTTGTCTTTGGGAAGACCCACAGGAAGCTCTTCAAAAAGGGGCCCTCAGCAGGATCGCACTGCTCTAAGCGGCTTCTGCCTGAGTTCCAAAACACTTGGAATCTAGGGGGACTTGGGAGGAAACGCCCAGATTATGAACCGACGCTGAAACTCTAGCTGGTTAGGTGGAGGACTCGGCAGCCCCTTCTGCTGCTTTTTAAAAGCTCTGTCTTAAGCATCCCGGGGAATTGAGCAGTCCTGGGCATCTGTGGGGTCCTTGACCCCTGGAGGTGGGTGTGGGTCCTAGGCTAGAGGAGCCACCCCCTGTCGTGGGGAGAACAGCCTCGGAGAGATATTGATGTGAACACCAGGGGCCAGGAGAAGCTGTGCTGGGGGTTTGTAAACCATTTGCTGTGCTGGTTCCCCCACGCTGTGGGTCTGGATCATGCAGCTGTCAGACAGAAGGTATCTACCTCGCGCGGTCTGCCTTGGATGAGTTCTGGTGCCAAGCCCCAGCGTGGCACAAGCCTGTCTAGTCATTCACGTGTAAACGCCTCTTAGGTGGGTTTGGGTTTTTCCACTAGTGTGGGAAAGGTGAGCTGTGTGTTTATTTGTCATGCTCTGATGATGATTTTACCAGCCCTTTTGCCTTGCTCCTGACAGTCTTGTATCTGTCCAGGCTTTTCCTATGGTGGTGAAGAGATGCCCAACAGGTGTTGGCTCAGATGCCCATCAGGCCAGGCCTCTGATTGGGTAATTGGGCTCATCCTTGTCTAGGATGGTGACCCCGGCTTCGGTCTTGCTCTCTTTGTGTTGCTTTATGGAGAACAGCCCTGACTTAGCCTTTCCCCAAACATCCCTTGCTTTCTGGGCTTTTCAGCCTGCCTTGGAGGAATCCCTACCTAGTGGTTGCGCTGCCTGCTTCAGCAAGCAGATGCTGCTAACGTGTGCTTCCAAGCGACTCCTTTCAGACGTCAGACACAATGCTGACTTCTACAGAGATGAAGGAATTAGACTAGCAATGCCTTGTTTATGTTTGGCTGACCACTACTTAGCAGCCCCTAAAGTTAGACTGAAGTTCAATGTTATATTCAACTATCAGCAACCCCTGGCTTCAGCTTCAAGTTGTGCAACAGGGCTCACCAAATAGATCCATGCACGATGGCTCTACACGTGTGTAGAATTCCATGCCAACAGCCACTATTCACCTTTGACATTCCCAGGACCCTGCATTAGTGAGGAGTTTTATTCCCTCTTTACAGATGAGGAAAATGAGGCTCCACGACACGGTCCAAAGCTCAGAGCCAGTAAATTGAAAGTCCAGCTTTGCAAACCATCAGATGTGTTACGTGGAAGCCACATGTAACCTTCCTCTCTGCTGGGGCCTCTCTTCTATTAGGAGACCCCTGCGTAGGACTCGTGCCCTCCCCCACCCCTATCAGCTCCCACCCCCTCTCTGAGCGTGGCTGGGAGAGTGACAAGTGGAGCTGCCCCAGGGGGTGCAGATAGTCATAGCCTTGGCCACATGCTACGGGGGCCTAACCCACTTCTGCCTGCAAGCATACGGTACCTTCAGGAACCACCTGACCTCAGTCTCCCCAGCAGGGATGGCCATGAGTTGAAGCAACCAGGACCCTTCCCACTGGGGCACACCCTTCTCTCACTTGCCTGTACCCCGCCTTCCTTCGGCTGAAGAGCTTGCAGGCACCACCACCCCAAGTAAAAAAATCCTTCCATTCCCCAAGTATGTGTTCCTGGGGACTCAAGTGACCCCTGGTGGCTCGCTTTCTATCATGACCCTGCCCTGGGACTTTCCAGCCCCTTAACATTTCATGCTGTAGTTTTTTCCAAAGATCTCAGAATTAAAGGCTACAGCATCCCTTTCTCTGTGGAAGCCAGAAGCCAGGAAAGCATCAAATACAAAGCAGGCCCATCAGGCGTATTTTCCACTAACTACGCCACCCTGACTCAGACCTTTGTTGTCTTTGGTGGAGGGGCACTCTAGGGTAGCAGGTAAGAGCAGGAAGGCTCAAGCTGCAGGGATGGTTCAAATCCTGAGACTACCACTTACTGTGTGCCCTCCAGACAAGTGGCTTAGCCTCTCTGTTCTTTAGTTTCCTACTCCATCTAGAGGAGATAACAAATATACCGTGTTTGTTGTGCATGGATGGATGGATGGATGGATGTGCATATGCAAATATAGCAAGAGGGCGGAGCTCTTAAAACAATGCTGGCCCCCATCAAAATACTGCCTTTAAGTGATACTCGCCTCCTCACTGGTCCATTGGCTTCCAGCTCCCTCCCCTCAGCATCCATCCCCTGCACTATAGCCAGAGTAGTCTTTCCAAAGTTCCACTCAAAGCATATCACCCCGCCTCTTAAAACCCCTTAAAATCCCAGGCCTTCCTCAGTCTCAGCACCTGTACCTTGCCTTGCCTCTTGCCCTACCGTCTCTGGTACCACATACTTAAGCTCTATGAACAGCTTACAAAAGCTGGACCACGGCTCCCCAAGCCTCTCTGCCTTGCCCTCTGCCATCCTCTGCTGCTGTAAGTGCTCCCTGCCTCCCCACCCCCCATACAGGGCTTTGTCTGCCTCAGGGAACTTCTCATTCTTCAGCATCCAGCCCTGGGGGGTTCTGCTTTGGAGCCTGTCCTGACTGCCTCACTCTTCTCTTCTCATCACCAAGGAACCGATGCCTTCCTCCTTCCTACCCCTCTACCATCCCACTTAGGTGTCAGGCCTCACACCCACTGGTCTGTGTCTGTCCCTCCCTCCAGAGTCACATCTGATTTCCCCGACCTCTCCAGCGCCTGGCACAGAGGCTGACACATAAGTGTTGAGGAAGGGCCTGGGGAATGAATCCCTTCACCAGGTACCCCCAAAACTTCTTGTTGTCCTGGAAGACCCTCACCAAGACGCTTGGCTTAATTTCTCTAGGGAACACCGTGGAATGCATTTCTAATAAGGAAATGCCCAGGCAGTTTTTGGGCAATTATTCCTTTTTGGGTTAGAGGCAGGGAGAGGAGAGCGGCATACCAAGCATTCCCCAGATACCTGTGCTTCCCAAGCCCCAAGAGGACCAGTGCAACAGGTGAAGAGTGGGGTCTCGGGAAGCCTTTGGGGGGGTGTGCCAGCTGGGCCCCCAAATCTCCTTCCACCTAGCCAGTCTCACGTCTGAAAACAAACTTGGCCGAGGAGAGAAGAGTATTGTGAAGAGGTGTGTCTGTTGGCTTTTATTCTCCAGGTCCATTCAGGGTGTGTTTATTTGCAGCTCCTCTGTTTGTTACAGCTGTGAAAGGGTTAATCACTCAGCCGCCAGACAAAGCAGCTCCTGCTTTTGAATGCCCAGGTTCTCTGGCCCCAGCAGAGGACCTCCCGGCATACTCTGGCTCTCCTGGATTGTCCTGGGGGTGGAGGGAAGCAGCCTTCCCAGTAAGTGGCAGGACCGTGAGGCCAGGCTAGCTGGGACTGGGGCGTCTAGAGAGGGATGGAGGAGTTGGGAATGGGGGCTGACACAGGCGATCAGGGTCTGCTGCAAGAACAAGGAGCAGCGACCCTCTCTGGGGGAAGGCACAGTTCAGGAGAAGGCATCAGGCAGACCTAGCATAGGCCGTTGGCTCTGCCCCTTTCTAGCTGTGTGCCTTGGGCAGGTGCTTCAGTCTGGCACCTCTGGTAATAGTACCTGCCTCATGCTGTTGGGACAGGGACGCGTGTGCAAAGGCTGACCCATGCCTGCATAGCAGCAGGGGCTCAATATAGGAGAGCTGTTGTGTAATTTGGATAAAGAGATTGGCACAGTCCTCGTATCTGGGGGTAGCAATTATTAATTATTCCTAGTATAATTATCATATCTTAATGTGACCACTTACCTGAGTGGGGATGGGCTCATTTCCTGGTTCATTCATTCAATCAGCCCATGTCTACTGAGTGTTAACTCTATGTCAAGCTCTGTCCTAGCTGCCAGGGGCATAAAACTAAATAATTAATTATTAATATTAATTATTATTGGGGAACGAGACGTGTGCCAGTACAGAGTGCAGAGGTGCGATGTGGGCTTGGAGTACCCAGGTGAGACCGGGGACCGCCGAAGGCTTCCTGGAGGAGGTGACATGTAAACTGAGTCGTGAAGGCTAAGTAGGAGTTCCAAGGTAGAGAAGGAGAGAGAGGGGGACAGGATGTACAAATGTGAGTACAGGGGCGCCTGGGTGGCTCAGTGGGTTAAAGCCTCTGCTTTCGGCTCAGGTCATGATCTCAGGGTCCTGGGATCGAGGCCCGCATCGGGCTCTCTGCTCAGCGGGGAGCCTGCTTCCTCCTCTCCCTGTCTCTCTGCCTGCCTCTCTGCCTACTTGTAATCTCTCTCTCTCTGTGTCAAATAAATAAATAAAATCTTAAAAAAAAATGTGAGTACAGGGGTATGAACAGATGAGGTTGAACACAGGCTTCTAGGCTCTGAGAGCCGTTTGGGGTATCTGGAGGGAGGGGCTGGAGGTGTTGAGGGGGAGGAGAGGTGTGATAACACAATGCTGTGATGGATGCCTGGGGGCCAAACTAGGTTTTTAAACTTTGTAGCAAATCTCTGATTTCTTTCACTTCCGGCTGTTAGACCATGGAGGGTCCCCTCTGTGTCATCCCCGACCCCCATTCCTCACTCCATCAGGGCCATTCCTCCCTGCGCCTTTCTCCCTTTCTTACCTCCTTCAGCTGGGGTCAACCTTGAGTCCAGATTTTGGTCCTAGTCTATGTACCAAAAGCCAAGGAAAGAGCATTTGGTTGCATCACACTTTGTCACAGCAAGCGGGCTGGCTGCTCCAAGCCAGCAACAGAAAACAAGAAATCATTTTAGCAACATATTGTTTAAAATCAGCAAATTCGGTTGAAATGGTGCTAGGCCAGGCAGTCCAGTAGTTGCGAGGATGGATGGCTTTAGGGAGGCAAGAAAGATACTTCTGCCTTTAGAGAAAGAGGAGTAAACGAGCTAATACATGTAAAGTGCTTAGAACAGTTTCTGGCACCAAGTAAAGGACTCAATAAATGTGAGCTATTTCCTTTATTATTACTTGCAGTGAGCAATCTGAGCGAAGGACGAAGGCAAATAGCGTTGGGCAGCTGTGATAGGCCAGGCCTGGGCTGGGCAAACCGCATGCCATCTCCGTTCTTGCAATAACCCTAAAAGGTTGTGTGATCATTCACATTTTACAGATGGGCAACTGCAGCTCAGGGAGAGACTGTAGTCTGCCCGGCGTCACAGAGCCAGCAGGTGACAAAGCTGGAATCTGAACCCAAGTCTTCACGGCCAGAAAGGGGCATGCGGCTGGATGGAGAAGGAGCAGCATGGGTGGGAGGTGGGGGGCGTGCTGGGAAGACCGAGCCAGCCTCGGTGCTGCCCTGACCAGCCGTGTGACTTTGGCCTCAGGATCTTCCTTTGTGAAATGAGGGCATGTGCCAAATGACCAAAGGGACTTAGCTGAGAAGTTCTCCATCCAAGTGAGCAGTCAGGGGAAAATACGGCTTAACTACTGCAGATGGCCCTGGCTTTTCAGCCAACCGTCTCTTTTCTTTGCAGAGCTGAAACAGTGATTAAGGGGAAAATGTACAAGTTATTGAAGTGCTGGAGACAGGATGGTGATTAAACAGACATTTATACAAGGAACATGAAAAGAACTCTACCAGTGATTTTACTTTGGGGAAATTAGTTTAGGGAATCAAATGTAAACTCTGCTCAGGTCTGCAGATATCCAAATTGACCAACGTCAAGCTGATTTTGATAGTGGGGGCTACTGTGGCCAGTCGTGAACACATCAGTCAGATGTCTGCCCAGTTGAGAAGGGCTGGAGGAGTAACCAGACCATTTGGTTTATACACCCATCGCTTTGATTCTACTAAGTGGTTTGCTTGGATCAGCCACTCAGAGATTCAACCAACCAACGCCCATCGAGTGCCAAGTAGTGGCCACAAAAATGACAATAAATTTACTCTGTTTCTGGTAAATAGGCCTGTGAGGGTCAATGTGCTTCATCGGGGTGATGGGGGCCTGAAAGGAGCTACACATCACACAAGGAAGGGACCAGGCATGGGACAGCCCGGGATTTTGATTGCGTGCCTGTCATGTAAATATTCATGTCAATTTCACCAGACTTGAATGGGTGTTATGGAACCCATTTTACAGATGAGAAAACTGAGGCTTGAGAAGGCACAAAGTCACTGCTGGAGGGCAGCAGAGCCAGGATTCAAACAAAGGTCCATCCAGGCCAAAGCTGACACTCTTCTTTTCTATGACCCCATTCTGCCAACACTCAGAGATGCCAGTAAGAACCAACCCTTCAGAGAGGGTATCCTTCACCACCTTTCAAATCTTAGCTGGAAGTTTCTTTCATTGTGAATTGGTGTGGGCCCCGAAGTCATCCTGGGTTCCGAGGCCTGCAACCAGGAGCAGAGACGGCGGTGTATCCTCCTACCCCATCAGCCACACAGGGGGATCAGGAGTTGTGAAAAGTCTTTGTTCGGCCACAGTCCAGACTAAATGACTATTTTCATTCTTTCAAGGACATTGGTAGCTCATAGTCCTGGCTAAGGAAATGTTGCCAAACCGAGCTCCAGCCCAGACCCGCGCTCACAAGGGATGACTCACCCGTCATTGACACAGGACTAGTTGGTAAAGCAAACGGAGGCCACAAACGCCCTGGGGAAGTTGTTCTCCTGAGCCTGTCGAGGATCTTCCCTGACACCACTGTTTATACTATTATTTGCCTACGACATTGTTTCCTCGGATTCCACACACACTTATTGAGCTTCTACTCTCTGCTGGGCACCTTTACATTCATTAGTTTATCTTGCCCCACAACCGACTGGAGGAAAAAGTCTTCTTTTCGCCCTGGTACAGATAAGGAAACGGAGGCGCAAAGCAGTTTGCTAACTTGCCCAAGGTCAGAGACAGAAACTCTGATCTGTGCTTCCAGTCAGTGCTCTCGGCACTACATCATGGTTGATCCCCCAAAGAAACCCCAGTCCAGCTCTGGCCAGCAAACTTACATTTCCAATCAGTAGAGGCTTTATGAACTGGATAGGAGATCAAAATATGCATTACCATCTCATTGTATCCCGACAGCAGTGGAGGGTGTACACTGTCCCCTGTGGCCTGCCTGACTTCAGAAAGGGGAAGCGACTTGCCTGGGTCACGTGGCCCAGAAAAAGAAACAGCCAGAATATGAAGTCCAATCTCCTTAGCTCCTCTGTTCCCGCTCAGGGTGGGTTTAAGGGGATTTCACCAACCCTAGCAGATTTTCTTAGGGAAAAGGCAATGGGCCCCTGAGTGCCTTGAAGGAAAGGATCAGTGCTAAGACCTGCTGCTGGGAAGAGGTGCTGATTTCCTCCTTTATCTCTGCCCTGAGACTTCCCCTCCTTCCCAGGCAGGGAAGTAATATCTTCCCACCATACTCCAATTAACTGTGGATGAATGGAAAGCCCTCTAGGCCTGGGCTTCTCAAACTTGAGCATCCCCACATTCCTGGGCCCCTGCAGAGACCCTGTTTTGGTGGGTCTGGAACAAGGCCCAAGCTTTGCATTTCTGAAAGCTCCCCACATGATGCAGATGCTGCTGGTCCATGGACCACACCTGGAGAGGCAAAGCCCAGCTGTGGGCGCCTGAAAGTCCCTTGAGTGCTGCGAAGGAGGGAATCAGTGGGCTTGCTCCATAAGGCATGAGTCACTGGGTCTGTAAATGTGCACGTGGAATATGAATCTCCACTCTGGCATGGCCAGTGTCCATTAAACCAAAATGCAAAGGCCATCTGGTAGGCTGAATAATGGCCCCTCAAAATGGCCACATCCTCCTCCCCAGAACTTCTGAATATATTACCTGACATAGCAAAAGGGGATTCATAGATAATTAAGGATTTTGAGATGGGGAGATTATCCTGGATCATCCAGGGGGCTCAGTGTAATCACCAGGGTCTTTATAAGAGAGGCAGGAGGGTAAGAAGGAGACATCACCACGGAATCAGAGACCAGAGAGAAAGAGATTTGAAGACACTACGGTGATGGCTTTGAAGATGGAGGAAGGGGCCTCGAGCCAAGGAAAGCAGGTGGCCTCGAGAGGCTGGACAGGCAAGGAAACATTCTCCCCCCAGAGCTTCCAGAAGGAATGCAGCCTGGCTGACAGCTTCATTTTAGCCCTCTGACCTCCAGAACTGCATGCTAATACGTTTGTGTTGCTTGAAGCAACTACCTTTGTGGTAGTTCGTTTCAGCAGCAACAGAAAACTCACAGCAGCTCCCTCTGTCGTACAAAACTCTTTCTACTATGCACCTGACTCCACATAGTGAACCAAGCTGGGTAGGTTTAGATCAGGGTCTGCCCCAAAGCCAAGAAAATAAAAGAATCCAGGACAAACATGCAGCTAGGTTCAAAAATAGTCAATGTGAGAGTATTTGAACTATGTTACACTCGTGTGAGATTGGGAATTTGGACCCCAGAAACTTAGAAAAGAGGTGGCTGGAGGACAAGGAAGGAGGTGGTGTCAGGAGTAAGAGACTCAAGTTCAAAGCCCAGGTCCAGCAGGTCCCAACTGGGTGGCTGTTGGGGAGTTGCTTACCTTCACTGAGACTCGTTTCTCTATTTGTAGAACAGAGATCATACCTTCCAAGCAGGGTGGTTGTGAAACTTAGAGGCAATATATTAATCCATTGAAAAATTATTTATTGAGAGCCAGCTCTGGTCTAGTCCTGGTGGATACAAGTTGAGTGTCAGTGCAGAAACTACCCCTACTCTCTTGACTATGAAAGCACAGACGCATAGGCACCAGCTAAATGTAAGCCATCACTGTCATCCTTCTCTTCCTTACTAACAGGTGACGCCTCTCACTTCTTTCGAGGAAGCCTTCCGGGTCCTGGAAGAATCATGTACTATCAGTGGGCTTCTCTATATCGTCACAGGCCCAGCCAGAACCCTCTTGAAGCTTTCATGTCACACTCCCATGAGTAGGTCAGAGCCTTTAGGGTCGCTTCCCCCACTCAGTACCCCGACTAAAGTGAAAAAATCAGAGAGGGAGAATGAGTTGCTCAGGGTCACATCGAAATTCCCCAGAGAAGCTTGAAAGACCCTGAAGATATCTGTGCTGAAGCCTATAGACAATGCTTTTGTATCACAGGAGTATCTGTTTCTTCCTCCGAGAACTTACTCTTTTCCCAAAATATGTACGCTGGTCACCCCCTTCTGATTCCAGTGGCATATCTGATCTGAAGGTTGTTGATGCTCTGATCTCTGAAAGTGAAGGGTTTAATCTTCTCTTGGAACCCCTCCCAACGAAAATTATTTTCCCACTTTGGAATGGCACGGGCATCCACTGTGAACTCACATCCATAAATCTAAGCCTACTGCTCAGGAAAGCAGATGAGCTTTGATTCTGCTTCTCAGTACAGTCTCACAGAGCAAATTATGGCAAGAATTTGATTTATAGAAGCACCTCAAAGGCTCTGGAGTGAGACGCGTGTTTATTCACTTTATTACCGTTTATTTTACACTATCTCTTTATGCTCCCTGCACGTGGATTTGAAAGACTATTTGGATAGATGCTTATGACCTGCCAGTTTGCACAGCCCTGTTGAGGAACATGGATCTCTTTGGCAACGCCGCCAACGGCTCACGATGGGGGTCCTTATGCCCGCACCGAGGGCGAAGCCCACATACAACACACAGGCTCGGAGACCCTCGCCAGGTTCTTGCCCGAACTTCCCCAGCTCTGAGCTTGTGAGGTAGTTGGTATCTGTCTCCAGCTGCAAGCCGGGGATGTGTACAGTCAGGCTTGATTTAAGATTCAAATATCTCAGAACAGCTGGGGATATTTAACATCGCTATAATTACATTACATTTTTGACAGTACATGGAGTGAGAGCCTTTTTTGTGTGTGTGTGGTTGAATATTCGATGAGCATCAAATATTTTAACCAGCCAGGGAAACACAACTGCATATTTCACACCCAAGTAGTTTTGTTTTTAAAATGCCAGCCTGGGGTGGACGTCTCGGGCTCCAGTCCGCTGTTATCAAGTCTCTGGAAGGCAAGAGTGCCGTCCCTGTGGCCGGGGAGCTGGGTTAGCTGGGCTGCCGAGAGAAGAAGGGAACGGGCAGGAGCTAAGAGGGCGCCCCTGCACACCAGGGGTGACACGTGAAGGCTAGGATGTCACTCCGGTCTGCTCGCTGTGGTGTGGAAAGGAAGCCGAGGCTCAGAGAGCAGATGGAAACTTGCGAGAAGTGACATTGCTGATAAATGACAGAGCTGGGGTCAGCTCAGGCCTCTGGAGAGGCGTGGTCATCAACTTGGTCATCCCGGTTGATGGCAAGAGGTGGGATGGGGGAGCAGAAACAAGGCAGAGGAGACCGACTGTGTGCCTGCTCTGTGCCTCCCGTCCGTCTACCTCAGCCCTCGTGACGCTACTCGTGGATACAGTCCTGTTATGTCCATTTTACAGATGACAGAACCAAAGCTCATAGGCAGATAGGGAAGCGGTGCTGGGGATCTGCCGCTCTCGTTCTTATAGAATCACATCTTGAAGCGTTGATTTCCGTTGATCCCTGGCTGCCTCTGTTGCCCGCCCCCCCGCCCCTCCCCTGCCACCTGCTCTGAGAATCTTCTCCAGCCAGTGAGGTGGGAAACTACCTATTACCTTGTCTGACCTCCCTCTTCCCAACCCTTCTGGAGTCACAGGTTCTCAGCCCTGAGACACAAAGCCAAGTCACTTGGGAGTTGCTCGTGTTTTTTCCAGTTTCATGCATTTGTTCAGGCTGTCGTTTGCTCCTGGACGCCTGGTCTACCGTCTCTGCCTGTAAGCCCCGTCTGTTCTGCAGGCCATGTGCTTGGATGGGCGCCGAGTACGCCTGGAAGGGGGCACCGGGTCTGAGAAGGGCTGCCTCTGAGGACGGGGAGGGGAGGCATGGGCAGGGAGGGTGGAAAGAAACCTGGCGTCTTTGCCTGCACTTTTCCCTGTGGTCTGAACGTTTTTAACCACGTGTAGCTATACTAATACAAGCAAACACATGAAGCAAAAGTACTGTCTGAAAGATTTCCCACCTTTTCTGAGGTTTCCTCCCACCACTCCTCCGCATAAAGCATCCGGAAAGCCAGGGGCTCATCAAGACCAGCCAAGACTCACTTAGCTTACGCCTCTCCCAAGGCTCTTTCCTCTCTTGCTCTTTCATGGCAATCCTCTTCATCTACTCAGTTTGCTGTCATCAGACCATCACCTCCTGTGGGCAGGGGTGACACTAGCCCTGTCTTATGGCTGCCCCATTCCTCACAGGTAACAAGGGCTCCGTCTGGATACTGACTAGCCAAAGCGGGACAAAAGATCCATACCACCAAAATCTATGTGGACTTCTTCCATTGTTCATTAATCCATTCAGAGAAGAGTTGTCCGAAGCCCACATGTGTGGGGCGTTGTGTTCGATGTGCCATACAGGGGAAATGGACAGGGCCTGTCCCTCACTGAGCTCACATTCTGCAGTTCCGTGAGCGAGCTCCAGGACAATCAGAACGATTGGGAAGGCTTGTTTAAATATCCCTGGCCCCAACCCAGGACTACTGAGTCAGAATTTATGGGGGAGAGGTCTAGCAATGTATTTTTAACACGCAACTCCAGGTGATGGAGGATTTTAGGAAAACATTCTATGTTGGGGGGAGGCGGTGGCACAGGTAATATACAAATAAATGAGTCAACATGATGGTTTCAGTATTAAAGACCGTGAAGGCAAACAGTTAAGGACCCTGTACTAGGGAGTGGCTGGAGGCTCCCTGAAGATGGGGGTTAGGAAAGAACTGATTCTCCAAGGAGATGGTATCTTTGCCGAGAAGGGGAAGCCACTCAGGGATCCGGGGACAGCATTCACGACAGAAGGAACAGCAAACTAAAGGTCTTTGGGGTGGAGGTGGGGGGGTCCCTTCCTTCCAACACTGGAAATTCCAGCTCCAGTAGCTCCATTCTGTTCTTTGTTCTGGGACTACATCTGGCTTCTTCCAAAATGGAGCTGCCTTTCTCACCCACACAATGTGATAGAAGAACATGATTCTAGCGGTTCTGGAAATATTGACCTTCAGAATGCTAATGCAATGTAGCCTTAGGTCCTTAGGCTAGCTCGCCTTGAAAAAATAACTCCAAGTAAGCAAAAAAAAAAACAATAACAAAACACAATCTCAAGAATCCAATTGCAAATCCCCGTCTAAGGGCAGCTCAGCAAGACCAAGGCCGGGCCCTTTCTTTGGAATGCCACGTCCTGCCTAATTAGCACCACATTCCTCCGCTGATTCATCTTCATGAGGGCAAGGTCTGCTACCTTTGACTCGCAGATGGATTTTCCTTATTCATCTTCTAAGGTGTCAGGTCCGAATGGCTGGTCGTCCACACTGAAAACAGACCTTTCTGTTTCACCGGGCTTTCTGTTTTCCAAAGAGCCTGTGTATTTTCCACCTCTGTTTGTCTCCGTGACAACTGTGTGACCGAAAAGCAAAAGTATTGTTCCCATTTTACAGATGGGGCAGGAAGGCTCAGAGGGGAAACTGTGTTGCCCAAGGGCATCCCATAATACCAGATCCAGGTCAGTCCTGACTTCTGCTCTGGTCTACCCCCTGCCCCTGGTGGTGAGTCACAACTGGGAGACAGAAGCCTGTGCTCTTCCACAAGTCTCAAAGTCACGGTCACCTCCTGGGGGAAGTCTTCCACGATCCCTATAGGGCTTTGCAAAACCTGGTCAGGGAGGTGAATTCTTAGCTCAGTGGTGTCTCGGTCACCTACAAAGTTTCTCAAACTTCAATAACTTAACTCTCAACCTTCAAGAACAATCATGGTGACCTGTGAATGTTGCTGGTGTCGCCGGTGCACAGACCACATTTTAAGTAGGAAGGCTGTAGAAGGTGGGAGGGAAAGGCAGCATGGAGTAAGAGAGGAAGAAGGGACCACCTGATCCTGAATCCTGCCCTGAATAGCAGAGTGGCTTCTTCCAGGCTAGACCCGCAGGCTGCTGCTGCTTAGAATTACAGACAGTACAGCGTTTGTTAAGTCTCTATTACAGATAACTCTTTCCCTTTGTCTTTATATGAGACTGAAATGACTAGTCATTTAGGGAGACCGTGTGAATGGAGAAATGGCAAGGGAGTGACAGACCTCCAAAATGAGTGCCCCCCCCGCCCCTCGAGGATGAGCCAGCCCGAGGCCGTTCCGCACCCTCTCCCGACTCTGGGGGTATCGGTGGATGCTTTCGGGAACAGCTTGTAGCTGGATCACAGTAATCAGTCTGTCTTTGCGCGGTGTGCTGCTCTGACGGAAAGAAGCCTTCAATTTGAAGGAGTCTTGCCAATAACAGGGCGTTCCTAGGTACTGCAGCTAGAGGGCTGTGCTTGTGTTGCTCAGAGGCTGTTAGTTGGAATTGCTAAGGCTGCTTCCAAGCCACGCCTTGGGCTATTCACTGGATCGACTCGTCATACCCTCATTTGTTATTTCAGTCATTCACTTCCTTGATCATTCTGTTATCCATCCACTGACTCTCAGATTCATCTATTCATGCATGCATTCATTGAGGGCCTTCTGCATACCAGGTACTGTGCCAGGCTCTAAGGATATCAAAGTGAATCCATTCAAAGCCCCTGGTTTGGTCTCCCTGCCCTTGCATATCCTATAGCCAAGCAACAGGCTAAACCCTCAATGGCCTCCAGTTTAGTGCAGAATAACGGAACCAACCATTTGTTATCTTTATCCTGAGAGTCCTGTTCAAAGTTACCACGTGGCTCCCCATCGTACGATCAAGCCAGGCACCCAGGTGAGCTCCAGGCTCACCCCCCACACCGCATGCATCTCACCACGTTCCCCGGGTCTCTGCACCTGCTGTCCCTTGGCCGGAAATATCTTCCTGGAAAGCTCTCCCTCATCCTTCAAGACTCAAGCTTTATCATCTTTTCCCCTTCCCCATGCCTCCATGCTGAGAAGAATTCGGTCCTTCTTCCCCTGTGCTGCATCTCACTACTGATGCCCTGAGACACCCTAGTGTGCAGTGGTTAAGAGTAAGGGCTCTGGGTTCAAGCCCTGACTTTCCCGTGTCTGGCTGTATGGCCGTGGCAAGATATTGCTGGAGCCTATGCCCTCGGTTTTACACCCATTCTCATTTTTGGATTTGCACAATAGCTCGGAGGGTATGTAGAAGACTTGCAAATCCCAGGCAAGTGGAGTGACTTGCTCAAGGTCACAAAGCTAGTGAGAGGCCAAGTCTCAGCTACAACTTCAAGCTTCTCACTTTCTGGGGCTCATAGTAGTCAACAAAGTTGTGAGCCACTTGGAATCACTCACTTATACCTAGAGGGCATTTTTCTTACTTTCCACTGAAGGCTAGAAGACTCTGCTCTGGCCAAACAAGTAAGCCATAGAGGAGGGCTGGGGCTTTTGTAGGATGACTCAGGTTTTGCCATGCAAGTTTTACCCGAGATATTTAAATAACTCCGAATTACTGCCGCCCCATGGAGGAGAGGACAACCAGGCAGTGGTATATGACTTCTGGGTGGGAGGGGAATTGAGTGGGAGGCCGGAGCCAGGCTTCCAGAGAGAAATTACCATTTCGTATTTATTACTTTGGCTCACAGGAGTGCCGCAGGGACAGGCTTGCTAATACATTAGGTAATTGCCTTGGTTCACCACTTCGCTTTGCAATGTGTAGACCAGCCCAGGTGCAGACGAGTAGGATGGACTCGGCTCAGGCCTCCCAGGTACCAGGGCTCTCTTTAGGGACATGAGAGGCTGGAGGAGAGGGGAGAATTGGAAGAGTGCGACCTGGGGTGTCAACCTCTCAGGCACCAGGGCACACTGGATGGCCTGGTCCCTATGACCAGAGTATGGGGAGTGGAGAAAGAATCCCAGCTGGGAAGCAGGAGACTAGATTCTTCACTCTGCCGCTGAGTGCTGAGCAACCCTTGGCTCTTAGCTGTCCCTCTCTGGGCCTCTGGTCCACATCTGGAAAGTTAAGGAGGTCATAAATCAGTATTTCTCAACTCTGTTCATTAGAATCATCTGGGAGAACTTAAAAAATTATATTACTAAAGCTCCAAGCTCAGCTAACTCCCAGGGGTTCTGATTTCATTGGCTTGAGATAGGGCCCAAACCCAGATGTTTTTTCCCCAGGGATTGAGAGTCCCTAGACTAACTGATGTATGTCATCTTCCTTAGGATAGACTAATTCTATGAGCCTGTGTCATCAAAAAAGGCAACAAGATCGTGACCTTGAAATCCAGGGTCGGGGCGCCTGGGTGGCTCAGTCAGTTAAACATCCAGCTCTTGATTTAGGCTCAGGTCATGATCTCAGGGTCATGAGATCGAGCCCTACATCAGGCTCCACACTGGGCATGGACCCTCTCTCTCTTAGGATTCCCTCTCTCCCTCTGCCCCCGCCTCTCTCCACTGCCCTACTCTCTCTCTTTCAAAAAAAAGGAAGAAATAAATCCAGGGTTACTTGTTTCCATGTTCAGACTTATTGCCGTCCATGGTTTGTACCTGCTCATGTCTTGTCTCGTCCCCAGTGAGGGTCCTTCTTACCAGTGAACGTTGGAGCTCTACACCAGGAGGCAGGGGGCTCAGTTTCAACCTCTACTGTGTTGACTCTGTGGCCATGAGGGTCACCTCGGAACCTCTGGGCTTCAGGCTCATCTCTAGGAGATGAGGGAGCAGCTCATCTCTGTAAGCGGAGAGCTGGACCAGGCTTTGCTTCTCTGTGCCATGTGATTTAGAATGGGCTTCCCATCCAGTGCCCGAGAGGTCAGGCTGAGAGTAGAAAATGCCATCTCTCTTGCCCAGGTAAGGAGACAGAGGCTCAGGTAACCAGCCAAAGGCCATCCAGCCAGGAAATAAGAAAGCAAAACAAACATTGGTTGAAATCCCAGCATTGCAGCTTCCAAACTGACTTTGAGAGTTTATTAATTTACTGCGTGTCAGTTTCCTTATCTGTTAAGTGGGCATGAATACCACCTGTTTCCACAGAGTGGTAGTGAGGAGGAAAAAAGGTGGCCAGGCAAAACTTTTCGTGGAGCCTGGCACAAGGCAAATTCTCCATTAATGTTTGTTTCTCTCAGAAATTTCTCCCAGTCTCCTTTTATCCTTTCCTTTCCCCCTGCTTATTTTCAACATCTTTAAGGACGGGGCACCTTGAGAGACGGTTTACTGTGCATGAACTTGGACAGGTTGTTTAACCTCTGTGGGCCTCAGTTTCCCCATCTGTAAAATGGGGATATTAGGGGTATTTGTGGTGGTGAGGACCTGATGTGCTATGAGAACAGCTTCTGGCACAGAGCGTTGGTTGCTACCACTTGGCTTCTCCAGGGCCTTCCTTCTCCTCCCTGAGCCTTGCAGAGAGTACACACATCCCCACCACCACCCTCCACACCCCCACCTGCCTCCGCCCCAGGTCCTCACTGTGTTCTCAGCCGTGACAGCTCTGCTGAGCACGCACGGCCCATAGGCCTCACGGGCAGAGAGAGGCAGCCCTATATCAGGGGATTGCTTACTATCTCGAGATGGGAAAAAAGGAAAAAGCTATAAATATGGAGGATTTGTCTGTGATAAGTCATGGTTAGAAGCCCGAGCTATATAACTTTTTAATTCTCCACTCCAGCTTGTAGGCTCAGGCAGTAAAAACAGTCACTAGTAATTTATTTTTTTCCACTCTTTTAATTTAGTAATTTTTTTTCTTTAACCAACCAAAAAGTCCTCCTAAACTCACCTTAAGCTTTTATTTTTTTTTCCCCTTTAGCAGTCATAAATGTAATGGATTGCCATTGAAATGCTGTCCCCTCTCCTACATGGCCAGAATGAAAATATACAGACTTGGGGGCAATGTCTTAGGTGGGTGTTGTTAAAATAGGAGGGAGTCCTGGGTGTGGCTTGCCTCATCTGCCTCCAAGTGACACAGGAAGGAGTCAGGTCAGCCAGAGCTGGCCGTGTGTCCCAAGTGCTGGATCTGAGTCTCTTCTCTTTCGCCTTGGAGCTGAGTGATCTCAGGCAAGTGACTTGCCTCTCCAGGCTTAGTTTCCTCACTTATAAAATGTGGACAACAATTAGGGAATGACCTCCTCTCACTGGAATGATCTGAGAATCCAAAGAGATCATGTATAAAAAATTGTTTTATTCAATGTAAACTAATAGCATGTTGGAGATTGTACTGATGATGATGATGGTGGTGGTGGTGATGGTGGTGATGGTGATGGTGATGATGATAGTCGTGTTGGTGACGATGGGAATGGGGATGATGGTGGTGGTGATGGTGGTGATGATGGTGGTGATAGTCATGATGATGATGGTGACGGTCATGGTGGTGATGATTGTGATGACTGATGATGGTGAAGGGGATGATGGTGGTCATTTTGCTGATATTGATGATCATGGTGGTGATAGTCATGATGATGGTGGTGATGGGCATAACGGTGACGATAGTGATATTGATGATGATCGTGATGGTCATGGTGGTGATGTTTGTGATGACTGATGATGGTGAAGGGGATGATGGTGGTGGTGGTGATGATGGTCATCTTGCTGATACTGATGATCATGGTGGTGATAGTCATGCTGATGGTGGTGATGGTCATGATGGTGATGATGAGGGTGGTGGTGAAGATTGTAATGATGATGACTGATGACGGTGGTCATAATACTACCATGTGCAATGTAGAGCCCATGGGTTTATGTACTAAGAAGACAATTTTCCTCAGAGCTTATTCTTCTCTATGTATACAAAATAGGTGATCAGTAAATAATTGCTTACCTAAAATCAACTTCAGATTTCAGAACTCAGTCCATCTTTTAGAAGTTTCTTTCATTCATCCAGCAAGTATTAATTGAGTACCTACTATATGCCAGACCACATTAGCACTGGACCACAGCGAACAAACAAAACAGACACAATCCCTGCTTTCATGGGGCTTATAGTCTAGAAGATGGGGGGGTGCTGGAGTTAGAAGGTAAGCATAAATAATTTTAGGTGACGATAAAGTCTCTGAAGACAATGAACTAGGATGGAAGGCTATGGAGCGATGGAGAGAGGCTTTCCAGGATGCTTTCAGCTTGTGTCATCAGGAAAGCTTGTCTGGAATGGGGACATTTGAACTGAAACCTTAATGATAGAGGGATACAACCAGGGGAAGATCTAGGGGCAGAGTGTTCCAGTAGAAGGGACTCAACGCAAAGGCTCTGAGATGAGCATGAACTTGGCTGTTGGAGAGAAGAAAAAAAGGCCTGTATGTCTTGAGCAGAGAGGAAGAAGGAGAGAGGGGTATGAACTGATGTTTGAGAGGTAGACATGGGCTAAGTTGTGGCAAGCCTTGTAAGCTGGGCTAAATGTGGAGATGATTCCCAGGGCAGTGAGAAACCACTGAGAGAGTTTAAAAGGAATGGGAGCACCTGAATTAATATATTCTCTGAGAAGATCACTCTGACTTCAAAGGTTGGATAAGAGTGGATAAGAATGGAGGCAGGATGACAAGTTAGGATGCAGATGCAGTATTTGGGATGAGAAATACTGTGGACTGGATCAGGTTTTGATGGTACAGATGGTGACAGTGATCCAGTGGAGGGTGGACCCAATAAAAGAAGTCATAATATGACTTGATGTTGGTTGGCTGCGGAGTGTGATAAAAAGACTCAAGAATCATGCCCAGGTTGTGGGGCTGATGCTGGTATTACACACTGAGAAGAGACAGGCTGGGAGACAGTAGATTTGGGGGACAGGAGAGGTATGTGTGGAGGGGGTAGGTAGAACTCAACATTTCGGCCGTGCTCAGATTGAAATAATGAGTGGGCATCCTAGTGGACAGTTGGACATGTAAGCCTCGTGCTCAGGGAGAGGTCGGGCCAGGAAATAGGGATTCAGGAATCATGGTGGAATGGCAGGGTTAGGAGCCATGAGACTACACAGAGTCATGGAAGGAGAATGTGCAGACAGAGGCGAGCAGTGAGCTGAGCACTGGGCACTGGGCGTGCCAACATTCAGGAGTCAAGAATCAGAAGACCTAGAAAAGGAAGGGTCAGGGAGTTGGGAGGGAAACCAGAAGAGGGCTGACAAAGAAGTCTAGGGGAGAGGGATACCACAAGAGGGTATAGTCACTGCAAACAGTGAGCTACCAGCCAAGGCCAGGCCTCGATTTGGAAATGCAAGTCTATTCAGCATAGAGGTTGTAAACGTAGGCTTTGGAGCCAGATGCACTTGAATCCATGGCCCACAGCCTTTTCTTAACTTTCAGACCTTAGGCAAGCCTCAGTGTCCTTGATCCTTAGCAGCCTGCCTGCCCTGTAAGGCGTTTTGTGCAGTTCACATGAGATCATGTCTGTAACATGCTTACTGCTGGGTCTGGCTTATAGTAGCTGCTCAATAAATGGAAGCTAGTTATATTCTTCCCGAAACCGTTCAGCTGGGCAGAGCTGTCAGTCAAGCCTAGTTGTGATGGAAAAGTTTGATTTGGGCAATCCAGCCTTCATTCAGGGTTGGAAACGAAGTTGTCTTTAAGGCTCAAACAGGTAATGCAAGGAATAACCTTAAGAAGCAGATGGGGGGGGCGCCTGGGTGGCTCAGTGGGTTAAAGCCACTGCCTTCGGCTCAGGTCATGATCCCAGGGTCCTGGGATCGAGGCCCGCATCGGGCTCTCTGCTCGGCAGGGAGCCTGCTTCCTCCTCTCTCTCTGCCTGCCTCTCTGCCTACTTGTAATGTCTCTCTCTGTCAAATGAATAAATAAAAAATCTTAAAAAAAAAAAATTATTAAAAAAAAAGAAAAAAAAAGAAGCAGATGCTGGAGTACATTATAAAATGTGCTCAGAGAGANTGGGGCAGAAAGGCCACTGGCCAACAGGCATCCTAATTAAAGTGTTTAAAGTTCTGGGGTGCCTGGGTGGCTAAGGTTAAGTGTTGGTTCAACGTTGGACTCTTGATTTCAGCTCAGGTTGTGATCTCCGGGTCCTGAGAATGAGGACTGCCTACAGTTCAGAGCTCAGCCTGGAGTCTGCTTGAGATTCTCTCTCTCCCTTTCTCTCTTCCCTGCTCAGGGTCATGCTGTCTCTCTAAATAAAAAATAAGTAAAGTCTTTAAAATAAAATGCAAAGTTTAAAATTCCATGCAGCCCAAACAAAACCTTTTCACGCAGGCCCAGTACTGCCCACATGAGTTTGAGACACCCCCCACTCCGCCCCCCACTCCCCCCCCTTCAGGTGATGGCGCACCAGAGGAGAATTTAAAACAGGAAGCGTGGAATTGACGGGCTTAGATTTGCATTTCAAAAAGGCTATTCTGGAAGCAATGCTGGGAGATGATGGGGGAGGGTCTGGTTCCTCCCAGGGAGAGGAGCCAGGAAACTCTTTCCTCAGGTGAGAGGGGACTAGGATGAGGAAATGGGCTCATTATAGCATAATTAGCTCTGTAATCAGTATGCAGGCTTATCATCTCAAGATGTAAAGATGATTATACGATCAAACGGTTTTCTTCCTTTTAATGGAAGTAACTTGCCAACCTAGGGGTTTGGGTGGGTGGGTAGAAAAAAAGGTAAGATATTTTTTTAACCAATTGATTTTTCAATGAATTAGTTTATTGATTCAAAAAAAATCACTCACTGTGGACAGTAAAAGTTGTAAATGGGGTCAGCGTGTGGTTAGAGTGAAGGCCAAGTGCAGGGGCTCATTAGCGCAGAGGGAAAGAAGAATTCACATGGTTGGAGAGGAGGGCTTCCAACCTGGACTGCAAAGCCTGCTGGGACCAGGGAGTGTGAGTGGGCTCAGATCTAATACTCTCCCCATGCTTGCTGTAAGAATCAACAAGTGGTGGAACTTTGGACAATGAAGCTCTCTCTGCTGACCAGGACTCTCCTGTTTCAAACACAGAAAATATTTTTACCACCATCCCCAATGTTTTTAAGTACATAGACAAGAAGGAACACAGGAAAGCAGGCAGGCAGGCTAGAAGGAAGGAAGGTAGGAAGGGAGGGAGGGAAAGAGGGAGGAAAGAAGGAAAGCCTATCCTCAGGTTCCAGAAACAGTGAAAGATCTTAAATTCAGGGTAGTAACCACACAGTTGCCTTTGGGGGAGGTGGGGTGGGGGGAGGCAACCAGGTCCTGGGCTCCAGGCTAGGGGATGGGATGTGTGTGGGGGGGTGGGGAGACATTGCTCAGGGAGCATGATTAAAATCTGTTGACAGTGCTTCTGTGTAAAGGACTCTAGAGGAACTGCCTTTTCTATTAAAGAGGAGTACAAAATTCCAGTCAGAGCACGAGAAAGCTAGGTATCCACTAGAGGTTCCAGGTAGGAGTGGGAAATCTGTAAAAACTAGAGTAGGCAAGCCTGCACTATGTGTGGGTGAGGGGTCTGAATACCTACTTCCTGCGTGGTGCAAGAATTTCAAGTCAAAAAGTCAACATAAAAACTGGTCTTGAGTCCGGCGAAACGCAGGGACCCAGGGGAAGTAAGCTGTGAGAACAGCTCTTTTATGGCACTGCTCACAATGCGAGGCATGTGGGCTCCTGCCGACAAAATACAGGAGGTATCACACCTGTTCTCTTATAGAGGAGGAAGCTGCGTCCCAGGGAGGGCACCCACTTACTGCAGGTGCACAGTAGTAATCTTAGGTGGGATGGGGTAGTGGAGAGAGCAAGAGTGTTAGAGTCAGTAAGACCTGATTTTGAATATTGGTTCTGCCATTTAATAGATGTGACCTACATCAAGCTGCCCAAACTTTCTGAGCCTCAGTTTCCACAAAAAGGAGTTGCTGACACCTACTTCTTCGGGTGGTTGGGAAACACGGGAGATCACTTATGTAAAACTGTGTGGCATCGTGCTAGATGATCTTTGTATGTTGGTTTCCTTTAAACTTTGCTTTTAAAAAAATACCAGTTCCTCCAAAGAACCTCCCCTCCTAGTAAGCCCCAGCTGGCCCTGATGCTTCTTTATCTAGGGGGCCATCTGTGTTCTATTACTTTACACTAAATTGCTTGTTGTTATAGGATTAATTTTTAAACCCCTTATGGCTTTCTTAGTTCACTTTAACTATGTGTTCCTTGTCTGTCCTCACTTATTTCCCATTGGTCCTAAAATTCCCAATAATAGTCCAAGGAATGAATAAATGGTTGAGTGGATGGATGGATGAGTGGATGGACAGATGGATGGATGGATGGATGATTAGATGGGTGAGTGGATGGATGGAAGGATGGATGGTTGGATGGATGGATGAGTGGATGATTAGATGGGTGAGTGGATGGATGGAAGGATGGATGGTTGGATGGATGGATGAGTGGATGAATGAATGGGTGATTGGAAGAATGGATATATGGATGGATGGATGGATGGATAGAGGATGGATGGATGGATGGATGGATGATGGATGGATGGATTGGATAGATGCATGGATGGATGGATGCATGGATAGGTGCATGGATGAATAGCTATCAGTTAGAGTTCATTGGTCAGCAATTGAAGCTGACCCTTGCTAAATTAAGCAAAAAGGACTACATTAGAAGGATATCAGGGAGATCACAGAATCAATAGTCCTGACAGTGTTTTGTTTAATCAAACAACTACCGAATGAGGATTTCCTATACCAAGCATGGTACTAGGCTAGAACCTAGTTAGGGAGGTAGGACCCACACAGGTATCATGCATACACACACAGGCGGACACGCACACAAATGCTGGAAAGCCAGGCTGAGAAAAGACAGGAACTAAGGAACCACAGGGTTATAAGGTGGCAGTAATGTCCTCTCAGTCAGATCAGGGCCCGGTCCCTGGAATGAATGAACACCAGGCACTTTTCATGCCCAAGCTTAAGTGTGTGCACCCAAGCCAAAGTGCTGGAGAGATCATCCAGTTGACGTGGCTTGGGTCACATGTCCTTTGAGATAGACCCCTCTAAGCATGCACAGTGAGGTCTGGGCACTGTGGCTGAGAGAAGGGAGAATGGCTTCTGGGTGTTCAATGTTCCCCCACCATCCCCAACAAACAGAATGGATGAGTCCTTGGTCCCTGGAGGCAGCACCAGTGACTTGTGGCTTCACTGACCCCTGCCATTCATCTCTATCATGCCCCTGTTCGCCTTTCACTCTCCCAGACCAGGCCTACCCTCTGTCTCCCCTACACTTCCGGGCATTCTGCCCCACAAAGCAGTCACTTCCTCCCCCTTCAAGAAACCTTGGCAGCTTCCAGAACCCACAACGATTGCTTCTTTCCCTGATCTCCCATCTCCTTTGCCATCAGCAAGCAGGAATTACCCTTTGCTGCTGCCTGTTTGCCTTGGGGTCCGGGCTCTACCCTGAATATCCTGGAAGCAGAAGCCTTGTCAGATTTGTCTTCATCCCCCATGGTGCTAGCGCAGTGTTGCTTTCAGCGTCAGTGACCCATGGAGGCAGGCTGATCCCTCATCGATGAGGGCATGTGGCATGGAGTCAATCAGCTAGAGCAGCGTGTTTTAGAAACAATGCAAGCCATACACCCTTGGAGAGTTAAGTCAACCAGGGCCCCAAGTGCTGACTTATCCAAAGTTGCACAAGTTACTGGTGACAGTACTGGGCCTGGAAGCGGCTCTTGCTACTTCCAGTCCAAACCACACTCCCTGCTGCCTCTGTGTGTGTGTGTGTGTGTGTGTGTGTGTGCGTGCGTGTGCGCGTGCACGCATGGTTTTGTCCATGTCCCACCTCTCCGTGTGGGCCATCACCAGGTACCATACTTGGCATAGTAAACCTCAGTCAGTGGTCATCTCATTAATCGAAGAAATCCTTGGCAAGTCCATACCAGTTCCTGCCCCATCCTTGCCCCAAGCTTCTGCCCACCATCAGCCCCTCTGCCCAGTGAGCAACCAAGAAATGTTGATTGATTACCCCCTAAAATTTCATTTTGTTTGAGAGTCAATGAATTTCCAAAAGTGGGCGATTTGTCACATCCAGACAGAATCCACCAAACCCTTGTGTTGCCTAAATCACTCCGAGCGAGAGCCCTTGTCAACCACCTCACTTCACTCCACCTTTCTGTGCTACTTGAAAAATTAGTTGGTGTATGGGAAATAAAGTCAGTAGGAGGGAACATTTTGACAAGGTAATGGTCCCCTGCCTTTCTCGACATTTGCGAGGGAGTCAGAGTCCATTATAATGTCACAATGGCGCACACCTTTGGCATCTCACTGAATAATTAAAAGGTGGTTTAATCATAGCGATCATCCACTTAGTGTCTAGTTCCAGATGTCGGGGAAGCATGCTTAAGGAGGCAGCCATGGGTGTGTGGATGGGGGGGTAAATCTGGGTCAGGACTGAGACCACCAGGTGGCAGATCCTACTGCAGCTCAGGGGATGGGAAGGCAGCTCCTGCCCATCACGGGAAAGGAAGGAAGGAGGGAAGGAGAGAAGGAGGGAAGGAAGGAATGAGGAAGGAGGGAGGGAGGGAGGAAGGAAGGAAGGAAGGAAGGAAGGAAGGAAGGAAGGAAGGG
>LNAC01000022.1:3946477-3990172 GCA_002007465.1 Ailurus styani
AAGGAAGGAAGGAGGAAGGAAGGAAGGAAGGAGGAAGGGAGGGAGGGAGGGAGGGAGGGAGGGAGGGAGGAAGAATATTGCCACTCTCTTTTGCTTCTTTGAACAACACGCAAGAGCAGACCTTCTTTTCCATCCCAATGAAAAACAGTCCGTGGTTTCCATTAATCACAGGTGGTTAGTGCTGGAAGGGAACTTACTTTTCATTCTTTCGCAAGGCAGATATTTATTGAAAGCCTACTCTGACTCGGGCATTATTCCCAGTCCTACGGAGACAAGGAGGGAAAGGACAGCCCAGGTTCCTGCCCCTCTGGGGCTTATGTTCTAGAAGGGGAGAAGGATAAAAACACAGGCACTGGGAGTAGCCGTAAGGCAGCGGTGACCCGGTGACTGAGTTCCGTGGTCAGGGTGGGTCTTGCTGGGGAGAAGCCTTGGAGCCAAGGTCTAAGTGACAAGGGGTCAGACGTGTGAAGCTCCCTGGGAGAGAAGCTATGAGAAGGCTCTGGGTGGGAAGGAACTGGGCGCGCTCAAGGACCAGCAGGAGGACCAAGGCAGGAGGTGAGCACGGTGGGGCCGAGTGGGTTTCCCAGGTTTCCAGGCTGGGAGTCTGGATTTCAGTCTCCATGGGACCAGAAGCTTGTGATGGGGTGAAGGAACCAGAGTCAAGACACCTAATCCAGGAGGGCTTTCTACAAGAGGTGTCCCCTCGCTTCCACTGAGAAGAGATTGACCAGGCAGATCAGGCAGCGAGGACACAAATGCCCCAGGCAATGAAAACAGCCTGGACCCCAAAGGAAAGGAGCCCCGAAAGATAGTGGCACATCTGGGGAAGAGCAGGGGTCTGCGGGACTGGAGTCACGAGGCCCAGGGAAGGTCCCACAGCACAGTTCTTACCTCCGCCTTCACGCCCCACTCCGCTAAAGTGAAGGTAACCGCGGTCAGGTGTTCAGATGAATGGATGAGTCAGCGCGTACCAGAACCCTTCTTCACTAGGCTAAGTGCTGGGAATGGTGTTTCCCCCAAGCGCAGGTGACTCTGACCTTGCACTCACTGTTTCCGAACTGTTGCTCTTCCTCGTAGCTGTTCAGCTCCTGCCCTCATACCCCAAAGCCAGCGTGGTCCAGCTAACACCCTCCCCCCTGCCGATAAAGTTATACTGGGGAGTCTGGAGAAGGGAGCTGCATTCATCCAGATCACAGGGCTTTTGAGTGGAAACACGGGGGCTAAAACGCTGATCTCTTGACCCCAGATCTGGCACCACTCTGGAAAAGGGAGCCCGGTGGGGCGTTGGGGAGATGGCAGAGACATCTGCTTCCAGCGCATGGGCCCCCGCCGCACGTTGAGCCTGCGAGTGGCCAGAGCGGAGGCTCAGCGGTGAGGTGGTTCTGAGCCCCGGTTTGGAGTCAGGCAGCTCGTGTTCAGTTTCCACGTCCGCTGGTGACTAGCTGTGTGTCTTTGGGCGGGTTGCTTCATGTCTCTGTGCCTTGGACTCCTCGTCTGTAACAAGAGGAGAATAATCGTACCTGCTTCCTAGGGTGATGGTGAGTGTTGAGTGGAGGGGACACACACGGAGTATTTAAAAGCGAGCCGTGTTCGCAGTGGGACCCACGGGAACCAGGCCAGCACCCTCATAAGAGCCGCCACCAAGCGCCCGCCCGCATGCCCCCCCCCCGAGTGATCTGCACACCTCCTTCACATCCCCACACATCTCACCGCGGCGACACGATAGCTTACCAAGTGTTTTACAGACACCTGCTGCAGGCTTCGTGTCTCTTATTGACTAATTCCACTCACATTCTCTCACTTGGTCATCACAATATGGCAAGGGGGCTTTTATGGAGGCTGAAAGAGAGGCTCAGAGTGGTTGAGTCAGTGGCCCGCGGTCACACAGCCGGCCAGAGGCAGAGCGGGAGGCTAGCCCAAGCCTCTTGGCCGTCCGTCCTTCCACTCACCATCTCTTAGCCTCTCCCAGGCTCCGTGCCTTGCAACTGGGGGACCTGCTGCTACTCAGCAGGTGTCCCTTGAGACTCCCCTTGACCCCTGTGCATGGGAGCCCCCTCCCTTCGCCCCAGGAGAGGAAGAGTGCCTAGAGGAGCACCGCAGGGAGCTGCACACATGCCTCCTGCAGGCAGAATGGGGAAAAGCAGAGCCCAGCGGCCAGCAGGCCCCCGGTCTCACACCCAGGCCCACGGCACCCCGCGCATCCAGGGGGATGAGGGATGGGGTTGCCCCTGGGGCAGAATGGCTCCCGACTCCCGAGTGCTCCTTCACCCAAGGCCAGAGCCCAGGCAGAACGGGAACAGGCACACCCTGGTGCTCATGGGGTTAGCGAAGGGACCCCACCCCCAGAAGGTCTGGGCCGGGGAGGTGTGGTCAAACCAGCTCTCTCTGGAAGCCCCTGAGGGAGGACTGAGGGCTCCAGCCTGCGTGTGATCAGGGCCCCAGCTCCGCTCCGCTCTGCTGTTGTCCATTTCACGTGGTCGGTCTACACCCCAGATTTTCTTTGGAGGTTTACTCACCGGAACACAAAAAGTCGAAAATGGCAGCATACAGAGAGGCCTCTCAACTCACAGCCCAGACCCACAGCACATGGTGCGTGAGCCGGACAGACAGTGGTCCTTCTGGACGTGCATCCGGGCTCCACGGGACAGCGGGGGCAGGAGGGGGCGCGGGAGGAGTGGGGGGGGCAGGGGGTGCTGAATAAACACGCCCCAGGGGACACCTGCCTCTCCAGAGGTCACAGCTTGCCCTCTGTGTAACCAGGGGGCGTCTATATGAATACGTAAACACAAAGCACTCAGCTGGGGCCGAATACCCAGGTGAGTAACAACCTGCCGCCCTCGCCTCAGGGAGCTCACAGTCCGGTTAACGGAACGTTCCCCTTAAGTCGCTCGCTTACAGAGCTAACAGCCATGCCTGTCTTCAGAATCCTCTGGCGTCTGTTTGCCGAGCCTCTGGCACCACCTGCCTGGTGAGACTTGGGTGTCTGTCCCTCATTCCACGGCGGCCTCAAGCTCCCACTCCACACGCCTCCCTGCACATCGGAGTGGCTTTCTGCCCCGTCCCAGCCCCGTTCTCCCTTCTCGTGGACCTTATCCTGTTCCCGTAGCGCCGAGCACAATGCGTAATTCCTCATTTCCTTGTGTATTTATTTGTTCAGTGTCTATCAGTGGTAAGGACTGTCTGCTGTGCTCTGTTTAACCAGAGGCTCGCGGAGTATCTGTCTCGTTGTGGACACGGAGATTCATTTCAAATAAATGAACGGTCCTTCGGGAGATGGTGGTGGGTAAGTTTAGAAAGTGATTGAGGCCCAGAATTTGGGAGGGAGGGGGACACGGAATCAGACAGGCTAGGAGATTCGTACTGCCAGGCATTTGAGCTGCTGCACACCTTTTATCTCCTTCTTCCTGCCTGCCTGTCTGCCTCCTTCAGTCCCTCCCTCTCTTTCCCTCCTTCCTTCTATCCATGAAAGAGAAGGGGTGGCTGGATCGCTAAGTTGGTTAAGCAACTGCCTGTGGCTCAGGTCACAACCCTGGAGTCCCAGGACCGAGTGCCACATCAGGCTCCCTGCTTAGCAGGGAATCGGGTTCTCCCTCTAACCCTCCCCCATCTCGTGCTCTCTCTCTCTCTCTCTCTCTCTCTCTCTCTCTCTCTCTCTCTCTCATTCTCTTTCTCTCAAATAAATAAATAAAATCTTTAACAGAAAGAGGGGGGGGGAAAGGGAAGTAGGGGTGGGGTGCAGAAGGGTCAGCGAATTTCGAAGCAGGCAGATGAGGTTTGAAACCTGTGCCGGGGCCAGGCAGTCAGGCCTGGAGGTCCTTCATAGCAGACGCTGGGAGGACCACACGTTTCCATGGCTCAGTGGAGCCCACATGGACCCACCAACCCATTCCCAGCACAGTTTGCTCCGTCTCCAGCCTGACAACCTGGTCACACACCAGCTCCCCTTCATTACTCCTTTCTCCAGATGCTGCCTTGCAGGGGCCCCTGATGGTCACACTCGAGTGGCAGAGAGGAGCCATGGGCACCCTGCTTGGATGCAAAGAGGGACTGAGCTGGCCAGCCTGCTTCCTTTGAGTCTGGAGATGCTTCCAGATCAAGGCTGCCACCAGGTTCCCCGTCCCCCCCACCGCCCTTCACCACCATCACGCTCGTGACTAGGATTGCGTGTAAGAAGCATGAACTCAGGAGGCCAACTTCCTGAGTTCCAATCCCGACTCTGCTGCTCACAGGTCACTCTGTGTGCAAAATGTAGATAATATAGTAGTAATGTTTACCTCCTAGGATGAAATGAGCCGACATACCTAAAGTGCTCGGTTGTGGTCAGTGCTGTGGGCGTCTGGGTTGTTGCATTGCAAGGATCTGCAGGCCTGACTCTCTCCCCCTGGGGACAGGATCCGGAGGCCTTGGTCACTCAGCGAAAGTTGCCTGACTTTTTCCAGGTCACCAGGGAGTTCCCAACAAAGCCTAGTCCCCCATTTCCTTGCCGTTTCCCCCTCAACCCCGGAAACTCCACAAGGGCAAGAACCCCGCCCCCAGGCCTGGGTGCATCATAGCAGCTCAGAGAACAGGTGTGGAAGAAATGAATGGCAGGAACACGAGACCCAAGGATGCTGAGATACAGAAGATGAGGGGAAGGCGGGAGACCATATTCATCCCGAAGCATTCCACCTTGCTCAAGAGGGTAGGTGGTGATTCTGATAACCATGCAAGGACATTGGGGGGGAGGGAAGGCTAACCGTGCTGGAAGCCACATTTCTGAAATTAGTGATGGAGGACCAAGATATTATGTTGGTCACAAATGGATTTTTTTTTAACTTGATAGAAATGGTCCTTTGATGAAGGCCTGTTCAGATATTTATTTCTAAGTCTGCAGTCAAATCAGGAACATATGGGTCTGCAGTTGGATCAAAGCAATAAGGAATGAAATCAAAATGTTTGATGGAGAGGTTTAAAGCGGTTCTGAAGAGGCGGGACCCGAGGAAGAGCAGTCTAGTGGCAATAAAGCATCTTTGCAATCATGCTCGGCGGCCGTGGGAGGCCAGCGTTTGGTTTGCCCAGGCTCGTTTCTGTGCAAACGCCCAGGGGCCAGGACCTGCTGTGCACAGGTGCGCCAGTGAGGGGTGGTGGTGAGGAACCCAGCCCTCGGGAGGGACGGGGCTTCTCCCGGAGGAAGCGGGCAGGGAGCTGGCACTGGGACGGGGAGCGGTGGCTGTGCCGAGGTCTCTGCCTGCAGGGCTCAGCCCAGCACGGCATCTCTGCCTGCCACCTTGATCCCATCTCACTTATGGCCTCTCACGACAAAGCATTCTGCCTTGCAGTGCAGTACGGACCTGTATTCCTTGGCCCCCTGGCGGCAGCAATCTATTGTGTGGCTGTTGGAGGTGTTGAGGTTCAGCAGGAAAAAGACATCAGACCATCATTTTCCCTTCAAGGAGCCATTAGATGATTCTGTCTGACCTTCAGGGGAGCCCTGGGAGGCTCAGAATGGCCTGTGCCGAGTGCTCCAACCGGCCCCCGCAGAGTTAATGCGCCTGGCAGCTTCTGCTGCGAGCTGCGCACATCCCCGCATCCCCGTGGCCTCCCCTAAATGCGGTTACTTCAGTGGTTGCAGTATGCTTGGGGACAGAGCCAGGAGGAGACAGGCAGTGTGGCCCAATGGAAGAGCACTGACCTCAGTGTCCAGGAGACCAGGCTCTATCTATAGATTGGCCCCGTCTTGCTCTGATAACTTGGGCAGACCATCTCTCTCTGCATTTTTTATATAGAGGTCCCCAAAGCCACCCAGAACAGGTGCAACAGAATGACTTCAAGTGGGGTCCCAGGACCAGCAGCATCATCATCAGCTGTGAGCTCATTAGAAAATCACATCTGGGGCCCCAGACCCAAATCAGAAGCCCTGGGCTTGGAACCCAATGGGTGTGGTCTAACAGGATCCAGGTGATTTGTACACAGGTTGAGGTCTAAGAAACACTACCCTGAAAGGCAGGGTGCATCCCTAATTCTGGCTCAGTGCGTGACACCTATGGGATCGTGTGATCAGATGGCCCAGTAGGATCCTAAAATAAATGATCAAGCTCAGGGTCACATCTGGGTCTGCAGACTGTCAGTCCTTGTTCTTTCCACCAAATCTGGTCGTTGTAGTACCTTTGTTTTCCTCTACCACCAAAACACAGCCCTTGACTAAATTTGCTGCTCATCTAGGGGGTTCCGGGGAGGGGTCTGGCAATGATACATGCACCTCTCCTTGTCTGGGGAGCCCTGAATTTGGGGAATGAGTTGGGGGGAGTTGCTTTGAGCCTGACTTGTGAACCAAGGGGCTGCCGCATATGGAATGCCCAGCAATGATATCTACACATATATAATACATAGGTTTGTGAGATTCTGTTATAAATTGCAGGGTTTTATGACCCTGGTTTTGTAGACCGATGGGCGTGAAGGAACAGCGCAATATATTGCTGTGTAAGATAGTATCACCAGAGATGGAGGCCCAATATATCATTACGGAAGAGGATGTTGCATTTAGAAATGTGCTGTTTTTATTTAAGTGCCTTTGGTGTTTTAAAACTGTCAGCTCTGAGATGCCCCAAGAACTGACATGTTTTGGGCAAATGCCACTTCTCACATAAACCCTGAGGGCCCTCACCATTACCCCAGGTGACTGACCAGAGCTGCCAAGGTCAACGTGAATGTGCCAGGAGAGAAAGGGAGTCTCTTCCTTTCTGCTCTGTGCCCCCTCCCTGCACGCACGCACACGGCCCTTGCCCCTGCACTGGCCCTCCACTCTGTGCCTAAATTCTCAGAAGACAGTTTGAGGCAGGACTAGTGGGGATAGGTGTGTTGAGATTTCCACTGTATTTTTGGTTGTTCGTGCCCAAGGCAATGTAGATGCTGATGGCTAAGCATATATGCCTTGAAGCCTGATTGTCTTGGGTTCCAGTCCCTGGTCCTACTGCTCCTCAGCTTGATCGCTTTGGGAAAGTTATTTAACTCAGCTTTAGTTTCTTCTGCAAAACAAGGAGAAGAGCATAAGGCTTGATCCTTGCCTCCCTCCTTGCCCTGAGCCCAGCCTCTGTCCCTCTTGCTCATGGGGTCCCGCCACTAAGACCTCCATTTGGTTCCTCAGACATCCCACATTGCCAGCCTTTTGCTCCCACATCAAGGCCATGGCACTTGCCCTCTCTTCTGCCAAGAACGCTGTTCCTGCGTTCAGCTGTTGATCCCTTTGACTTTGGGCAGGGCTCTGCTGAAATTCACTTTGCGGGATGAACCTTCCTTCACCAGGCTACCCCAAATTCCTTCCTTAACTCCCTACCCATCCTCATTCTCTGTCCCTTATTCTGATACTTCCTTCCCAGCATGCATCACCTGACTGCAGATGAGCTGATGGATTTTTTATCTGTGTCCCCCAACCCCATGTGAGCTTCATGAAGGCAGAAAGAATGGAAGCTTTCTGTAGTGTTAATGATCTGTCCCAGCACCAAGGACAGCACCCAGCATAAAAACAAAATACTCTGTAAATAATTGCTGAATGAATGAATGGCACTTCCCTGATTCCAGTTGAGAGAACTGAGATAAAGCAAGCAAAGCATTTAGTATAATTCCTACGATTTGGTAATGATACCTATTTATGCTTATTAAGCACTTACTATGTGTCAGACATGGTTTAAGCACTCTACACCTATTAATTCAGTTAGTCCTCAAAACAGTCCTCAGAGGAAATGGGGGGACAGGGAGACAAATAACGTGCCCAAGGTCACCCCGGCAACTGGTGCTAAAGCCATATTCACAGTTGTGCTCTTCTCTTCTGCCCTGTACTGCCCATCAGACGAAGCTGTGGCTGTCATTATACCTGCCCCTTCTGGGTAATAGGGACGCTGGGGCGACCTAAGCATATGCCAGCCCTCCTGCCTTGCTCAGGAAATGGTGCCTGGGGTGGGGGTGGGGGGCTGGGTTGTGCCCCTGGGGAGCCCAACCCCTTGACTCTCAGCCACATCCAGCCTGAAGGCTGGTCTGTGGGAGGCAACATAACATGCACTGGGCTGGGAGGCTGGCGCTCTGGACAGCATCCTGACTCTGAGACCAACTTGCTGTGTGACCTTGGTGAAGTCCCCTCGTCCCCTCGCTTCTCTGAGCCACAATCCTCTTTACCCTTGTAATGGATTATGTTCTCATGAAGATAACCACCCTCCTTCTGCTGTGCAGCTTCTTAGGATACACTGGGACAGACTCCTGTAGCAAATATTGTTGGATTGAGAGCTGAAAGGGAGAGAGGTTCAGATCCCACTTCCCCCAGGGGCAGGGCCTCCCCTGTAAGACATCAGAGCAGGAGTTGCAAAGCCCCCTCACCCCCCCCCCGGGATCAGAAGTGGGCTTTTTGATTAGGGGGACTGAGCCAAGGGAGCCCACCCACCTGCTGAAGGCAGCCCACACCTGGCTGCGGCCCAGTGTTGCACTCACCAGTGCAGCTCTGGTTTGTCAGATAGGCTAGGAATCTGATTTTTTTTATGTGAAATCTATGTTTTCAGTGTTAACTCGAGTTTTATAGCCACCTGTGATGATGGGTGGCACATCTATGGGTGGGGTCAAGCCCAAGAGGCCTGACGGTCCCCATCTTCACATCCTTGCCTGGCAGGGTAAAAAGGTGTGGATAAGACCACTCAGGGCATGAAAGGCTTCCCGGCACCTCCTCCCAGCCAGCAAACCCACGGGGGCCTGGGAATGGCCTCCTTCCCTAGTGCCACACCAAGAGATGTTCTAAGGGGCTGGGGAGCTAGGTTTCCTCTTAGAGTAAAATTTTCCTTGTATCAGTTGATTTGTGTCTGATCTACACTTTGTTTTGCACTTCTTCCTTGCTGTACCTTAGACGTAGTTTCATAGGAGCTCATGCAAATCCCACCTGTGTTTTTCACTGCTTTGCAACAAACCACTGTACAGATTTGCCGTCATATATTTTCACCAGCCCTGGTGGTTGGATCCCTTGGTGGCGTCCAGGTTTCCCCACAACAGACAATACTGCAAAGAATGACTTTATCTGATGCGTTTGTGTAAACATGTGGCATGTCTGGAGCCTGAGAAGTAATAGGTACTTTTCTGAATTGACCACTCATATCCCTGGCCATGAGTCTGAACTTAAATCATGATATAGAAACCTGTAATACTTTTTTCCTAGTGTGGAGTAAACGTGACAAGTAGTCAAGCAAATGAGGCAAAGTGGTAGTCATAGATGAGTCTGGTAAAGCGTATGTGAGCGTTCCTTTTACTATTCTTTGTAGTGTTCCTGGAGCTTTTCTCTAAATGTAAAATCATTTCCAAATTTAAAGCATTATCGCTTCTCGGCCTTTTGGCTAAGATCAAGTGCAAATTTAAAGCATTAACAAATTACTCTAAGAAAGCAACATTGTAACTTGTCTGAAATCTTATATTGTTATTTTGTAAGCACCTTAGTCTACCCCACTCTTTGGAGTCTTTTCTGCTCTACTTGATTTTTTCAAAATATTTACAGCAGGGACATGTGCTTACAATAGCGAAAGTGAAATAAGACAGTGCAAAGATCAATAAAGGCAAAGAGCCATCCTATCTGTACCTCCTATTCCCTGAGATAACCAACATTATCAGCTGGTGTGAATATCACTCCATAGTTTACTCTATGTTGACATATGGACGTGTGTGAGTATATTCACCTCTTTGTGTATTTTTAATGGGAAACTAAATACACTAGACTAAAGCTTGCTCTTTTTACTTATATGTCACAGACATCCCTCCACTTAGATCTAACACTCTTCTTTTAAAAAAATCATTTCTTGGGATGCCTGAGTGACTCAGTCAGTTAAGTGTCTGCCTTCATCTCAGGTCATGATCCTGGGGTCCTGGGATCAAGCCCGGCATTGGGGTCCCTGCTCAGCGGGGATCCTGCTTCCCCTCCTGCCTGCCTCTCCCCCCATGCTCGTGCTCTCTCTCGCCACCTCTCTCTCTCTCCCTCTCTTTCAAACAAATAAATAAAGCTTTTTTTTAAAAAAAAATATTTCTTTACATTCACACACAATATTCAGCCTATTTCTTTCCTAAATTAAATTTTGTCTAATTACAGAAATAGCCCAGCTCATCATATAAAATGTAGATAATTTGGAAACACAGAAAAAGGAAGTAACAGTCACCCATAACCCTTCCTCTGGTAGTAATGGCTATTAGCGCTGGTATAATTTCCCTTGGGTTTGTGTGCCGTGCACCCATTCAAGTGCCTGTGTGTATGTCTGTGTCAGAACAGTTAATACAAATGATGCCATTTTGTGTGCTGTCTGGTCTCCTGCTCTTTTGACTTACTGTTATAATGTATTAGTCCCCATGTATTAAATATTTTTTGAAGAGAAATGTTGAAAGGAATTCAAACAAATGTTAAGTTAGGTTAGGTTTGTCATGCCTGCGAAGTGGGAGAGACAATCCGAGAAGGCTTTCTGAAGGAGGGGACACCTGAGCAAAGCCCTGAAGGATGAACAGAAGTCAACCGGATGGAGAAGAGATGGGAAGAGGGATATCAGGCAGCAGGACTAGCTCGGGCAAAGGCCTAGAGGTAGGAAGAAGCTCAGTGCCCATGAAGCCTGCATTGGGTTTGATGGACTAGGTGGGGAAGGGAGGTGAGGGCCAGCTCTCAGAAGGGTCTTGGCTGGATTAAGAGACTTCCATTTTGTCCTGGAGGCTTTCACCCAGGAAGGGAAGGGGAGATGGTACAACCTTGGCTGAGGTTGCCGTTTAGGATGACCACACTGGTGACATGTGGGGACAGGACTGGAGAAGGCACTTGGGAGGCAGGAAGAGGGTTACCAGGGTTACAGAAATTCTCAGACCAGTGTTCTATGACCTTTTTAGACTGATGTCCTAAAAACTCTCCCAGCCTTCCCTCTCCCACGTAAACCAATGCCACTTCTGGGGAGTTGCCTGAGTCTTTTTGGCAGTTCTGATGTTCTCAGCTGGTGGACGTTGCCTCCAAGCCCCAGAGCACCTGTTAGTGGAACCATTAACGATTTGATGGAAATGGTTTTGGAGAAGTTGCACAGAGAAATCTGTGCCTCTCTTCTGCAGTGCCCTCCATGACCTGTGCTTCCAAAATCAAAAATTCGGGGGAAACAAGATCCTAGGAACGCACGTAATGCTAGAACCTGACACATAGTTCAATTGTACAGACCACGGACAGGTTTAAGGATGCCTCCTCACTGAATGATGGCCAGTCTAATGGTTTCAGCATCGTGGAGCTGGGTGGGATATCCCTTAGAGATCAGGCCACCTTCCACATGGCCTAATTAGGACACCTCTGGCTCTTGGAAGAAGAGACTGAACATCTCACTTATCTTACAAGTCCTCTATTTAATCAAATCCTCACTTTCTTCTTCTTTTCATGAAAACTAGTGTCTTAGGGGTGGAACGGTCACCTATTCCCCGCAAATCTCATCCACCCTGAACCCCAGCTCATCCCCGAGGCCCTGGCTGGCCCATCCAATGTTGATCATATCTGCCAACGAACACCAATCAGTGCTGCTTAGGCAGAAACCTTGGCTGCTTCTTGTAAACATCTGTGATCTTAAGTGGAAAAAAGAAGAAAAAATGCAAGAAAATCCATCAACCTAATTGTTCAGAATTGGAATACTTTCCATGAGGCATTAATAACACCGACCTGATGGTGATTTTTCATTTTTTGACAGAGAGAGAGAGAGATCACAAGTAGGCAGAGAGGCAGGCAGAGGGAGAGGGAGAAGTAGGCTTCCTGCTGAGCAGAGCGCCCAACTCGGGGCTTGATCCCAGGACCCTGAGATCATGACCTGAGCCGAAGGCAGAAGCTTAACCCACTGAACCACTCAGGTGCCCTTCATTTTCAATTCTAGTCGAGTTCATGTAACTCCCAATCATCCAAATGGGAGAGGGGGTGCTTGTAAGTGTGCACACTCATGTTTGTGTCTGTGTACACTCGTGACCAACATGAAGCTAGAAACCGCAGTCAGAAATACACCTGTTTGGTCTTGAGCCCCTGGAGCTAGGCATGCCGGTTGGGAGGCAGGATTGCCTGTAGGTAAAACCATGTCGACCTGTGCTTGAACCCCAGCTCTTGTCCCCTGGGACCTGTGAGAGCTTGGGAAGTCTTATCTTTCCTCTAAGACTCAGCTTCTTCAATTATAAAGCAAGAATACTGCAGTGACTGTCTCACGGGGGCGTTGACATGTGAGATGACGATGAGCAGAGTCACTTAAAACAGCGTCTGGCATGCAATCAACAGCGTCTGTTATTTCTGTTGGAGCCCCACGTGAGAATGTTGAGGGATCCAGGTATATCTGGTTCCACCCACTAGGACAAGTGAGACCTCTTAGAGGCAGAGTATAGAGGGCAGGAGGTGCTTCGGGACATTAAGAAGCCAAGGCTGCCCACGAATGTGTCATTAAAATGGGGACATGCAGCTGTAACCTAGTGAAAGGCCAAGTTCTCGGAAGAAGGAAAGAGCACATATAACCACCCAGAGCTGGGCAAAGGCATGCTGGAAGGGAGAGCACCAGAACTCCATCTAGGAGAGCCGAGAAACAGAGCAGCAGGGTGTAAAGGGCACACCAGGTCAGGTAGCTGGGGAACTGAAGCCAAGAGCTAGGGGGATGCAGGCATCCCCTGTTTGAGCAGTGCCGGGACATCAGCGCTACCCTCCCTGGGCTCTGCAAACACATTTCCCTGCGGCTCAGAGAAACAGGGCCCTAGACGTGAGCCCACCTATTAACCTTGAGAATGGCAGACCAAACAAGAGCACACTTTTACTATTGTTCTCTCCAGGCAGGCTATAGGCAAGAGAAGTGGTCTACGGGCTGGGTGTGTGTGAGCACACCCGGAGAGGTGTGCCGGTCCTTGTAGACCAATTTGTTCTAGAACAGAGCAGACTGTTACAAAGGCTATTTGTAGCCAGCCTAGGTGGTATTATGCATGACATTCGTCTGGAAATTTGCATTTCCTTCACCTCTTAAAAAATGAAAAGCAGGAGCAAATAAATGATGAACGGAAGGGAAATTGAATGCCTAATAAATGAAAAGCCCACCCTGATGAAAAAATTGGGTGCAGTTTGAAAACAAAATGAGTGCTGGCAAAGAGGAGGCATGAACTTCCTATGGTTTACGGCCAGCGTTGTTGACTGGGAGAAGGTTCCAAAGGGAATAGCAGAGCCCTAGTTCTTCCCACACTTTGAGTGACCCTCGGCAAATCACTCTATCTCTCTGAGCCTCGGGTTTTCCTATCCAGAAAATGGGCTTGATGGTACCTGGCCTGCTTACCTTACAGGGTTCATGGGATACTGGCATTAGTAATGTAGATGGGAGAGTGAGAGCTGAACCAAGAATTTGCAGATCAATAAAAGGGATTGCTTTTAAAACAATTCAGTGACTATGCCCTGAAATCAGAGGAACTTTTTGCCCTCAGAAACAATGTGGGATGGGAAGAACACGGTATTTGCATGTAGCTCTGAATCTGAATCTTGAACCTATTAGCCATATGACGTTGCCTCGGTCACTTTACCTCTCTGAGCCTCAGTTTCCCCATATATGGGATCTTGATAATGATATTCACACCCTTGTAGCGTTGGTCAAAGAATTAACTAACATAAGGTGTAAGATGATACTTGGCACATAGTAGGTGCTCAGCTAAACCATTGACCAGCATTTGCTCTAATTTCTTGGTAACCAAGAACCTGCTGCATGACATTGTCAAGGTTGACACCAAGAAAAAGTTATCATTTTTTGAGATTTTTTTTTACCTGTGTGAGACCTTAGAAGTATTTCTCTAAGGATCTGTCTCTCTCTTCCTCTCTCATAGTCAAGGCATTTTTAGCCGACTACAAATGCAAAGGCAACCCCTTCTTCAAAGTATAACCGTGCAGCAAATTTGACATCAAGAAATTAACAAGTAGGCATAAAACACTGAGAACTTAGCTGGCTATCTGCAGGTTAAAAATGGAAATAAAGCATACACACAAATACATTTTTACACATAGCCATTTGAAATACATATTCATCAGTACCAATTTATCTAATTCCAATCACATACAGCTTTCAACGCAGAGGCACTAGCAATTTTTGTCTTTAGTCAGAATTTTTCAAAATCTGTTCCTTGGATCTCTAGGGTTCCGTGGAGGTGCCTTGGGCCACTTTGGGGGACAAGAGGGTTCTGAGCCCAGCAAGGCTGAGGCTCCCCTCTCTCCACTTTAACTAGGGTATCTTTAATCTGTTTCAAACATCAGGGTACCATGTAAGGCTTTAAAAAAATGGGAGTGTTCTCGTCCCATGAAACAAAAATGTGAAAATGACCAGGATAGTTCAAATGTAGTTCAAACCCCTCATCTTACAAGTTGGAGAAATGAAGCCACAGAGAGGAGCGATGGTTTGCCAAGGCCACAGGGAGAGGACAAGGAGCAAGACCCATGCCCCAAGCATCTCCCTATTCTCAGAGAACATTCTTTGGGTCTAGAGGCAATGTTTGCTGTGAGCTGTTGGCATGTTCTTCTGGCTGGACATGTGTTTGTGAGATGCCAGATAGCACTGGGCTGGCCTTTGAAATTGAAACAGAAGGCCAGCAGCCCCATGTGAGGAATGGGCTCCTGGCATTGGGCTACAAGTCTGCAAGCTGGCCGTCTGCACTTTCTGGCTCTCCCAAAAAGAGCCATCTCCCTTTTGAGTGGGTATATGGCAGGACTGATCCAAATAGTTTCAAATCAAGATGGGGGAAGAAACCTGAAATTCTTCAAACACCTCCGATGTGCCTGGCAGCTCAAACACAGTGTCTTATTCCTTTCCCCAGGAGCAGATCTTTGTTGTCTCGTTTTCCAGATGAGGATGCTGAGGCTTGGGAGGATAGTTGATGAGCCCAGGATCCTCCCAGGGAGCAAGTGTCAAAGGCAGGATTAGCTCCTGGGGCCTCTGGCCCCCAGAATCCCTGTTTCAAAGCAGAGCTCCATGACCCCTGGATTGGCTACACTCGCTGTGTTCTGGGGCCCCTTGCTTTTCTCCCAATCATCCTTAGCTCCCAGCAGCAGGCCGATGGGCCAGAGATCCAAAGACTGCCACTCATGAGCCACAGAATAAAAACCTGGGATCCTCAGCGTTATCCACGGCCTGCCGGAGGCCGCCCAGACGTTCCACCTCGCCTGCGGCAAAACCAAGTTTCTGCGGCCACTGCTTTACACTGGGCAAGGATCCTCCCCTCCAGAGTGAGTGGCCATCTGCCAGGTGTCCCTTCTGGAGCAAGAGTGGACAGAGGGAGGGATGCGGGCAGAAGGCAGGGCCATTGCTTAGTTTTTTGTCCTTGCTGGGAGGCCATGTTACCCCCTTCCTCCATGATGTGCTCCCTTCACCTGGATTCCCAGAGGGGACCCTGCCTGGATCCTCCTCCTGTCTCAGGGCTCAGTCCTTCCTGGTTCCTCCCCCACACCCCTGCTGCCCTGCCCCCGGAGCCCCTGCATTAGGGAGCTCAGGGCTCAGGCCGCAGGTCCCTCTCTCTACACGCACTCACTGGTACCCTCTTGTGCCTTGGCTCATGCTGCCAGCCCCCAATTAAGGTCTCCATCCCAGGCCTCTCCCTCTCTCTCAAGCCTCAGACTCTGCTACCCTGCCTCTCAGTGCAGGTGTCTAGAGGACACCTCACCCCTCCCATTTCCAAAGCCGCATTTCCGTTCTTACTCCCGAAACCTCCTCAGCCCACAGCTTTCTGTGTCTTGGTGAGGACACCAGCACCCTCCGGTTGTTCCGGGGAAAGCCCTGCAGTCAGGGCTTTCTTGCTCTCACACTCTGCCTCCCATGTGTCGGGAGCTCCTGCTGGGTTTACCTTCAAAACAGGCCAAGAATCCAAGCTCTTCACACCACTTACGCGGCCCCGCTCTGGTCCAAATCATGACTATCTCTTGCTCAGATGACTCCAGAAGCATCCTAGTGGGACTGTCTGCTTCTACCCTTAGGCTCTGGAGGAGGCTGAATCATGGCCCCACAAAATACCAAGTTCTGACCCCTGGAACCTGCCAATGTTGCCTTATTGGAAAAGAAGGCTTTCCGGATGTGATTAAGGATCTAGAGATTGGGTGATTAGCCTGCGTTATCTAGGTCTTCCTAAAAAGCAGAGGGACACATGACACAGAGAAGATGATGGGACCACAGTGATAGAGATTGGAGTAACATGGGCACCTGGGTGGCTCAGTTGTTAGGTGTCTGCCTTCAGCTCAGGTCATGATCCCGGGGTCCTGGGATCAAGCCCCGCATTGGGCTCCCTGCTCTGCAAGGAGCCTGCTTTTCCCTCTCCCACTCCCCCTGCTTGTGTTCCTTCTCTTGCTGTCTCTCTCTCGGTCAAAGAAATAAAATCTGAAGCTGAAAGATACACAGAACAGACCCCCCTCAAGCACCTTCGGAGAGAGTGTGGCCCTGCCAACACGCAGATTTTAGCCCAGTGACACTGATTTTGGATTTGTGGCCTCCCGAACCAAAAAAGAATACATTGCTGATGCTTTAAGTCTGTGGCCATTTGTTACAGCATCCGCAGAAAACTCAACCACTCCCCTACCGTCTATTCTTAGCACATGCTTTTAAACATCAGTAAGATCACATTAATCATTTGCTCAAAACTCTCCCGAGGTGCCCTCTCTTACTCAAAGAAGAATCATTAGCCAGTCATCACAGTGGCTAAATCTTGTCCACATTACCACCGTGACCTCTTTTACTGTCGTGTACTCAGCCATCCCAGCCACACTGGGCTCCTTGTTCTTCCATGAATAGGCCAGGCATACACCCACCCCAGGGCCTTCGCACTTGCTATTCCCTCTGCCTGGAATTCTCTTCCCCGAGATACCCATATGGCTCACTTCCTCACCACTTTGTAGTCTTAAAAGGGGTGATTGAAGCTGGACATCACTGTCTCAGTGAGGTAGGCCTACCCACTCTGCACCCCCTCTTTCCCTGGCACTCCCAAATTCTTCTCATCCATCTCTGCTTTTCTTTTTTCTGTTTTTTAATATACTCTTCTCTCACCTTGTAACAACTCATAGCGTTTTCTTACCGATTGTGTTTATTGTTTTCTGCCCTTCTCCCCAACTCCATGTACAGGTACCCCAAAATATAAGCTCCCCAGGGCAGGGGGCGGAGCAGAGTTGTGTCTTTTGTCCACTGATGTATTCCAAATCTCTGGGACAACAGAAGAGATGCTCAGGAAATATTTGCTGCATGAACACATGCATACATGATCCATGAAACCAAATCTTACCTGCCTTTGTTCTTAGGTAAGACTCGCCCTTCCCATCCTTAAACACCTATTCCGAACCTACTCTTGGCTTTATTTAGTACATTAACGTCTTCTGCCCTTGGCAAACTGGGGGGGTGGGGGGAGCTCCTCCTTCTGGCTCACTTCTGTTAAGGCATCCTGGCTGCCAGGGGATGCAGGTGGGCTCTCCTGCCTTGGTTTTCTGGAAGACACTCTGTTCTCCCTGTCTCTTGTCTCTGCCTCCTGGAAACATTCCCTCCAAAATAGACTGGTAGATTCAAAACCCAAGAGAAGATTACAGGTCTTTTTCTGGATTCGGAGTTTCCCGAAACCCAAATGAACTTACAAAAGAGATCCAAGAGAGACTTGACAGCTGGACGCCTAAGGTCTCGTCAGTGCTAGACACCGCCCTGCAGCTTGCTCCAGCCGTTCTAAAACCAGCCCCTTAGACCACACGAAATGTAACTTTTTGCTCTAACGCACTTTGAAAGGATTATGGAAATTCCATCTCTGGGGTTATTTAACCACAAGATGCTCGTCTTAACTGGCTACTGGCTATGATTTCTTAACAACCGTCCTGTGTACTTTGGGACTCTCTCAGAGTGAGGCGCATCTAGCCTACACGTTATTTCCCAACATAATGAAATTTTAATGTGTGCTCCGTGGATCAATTAGTGAAGTTGACATGACATTACATTTTGTAGTCATTTAAATAAACAGCCATTTGTTTCACATCTGCCCTTTGCTTTTTGTATCTGGGAGCCAATAAATATTTTCAGACCACAGGTGTTTGAGGGTTTGGGGATTTTTTGTTTTTTTGTGGTTTTTTTGGTGGGGCCTTGAAACCTAGGTCCCAGGGCCTGCCTCGATTGTGGCCGATGCGTGAACATCTTGCTGGGGAGTGCTCGGCGGGCTCTGCCCTGATGTACGTGTGGGCCTGAACATGTCCCTAATGCGTTTGGGGCCTGAGCTTCCTTCCCTGTTCCTAGAATTGAGATTATGGCTCTGCTTCCGTACGGTGGTAGAAATGGAGTGGGGTAACGAGTGGCAAACGTGCTTTGTGAACAGTGAAGTAATACACGCTTACACTCTGTGGCCATCGTCTTCAAGAGCCTTGCAGGCTAGCCTCACCTGGGCGCAGGCGTGGAGAGCCGCCTTACATCCTCCCGACCACTCCCCTGCAAGGTTCGTTGGCACGGGGCCTGCTATTTGGCTGTCCCTCAACTCCATTCTGCCCACTGGTCTGCCAGCCATGCCTGCTTAGGTTTGAGTCAAGTTAACTCCACTGTACTGAAGTTCATTGGAAATACAGCTGGGGATGAAAGGACCAGCATTTATTGAGTGCCTACTGTGTGCTAGGTGTTGTTCACACACCATTTCATTTCCTCCTCATGGCAGCCTGTGAGCCAGGGAGGGCCCTGTTTTGCTTCCTCTCCACACAGGGCACCTCCATTTGCTCCATACCATGGGCCAGGAGCCTGGGAGCCATTTTTCGTTCCTCCCGATCCTTCCTCGAGCCCCCATGTCTTATCCATCAGCCACATCAGCCAGCCCGCCCCCAACACGTAGCCTGAACCCACTCTCCTCTCTCTCCGCTTCTCTGCTGCTATCACTCCTTGCCGGGTGGTCCCACGGCCCCCAAACTTATCTTCCTGCATCCATGGGTCCCCCTCCATTCCCTCTTCTGCTGGATCTGGAGGGCTTTTGAAAAGGCAAATCAGATCAGCCCCCTCCCCAGGTTCCTCCTTCAGTGGGTACCCCCCTCCCTGGCCTCAACCCTCACCATGCACTCTCTCCCTCTTGCCGCTCCTCCTGCTTGGCCCCCCAGTTTCTGGAGCGCCTGCACTCTCTGCACCTTTGACAAACTGCCTACCATGCTCTTCCCTGGCGCCTCATGCAGCATCACCTTCGGAGCCTCCGGTCCCCAGCTCGGTGGCCACCTCCTCAGGGAGGCGCCCCGCCAGATCTCCAAGGCACTCCCGTCCCTGGGTCCCCTCCTATCATTTCTCAGCGTCCTTCATAACTCCGCACCGTGTGCCCGCATTCTTGTTCCTGCCTCCTATAGTCACTAACCTCCAAGAGGCAGTTCCGAAAACAGTGGTCGAATGAATCAAGTTTCTCCTATTGGCTCAGTGTAGAAGAGCAGGTGTTTGACCCCAAGATGAGCAGAAATCCCAGCCTCTTTACGGGTCCTGCAGCGCGCCCCCCCCCCAGTTTCACCAAGCACCTGTCCCCATCTCCGTCATAGCTGTAACTGTACTTGATCTTCTTGTCTCTTCCCGTAGCCTCCGTGTCAGCCTCTCAGTATCAGGTACCATGAGTCCCCACATCTAGCCCCGTGAAAATGCATTCTAGGAGTAAACAGAGCTTATGGTGAGGTGCTCCCAGGAATCAGCGCTTGTCTGGGAGTCTCTTTAATGCATGTGATTATCATTTGGCATTGTTAGAGTTATGGTGTTATGATCTCTATTATTAGTAGTAGTATGGGGTAATTATCTTCGAATAGACTATGTTAATGCTAAAAATCTTCCCCATAACCCAGTTCAACTCTTGCATTCTGTGCCTGAAACCAAGAGTGGTTGAGGGACGGGTCTTGCCCGAGATCACACAGTGTGGCCCAACGAAGACCAGGACTCAGAGCCAACCGCGGCCCCCCACCCCCACCCCCACTCCCGTCCTGTTCTTCCTGCTCCTTCTTGCTATCAACATGCCACCCCACCTCTCGCCTCTGCATTCCCAGCTGAGCAGAGATGCGGAGCAGGTGAGAAGGGCGGGGTGAGCCGCGGGAGTGCTCCTCAACGCTGAAGGCTGTGTTGAAGGGCTCAGGACCCCCACCTGAGAGCTCACAGAGGGTAAGCTGTGGCCAGAAAGGAGGCACAGTCCATGACAGAGGGCTGCTGACTTCCTCCCGGGCCGTTCAGCGGCTTAGATTAACCTGGCAAAGCAGATTCTTATGCCTTTGTTTGCTCTTTTGTTCCCAAAGCCGATTGTGTATGAGCTTTATATGTGTGTCCTTAAACCCTTTAGTTAAACATCTGCATGAAAATAGAACTCATAAAAATTAGATCTACTACATGCCACGCCAGGCACCATGCTAAGCATTTTCTATGTATTCCCTCGTGTAAACAATGATCTGATTCATTCGTCCAACAAGGCCACCCAATTGTGTAAATCAGGATCCCGCCGTCTTCCCAGGGGTCTCTTTTTCTGGTCTGGCGGTGCACGTGGTTTCCTCAGATCGACGGATGCTCAGCTCACCTGCCTTTCCACGGTGAGCTACAGATAGATACACACTTGTCCCCTGGTACTGCCAATACAAAGCCAATATCGCTCTATAGCTTCCCCCCAAAATACGATTTTGCTCTGCTTCTCCCTTCATTCCAGTTGAGGACATACCTCGGGGTATTTGACCTGGTATGAGTGTCTGTCCTAACAGGATCATCTAGTAGGTCTCCACTAGTCCTTAGACTTTCTCCATGGGGAAGGTTCTGGAGAGAATAACAAAGTAGAAAGATTTTGCCGGTTGAGTTTCCCATTTCAAGAACTTGCAGAACTATGTCATTTATTGCTGCTTCATGAATTTGCTGAAGTGGCTTGGGTGACAGGAGGTTCCTGGGAGAGCATTTGGTCCACATCTCTCATGTTCTCATGTTTCTCATGTTAAGAGGACCTAGAGGCTCAGAGAGGTTAAGTGACTTGTCCAAGGTCACGGAGCTGATTTGTGGCAGAGCTGTAACTAGAACCCAGTTCTCCCAACTCTCAGCTAGGTGGTCCTTCCCAGAGAGGGTTAAAAATAATCAGGAGGAAGGTGGGGATAGATATAAGGAATTTTTTTACTAGTCTCTCTACCTGTGCTTATGTTTGAAATTTTCCATGTGAAAAAAGTTAAAAGAAAAAAAAAAGCCCTAGGAGAATATTTGATTGTAGCAGGAGTGGGTCCTGTTTTTATATTCGCCTCTTCAAAGAAGATTTGTTTAATTCTTCCCAAAGGGATCTTTCCTGTACTTTGAATTCCCTCAACATTACATACAGTCTGTTCCACACATAATTACTAATGGAGAGGCAGGGTTGGGTGGTTTTTTTTTTCCCTTTCTGTCTACCAGCCAGAATGCAAAGCCCTCCCGTCTTCAAAGCTCCAGACCTTTCCAGGTGGTGGCCTCAGGCTTCTTCCCCACCCATGTCTTTCCCACTCCTGCTCACCCTATACCCTCGTGGCCAGAATATCCCCAGCTCCACTCACCTACAGACCCCCTGAAGGGTCTTCACCATCACCAAGTACCTAGCATCGCATTTACTTAATATTTTCAGTTGAGCTGCCTCATTTTGTTGACTTCAATCCATTTTCAGAGAAAACTGTGCATCACTCTTATCAATGGATAAGCAGCCATATACTCGACGAAATCGGGGCTTGATATACGAGTTATACTTACCCTAATGGTTATTATAAAGTGCATAGTTATTTAAAATCAAGATGTCCATCGATGTGCAACGTGAAAATTTCTACTTCGACTGGGCTTTGGGAAATGCTGTCATCTGCTGCTGGTATCATGGGAGTACCTTGTTTAGTCTCTGTGCTCAGAATGTAAGGTTGCACGAGGGTGGAAGGTGTGTGCACGCACGGGTGCGTTTTCAACAATGGGACGCGGCCATCTGACCCCGGCGACAGATACATCACGTCTTCCTGCCCCTGCCAAGTGCTCCAAGGAGCTGGGTCGGTGCGTGGCCATGAGTGTTCATGGTCCCCCCCGCCTCCCCCCGTGCTCGGCCCGCATTTCTTGCCCAGCAGCCCCTACAAAGTGAGCCCTAACTGCGCGGCCGGCCATACAGGACTGAGAAGAGATGGGTCTCAGCTAGGAAATAGATGTTTTATGGAGGGGATTATATGCTAAAGTGGAATTTGTAAATTGGGAGCTCCCAGAGGTCCTGGGATTACTCTCATGAATGTCAACGATTTAATGCTCTCGTGTTTCTCAAGAGACAGAGAGATGTGCGAGGATGGGCTTGGCCGTGGAGCCACACGGACTGGCTTTCAATCCGATTCACATCATATTGAGAAGTTACTAACGTTTTCTGAGCCTCATTTACTTTATCTGTGAAATGGGGATCATAAAACCTCCTGTCCAGGGTTGCACTGACGATTAACTAGGAAAGACCTCGGTGCAGCACCGAGCCATACGACACAGGCGGTTAGGATTTCCCTCAATTTGGGAAAGATCAGCGAAGGCTCTCTGATTCTGTGAAAGGATAAATTCCATCTTGTGCAGGCTCAGAGTTAATGTGGAGAAGATCCATTATCGTATTCCAATATTTCCAGGCTGGGATTTCCATTTATATACAGCGGCTATCAACCGGGATATCAATTGAAACAGATCTCTCTGTGACTGACTAATGACACAGGGAAGGCATTGCAGGGACATGTCTCGTGGCTTGAACGGGCCTCCCTGGGGTGCTGGCAAAGCATGCCTTCCATGACATGGGCACAACCTGTGTGAACACTGGATCCACAGAGCAGCTTTCCTGGGTTGGATCAAATGGAATTAGATCACAGGACGGCAAGACTCTTCCAGAATGTATAGCAAATACAGACCTCTTTCCTGCCCACTTTCAGAACCATTTGAAAAGTAAGAACAGAAGAGTCCACCAGGTAGAGGCCAAAATGTTACCTCCATGACCAATAAGGTCTAGATGAGGGATGGTTTATATCTGTGGGAAATGACTTCTTGAACAAATAGCGAAGGCTAATGGTCTTGCCGCCACAATCAGGCAACGCCCAGGGGACAGGCCTGGTTTGCGGCTTGCTAGCAGAGGACAGGAGGGGTCATGAACCAGCCCCATCTTCAGGGGACAGCAGAGGAAGACAAGAAGGAGCCATAACTCGGGTGGACTTATTTCATTTTATTGAGCGGTTTTATTTCATTTCCTGACTCTAAGTCCACCCAAGAACCAGCATCCTGTAAGTCTTACCAGTTTAGGGCCCAAGGCCCAGGGAATCCCTGCATAAAGCAGGTGACACTGAAGAGGAACAGCGTACTTTGTAGGAAGAAGTCGGCACGAGGAATACACCTCTCCCGTGCCCCAGCCCTGCGACCTTGAGCTGCTCTCCTAGGCCACCTGAGCTTCAGTGTCCTGATCGATAAAAGAAGATGTGTGGCTCCTCGGCCCCAGGGTCAGTCGGGGTGACAAGCAAGGAATGCACGTGCCCATGCCTCATTAGGAATGCAGAGCTGGTACTCACGGATGGTCAAGGTAACCCCAGATCCTGGTATGCCAAAGTCCGGTTTTCCATTTTTTTTTTTCTCTTGATTGAGCTAGCCATGAAGAGGACAGAGAACACGGCCCTAGGAGCATGTTGGTTTATGGAGGGGAGGGAGGCGCAGGGGACACTTGGAGGAAGAAGAGCAAGAACAACCAGCAGACCCAGGAGCTGCCAGGAATGGGAGGCGGGAGACCCACCCTGCCTTCCCGAGCACCGTAGCTCCTCCCGGCTCCCCGCAGCCTGCAGCCTGACCGCCTCTGGTTGCCTCCCATGGCCCCACACACTGATCCGGGGGGCATCTGATTCAATGGAGACTCTCATCAGACAGTGAAGTCCAGGCCTGAGCTGCACAGTGCTTGGTGGGTGAGGCCCAGCTATGAGACCAGTGTCTGCTTCCTGACCAGTCGCCTAGCACCCACACATCTCCTGTCGCCCTGGCAGGCTCCCTGGGGGAGGCTTTTCTCTCTCTCCAGCCTCAGCAAAGAGTGGTCACTTGGGTGGGAGATCTGGAGGCTGGAGGAGGACTGCCAGCGATGAGCTGGGGCCCAGAGGGAGGTCTGCAGGGCCCCCTGCCTACTGTGCAAAGCGGCCCTGCCTGAGGTCTCTGTCTTGGGAAAGATATAGAGAAGGCGGTGTTTTCTGGATCTTCATCTGGGTTCTACCAAGACAATTTGGGACATCTTTCACTCTGCAGACCCCAGGTCAGGGTAGAGATGGAATCACCACCTATAGGTCCAGAGCATCTAGAGCGATCATCTAAGTGTGTCCCCATTTGGAAAGCATTGTGGCTTCTGTGTTAGAAATTCGTCTGACAAACCTTATTGTATACCTACTGTGTGTTGGGTCCAGATCTGTCCTAGACCCTACAGTCTAGGAGGATAGAAGGCAAATTAATAGGCTGATCTGGAACAGTGTATGAAGTACTGTGCTGGGGAGCACCGATGAGGAAGACCCCACCTAGTCTGGAAGTCAGAGTGGGCTTCCTGGAGGAAGGGACATTGAAGAACAGCACATGCAAAATCCTAGAGGCTGGAGACAGAAGTGCTTTATGGAGGGAGCAAGCAGAATGCTGGCTACAAGTGCATACCAAACACTGACCCAGACTCAAATTTATGGCGGTTTGCAAATGTCTCAACAGCTGTTTGCCCAGGTCTCAGCAAACTCTTTGCGATTTATAATCATTGTTTTTGGGGGGGTCAGGGTAGTAATATTTACTGACCACCCACTATGTGCCATGACACAATGATATTGTACCATCTTAACATGGTTTATTCATTCATTTGACAAATATTTATTGAACACTTATTATGGGCCAGACAGTGTTCTAGGCACTAGACTGAGCAGTAGTGAGCCAAACAGACAAATCTCCCTCCCTGCAGGGTTTCACTCAGCCTAAAATGGATAGAAGGGATAAACAAGTATATAAATGAAATATACAGTACGTCAGGTGGGATCAGTGCTACGGAGAAAACTAAAGCAGAGAGGGGAGCAGGATTTGTGGGGCCAGGGGTCACAATTTTGATTAGGGTGTTCAGGAAAAACCTCACATTTGAGCTGAGACTTGAAAAGGGGGAATTGGTGTGCCTTGTAGATATGTAGGGGAAGAATACTGCAGGCAGAGGGAAAAGCAGATGCAAAGGCCCTGAGGCACGAGTGGGTCTGGTGTGTTCAGTAAGTGCCGGGAGGGCAGTGCAGCCAGAAGTGAGCGGGCATGAGGGGCAGAAAAAGAGGTAAGATCAGATATATATATCAAAGACGTGGCAGGCTGCCACTGTAAGCACACTGCTTTACTAGGAGCGAAATGGGGAAAAGATAGCAAGTTTTGAGCAGAGCAATAGTAGGTTACGTTTTATCACTCTAGTGTCAAAAATAGCCCAAAGGGAGGAAGCGGGGAGGCCAGCGAGGAGGGAGCTCCCTGCAGCCAAACCTCAGCATTGCCTCGGGCCTCCTGGCAGAGTCCCCAGTGCCTCCTCCTCTCTCAGGATAAATGAGCCGAAGGAGCAGCCTCAGAGCCCAAAGCCCTGCCCCTCCCGCGAGAGGCAGCCTCGAGGTTCCCCCAGCGCCGTCTCTTGGATTTCACCTGCAGCAGCCTTCATGCCCCAACCAGCCAGCATGTGACTGCAGGCCCTTGTGGCAATGGGCTCAGGTGGAGGAATGGAGCTTTCTGCAAAACAAAACAAAACCTGCGACCGTGGAGACACCAGCTGCCTTTATTATAGTCCGGCTCCGGGATGAGCCCGCAGTCTACTTGGTCTGAATCCTAATGCCTACCCTTGGCACACCCCAGTTTCCTCCTTGGTAAAACCAGATAGTGACAACTCCCAGGGCTCCGATGCGGATTCCATGAGATAATGCCAAGAGGTTCTTGACACGCAATTGCATTTATTTGATGGATATGAACACGAAAACCCCGAGCACTCAAGGAAGTAGCTTGAGGTCCAACACCTACTAAGTGGCAATGTCCGATCTGCCTAGTTCCAGAGCCCAGCCCTTTTCCACTGTGCCTCCCTACAAGGAGCCCCGCTACGGCCCCAACTGGGTACAACCCCAAGCCCAGCCCTGGCTGGCCTTTGGTTTTCCTAACATGACCCCCTCCCCGCGAGCTGCCAGCTGGCATTTTTTTGGAAGCCACCAAAACTCCCATTGGCCCTGAGGTTGCCCTGCTGCCCACACATATGACAGACCTCCCAGTGGCCAGTCTTTGGCATGGTTGTGAACTCTCCGTGCCCCATCCCAGGCTCTGTCTTCGCTTCCTATGGCTGCTCTAACAAATCACCACAAACCGTGTGGCTTCAAGCAACAGAAATGTATTCTTCCACATTTTGGCACCAGAAGTCTGAAATTGAGATGTTGGCAAGATGGCGCCTCCCCCAGGAAGCTGGGGGGAGGCTGTGCTGGGGCCTCTTCCTGAGCCTCTTCCAGCCTTTTGTGGGCTAGGTGCTCCTTGGCTTGTCCTGGAAGCACAACTCCAATCTCCCCGCCATCTTCTCAGGCGTCTCCTCTCTGTGGCTCTCTGTGTCCCGTCACCCTCCCTTTTCTCTCATAAAGACACCATCACTGGATCTGGGGCCCCTTCCGAGTCCTCAATTAATGATGTCTATAATGACCCTATTTCTAATAAGGTTGCAGTCTGAGGTTCCAGGTAGATGTGAATTTTGAGGGGACCCTAGTCAACCCACCACAGTCCACCCTCTGCTCCCCGCGGAATTTTCACATCCTCCCCACAGGAAGCATGCATTCACCCCATCCCATTGTCTCCCAAAACATTCATCCATGCCAGCGTCACCGCAAAGTCCAAAACCTCGTCTAAATCTTGTCTCTGCAAAATTGTCTACATTGTCTAAATCAAGTACGGGCAAGACTTGGGGTCTGAATCGTCCTGGGACAAAAGTCCTGTCCTCCCAGCGCCGAGGAGGAGGAGCCGGGGCACCCCGGCTGCAGAGGGAACGAGGCCAGGCGCACACACGGCTGGTTCCTTGCCCTGGCGGAGCTCCGCAGAGGGACCAGCCGAAGTGAAGAGGCTCAGGTGAACCCGTGCTCCCAGGAAGCAGATCGAGGGTCACCTGCTGGCTTTCTGAGCCCCCAGGCCACTCCTTCCGTTACCATAGACATTTGGAGAACTTGCACACCTGCTCTGACTCATTCCAAGATTGATCTGAGTTGAAAATAGAGCAGGGCTGAAAGGGGCCAGTTCCTACCCATCCCACGCCTGACTCATCCTTGCCCGGCTCTATCCTGGCTCTGCTCCAAACCTGCCAGCAACAGGGACCCCCCTCACTCCAGCCTGGGAGGTGGGGCGAGGAGGCCCCACGTGGCTTCCCAATGTGAGGCCAGAGCGCAGGACCCTGGGCAGGAGGAAGGGGAAGGAGCGCCGGGCCAGTTTGGGTACCCCGTGTCTATGGCTATTCCTAGGAAGGAACACAGATCTGGGGGAGCCATGTCTGCCCGCCTGTGTGGCTCTGGCTGTTTCATAGCTGATGCTCCAGGGTTCAGCAGTGACCTGCCCAAGAACAAAGGACAACAATAGAGAGAAGTGTGAATGGGACCAGAGTCACATGCCCTCCAGAGAAAGGGAGTGAAGGCGGCTGGGAAGGATGTGGTCCTAGCTTTGTGTCTGGCCTCAGCCCAGTCTCGGGGGGAGGAACTCAGGACCATGAATAGCATCAAAGATGATCCTTCCGGGCCCCCGCCACGGGACCCCGGGCTCCAGCTCAGCGAACCACTGGGCCTCCGTCCAGCCAGGCCACACGCCGCAGGGGCTCAGCCACGAGAGCAAATCACGGCCTTTCCCGAGGCGCTGAGCAGCCCAGAAAGAGCTGGCGGCTTCTCTGTCCCCTATTTTCAGGAAATTGCAGGGAGGCACTCAGCCTGCCCCAAACCTCATAAAAGATGGATGGCGGAGTTGTAGAACACATCCACAGGCTTGTATGAACTTGGCCTTCCCTTTAAAAAGCTGCTGACTTCAAAGACGAAGAAAATCACCCCTGGGCACTTCAGTGATTGTAATAAAAGGCACTCCCCCAGGAACGTGGGTTCTGTTTCAGCCTCAGAGGAGGCGGCGAAGTGGCCGAGTGGGTGCCCATGTGCCTGCTTCCTTGCGGGCGACAGGTTTCTTCCCCCCCGCAACTGATTTATGCCGAGAACTGCCAGCCGGCGGCCGTGACCTACTTTCCTCTTTATAGTACAGTATCCGGGGCTTGGCAGGGCCACCCCGCTTCAAGGAAACCGGGAGTACAGAAGCCCAGGCTTAGTGAGCAGATGCACTGGGGGTGTCTCTTGACAATCTGCTTTACAGAAAAATAAAATAAAATACAAGCGCGTGTGTGCGTGCATGCGTATTTCCAGTGGACCGAGGGGTTCCTTTTTTAAAAATGAGCTCCTCCAGTCTTAAAAGTTGGGATTTGAGCTTCCAGAGCTTCTACTAGCTGTTGTCCAAAACGAAGTTGGCCTCCGCAGCATGTGCGGTCTGCATCCAGCCGGGCCGATGGCATGCAGGAAAGATGAGCAGGTTTTCCAAGAGCGTGCCCAGGTGATGGCTCTTGCGGCTGGAGTTCCAGAGTCCTGCGCTTCCATGGGTGTGAACGTGTGTGTGTGTGTGTGTTTTAATTTCCAATTCGGTGACCGGAAGTGTCATTTCAGTTTTGAAATTCCGGAAAGAGCTCAGGTGTGGATGAATTGGGTCTCACGGTAGCTTTCGACTTTGGGGAAAAAAATACCATCCGTAGCGGCATAGGATGGGAGCTGTTTCTAGCAGGAACATCTCTGTAAGAGGGAGGGGTGCCTGAGTGGCTTAATCGGCTGGGCATCAGACTCTCGGTTTCGGCACAGGTCATGATCTCAGGGTCGTGAGATCGAGCCCTGAATGGGGCTCCGTGCTCAACACAAAGTCGGCTTGGAATTCTCTCCTTCTGCCCCCCTCCCAAGCACAGAGACTCTCTCTCTCTCTCTCTTTCATTCCTTCTCTCCCTCAAATAAATAAATAAAATCTTGGAGAAAAAAGAAAATCTCTGTAAGAGAGGAAGAAGACTTTCCCCTCTGCAACCTTTCTGCATTTGGGCGCCTGGGAGGCTCAGGGGGTTAAGCCTCTGCCTTCAGCTCAGGTCATGATCTCAGGGTCCTGGGATCCAGGCCCGCATCGGGCTCCCTGCTCAGTGGGGAGTCTGCTTCCTCCTCTCTCTCTGCCTGCCTCTCAGCCTACTTGTGATCTGTGTGTGTGTGTGTGTGTGTGTGTGTGTCAAATAAATAAAATCTTTAAAAAAAATAACCTTTCTGCATTCTTAGCCATGATCCCTGTCCCAAAAGACAGATGAACAAGAGGAACACAAAAGAATCTCTTCCCACGTAGACTTCCTGCTATCCATGGACGTTACCCTGGGAAAGAAGAGGGACTCAAAGAGATGGCTGTAGAATTCAGGCATGAACACTACCTCCATAGGGAAAGGGGAGGTTGTGTGGCCTCTTAGGGGAGAGTGAATTCGTTTCAGGAAAGATGAACAGGCCCTTCGAAGAAGAGGTGGAAGTCTGATCGTTCGTGACACGGTTTGTCTGGGTGTGGGGTCAACTTCCAGTTCCCTCTCCTGTGACCAGAGTCACAGTCACAGTCACAGTCCCTGGCTTTTAAACTCCCGGGAGGGCATCTGTGATAATTGAGTTCCTTTTCGAGAGAAAGCCTCTCCCTGTGTTGACGTTTTTCAAGTGCCTACAGTGCCTACAGTTCAAGTACAGACGATGTGAGACGTTTGCGGTGGCATGTCCTGAGCTCCTGCCGGCATATTTGGGGTGATCTCATCTGCCGCCGTCCTGGGGAAATGGCGCGAGGGCCTCTCTCTGCTCAGGGACTCTTGGAGCAGCCCGGATGTGCAGGGGCTGGGAAAAGGAAGGTGTGGGGTTAGATGTAACCTCAGCATGTGCGTTGGCCCAAGACCTCGGTCCTAGAATGTAAGGAGATCGAGGATCATCAGCACGGCTGTCTTCAAAGTGGGTGCCCCAGACTGTCCATGGTACCGGTTTAGGAAGGCTTCCCCGGAGGTGCGCAGGCGCAGAACGTGGTCCAAGACGCCCTCCAGATCCTCAGCTTTCCATGCGATCGTGTGCCTGGGGCAGTGTCTGGGGTTGGCCAGGACGACCCTTCCCAGCTGCGCCTTTGTGACCCGCCTGCCCCGTCACAGCCTCTCGGGGGCATCATCCCCAGCGGCACCAAGGTTACTCTGACACCACCCCGCCCCCACCTCCCTACCCGACCCCCACGCTGCCATTCCTTGCCCCTCTCCCCTAACAGGTCGTAAAACTCCCGGGGCAAGTTGCCTTCCCCGTACCAGGAGGAAGGAAGGCATTCTTCATACCAGAGACCGGAATTTGGGGGATGGGAAGGCTGGACGAACCAACCTTGTCAACTAAGCTTTACTCCTCACCATTTACTACTGCAGCCCAAACCCTTCTGTCTTGTCCATTCTTCACACATTTACTCTGCCTTTGTCTAAAAGATATAAAGGTTTCGGTTCTGGTCGCTTCTTCCGGTCTTTATTCTCTTGCAAAGTCTCCCACCTACATAAACATTCAGTAAAACTTGTGTGCTTTCCTCCTGTGGATCTGTCTTAGGTCATTTCAATTTTCAGACCCAGCCGGGGACCCTAAGGGGCTCAAGGACAACTTTTTCCTCCCCTCCAGGCTGTAGGACGGACATTTTACATAAATCCATTGAGCAAAATTCACAGCCCGAGGTTGTAGGGAAGATATATTTAAAGCACAAATATAAAATAAGTTAGATGCCGCTAAAAAATGCTTGAGGATTTTCAACTTTATTTTAGGAGTGTGTTAGCCAAACTGATCAAGTACTAGCATGGTGCTGGAAATGTCCCAGATAATAAGAATTCGTAGAATGAAATGAAAAGGGATGAGTGACGATGAATGGAAGGCTGGTGCTGCAGAGGACGCTTGGTTTTTCTAGAGAAGAGATAAGTGGCACTGAATTATACACTTAAAAATGTTAAAATGGTTAAAATTTTTGTTATGAATATTTTATGGCAATAAAAAAATGACTAGTGACAAAGCTGGGTCGCACCCAAGTGTCCCCACTCCTACTCAGTGGCCTCTGCTTGCCTCCCTCCCGTTGCTCATCTGCTTGGTTTCCTGCAAACGTTGTCAGGGATTTGCCGAGATGCGGCAAGCAGGAGACTCACTGCTGAGAAACGCTGAAGCGAGATGTGATTCTAACCAGAGAGGCGGGCTGGGAGGGAGGGCTTCTGGGACGAAGAAATAAGGGAGGGTGGGGGGCAGTCCAGGACCCTGATCACAGCTCCTACAGGGACCCATCAGGCCTGTATCTGACAGGCATCGGTCAGTATCCGAGGCTACGATCTGGGGATTGGGACCGCGGTGGTGGACCATCCGATCTGGGATGGGTCTCCTGCTAGCATCCCCAGGACAGGACATGAGGAGACAGAGCTGGCTCGAGCTAAAGGCAGCAGGACTCCCGCAGGTCCAGGCCCCACGTTGGAGACCCCATTCTGGCCCCAGTCAGCCATCCACCTCCCTCTCCTCAGACCACACTCCAGGTACCCAGGACCTGGAATTCCCTCCCCCCAAAGCACCACACCCCACAGATATCAGGGCTAGGCCTGAGCAGTAGAGAGGGGTATGTTTTCTCTTGAAGGCAGGGAAGAGGAGTGGCCTGATGATGTTCTGTCCAATACGAAGAAGGCGCCCGGTGGCTTTTCTCTCCCCTTGGGCTGAGCAGCACGGTTAGCCTTCGGCTGAAAGCTGACTCCCCTACCCAGCTCTTTCCTCCACTGGGATGCCCAGCTCCCGAAGGAGCAGAGAGCCCTGTCTTGGGGTCCCAAAGCTGGCTGGTTCTTTGGTTCTCCCCCTCGTTCCACAGAAGGGCATCTTCTGTTTCTCCCCCCTAGGGCACCTGCACGACAATGAGCTCATAGCAGGCATTTGATAAAGAGTTCATTGGTGTTAACTACTAAGAAATGCTTTCCCTACGCCCACATAGGAAATAAGCGAGAGTCCCTGGGTCCTTGTGCTTGGCTGTTCTCTGTCCTATCTCCTTGAGCAACATCCAGGGCATTCCTCGTGTGTGAAGCGTTTTACTCTTTAACAGGTACTATTACCACTTTCATGGAGTGTCCCTTCTGGGCCAGGCACTGGGCTAGATATTCTTACCTCAGCCTCGCCAATCCTCCCAACAACTGGCAACGTGACTTCTCATTTTACCGATGAAGGAAGGGAGGCTTGGGCAGGGCGATGCCTCAAGTCACATGGCAAGGAGGGGGCAGAGGTGGAATGGGGCTCCAGGCTCGCCTGACTCCAGAGCCTTTGCCGGGGGATCTGTGGCTTCCGTGACTATGAGCATCTGTGGGAGGAGCACTGCTGGCCTTCGAAGGAAATAGCTCGAGCCACCTGCTGGTTTTTCCCAGACCAGCTTCTGCGGCCCTGTGACTCCCCGGACCATGGCATGAGAGCCATCTACAAACAAGGCCACACGAGCCGTGGGTGACTTAGCACAGAACCCAGCTTACAGCTCTTCTGTGATTTAAGCAGGAAATAGATTCCTGAACATGCATTCACAAACCAATACTTTTTAAAATATATCCTATAATATCCATAGCTTCATGTAATATATACACTGTTTATACGCATATCAAAACCACTTCCATCTCTTCTGGGCGGATTTTCACTGCCACATCACCTAGAAGTGGGGACCTTACATTAACCCCAACCTCCACGTTGTGTGTGACAGCTTACATAGTACCCCTCTCCCATTATTTGGTACATGTAGACATGATTAGCCCCATTGTACAGCAGAGAAAACAGAGGCTGGAGGACATGTGGCTTCCCCCAGATCACCCCGCCCCCTAAGTCTACACCTCTGCTCAGGGCCCTCATACCATCGGCCACAATAAGATGAAAGGGACAGTAGATGTTTCCCCTGGTTGTGTCCTCTACCCCAGTGGGAAGGGCTTTGTGTCACCTTCCCTTTCACCTGGATAGTTTACAACCTGTCACTGGGCGCTGGCTTCCACCAAAGAGGAACGGTCTCACCAGAGTGACTTCTAAGCCCAGAACAGCAGAGGCTCTGATAAATGTTGAGTTAATATAGCAGAGACTGAAGCCCACAGTTGTCTGCCATCACTTTTGGGCAGACAGCTGCCAGCTCTTGACCCTGAGGGGCCTTCTGACAATTTATTAGGCAGAAGTGGAAGGTACTCCTGCGCCTTACCCCAGAAAATGAGTCACTTGATGGCCAGCCTGTGTGTTCACATCAGACTTTCACGAACCAGCATGGGTCCACCTGGGATGTGGAGAAGGGAACAGATGTCCCGCACGGCCATCCTCGGCTGCCTGGCGCAGCCCCATAGGCCCCATCTAGGTCCCAGAATCAGGGCAGCTCTGGGCTGGAAAGGACCTTCAAGGTCATCTGGTCCCAATGCCTATCCAAGGCTAGAATCCCACCCAATGATACCTACTCCCTCTTGAAATCCATGGGTGATAGGGAATTCAGTGCCTCCAGGAGCAGCCAGAGCTGGGAAGTCCCACGAGGATCATCTAATCTGATCCTTTCATTGAACAGATGGAGACATTTTTCCAAACCAGAAAAACAGCTTGTTGCAAGGTCACCCAGCTGGGCCAGCAATGAGGAGGTGTCTATTTACCGTCTCCTGCACGTCCCATGCTCCGGCCATATTTCAGGTCCCAGAATGAGCCATGCTGTTTGCCGACTCCGTGTCGTTGTTCGCTGCCTTCCCCCTTCTGGATGCCCTTCACACCGTATCTCTCACCCGCATGGGAAAACACACCTGCCCTTTAAGGCTCTACAAGGCACCGTCTCTTCCATCAAGTCTTGCCTGAGAACTTCCTCTCACAGTGAGAAATACTCCCCATCTCCCACACCCTTGTGGAGGCTGTACGCACGCGGGTCACAGCACTTGTCACACTGGACTCCATACCTCCCTACTGACTTGATCCCCAACCACCCCAGGGGGTCCTTGAGATTTGAGGCCATGTTCCCCATGTCTGTTCTCAGGCCTTCCCACAACTCTCGGTACAGACATGCTTGTTGAGTAAACACACAAACGAATGATCAGATAGATCAACGCGGGACAAGCCACCAATGCTATTTGTAATTTCCATAAATCCTTGTCGACTCTGTTTTGGTTTTATTCCCCCCTCCTCCCCTCCTTTCCACCCTCCTTCCCCATCAGAGGATGGGGCCGACTCCTTCCACCACAGAGAAGCGAGGTGATTGGTCTGAATTGCCCAGTTGTAAGTAGCTTCTCATAGTTCTTGTATTTCCAAGTTCAAGGGAAATGTCATGGTTTGTGCCACCTCCTGAGTGGCTTCCCCTCTGGAGGAGACTCCCCACCCCTGCCCAATTCGGGAGCCTGCCCTGAGGATCTTTCTCTTCCCCATCCTCAGCTCGGGATATGCAAGGGGGTCTGTGGGACTCTCTGAAAGTCCACTCCTGGAGACTCGAGGGGGACAGGGGGTACAGGCGTGTCACCTCCGTGTGATGGGGTGCGAGGGGGCGTGGGAGGAGCCGGCAGAGGAGCCAGCCCCAGGCTCCAGCTGGGAGAAGGCTAGTGGACGTAGGCAGTAACCAGCAGGGGGTGGACTTGCACATGGACCCACTCCAGCGCGTGCCCACCTGCCCAGCTCATCGCCTTCGCTGTGCCGTCGTCCTCCTTCCCCCGTGGGACACACACTCACTGTCCCTGTGAGAGGTTTCCAGCAGGTCTGGCCCTCTTTGGGATGTGGGCGGGACGCACATGCATGGGGTCAATATCACATGGCCATCGCACGCTCTCTGGTTGTTGCATGCCCGTGGGTGTTACGCACTCACGTGGATGGGCGCACGTGTCCACAGGCACCTGCCTGGTCAGGATGCAGGGGTAGGGGAGGCTGCACCTCTGCAGCTCCATCTTCTTGGGGGCTTCTTCCTCCCACCATTCTCAGTAAAGTTGTGTCTTCCTTGGCCGCCTTATCTTAAAATTGTGGCGACATTTACATAGTATCAAATTCACTCTTAACCTCTTGTGGGTGTCTGATCCTGTGGCACTTAGTAGATCCACGCTGGTGTGAGGCCATCAGCGCTCCCTCATTCCAGAGCATTTCCATCCTTCTCATAGGAAATCCGTGCCCACCAGGCGCCCACTCTCCCCAGCCTTTTACACGGTGCCCAGGTAACAAGGGCAGCATCCGGGCCTTCCTGGCTCTAAGGGGTGAGGTCACTAGGAGCATGTCAGTGGGAGGACAGTGAGAAGCTTGTGTGGGAATCGCTGTCTATCACCTCTGTACACTGAGGGCCCAGTGCTCCTTCAAGTTGCTTATTACAGAAGGTTTTATTTCCATTTCACCTGATGTCTCCCAGAGCCCCTCCAGCCAGGGTGACAAGTTCAAAGCCAGGTTCAGGCCTGCCGCACTGACAGCTTCTGCAGGCCTTAGGCCTCACGGTCCCATAGAGCAGCCACTGGCCACGGGGGCTACCAAGGACTTGAAACGTGGCTGGTCAGGACTGAGATGGGCTCTAAGTGTAATCAAACACTTCGTTTCGGAAAAAAAGAATACCTCAAAGATGTTTTATATTCACTACATGTCAAAGTTGTACATTTTGAATGCAATGGGTTAAATAAAATTTAATTAATTAACTGATTAATTAAAGCGTCAGAGCTGGGATCCACAGCCTGACTTGCAGTCACTGCCTCTCTGTATAGCATACTGTTTTTAATCATTGCCTCTATTGGTGAACGCATGGGTTGTTTTTTGATTTCTTGCTCTAACAACCGTTGCCGTAGGACACGTGTGGTTTTGTACCTGTGCGAAGATTTCCCTGGGGTTGCCGAGTCAAAGGTGCTTGGCGGGTTTCGCTTTGATAGAGTGCCAGGATGTCTTCCAAAACAGGCTGACCTGTGCACGCTCAGGAAATGGCTTTCCTGGGCCAGCTCCCCCAAAGGGCAGCAGAGGTCGTGGTAGACGGAGAGGTTCAGAAGAAGCAATCAGTTCCCTGTCGGACGCTAGCTAAGGGGCTCAGGCAGGCAAGGTTCCCCCAGAGCTCCTCTTCCTCCCAACGAGGGAAGGATTTGACAGCCCCCTCCTGACAGCCACTGATGCTGGAAGCTTTGCCTGCCTGTCCCCCAAGTCAGCGTCTGGCCCGTAGGTATGGGACAGCATAACCTGAAGTAGCCATGATTATCCAGCGCCCTGCACGGGTCCCAGCTCCCAGCATGTAAAGCAACAATACTAGCAGCTGTATTAGAGGGTCTTGGGACTTAAACGAAACAGCTGTGTGTCCATATCCACCTAGCCTCACTGGATGGTGGTGAGAATTTAATCAGTGACTCAAAGGAGCCACCAGCAAAAGCCAGTTTCCTGCCCTTGTCCCTTCAGGTGTGGACATTATGTCATAGTGCGTTCATCATTCATTCATTCATTCATTCATTCATTCATTCACATGATCTTTATCCAGCACTTCCTTCTTGTTGTGTCAGCTCTCTTGTTCCCCATATTTTTACTGTAATGAGCTCTATTTTAGATCCCAACCCACATCTCACAGAACTGAACCAAAATACATTGAATTACCCCTACTCCCCCTTCCCCCTGTGTTCTTCAGCTCACTTCTGTCCTCTCTAAGAGCAACATCGCTCTACCTTTCTTTCACTTCTCTGGCCCCTCTTCCCCTCCCCACCACCTCCTGCTCCCCCCAGGCCCTGAGACCCACGAGTTCCTTACCCTAGCCTGCGTTTCCCAGAGACAGACGCGGCATCTGCTCGTTCAGGTGCCACAGCTGGAGATTACCAATCATCATATTTTATATCTGGCTCCATGAATAATTCAGGACCCAGAAAGCAAGAGCATAATAATTAACATGAGGTGGAGGGGGAACGCCAGTTCTAACACAGCCCCATTGGTTTTGTGATAGGATTTTGCCAAGCTTAAATGCACAACACCTGACCTTGTGTTCTTGGCTTGCATTTCAAGTTGCTTTCCATATTGAGACAATGTCTATGAGCCTCATATAATCCACAACAGGAGCTCTTTCCCAGAAGCTGGTTTATTAGTAAAACCCTTGAAAAGACATGAAATAAAAGGTGACTGGAGAAGTGTACCCAGATTCGGGTCCCTCAGAATATCATATGCAAAAATCAGATGGTCTATAACCAGAATCTTCTTTGTCCCTTGACTTATCTTCTCCCGCACACTCTGACCTTTCAAGACAGAGCTTGGGTCTCCATCACCTGTGGTGCCAGCCCTGTCTAGGTCCTAGCACAATGCCTGTGGAGGAGACCCACAGGAAGAATTGGGGTGCTGCATGTCCCTTGCATGATTTTTTCAGGAACACTGTCTCCCCATCTCAGAGAGAGTTCGGATGGGTGGTTGTCTTGAACATTTTTGTCTGGGCTTCTTTGCTTTGGAGCTCTCCTGTCTGATACCAAATATTCCATAAGGAAATGTTGAAATGCCCCACGTAAATGCTCTCTTTGAAACCATTCTGGAAATATTTCCAGAAAGTACACTAATTGATTTGCTTAATAACCTCCAATGTTCGGATGTTTGTTTTCTTTCCCCTTAAAAAAAAAATCTTCTGCTAAAGAACAAATATGTGTAAAGGGGGGAAGGGGAGAAGGGGTAATTCAGTGTATTTTGGTACCATTCTGTGAGATGCAGGTTGGGATGTAAAATATAACTAATGAAGGTTTTTAGCACATCAAAGTGTTTTTCTGAACATGGCTCACTGTGAGAACCTAGGTCCCTACTGCGAATCTGGCTCCCTGGTATGAGTCTGATTTCCTGGTGAGAATCTGGCTCCCTGATGAGAGTCTCATTCCCTGGTATGAACCTGGCTCCTGGTTAGAATCTCATTCCCTGGTACGAACGTGACTCCTTGATGTGAACTTGGCTATCTTGGTACAGAATTGGTACTCAGGAAAAATGTGTTATAGGAATGAGTGAATGAATGAATGACTACTACAAGACTATAGTTCTATCGAACAATATTTGGCAAAAGATGTCTCTCGTAAGAGACATATAGAAGTACTGCCTATGTTAAAAAATCTTCATGTTATAAACATTCTTGCATATTTATGTGAACAGCATATCAGCACCAAGCCCAGAGAGAAAACTCTCTTTGGAGCACAGGAAAGAGAAATAGTTCCTCAATTGCTTCGTTTCAATCTGCTTTTTTAAAAAAGCTTTATTGAGATACAACTTACATGCCACACAATTATACATTGAAAGTGAGCAATTCAGTGTTTTTTAGTGTATTCACAGTATGTGCAACTACCACCATAACTAAATTTTAGAACTTGGTTGCACTCCATGCAAAATAAATCCAAACCTATTACCTGGCACTCCCCGTTCTCCCAAACCCTAAACAACCAATGATCTGTTCTCCGTCTCCATACATTTGCCTACTATGGATACTCATATGGAATATCATACATGGAATCATACAATATGTGATCTTTTGTGGCTGGCTTCTTTTCACTAGCATAACATCTTCACGGCTCGTCAATTTTTTTTAAAGATTTTATTTATTTATTTGACAGAGAGAGAGATCACAGTAGTCAGAGAAGCAGGCAGAGAGAGAGGAGGAGGAAACAGGCTCTCCACTGAGCAGAGAGCCTGACGCGGGACTTGATCCCAGGACCCTGAGATCATGACCTGAGCCAAGGGCAGAAGCTTAACCCACTGAGCCACCCAGGCCCCGGTTCATCCATGTTTTAGCATGAATCGGTATTTCATTCTTTTTTATTACCAAATATTATTCCACTGTATGGATACATTATATTTTATTTGCCTATCCATCAGGCTTTTTTTTTTCATTAGTTCTTACCAGGGTGGGTAATAAGGCAGGAGGTTGTGGACAGAAGGCGGCAGGATGCCCTAGTCACCATGTTCCTTTTTAACTACAGAGAGCATCCCAGATGTCCCTCAAGGCACCTTGCTGTACTACCAAGAGCCCACTTCCCCTAGAGAATAGTTAGGTTCTCAGGATAGCGCTCCAAAACACACTCATTTCATAATAAAGTCCCCCAAATGTTGGGAGGACCATAGAAGGTGGTAACAGTAAGAACGGGTAAATCATTTCAGGGGGGAACTCTAAGTGATTTACTATTGTGAGTGGGTAATAAGCATCTGTGGGGCTAGCCGGGAACCTGACCACCATTTATAACTTTGTTTTCATGGGGAAATGAAATCTAAATTCTAAATAATGATCCTTAAGATGAACTTTCAGAAAAATTATGTTCTTCCTGTACAGTATCTGCATTTCAAAACTCAAAAAAATAAATTCTGTGCGTGGGCCAAAAAATAAAAACTTAGTAGACTCTTCATAATGCACATTATGGCTATTTTACAGTCAAATCTGCAAGAAGTGAATTTATTTTATTTGGTCCCCTCTAAAATGAGCATCTTAAATAACTGGGCTTTTTTTCTTTCAGTGCCAAGTAGGAGCAGAACCTAGAAGCCTAAAATCTTTACCCAAAGTCTAAGGAGCCAGATTTCTCACTATTTCAAGATCAATCAGCAATAAATTCAAACGGTCAAGTCTTTCAAAAGGAAAGAAAAACAACAATCCATACTAGTTTCTGATCCTTTAAGATGCTTCCTCTTTTTGGGGGAAGGGGGAGTAAAAAATGTTTTTGGCATTTTTTCCTCTGAAAGTCAGATCATTCGCTGGCTTTTTCTATAATACAGAAGAGTATTTAGATGTCTACGACTACCCCCAGAATGCCAGAGTTGGGCCATGTGATAACCAAGATCCAGAGAGAGAAAGTACCTTGGCCCAGATCACATTCGGGTGATCTAGCACTGGTTTCTGTAACAAGGGAATTGCTACCACTGTCTGCTCTCGGGGGTGATTACCCCTGGAATTCTTAAAGCATCTCTGTGGGGCTGGTGACATAGTGGTGCATGCCAACAAATAAAAGAGAGAGTCTGGGAAGGTGGAGGAAGCAGAGAGATGAAATCAATATGTAATGATCACTTATCAGTGCCAAAAATTATGTCAGTCCTTTGCATATGTTTATCTTATTTAGTCATCAAAAAAATTCTGGGTGGCAAATAGATTTTGCTTACTAGATTAATTTTAAAAAACCTAATACTTGGAGAAATTAAGTAAATTACCCAAGGTCACACAACTATCAGTTACTAGATCCAGAATTTAGAGCCCCAAAGCCCCAAGGTCTTTGTCCTTTCTCAATTTATCTGCTTCTCCCAAGAGGGCTAGAAACCAACTCAGGGGGAGTAGGAGAGCTGTTTAGCCTGAGTGCGGGCTCTGGACCCAATTATAGGGTTAGACTAGAGGACCTCTTCATTCCTCTCAACTAGTGGGGCCAGGTGAGATCTTAACAGGGCTGTTACTCATTAGGTATTCAAGAAAATAACTTTCCTTTCTCATGACAGTAATTTTTCAAATTCTGATTTTTCTTGATTGGGCATTTTCCCCCAAGAACTGACCCCAGTGTGAAAACTAGGGTAAAACCATACTATTCTATGAGTCAACAGTGTAGAGTGTCCATAGTCCTGTTTCAGGGGTCCATGAGGTGGTAATAAACACTAGGGGGAATGAATGAGTGAACAAATGAATGGATGGATGGATGGATGGATGGATGGATGGATGGATGGGTGGATGGACGGACGGACGGATGAATGAACAAATGAATGAATGGCTACATGAGCAATTGAGTTAGAAAACTGGCTATTCTAACAAATTTCTTTAACATGAGCTCTCGGGGCCTATAATAACACATGTGCTAACCCTAATAGGGGAGGTTGGACAAGTGAAACTTCCCCAGCTGTCTGGGCCACAGTACCCTTTCTTTCCCTGACAGTGACCTATTAGCATCTCAGGGAACCCAGGGTTCCTCAGGACACAGTTTGCCAAACATAGGGTTTTAAGACTATGGGTCTTAAAACAGTGAGACTCAGGTTCAACTCTTGTTCCTACCCCCGCCTCACCCCCCGCCCCGTTCACGGCTCTGCGCTTCAGTTTTCTCACCTGTGACACAGAGGCAGCGGCAACTACATCCCAAAATTGTTGCAAGGACCCAAGGTCATAACAGATGTAACGTGGAGAGTGGGCCTGGCAGCAGTGGAGGCAAGAAATATACATGGAGGCTGTTATTTATAACCTCATAGACAGTAAAGGTATTAGCTCATAGGGTCATTGTAGAGATTAAATGAGGTAAGATATGAAATAATGTGCACAAAGCACTTGGCATCCAGGAGCACCCTGGAAAAGGCGGACTTGCCTTGCCTTGCTGCCTCTGCTCTCAGGGCGCTAGGACTAGCTAGTACAAGATTTCCTGTGCCGGGAAGACATTGACTACCTCGAATACGGGGCATTTCCCATCTGCTTATAACTGTTCTGAAGAAGGTGACATTCGAAGCTTCGTCAGGCCCTTGAGTTTTTAAGTAATTGAAGTACTAAGAGTCTGAAGTGACTCACCCCGTGCTGTTTATTCTGGTCTCATCTGCACAAAAGAAAGGAAAATCAGCAGCTCTAACCACCCACTGCAAAGTGCTAGGGATTAGAATAGCTGGAGAAAATACCGAAAATAATTTCCTGGGCCCGGTTTGGCTCTTCCTTATACCAGCGGGGCTGGAAAATGTGTGGCAGGTCCTGAGTCATCAAATCTAGTACCACCCCTGACACCCCACCATGGGCCCCTGGGTCCCCTGAAGAGGGGAGGAAGGGAAGGAAAGGGGAGATGGAGGAGAGAGGAGACATGCCCTGTGCAACCCAACCGATTTCCAGTTCACGCTGGAAGCAAAGGGGGGAAGAAAATGTTTTCAGAATTTACCATCGTTGACTGAACACCTACTATGAATGAGGCACACAGCCAGCTACGGGAGAGGAAACAGTTACGCCCAGAGGCAGTGCTCCACTAATAATAATGAAAAGAATCAGAATATAAGCTCCCACATGTCAAGCATTTACCATGCACCAGGCACATTGCTTGGCATTTTCTATTCCGATCTCGGATACAATTCTTCAAGATAGGGATTATTATCCACTCCTTAGGGAAAGTGGAGGACAGAGACATTGATACCTTCAGCCATCCATTCACACAAAAGACTCTGGGTCTCTGCTGGGCCAGGAGCCTGGCTGGACCCTGAAAATGCCCAGACTAAAACACAGACTCTCAACAGAGTGCAGCAGTCTGGTGACTTTCCCCAAGGTCAAGAGCAAGCAGTGGGGGAGCAGGGATTCAGCCCAGCCCTCTGCACCCCAGACCTGTGCCCGGCCTGCAGCATTAGGAAGTTGCCTTTGAGTCAGTCCCCAGTGCGGCTCCCAGATTCTCAGGGATGGGACATACACTCGGGCAACAGCCCTTGCAGTGCAGTGGGATGGGCTGGGAGCACAGCCGAGCTTCCGCACCAGAGTCAACAGCACACTCCATTTATTTTAAATAAAAATATTTAAAAGCATGAGTTGCACTATCTAGCAAAAAGGACTTTGTCTTTGCCATCACAGGAGATTTTGCTGCAGAAATTACCATATTATACAGGACGATCACCATGCTGGGTTACCCTGAGGGGTCCTCTGTGTATGGTGTGTTTCTCTGCACCTGTCTTGAATGTCCTCTCCCAAGATCCAGAGGCGAGCACTTTACCTGCATTATGTCGCTTAATCCTCATAGCAAGCCTACAAGATGATGCTGGTCCCTATTTTCCAGAAAGGAAACCTAAAGGTCAAAGAGGAGGGACCCAAGGTCACCTGGGAGGGAAAGAAAGCTGGAGTCAGACCCAGCTCTGTCTGGAGTTAGAGTCTGTGTTCTTCCCAAGACATCAGGCTGTAGGTTCCTGAGTGCTCTGTGGGGAGTGGCAGACACGGCATGCTTGGAGGTGTTCAGCATGGCACGTGGGAAAAGACAGCACCCAGGAGGCAAAGACTCATGTACGGCTCAGCCACCACAAGCATCATGCTGAGCCTTCTCTGTGGGATGTGTGTGCACCCTTGGCTGTGCCTGCCCGTGTGCGGGGGGGTGTGTATGCAGTTCACAGATCTGTCAGAGAAATCACAAAACCGTGATTCCTTTCTGCTTTTTGATGGAAGGTGACCTCCAGGAGAAGCCCAGCCCTACACACCTGAGAGCTTCCCAGAAACCACTGTGCTTTTGTAACTGTCTCCTTCCTCCACCCTCCCTCCCCCACCGCCAGTTTGGGTGGCCATCAGTCAAAGAGAACTGCCCCCACGGCAGCGAGAATTCTCAACCAGCACTGCCAACAGCTCCACTTTGCTCCCCCACGTGAAGCCCCCGAGTGCCGGCCGAGAACATTCCAGGGGCACCAGAAAGGCGCTGGACTGTACATCTTCCCAATGACTTGTGGCCAAGATCTGGGCCTTTGGTCTGGGCCTTCACCTACATTTTCAAGAGACATATATGTTCCTTAAAGGTTATATCTGAATTAAATTTTATTCAGTCAAATTACTTTTAATTTACTCTGAAATTGAACAGAATTTCAGACAACAACCCATTTGCCCAAGACGGATACCTGGGAGCTCCTCATTCTTTCTTTCTTTCTTTTTTTTTTTGTTTTTTGGTTTTTGTTTTGTTTTGTTGTTGTTTTTGCTGTTGTTGTTTTGCTTTGTTTTTCTCCTCATTCTTTCTAACAGTCCACATCCAAGCAAGCCATTAGCCCTGTAGCTATTGATCTACCATGGACAGCTCCCTCCCCCC
>LNAC01000022.1:3990448-4058744 GCA_002007465.1 Ailurus styani
CCCCAAGAAAGCCATTAGCCCTGTAGCTATTGATCTCCCATGGACAGCTCCCCCCCCCCCCCCCGCCCCCATCGGTCCAGCTCTCCCCACCCCCATTGCCACCTCCTCATGCTTTCTCGCCTGAATTGGTGAAGCACCCCAGGACTGCTTTCCCCTACCCCATCACATTCTCAGTTGAACCACCCACCCACTGGCTCACCTCCATCCTGGAGCCAGAGTGTTCACCCATTTCCAGCCTGGTCATGATCCTCCCCTCCTCGAACCCCCCCTGGGGCTCTCATAGCCTTCCAAGTAAAATCCAAACCCAGAGCATGGCATCCACAGCTGTGATAATGCCAGCTGTCCCCGACTCATCTATTCCCTCCCCCAAGCACAGCACCCTTAGGCCAGGCCAGACTTTGGGGCGGCTCATTGAAACCACCCACAATGCTCTCAGTGTGTCCCTTTCGAGTCTTTGCAAATACTGCTTAGAGGACCTTTCTGCCCCTTGCTTGATGAACACCCCTCACCATTCAGGACATCTCCTGCTGAACCATGCCCAGTGCTAATTGGCTCAGGAGGTCTGCTCACTCCAACTATAGGGATGACCTGCTTCCCCCCACCTTCCAGACTGCTGGCCACTTCTAGACTGTCTTTCACCTCTGAATCCACAGAGCCCAGACTATTGAAGGAATGACCGACCACTCTTAAAGTCTTTTTAATGTAACCCCTCCTGATGACTTGAGTTTTTGCTTAGAACTTGCAACATATTTAAAGCCTCGAAGTTGCCGACTGAAAAACTATAAACTGCTGCCAATCAATGATCAATCAGAAGCGAAGTCCACTTGTCTCCGAAATTATCATGGGAGTTGATGAGAATATAAGGAATCCTTTATAAAACTAGTGCACATTTGACTTTTAAATCATTGGATTAAGTGCAACAGCTTTACGTCCGTTTGAAAGGACATGTTTACAGAATCACTTTACAAGTCACGCGTACATGAAAAACATCTTGGAGACTACATTAAAAGTCACCCATAGTTCTACAACCCAAACCTGGCCACTAGCATGCTGGTTTAATTCCTTCCAGTCTTTTTTCTGTGTGTAGGTTTAAGGGTGGTTTAAATATCATTTTGAGAGATTCTCTGTGTATCATTTTGCAAGTGTTTTTTTCACCCTTCTGTTATTAGAATGTTCGTGGTATTACACACACATTGTTCAAGAGCGACACAAAACTTGACTGGGAATGTTCTGTAGATTGTGTCTCATTCCTCTGCTGTCAGATGCTTAAACCCGTTCTAGTGTTTTCTTATCCTGAGTAATGCTGGGATACGTGTATTTCTGGATTTGTTAGGACAGATTCCCAGAAGCAGGATTCGAAGTCAAAGGCTAGGAATGTTTCTGAGGCTCTTGAGAAATGCTTCCCCCAGTCTTCCAATCAGATGCCCCAGTTTGCACTCTCCCCGCCAAGTGCATGAGAATCCCCATATTCCCACACCCTGCCCCTCCCTTGTGATTATTATTTTAAAATATCTATTCTATTTTGACTGGTGAGAAGTGAACCCACACTGTTTGCCTTGGTTTTTCTGGACAAAGAAGGAGACAGAGAGTATTCCATAGGTTTGCTTACGAGATGCATTTCCTCATTCGTGGACCGCAACAGAGCTTCATCTCCCTTTGCAGGGAAACACCATAGAGGAGAGCGAGCGTGAGCTGGGTGCACACTCAGTCCCTGTCCTTGTGCCAGCCATGTGATACTGACTGCGTTGCTGTAGCTCCAAGACTTCTGTTTCCTTATCCCGTGGATTTGGGTTCTAACCTAATAGCAACTTCCATCTACCTGGCCAGAGGGCCCCAGGCACACAGCAGACAGGTGGTTTCAGCTCCCCTTTCCTTCTTTTTAAGCCCTGAGCCTTTGTCATTGCTGCTGGGTGATCTTTTAGGTCCCTGCTACTTGGAGATCTGCAGCATCAGCATCACCTGGGAACTTGCTAGAAACACAGCTATGGGCCCCACCCCACACCAATAGCATCAAAGCCTCATTTTAACGGGATCCCCATAATTCATATGCAAGTTTGGGTGCTCCGCCTTCAGATTTGAGGATGATGATTGTGGTCTCCAGGAATGATACCCAGCATCAACCCGGGGAAGAAGAGGCAGATTACGGGCCTGGGACCTGGGAGCTCTGACACTTGTCCCATTCTCACATGGCTTCTGCCTGCCCCAGAAAACAGGCCAAGCAGAGTGCATGCATTCCCTTTGAATGCAGCCCAGCAGGTGCAGTCTCTGGGAAGAGAGTCCTCAGCCAACAGCTCAGAGCTGTACTTTTTGCCCAAAAAGGGGCCGCATCATGGAGAAGAGCCAACCAGGAGTGCAGGTTAAGAGTTTGTAGACTGGGCAGGACGTAGGGACCAGATCCCATGTCATATTGACATTCTGGTTTGTGGCCGGGAGCCCAGAGCTGCTGGCAGAGGTCTCAGACAGGAACTAGGAATGCTTCAGAGCTTGGGGAGCAGGCCCTCGTTCATTAAGGTAGACCCCTCCCACTGTTCTGGCCATGCTTACTCAGGGAGTGAGAGGTGCATGGGAACTTGGCCCTACCTGTGGCAGACCAGCAGCTGGTTGGGAACACGGACGCACAGTGGTCACTCTGCTGCACGGGTGGGCTCACCCGCAGAAAGAACAGCAGCCGCACACTCATGTCTGTCATCCGGTTCTGCCTTGGCATGCTCTCAGCCCAAGAGAAAGCCTGCACGAGCAAGAGGGAATCGGCATTCAGGGACTGGAGCATGCACCCTACCTAACTGAGCCTTCTGCCAGCCTTCTGATGAGGAGCGCCATTCTTCAGTTGAGCAAACCAAGTCTTGGAGAGATGGGCAGCTTGGACTCCCAGCACCCCAGGGTGACATGGCAGGGGGGGCTCCCCAGCTCCAAGAAGCCCCTCTCACTCACCCACATGACAGATCAGGAAGCTGAAGTTGAAAGTTTAAGAAACTCAAAGTTCCAAAAAAGGATGGGGACAGGAGGGCACCTGGCTGGCTGGGTCAGTGGGCCATGTGACTTGTTCTTGGGGTTGTGGGTTCAAGCCCCAGGTGAGGTGTCCAGTATTACTTAAAATAAAATCTTAAAAAATAATAAGATTAACCCCACCGGGACTCTGTCATGCTGGGAATTTAGCACCTGGACTCCTGAACCCGCAGCCTCCATTCTTGACCTTCCAGGGGCCACCTGCTCCCATCCCTGCCAGCTTGTTTCAGATCCTCCACATTTGCAGGCTTCCAAGAGTTGTCTCCAGTCCTTGAAGCAGGGTTGTTGTTTTTTTCCACCCTCAGCTCGTAAGACCAGTCTGTGCCCACCCTCTGGCCATGGCAGCCAGGGAAATCCTCCCAAATTCGTAGGCATTGGAGCTTCTCCCTGAGGGTCTGCTCCCCAGGGTGCAGCTTCGAGAGGCCTCCACGGGGAGCCCCAGGAACCCGTTTGCATACAAGATGAGCAAGAATAATCTGCACAGAATATGTTTTGGATGTTTGTTTGGAGGCTTCTACATTCTGTCCAAACGGAGCTTACACGATTAGTTTGCTTAGTGCATAGATAGAAAAATCTTAGAGCTGGATTTGAAAAGTCATAGCATCTTCAGAAATTCAGAGAAGTGCTTTGCCCGAGATCACACGACATGTGGTTGGTTGGGGGTTCCCAGGTGCCACAGCCGTGTCGGTGCGGATGGAGGTCAGTGTGGCCGGGAGGGGCAGTTGTCAGGAAGGGGAGGACGCTTAGAGGTCCAGCCTCATTCCGTTCCTTCCTTGCACTGACATCGCAACCCAATTCTTTCCTCCTGCTTCAGGAAGTGTAGGAGTTTCTTGCAGCTACTATAACAAGATGACCACAAACAGTGGCTTCAAACAACAGAAACATATTGTCTTACCGTGCGGGAGGCCAGCAGTCCAAGCTGAGTCTTCCAGGGTGAAAATCAAAGTGTTGGCAGGCCGGTTCCTTCTGGAGACTCCTGGGATAATTCATTCCTGGCCTCTCACAGTTTCCAGTGGCTTCTGGCATTCCTTGGCTGGTGGTCTCTCGCTTCGGTCCCTTCCCCATCCCCACATGGCCATCTTTTCTGTACTCAAATCCTCCATCTGCCTGCCTTTTTGAAGGGCCCTTGTGATTATTCCTACAGATACCAGGATTATCTTACCATCTCCAGAAACTTAACTTAACCTCATCTGCCAAGTTCTTTTTGCAGGGTTCCAGGGACCAGGATGTGGATATCTTGAGGGGGGGGGGCATTACTCAATTCACCATAGTCAGTGACAAGATGTGGTTAAGAGTTTAAGCCTTACAGGGGTGCCTGGCTGGCTCAGTTGGTTAAGCATCGGCCTTCAGTTTAGGTCATGATCCCAGGGTCCTGGGATCGAGCCCCGCATCAGGCTCTCTGCTCAGCAGGGAGTCTGCTCCTCTCTTTCCCACTGCTCCTGCTCATGCACTGTCTCTTTCTTCCTCTCTCAAATAAATTAAAAAAAAAATCTTAAAAAAAAAAAAGAGTCTAAGCAAGTCTTACAATAGGTTCACATTTCAGCTCTGGTACTTGCTTACTGCATGACCTTGGTGTTTCAACCTTCTCAGGACTCCACTTTTCTTCTTCTATCAGATGGAAGTCCCATTATGTCCCTTTGGGGGCTATGGTGAGGACCAGTCATGATTCGCACTGGGGACCCAGCACTGTAGCTCGTGCGCTGGGGATATTAAACGCAGGCAGCTCGAGGATCCCAGAACTCTTGCTCCTTCACTCTCAGAGGGAGGATCTACTGGGCTGGTGCCGCCTTGCTGATTTTAAGGAGTCAGCAAATGCTGTAGGATGTGAGAACCAGCCAATGGTGCATACAGATTGAACCTCTGTTAGCCTCAAAATTAAGTTTGCACCAGGTCCGTTTGGATTAGCTGGTAATGGAAGAGGCAAAGCACTGATCTATGGTAAGAGAATTCTGAAGAAGTGAATTTGTGATAATGTAATACCGGTAATAGAAGCACCTGCGGGCTCTGCCTGCCTCCCGGCTAAGAAATTCCACCAGGTCAGATCTTTGCTTCGATTTTGTTTCATTTCATTTAAAGGGGTGTTTTCTTCTCTTTAGAGGGACATTTCCGTTCCATGGGGGGAAGGAAAAGCAGTCACCTCTGGTTTTCGGCACTACAGGTCTCAATTTCCAGCCTTTGGCTCACCTTCCTGGAGCCCTTATCCCCATCAACAGCATCACCAACCTGCTGTTTTATGAGACTTGGGTCCTGAGAGTCACCTTGGAGGTATTGTCCCGCAGTCCTCAGTGTGAGCGACTCCGTGTTCAACAGCTGGTCTTCAGGGGGGAAAAGGGGCCTGACTGCCCACTTCCGTGGTGTAAATGTTCCCACTGTGGCTGATTTCAGGCTACCAGCCCGACCTTGTTGAATACCGAGCTAGATAGGCGAGCAGTCCTCATTGCTGAACTGGCCCCGCCCACAGCTTCCCACCTGCACCCTCCTCCCTCTGCCCGCAGCGCTCTTTACTCACCCCTCCTCTGCTGTAGGGCACACACTTCCGTGCTTTTGCACAACTATCCTTCAGCCCAGGGACCTCCCCATTTTCCAGCACTGACAATCATTTGTTTTTCACCCCGGACCCGTTCCATCCCTCCCGTGAATTCATCCTCTCTTTGTCTCCTTGCATGCGGGACACTGCTTACACCTTTATGTAGCAGTTCCCTATCATACCTCTAGCATCCAGTTATGTCATTACGTGCCCATGATTCCTGGTCATCTGTCATGGGTCGCATCCCCGCAGTGGCTCTATGATTCAAGGCATAACGTGTTTCTCAACTGCGAAACTAAGACACCAACCCACACCCCATTTTCTATTGAGGGCACATACAGAGCACACAGTAGATGCTCAATAAATGATGAGGAGGCCTTTCCATGGAGGGCAGAGCCGAGTCTCCTTCCTCTTTGTCAGCCCTCACATCCCCTAGGTGGTAGGAACACTCACTCAGTGGGCAGTGCGGTGCAAATAGGGGTGAGCGGCGGAGGGGGAGGGCTGCGCCCTAAAAGGTCTGCAGCTGGCCTCAAATCTCGCCCATATGGGATGAGCTGTAACAGTCTAAGAGATTCCAGCTCAGCCCCAGTTGGGGAGGGGGTGTGGAAGTGAGTGCAGATGGAGAGTTTTCGTGGTGGCTTAATCTTGCAGGCATCACGGATAACTCATAAATGTCAGAAGTGATGCACGCGGTTTAGAAGGCAGAAAGGAATCTGGAGAAACTTAGATATTTACCGGAGCACGTGGGGGAGCAGGCTCAGCCTCAGACGCTGCTCATATTTTCATCAGCAAAGCCTGAGTGAACTCAAGCAGCTTAAAGCCTAATAGAAGCTTCCATTTTCTTATTTGGGATCTGAGTGCAGTTGCCTCATTATACAGTGTAATGTTCCCTGATGGATGTTTGCTCCACCAGTGTCTGCAAGATAGAGAGATATGGGGTTGGGGGGAGGAGGCAGGGACAGGGAAAGTAGCAACTCAGCAACTTCCTCTGTTGCAGCATCTCGGATTGAATCCCAAAAGGTGGGAGTGACCCCCAAGGAATGGAGACATCTGTTGCATGCGCTCCTGTGTTCTGCCTCTTCTCCCTGCTTTGCCCGGGGGTCAAGGTTAGAAGTTTCTGGATTCCACACACTAGACCGAGACAGACCAACTTAGGAGCTGCTGCCTGTTTGGAGGTACTGTATGGGAGGCCAGATGGAATACCTCTATTGGAGCTGGCTCTGACTGGCCAATGAGACTGGCGGACAATGGGATGCCAAGGAGACGGGGGAGGGGGTGCAGGGAGTAGGGAGCTGCTGAGGTCTGGGGATTCGGCGAGCTCAGTCTAAGGACATGGGCTGGATTCGTACATTCATTCATTCACATAGTCACTCATTTAGTCATCCTTTCTTCCAACAAATATTTATGGGGCACTTAACAGGGGCCAGGCACTGGGGACACAGTCTCAAGCAAAAATAGACATACTACCCACCTTCTTATAGGTTGGGCAGTGGTTCTTTAATGGGGGCACTTTTGTCCCCGGGGGACAACTGACAGTGTCTGGAAACATTTTGGGTTGTCATAATTGGAAAGAGCTCTTGGATAGAGGCCAGGGATACTGCAAAACGTCCTAAGATGCACAGGACAACCCCCACCACCAAGAATGATCCAACTCAAAATGTCAGTAGTGCTGAAGTTGAAAAAACTAGGGTCTGGAGGCTTCGGGGGGGGGCGACTTTCTTTTTTATATGCCATGTTTTCAAGGGCAAATTATTTGTATGGCCGACCTATATATTTGCTCACAAGCCGGCAAAAGATAAAACTGGGACAATTTCTAAATAAAGTTTTAAATGTCACAGCAACAAAAATAATACCCTCTATCTATGTGATGCGGTAGAAGATGAGGCTACATGATCGGAAAGTCTTGTCTCAGGCATTTTGAGTGATCCTTCATTGATGCCTACAGTGGGGGGCGGGGGGGGGGACCAAAAGCACAGGGTTCGTGGTCAGGAGCCCAGGTTTAGGTTTTGAATCCCCTACTCTTTCCTGAGTCATCCCAAGCCATTCACATTACCCCTCTCTCTCTCATACAGTCCTGTAAAGACAGCTAGCTGGTCCAGATAAATTTTCACCAGAGGATTAAAATGCAGCCAAAGGCACTGGCCCTCACACTCCAGAATTCTTCCAGACTTCTGCCCACTGCCATCTTCTCACTAGTTACTCGTTCATTCACTCACTAGCAAATATGTATGGAGAACCTACTATCTACCAGCTTCTGCTCCAAGTGCTGAGGCTGAATCAGTGAACAAAACAAACAAGGTGTCTCATAGAACCTGCTTTTTATATACAAAATTCCTTAATAATAATACTACTAAATTTTTCCACAGATACAAGTTTTATGATGAAATGGAATGAAGTGACATAATAAGGAGAGACTAGGTTGGTCAGAAAAGACCTCTCTAAGGAGGTCTCTTTTAAGCTGAAACCCAAAGGGAAAAGAAAATGTGAGTCAGGCAAAGCTCTGGGGGAATCATCATTCTGGGCAAAGTGCCAACAAGAATAAAGGTGCCCCAAGGGGGGGGGGCGTGCTCCACGTGGTCAAGGAACAGAGTGTGTAAGGCTGGAACTCCCCAGTGAAGGCAAAAGGGTCTGGAATGGGTTGAAGAGCATAGCAAGGCCTGAGTAAGGAGTTTGGATTTTGTTCTGAGACTAACTAAGCAAGAGAATCCTGGGCTTCTCATAGACCAATTACCCAGCAGGGATCACATTCCTGACCTCAGCTTTAGCAACCCCGACCAGCACAGGATTTGTAGCATATTTTCTCTGCTTCCTCTCACCAACACCAGCTGGCAAGATGCAGCCCCTCCCTGAGCTCACCCCAGGTCCCATGAAATGAACACCTCAAGGCCCACTGTAAATTCCCGGGCAGGGATCAGGGATGGGGTTCATCCTCTTATGTGTCCATTCACTCACTCACTCACTCACTCCATAACTTCTAGTGAACCCAGTCTTAGCCTGGTTCCTAGAGAAGCAGATGGTGAAGAAAAGACACATAATTTATCTGGGAGATGACCCCAGAGAACACCAATAGGGAAGTAGAAAGTGAGACAGGGAAAGAAAGTAACCAAAACAAGTGCATTATTAAGGAAGTTAGCCCCATGGCCAATTGGACCTTAATCCCACAGGGAACTCTGGGAGCCAGGGTGGAACATGATCCTCAGAGTTACCTCATCTGAAGGGTGAGGGAGTGGGGGTATTTATGTCCCAATTCCTGACAGTCTGGTTGAAGGCAGCTCCCAGGGAGTATTAACTTTCTGGAACTTCTCCCCTGCCCTGTGTATAGTCAGAGAAAGCCCTCAAGGTAAGAAATGCAGGAGCGAGTACTGAAAATGGGGCTATCCCACAATAAAATTGTTAAGTCCAAGGGAACATGGGCAGGAGACCAGAAGTATCAGCTAGGAGCCACATTTTTTTAAGAACTTAGTTTTGTTTATTTTTTTATTTTAAGTCATTGTGATAAAAAAGACTTCATTCACATGAGGTCCACTTAGAAAATTTGAAGTGTACAATGCAGAACCGTTGACCATGGTACCATGTTGTACACCAGAGCTTTGGAGTATATTCATCTTGCTTAACTGAAACTTTATGCCCCATAATTGGTAACTCTCCATTTTCCCCTCCCCCCAGGCACCATTCCACTCTCTGATTCTATGAACTTGACTATTTAAGAGCAGTATTTGTCTTCCTGTGACTGACTTATTTCACTTACCATAATGTCCTCAAGTTTCACCCACGCTGTTGCACGTGGCAGAGTTTCCTTCTTTTTTAGGGCTGAATGAATAGTATACGGTTGTATGTGCAAAACACATCTTCTTTATCCCTTCCTCTGTCAGTGGACACTTAGGTTGTTTGCACAGCTTGACTATTATGAATAATGCTGCAGTGAACATGGGGGTGCAGATAACTGTTTCAGATCTTGATTTCAGATCTTTCTGATAAATGGCCAGGGATGGGATTGCTGGATCATATGGTAGTTCTGTGTTTCAATGTTCTGAGGAACCTCCATATTGTTTTCCATAGCAGCTGCGTCATTTTACTAGGAATTCCTACCAACAGTGTGCAAGGGTTCCAGTTTCTCCAAGTCCTCGCAAATATTTGCAGCCTTTTGGTTTTTTGATACTAGCCATTCTGACAACTGTGAGGTGATATCTCATTGTGCTTTTGATTTGCATTTCCTTGATGATGGGTTATGTTGGGCATTCTTTTCATATGCCTCGTGGCCATTTGTACATCTTTGGAGAAATGTCTGTTCAAGTCCTTAGCCATTTTGTAATTGGGTTACTAGTGTTTCTGCTCTTGGGTGTGCGAGTTGGCTTCCACTGCCAGATACCATGCTTGGTGCTGAGGATGTATGGATCAAGATTGTCTGGTTCTTGCTCTCCAGGAGCTGACACTCTGGCCCTGCCTCTTTTCTCACCTTTAATATAAGTCTAATACTTGTAAGTTCTAGCACATAGGAGTTTTTGAAGATTCAATGACATGCCACAATGACAGATTTGAAAACCTCATGCAAATGAATTGTGGGCACAGACTTTAGACATTATAATCACCACTCAGCAAGTCACTTAACTTTCTTAGTCTCCATCTGTCACATGAGAGTGAGAATGTTTGCTCTGCCTACTTCAGACAGCCATCAGATGCTTTCAATGAAGTAATGAATGAGAATGCTCTAGAATACTACTGAAACGTAAACCACCGCTCACCACCTCCATCCATCCTCTTTGCACTACGTGATTCACTTGAGGACAGGGATCTCATGTGACTGCCTTTGTAAGCTTTTCTCCTCAGACCAGGTAGAGTGCCTGAGATATAGTTAGTGCTCAATAAATCCTGGTTAAGGGGCGCTTGGGTGGCACAGTCGGTTAAGCGTCTGACTCTTGGTTTCGGCTCAGGTCGTGATCTCGGGGTTATGAGATCAAGCCCATGTCAAACCCTGCACCCAGTGGGGAGTCTGCTTGAGATTCTTTTCCTCTGCCCCTCCCTCTGCCACTCATTCTCTCTCTCTCTCCATTCCAAATAAATAAATAAACAAATCCTTTTAAAATCGATCAATCCTGGCTGAGTTGAATCAAATGCCACAACTATTGTCACTAGTAAAGTGGAAAGGGATTATTAAACCCAGTTAACAGATGAGACAACTGAAGCTCAGGGAGAGGGTAGAAGAGTCAGGCTGTTAGGAAGGGCAGAGCCAGGACTAGGATCCCTGATGTCTTGGCTTGCAATCCAGTGAGCTCTTTACTACCACCCACTGAAATGAATGTTTGGGGATACACCAAAACATATATAAATAAATGTTGATGCTTCCTGAGGACAAGCAAGCCTGCTAGCTCTTGGCAATACCTATCTCTAATAAGCTGCAGGTTCAGTTTGAAAGTAGCTTCTCCAATCTAGCGGTACCTGGGTAACCTGGAAATTCACCCTGGATCTAGTTGCATCCCCTCACATCCTCATCTCCCCCAGTTAGAGAGACTAGAACCCATGGAAGGATATTCTACCTTGATTGGGACACACAGCTAAAGTGTTGTCAAGGGGTAGAAAGGGGAAAACAACCCTTCCCCCAAAGATCAGCTAACTGAGTCTGAAATGTTTCTATACCATAATACAACAGGGAGAAATCCCTTCCTGGGATAGCTTTGGGTGGCTGGCCAACCTAGGTTCAAATCCCAGGACCTCCATGAGGCAAAAAGCTTCACCCTTCTGGTGCTCAGTTTCCTCCCCAGAAAAATACAAGCACTACTCACCTCATTGGATTGTACAAAGATTTAAAAGGATGGTAAATGGGGAGCAGCTAGCACGGGGCCTGGCACATAGAGGTTCAACAGGTGGTGGCCTCCCATCTCCTTTCCTGCCCCCAATCCCAGAACAAATCATGCCTGGGCCTCCTGGCTCCTTCAACCTCCTTACAGATCATGAGGATTTATGAGGCAATACCAAGCAAGCATTTCTGTTTCCTGGGAAGTACAAGGCTGCTGTTTTGAGAGAGAGAGAGAGAAAAATAAAACTTAGCTCTCTTCCTGTCATCTAGGTTTGAGCCTCCAGGAGGCCTCCTGTGGCCATCCTGCATTTTTATGACCCTGGCGGGTTTCATTACAGGCTCTGATTCCTGGAAACTCATCTACCATACTGACCCTGAGAGTGTTTGATTTGAAACATCAATCATGGTTTAGTGTTGAGCTCCCTGTTTACATGTAAGTGCAGACACTCTGGTTTCCAAATCTGAACCGTGGTCTCAGAATGGGGTATTGGGGGGTCTGCGTGGCCCAGGAAAGAACAAACACTGTCAGCCCAATCTAATTGTCTCCTGTTGTCACCACCATGGGACTGCTATGCCAAGAAACAGCACTGCCTGTGTGTCCCCAGCCCTGCTGCACCCTGGGAGCTCTGGCACAGAGAAATGATGCCAGTATCACCGTGGAGGTGTCAGAACCCAACCAGGTCTGATGGGTCAGCCCCCTCCAGGGAGACACCAGTCATACAATTTGCCAGGTCCAACCAACTTCTACAAATTCTAGTCAAGACTAGTTTCCATGGGTTATGGACATTGGGGAGGGTTTGTGCTTTGGTGAGGGCTGTGAAAGATGTAAGCCTGATGATTCACAGACCTGTACCCCTTGGGCAAATAATAAANAGTTTCCAAAATATAGGTTTCTCAGGTTGTTATAGGTATTATCCCTACAACCAAAAACCTGTGTGTTCAGTAGGCAAATATGTTTCAAAGTGCTAAGTTATGATAGGTCAAACACTTCTCTTCCCTGCAGTACTTATCAGAACCTTTAATAAGCAAATGTCCCTATAGATCTCCAAGAGAAGAATATAAACTATAGGGCTTTGTCAACTTTTTAAAATTGGAAACCCTTTTCTTAATTTCCAAAAAGAGCATCCAATAGGACCAGTGTTCCCCAGAACGTATTTTGGGAATTGATGATCCATGTTGGCATCATTTCCAAGAGGCACGGGACATGAGCTTGTAGGTTTCTGAGCTATGATCAGGATTGGGAGATACAAGGGATACTCAAGGCCAGGCTTAAGTGGGAGCTGAGAAGAACCAGTCACAAGGATGAGGGCCAGACTGAGCATCTGGTCTGCAGAGCTAGGCTCCATTCCCAGCAAGGACGCAAGTTGCTGACCACTGAGGGTAGAAGAGAGAAAACGGCAAACTCCACAGAGCAAGGACTAGAGAGAGAGGTTACTGAATGGCAGTCTGGGGGCACAGAAGGCTCTGAATCAGTAAGAACACTTTTGGCTGCAAGTGAGAAAATCCCAATCAAACATACTTCAGTAAACTAGAGAGCTTATTGGGTTGTCACATAACTGACCAGTCCATCCAGGCAGACCAATCAGCATTCAGGCCTGTCTCAATCCAGGGATCAAATGCTGACACCTGCATAAGGTTTATCTCTGTCCGTTCTGACTCTGCTTCCTCCATGTTGGCTTCCTTCTTGGCCAGACTGTGTCTTTATGATGGCCACTGGCAGTTCCCAATTCTGCTCCTTCCAGCATCAGGTCTGAGATAAATGAAAGCCCACTCCACCAACAGCATGCATGTGTGTTGCTGGTCCTAACACACTAGAATTGAGTTTCACTGGCTGATATTGACCTGATCTGGATCACATGCTCATCTATGAAACAACTGGGCCAAGGGACCAAAGATACCAGTTGCCTTAGTGTGGGCCATGGGCACCACCCTTGGAGTCTAGGTAGAGTCTACTTTATCTAAAGCACATGGGGTGAGTGGGGGAAGTGATTCCCAAGGGGGAAACTGGGGACTAGTTACCAGGAGGGTGAATGAATGTTGAGCAGTAGATACTAGGAGTATCCACAACAGACTGCCTTTCTGGTTAACCCCCAGGGATGACAGCAGCTGATCTTCCCATCCTGTCCAGATGGCATGAAGGGGCTCCTCACGCTTTGTCAGGCTGGCCTTTCATTGACTTAGTGGTTGGACAGTGCTGAGATTGCTTATAGCAAGGACACAGTGACCAGAGCTGGACAAGGGAGGGAGAGGCAGGGACTAACCAGAAAAGTGACAGGCTAAGTTCTTCTGGAAGACTTTGATAACTCACAAGATAAAAGATCAGATAATATCCAGCCTTAGGAAAACATAACTTAGTGCAGGGTCCCTGTCAAAGCCCAACTCTCAGAGGCCAGGGGACCCAAGGCTCCTCCCGTCTGGGTCTGACCAATAGAAAAAACAGAGACCAGCATTACAAGCCAGATGCCAACCAAATATCATCTGATTCAAGGTCAAGTTCATGCTTAATAACTCCCAAAATGCAGGGCTTTGTAGCACAAGCCAGATTGGAGAACATGGCTTACCTGAGGCTAAAATAAGAATCTAATAACCTTCACCCCTTACTTAGACCTTGGACCCTGCCTGGGGCAGTCAAGCAGACCACAAAAACCCTACCCAGCCAGACTCACACACCCAGAAGGAGTGATAGACCACTTACAGTCTGGATCCTACCCTAGAGTACTCAGCCTGCGAGAGCAGGGAACAGAAGACTGAGTCCCCAGGTTTGTCCTATGGTGCAGGGCAGGCCCTGGAAAAAGAACAAAGGTGGAGCCTGTCACCCACCCCTGAAGGAATTACTACCCCTCAGAGTTAAGAGGCCAGTGAAGGTCAGCCCTGACCCCAATTGGATAGCCTTCAAGGGGTGAAATTAAAGAGGTGACACTCAATCCCAGCACTCCCCAACAGGGCAAATGTGGACACTGGGATAGAAGGAAACAGTTTCTCCACATTATTCTAAAGAGGTCCAGTTTCTTCTCATGTGGCTCTGGTTAACCTTCTGGCCATGTGTTCTGGACCCAGGATGAAGCTTGGGGCCTGGCCGGATCAGAGATGTTGTTAACCAGAACAGCCAAAAAACTGTGATTTAACAAAAGCGTGTGGATACACACACAGGCACACATATGCACGTGTGTCAGGTAATGTGTCTATCACATCGTATATATGACATGGTATGTGTCAGACATGGGCTAGGTTGTTTTTGGCACGATAAAAATGCTCTGATGGGGTTCTGCCATCATGCTGCTTCCAGCCAAGAGCAGAAAACAGACATAGAAGCTATCTATCCTAACACAGTGTGCTCCCCACGCTGAGGGAGCTCTGGGGCATAGAGATAGGAGGATCTTTGCCACCATAGTCAAGTCAGAGGCAATCACAAAAAGGAGCTGGAAGCCAGAAGTCACACCCCTGGATGAGGAAGTTCCCATCCACATAGTCTCTCCTGTTCCCTGAGCTCTGCTGGGGTTCCCTGTTCCTCCGTTCTGGCCAGGCCTTTTCCTCCACCATGGCCATCAGGACAAAGCTGCTCCAGGTGTCAGAAGCTTCTCCTCTAAGCCCTGTGGCCTCTGCTTTCCCTCACAGCTGCCTATCCCAGATCTTTGGCTTCTCTTGTTCTTTGACTTAGCATGTGTGAAGGTTCTAAGCTCATCAAAGCAGGCACCACGGGCTGCCCATTCTCATGGGATCTAAGGGCTATCCTTTGTTTTTTTTCTCTCTGATGTTTGAAGAGCTACTGCTCCTGGAGAGACCTTAGGGAATAAGCCCCAAATGCAAGAATTAAGCTAAATACAACTAGAAGGAGAAATTTAGATAACTGTATCATCTAAGAATATCACGATACCCACAATCATATCTTAAAGTCACATTTTCTTCCCCTAGAAATGTGTATCTCATTTTTTCTGATACTCTAATATAGTTTCCCTACTTCTAGTCAATGGGGGAGTGGGATGCTGTATGCATAGCTCACTTTACATTTTCTGCCTAGTCCAGCTGGAGCCCTGCTTCCCCCCCACCCAGGAAGGCCCCCAGAGGGGGAACCCTGCCCTGCTGACCACACCCTGAGCACCCACATGGGGGAGAGCAGTCTCTCAGGGTGCTAAGGTGTCTGGGCCCCTCACACAGGACTCTCTGTCTCACGCATAATATCCTTCTGCTCTGAAATCCTATTCAGAATATTCCCCAGAGAGAAAACCATTCCTGCTTCCAACAGCCCAGTGAACCCCAAACAGCCCATTATCTCCCTCCAAAACTCACTGCACAGAAGGACTCCATGACTCTCCCTGTGGGGCCTTCGTGAAAATGCTTTGTAATTGAAGCTGTGGCCCAAGACTACTTGCCCCTCACTGTGGAATCGATCCTACTGGCTCCCTGGGCTTCTCCCCTGAAGAAAACTGTCACTCATCCATTTATTCAACAAACTCATGCTTAATGGACACCTGAAACGGGTCAGGCAGTGCTGTACGTACAGAGGGTGTGATAATTAACAAATCCATGTTCTCCCTGCTTGGAGGAGGCAAAAAATAAATAGGATGTGTAAGTAAAGAATATAGTGTAGGGAACAATACGTCCTAAGAAGAAAAGGCAAGTCAGGAGACAAGAATCTGTGTTGGCAGGTGAAAGTTTAAATGTGATGGCCAAAGAGGGCCTCCCTGAAGAGCGGTGTTGAAGAAAGGCCTAGAGGAAGTAAGGAAACCAGCCCCATGGATCTAGGGAAGGAGTGGTCTGGGCGAAGGGAACAACTATAAGGCCTTGAGACGGGAGTTTGTCGAGGATGAACAAAGAACAATAGAAGTGAGCTTAGCAAACTAAGTTGGTCAGAGAAAGACAGATACTGTAGAAATCGTATATGGAAACTCAAATATGGAATTGAAGAAACAGATGAACGTAGGAGACGGGAAGGAAAAATGAAATAAGATAAAAACAGAGGGAGGCGCACCGTAAGAGACTCTTAACTCTAGGGAAGAAACTGAGGGTTGCTGGAAGGGAGGGGAGTGGGGGATGGGGTTTCTGGGTGATGGGCATGAAGGAGAGCAGGTGATATAATGAGCACTGGGTGATGAATCACTAAATTCTACCCCTGAAACTAATAATATAGTGTATGTTAACTAAATTGAATTTAGATAAACATTTAAAAAAAACAATAGAAGTGAGCTTAGCAGGTGATAGAGGCCAGATCATCGCATAAGGGGCTTATAATCACAGTAAGGACTTTGGCATTTACTCAAGCATCATGGGGAGCTATTGAAAGTCCTGAGCAGAGGAGTGACGTAATTTCACAGGATCACGGTGACTGCTGTGCTGGGAATAAACTGAAGGAGGCAAGGGTAGACGCAAACAGGGGGAGGCCCCTTGCAGGAGATAGCAATAAACCAAGTGAGCAAGATAAAGGCTTAGCCCACGGTGGTGGGTGGTGAGAAGGAGTCAGATTCTGGATCTGTTTTGAAGGTAGAGCAACAGAACCACAGTCACGGCAGATCTGTGGTGTAAGAGGAGTAAAAGGAGTCGTGGATGCCACTGGGGCTGTGGGTCTGAGCCATGCAAAGATGGAGTTTCCATTTGCTAAGAAGGGAGAAGACTGAGGAGAAGCCAGTTGGGGATGGACTGTTGGGAGCTCAGTTCTGGACAGGGTTGGGTATCTAAGTGAGATATTTAAGTGGGCAGCTGGTGCATGAGTCTGGAGGTTAGGGGAGTGGACTGGGCCAGATTGATTTGATAGTCCTCAGCATACAGACAGTTTTAAATCTCTGAGACAGGGCAAGATTCCCTAGAGACTGAGAGCGGAGTCAAAAAAAAAAAAAGAAAGAAAGAAAGAAAAGAAAGAGAAAAACAAAACATCAGTTGTTGCCTCTATGCCAGGTGCTATTATTATAGCTGCTTGACATACAGAGATGAGACTCACCTTTGGCCCAAGAGAGGAAGAAGCAATATCAGTGGAATGCAGTCACTGTCCAGGGCAGGGCTGCTGGATTAGAGCTCACGGGTTAACCCTCAGTGGGACGGGGATGTCAGGGCAGCCTTCTGAAAGGGAGGACTCCACTGCTTCCCTTACGGGTAAAAGGAGTTATCCAGCAGAGATGATGGGAAGCTACTCCTGGAAGAGGAGCCAGGATGTGCAAAGACAGGAAGTCGGCACAGAGCGTGGGGCTAGAACCGGAAGTGCCCACGGAGGAGTCAGGGGGACTGGGAGGCATGGTGTCCGGAGCAGCTCTCAGGAGTGTGGGCTTTGTCCTGAGGTGGACACGGAAGGGCCACCGAAAGACTATGCTCATGAGAATGTCATCATCAGGTTCACTGTACTAACAATCAGAACCTGCGACATGTGCCATGTGTTCAGGCTGGTGATGGTGGTCGGTGTACCTCATGTGAAACAGTTCTTTACGAGGGAGAGGAGTCTTCTGAGCCTGTTCTCTGTTCATGACACACGGTAACTGGCCTTAAGCTAGAGGAGTGCTTGCCTATCCAGAGGGGGGCCACGTTCACCACGTTCAGGCTCAAGGGCACGGAGAGGGAGCTCCCGATGTGTCAGTGCTCCTCCATCCCTTTATGGACATCATCCCAAACCGGCACAGGAGAGAGGTATGAATAACTGTTTTCTAGAGAGTTTATGTATCAAGTCCAAAGTCCCTCAGCACAAATGTGGGGAGCCGGGATTTGAAACCCAGTCTGTGAGTACCTCCCCCGACGAAGCTCTTCCCAGCGAACATTTCCCACCTGCCAAGAGCACATGATTTGCAGGGCATCTGATGATTAAAACAACTTGGCTAAGTGGTTCTCACACCTCATCCACAGTTGTCCTTTCCTTGACATATTGTGGATAGAATTTAAATATTGTCTTTCAAATCAATGCTCATTTTATTAGCAGGAAGCATTTAGGATGAGCCATTACACCATCACGGGGGCTTTTTATTCTTGGTCCTTAATAAACGTTTGATGCTCCAAACGGTTATGAGCCCACAGTGTGGGGAAGGTCCCACCCGCTCCCTCCTCTGCTCTCTCTGCTATCAAATTAACTGAGATATTCGTTAACAGACTTATCATTTATCTTAGTTTTAACTGGCATGATGCCGGAAAAATAAAATAAGCATATCACAGGAACTACAGAAGGCTTTTTAATGATAGCAAAGTTAAATTGCAAGAGCAGTCCTTCCCACTGGCTTTTTATCATGAGCCAGGTCTCCGAGCAAGACAGTTAATGACATGGCCAAGCCCTAGGATCTGAAGGCAGACTTATTTATTTGCTCCCTAGAAGAGGGATTACACATTGTAGCTCCCATGCGTCTTTCCCTAGCTTGGGGGGTGTTATTTAAAGAGACCTTTATTTGCCCATTTCAGTTTTGCCCCAAACAGTTCGGTGCATATGTCTTGTTTCCTGGTTTTAGCCATCCAGATGATGGGTCCTTTGTCCCCCCGAGAAGACAGAGGATTTGTGCAGGCTGGTGGGGGCTACCCCGGCTGAAGGTGGCCCCAAGAGACACCAATATGCCAGGCAGGATTGTGGTCAGACTTCTGCCCATGTGCCAGGTATAGGACAGAGGGAAAAAGTAAAGCCATTACAGCAAGGGACCAAGAGTCTGCAGGAGGGGGAGTCTGGAGAGGTAGAACCCTAGTCCTGGATAATAGAAAAATAGCAACAGCTAACATTTTACTGACTGTTCTCTATGCATGGGCATAGGACCAGTTTCCATGTGTCACTTCATTGGCCCATACGACACCTCTATGAGGTCTGTTCTAATATTATTTCTGGTGTACAGATGAGGAAATCTAGGAGCAAGAGGTTAAGCAATTCTTGCAGGGTCTAGGCTCCCCATTAACATTTGGGGAATCCAGAGCAAGAGTATCACTGGAGGCCCATAGACCATATGTCTAAATATTTAGAAGTTATAAACTCAGGTAGCAAATAAGTAAATGAAATATGTCCTCTCATCCAACTTGATGAATATCTCTTTATAATGACTGGAAAGCCCAATTTGAATTCAGACTTCTTATACTCCTTGGAGGCCCAGACAAGAACCAGTGGCTTAAGGAGTGTGGTCCCTGGCTCACAGCTTACCCCCATTTTCTTCCTACCCCCCAGCTCTGTTTTAAACTGTGAGGGACCTTTCCTACATGCATGTGGACAGCCCAGCCCAGACGTCCAAGCTCCAGACACTCCATTGCAAACATCCACTGCTTGGATCCCCAAGTGAGGACTTCGGGGTCTTGGAAGGTGGCATTGACTCATTCAGCCAGTGTTCTATGGTTCCAGTGTGGTCTAGAATGAGAAACATGCATTCCAGGTGGGCATGCCCTCCTGGCCCCTGCAGGGAAAGACACAGATGGAAGAGGGCCAGAGAAGCAGCCTCTACAGCAGGCGGCCCAGAGCAGGCCCCATGGCAGAGCTTGAGTTTGAACCAAGGCCATCTGACTGGCTCCAGAACCCAGAGGCTGAACCCCTAAACAATCATCAATCAACTACAAAACATAAAGTCTAAGTGGTAGCTGTAGATTCCCAGAATCTCACAGTGTGAGAGCAGAGAGAGAGTAAAGTGTTTTAAATTCATTAAATTAAAGGTAATCACATTTGGTTGAACCCCTGCCCGCTGTCACTATGACTCTACACCCATTTTACAGATAAGAAAACTGAGGCTCAGAAAGATTAAGTGACTTTCTCAAGAAGGCAGACAGACCCAAGACAAAAAGCCAGGCCATCTCCTGCTCCACCCTGCCCCTCCCTACCCAACCTGCCACCTCTCTGGCGAGGACTTGGGTGAGCATCCCTGCAGGGGACTGCTCCTGCCACGCGATTTACAGTGTGGGTTCTAATGCCGAGGCGGAGATTCCTACTCCCATCTGTGTGTCATGCCGCCGGGAGCCCTGGGTGGCGTCAGTGTGTTCCAATTAGCCTTCTGAATCATATTTGTTGTCTTAAAATATTTATATCCAACCACTTCCCACCTGCTAGAATAGAGTTTTAGCCTCTTCCACAGTGCCTTGCTCTCTCAAACCCGAAGGAGTCCTCTTGTCACTTGAGTTGATCATGACACCAAGCACCGCCACCAAGCATGACAGTGTTTCCTAATCAGATGTAAGCGGGACGAATGATGCCACCGCCCAGCGCACCCACGCTCTTGCACTTGGAGCTTATTGCTTCTGACAATGGCACGTCGCTTCCACCAAGAGAGGCCGTTTGCAATTCTATTTATACTCTCCAGCGGGCTCCACTCTCCTGCCCAGACTTGGGGCAGGGGGCTCCCTCTGCAGTCACTTCCATATATTTTTACCCTTCTCAGTGGACAGAGAAAGCTGGAGCACCTTTTGCTGCAGGTCGTGTTGACACTCCGCTTCCATAAGTGATCATTATCATCATCATCTCAGGTACTTTCAGTCCACAGACAGCATAGTATGGTGGGCAAAGCGTAGGTTAAAGGTCTACCTCTTAATAGCCATGTGACCTCAATTCCATTATCTAAACTCTCCAAGTACCAGTTTCCCCATTTGTAAAATGGGAATGATGAAGGAATTATGGTAAGGATGAAATGAGCTGCTAAATCTGCCCACAGCTCTCACGGAGCATCCACTCTGCGCCCCTGGCTTCCTTAATCCCTTTGATATTTGTGAAGTGCCCAGCAGCAGCATACCTGGCCCACGGTAGGCATGCAGTTCACGAGGTAAGGCAGCGCATATGCGAGTGTCACGTTTTTAGAGGGAAGGAAACTGAGGCTTACAGGAATTCAGTGACTGTCCAAACTCAGCCAGCAGGTAAGGGGCCGTGCCAGGACCCCCAGCTAGGAGACTTGGCCAGTTTCAGAAGCATCTCCATTCATCCTTAGAGAAAGCAGACACCCCTACCCAAGGAAAGCTGCATGCCTATAAAGGCAGGGGGTCGGTGACAAGCTGGACCATGCCTTCTATCCTTGGGACCCTGAAATTGGAGAACTGAGAGTCCCAGCCAAGATCCTTCACCCCCAATACCCAAAATGATGTCAGGACAGCCTCGACCTCTCCAACACATTACTTCATCCCATGGATTGTAATTTGTATTTGAGCGCCAGGCCCAAAAACATTTTGGCAGGATCCTTATCAATTACCCTCCTCCTGTCCATCAGCTCCTCTAGACCAGCAATCTCAGAGTCCCCTCACTGTGTCCAAGAGGGTGAGAAGGTAAGGGCAGCCATCCTTGAGGCATACTAGAAGGTCAAACAACCAAACTAGAGCTGTGACCTTCCATCCTAGCTGCATGACCTTGGGCAAGTCATTTGGCTTTTGGACCCTCGTTTCCCCTTATCCTTATAATGAAGATGATCATGAGTGTTCTCTAATCCCAAATAATATTGTTCAATTATTGGGTTATACGTTTGTACTCTTCTAGCCTGCAAACTCCCTGAGGACAGGGTTCATTCCTTGATATAAATAAATCGATGACCAGTAGCCATGTATTATACTAGATTGAAAAAAATCTTAAAACCTGTAAGATAAGCAACCCGTCCACCGTCATGATCCTCGTTCATAGTCATAGTCATAATGTTATGAAGTTATTGGCAAGATGCTTTTCTTTCTATACTCTACCTTGATCGTGACAGCAACTCTTTTCTATATCATTGTCCCATTTTACAATAAGAACACTGAGGTTTTGAAAGGATAGAGGAATTGTCTTGAGGTCACGCAGATACTGGCTGATGGAGCCAAACGTGCACTTGGGCCATACGATTCTAAATTCACTCCATGATTTTTTCTTCCGCTCACTGCTATCATTTGGGGGTTTTAGCCTGTGCAGAGGCTGCTTTGCACCAGCTGCATGTGCTTGGGAAGGTTGGGATTGAGGCTGACATCTCACTTTTTAAAATTTTCCTTCCATTTTAATAAATAATATGTCACAATTCAGGCAAGCCAGCCGAATAATAATTTGTCAAGCCCGACACCCGACTTAGCTTGTTCCCACACTCATCTTCCTACCTCCTACCTCTCTTTCTCAGGCCAGTCTTCACACATCCCGCTGAGCTCCAGATATTTCTGCCTGGGTGCTGTCATCATTCCCTGAGAAGTGGCAAACATTAACTTTTTGTCTTTCCCCAAAGTTTTCCACTCAGTCTGCTGTGATTGGCTTTACAGCTTTGCCTGCTGGCAAAGAGGAAAGCTGATGGTCCTGAGGTCTCCACTGAGTTTCCCCAGAAGCTGGATTTCACCCCTTTCCTCCCCGCAGAACCAGGACCCCTTTGACCTTGGTCTTGGTTTTACGGAGTGTAACAGGTTGGGCTGCAGTATTAGAAGTTAGCGGAGGGAGCTCCCAAACAACAGGTAGATACCCTAAATCTGAAAACTTTCAGGCTTAGGTTTCAACATGATAAATATGTTTCCTACTTTCCAGTGCTTAAATACAAGATTTCATATATAGATCCAAATACGTATATAATATATTTTAGGAAAAGTCTACAGCAAGTTCATGGTGCTGTATATTTTCCTATATAATCATCATCATCAACATCATCACTGGTATCCATATGGACTTTTTCAGCTTAATAAGGAATATCACATTTATTCTCTTATTTGGTCATCACAACAACTTTTTGACAGTGATAAGGGCAAGTATCAATATACCCATTATTTGGATGAAGGAAGCAAGGCCTAAGCAACATACTATGGAAACCTAAGGGAGGAGGGGCTGATTCAGACCATGGAAATCAGGAACAGCCTCGTGGTGAGGATGGCATTAGAAAGGAGTCTTGAAAAATGAGGAATGTGCAGGGAACCAGAAACAATAACTCCAGATTTATGGATCAGCATGAGCAAAAGTCAGGAGTCTTGGGAATTTCATGGCATGCCTCAGACTGGTGGATAGAGGAGGGCGCCCAGTCACAGTGGATCTTGACTAGCACCTTCCACCTGCTGACATTTATAATCTGTTGCCTTAGGGTGGGCACCCCAGAAACAGACCCTGAGATAAGGATTCACGTGAAAGTGATTTATTGAGAACTATTCCCAGGGCACCTGGGTGGCTCAGTCAGTTAAGCGTCTGCCTTCGGTTCAGGCCATGATCCCAGGGTCCTGGGATCAAGCCCTACATCAGGCTCCTTGTTCAGCAGGAAGCCTGCTTCTTCCTTTCTCCCTCTTCCCCACTTGTGCTCTCTCTCTCTCTCTCTCTCTCTCTCTCTGTCAAATAAATAAATAAATTCTTTAAAAAGAGAGAGAGAGAGAAGTATTCCCAGAAAAAATCAGTAGTGAATTGGGCCCTAGAAGATGGCCAAGCTAAGCAAGGTGACCAAACAATCTCCAAGATGGAAATTTTACTTAGCCCCACTGGGTGTTCTGGAAACAGAGTGACCTGGGGGATTCCAAGCATGGTCCCGGACCAGCAGCTCTGGCAATCACCAGGAAACTAGTCAGAAAGGCAGAAATCCAATCCCAGCATAGACTCTCCGAATCAGATCCCCAGGTCTTGTTATGATGGTCTAGAGCACATCTCAATGAGTGCACAAGGGAATGGAGTATTTACACGCTGCACCTGCCAGTCATTGGTTAAGGGCTGCTCCCCAGAGGGATGTAAACTTCCAAGTACCTCTGGTTTTCCACGTGGTAGGTGCAGATTTCAGCCGGCAGAGGACAGCTCCTCAGTGGAGAGGGTGCTCTCAGGACTGAAAGCACACCAGGCCAAGGGCCATATGCAGAAACACAGTAAAGACACCAGGGGTGGATGAGCAGAGCTTTAGAGGGCCTGGTCCTCCAACCAGCCCAAGGCAAGCCCAGACTCATGTCCACATCCTTCAACCTAGCACCTATGGGAGCCAGCAGTCAACTGGGGACAGTGTTGAGGCTGTGGAGAAAGGGTCCCACCGCAAACTAAATCACTAATCTCCAGAATCCCCACACCCTGGGGAAAGTTTTATTACTTCCTGACACTTATCAGGTGTTAACAACCTTTTGTATAACCTTTGTTAAGTAGAATTAAGTAGAGTGTTCCCTTTTTGAATGAACAGATAAAACACCTTTGTAACTAGAACATTAACATGTAAATAGATACCATTAATGGGATTTCAAATGATTAGTTCTGTGGAGTAGGTTAAATATTTCCCTGAAACCCAGGGTGAATTCTTCAGTTGCTTAGCAAACTCTTGCCCTGTAGACCACTGTGGTGAGCAACCTTCTTGAACAGGGGCCAATTCAGGAAAAGTAAAAATATGTATATGGGCAGAGGTTTTTTTCCATTTGGTCCAAAAAAGCCAGAGTGAGTCCCATGGCAAAAATAAAATGTATTATTAAAACAATTTGTCTGCTTTATTGTCTAGACAATGTCAATTAGAAAATTTGGAACTGCTTTTTAACCTGTAAAAGATTAATATCTGGGCATTTATGAGAAATAGTATCAGAGAGACAGCTTTCCAGATTTTCCTCTTGAAATCAAATCATACACCATATCATGGAGCTGGATAAAATGTGGGTTTGCTATATATTTTTTATTTTATATATATGCAGATATACATGTATGTATATATATGTATATATTAACTTTCCCCTGGTCATGCTTGATTTATCACAAGATCTGAATTAGTGAGCATCTGAAGTCAGGAGGTGAGAAACCTAGGAGCAGTCACACGTTTCTGCTCCCAGCCCATCCAACAGACCCCAAGAGACGTAGATGGTCCCCAGGGAATGTCACCATAGCAGCCCAGTAAGCCCATCTTCTCGAACCCATTTACAGCTCCATCCTTCGTAAGTATGTCTCAACAATTTTTTAGAATCTATGAACTCTTATGTAGCTTTTTCCCATAATCTGTCTTTATTAAGGAGAAGAGGGAGGGGAAGAAGAGGGGTTGGGGAGACAAAAAAGGTCTGTCTCATGGGGCGCCTGACTGGCTCAATGGGTTAAGCCTCTGCCTTCAGCTTAGATCATGATCTCAGGGTCCTGGGATCGAGCCCCGCAACGGGCTCTCTGCTCAGCGGGGAGCCTGCTTCCCTCTCTCTCTGCCTGCCTCTCTGCCTACTTGTGATCTCTCTCTCTCTGGCAAATAAATAAATAAAATCTTTTATTTTTTTTCCTATTTTATTTATTTATTTATTTATTTTTAATTAATTTATTTTTTTTATTCTTTGCCCCAGGGGTACAGGTCTGTGAATCATCCGCTTACATCTTTCAGAGCATTTACCAAAGCACAAACCCTCCCCAATGTCCATAACCTATCCACCCTATCCCTACCCTCCCACCCCCCAGTAACCCTCAGTTTGTTTTGTGAGATTAGGAGTCTCTTATGGTTTGTCTCCTTCCCCATCCCATCTTGTTTAAATAAAATCTTTTAAAAAAAAAAAAAGGTCTGTCTTTCCCACCAAAGTGAAAAATAGGATCACTATAGTGAACTCTGGGATTAGGAAGACCTTCTTCGAATGTAAGGCTTGCCTGGGTGGCTTTGCCTAGTTCATTTTTGTGGTTTTCATACCAAACACAATGCTTGATTCATGGAAAGATGTTAGTAAATATTCATCCTTTGCACTTAATATAATTAAGGGGTTATTAAATAATGTAGTATTCTGATTTAAAAAAAAAAGGAAGACCCTCTTCTACTGAATGAATAATGGGGTAGACCTGATCAATGGAAGGCTCAGGAAAAGGCATGTGACACAGTTCTGGTCGATGAAATATGGAGAGATGTTTACTGGAGGATTCTAGGGAAGTGCTTTCCTGCCTTAAGTAGAAACATTGTGGAGTCTGTTTCTCCTGTGAGCCAGAGGAATTTTGTGGCATTGATCTTGAGTAGCATGGGGAAACGGCCTTAGGAGAAGCCAACACCATGAATGGCTGTGTGAAGAGAGAGTCCTTGGAATGCTCCTGCCCACCTTAGCAGGTGGCTTCTCTTCCTCCTCCTCATTTCTCCTCCTAACATTTTTGTGACTTTATTGAAATATGATCATTATCCAGTAGTATGCACATATTTAAATTGTTCAGTCTAATGAGTTTTGACAACTACATACATCTGTGACCCCATCAACATGATCAACAAAATACGAATCTTTATCCCCTCCCAAAGTTCCCTCGTGTCCATTTTCAATCCTTCCCTCCTTCTATCTCCATCCCTAGGGAATAATTGATTTGATTTCTGTCACTATACACTGGTTTGCATTTTCCAGAATGTAGAAATGGAGTCATACAGTGTGTTCTCTCTCGTGTGGCTTTTTTAACTGAGCATAATTTTCAGACTTCTCCATAACATTGCATGTATCAACTAAACACACTTATTAGTTCTGGTAGCTTTTTTTGTAAATTCGTTATAATCGTCTACATAGAAGATTATTTTGTCTGTGAATAGAGTCAGTTTTACTTCTTCCTTTCCCATTTCTTTGCCTTTTAGTTATTTTTTATTTTTATTTATATTTTATTTTTATTTATTTTTCTTGTCTTGTGGCACTAGCTAGGACCTCCTCTACAATGCCGAATGGAAGTGGTAAGAGCTGATCTTCTTGCTTCATCCTTGATCTTAGGGGACAACCATCCTCTTATGCCATTATTAGTCAAGACTTCTTATATCCTTACTGATTTTCCAGCTACACGTTGTCCACAGTATGGAGAGGGGTGTTGATGTCCCCAACTATAAGCGTGGCTCTGTATCTTCCCTTAATCTTACCTTCTTTACTTCGTGTATTTAAAGCTCTGTTGTTAGATGTATATTCATGTATTGTTATTATGTCCTTTTGATGAACTGACCCCTTTATCATTATGAAATGAACCTATTTGTCCCTGGTAATATTGTAATATTCCTTGCTCAGAAATCTCCTTTCTCTGACACTAATAAAGCCGCTCCGGTTTTCTTTGGATTAATGTTACTATGGCTTACCTTGTTATATCCTTTTATCTTTATCTTTATGTTTAATGTTGGCTTGTTGTGGATATCACAAGGTTGAGTCCTGCTTTTTTTTAATCCAATCTGAACGTCTCCACCTTTCACTGAGATGTTAAAACCCGTTTATTTCATCTGATTATGGATGTGGTTGGGCTTTCCATCTACCAACTTGCTATTTGTTTTCTACTTGCCCCATCTGGTCTCTGGTCCTCTTTCTACTCACCTTGTCTTGTTTTGAATGTATTGATTATTTTTAATGATTCCATTAGATCTCCTTTGTTGGCTTCCTAGTGCTGTCTCTTTGTTTTCTGGTTTTTGTGATTGTACTAAAGCAAGGTTTCTGAATCTGCCACATTTGAGGCTAGATAATTTTTTGTCATAAGATGCTCTCCTGAGCATTGTAGGATGTGTAAGAGCATCCCTGATCTCTACCCACCTGTAGCAACCCTGGGGACAGATGTCCCCAGGACGGCCAAAGTAGAAGCACAGCTCTGGAGTCCACAATATACATCTTTAACTTATCAGAGTCTATCTTGAAGCGAATGTTAGATGTCTTCACATATAGCATATATGTGAATATAGTTTGTCCCACCTCACCTTAGTACTCTTTTCGGCAGATATTTTATTCCACATGCACCGTAAACCCCACAACGCATCATTATTTGTTCTCTCTAAATGTAATCTTTTAAGAGAGATTTTTTAAATGAGAAAAAATATTTGATATTTATTCACATATTTCTTATATAAATTCAAATTTCCATCTGGCATCATTTTATTTTCTCCTTAAAGGACTTATGTTAACATTTCGTGCGGTAGCGTCTGCTGGTGATGAATTCTGCCATCGTGTGCATTTTTCAGATTTTTATTACTGAAGTATAGTTGACATACAATATTATGTTAGTTTCAGGTGTACAACATAGCCATCCAACAATTCTGTACAGTGCAATGTTCACCATAGTGTAGCTACCGTCTGTCACCACACAACATTATCACAGCATTATTGACCAAATCCCCTATGCTGTACTTTTCATCCCTGTCACTTGTAGATTTGAAAATCTTTGGTTCACCTTTGTTTTGGGAATATATTGTCACTTGATATAGAATCCTAGGTTAACAGTTACTTTCTTTCAGATTTTATTTATTTATTTTAGAGAAAGAGCATGAACAGGAGGGGCAGAGGGAGAAGGAGAGAGAATCCCAACCAGACTCCCCACTGAGCACAGAGCCAGACAGGGGGCTCCATCCCAAGACCCTGGGATCACGACCTGAGCTGAAACCAAGAGTCTGATACTTAACTGAGCCACCCAGGCACCCCCAGTGTATTTTTTTAAAGTAAGGTATAAATGACATATAACATCATATTCATTTCAGGTGTACACCATAACGATTTGATAGTTGTATACATTGCAAAATGATCACCACAATAAGTCTAGTGATCTGTCATCATACACAGTTACAAAAAAATTTTCTTGTGATGAGGAGTTTTAAAATTTACTCTCCTAGCAACTTCCAAATATGTAATACAATCTTATTAACTATAGTCACCATGCTGTATATTATTTATTTTATGACTTTATTTTATAACATGAAGTTTGTACCTTTTGACCCCCATCACTCATTTTGCCCCCCTCCCCCTCCCCTCTGACAACCACCATTCTGTTCTCTGTATCTGCAAGCTTAGTGTAGTTGGGGTGGGGGTTGGCTGGGTGGGGGGCATGGCGGGGAATTCCTTTGTTTCATTTTATTCGTTTGGTTGATTTGTCTTTTAGATTTTAGATTCTAGATATAAGTGAGATCATACAGTATTTGCCTTTCTCTGTCTGACTTACTTCACTAAGCATAGTGTCATCAAGGTCCATCCACGTTGTTGGAAATGGCAGGATTTCTTTCTTTCTCATGGCTGAATAGTATTCACATATATATATTATATATATTATTATATAATATATATATTATATATATACACACATACACACACATATATAATAGATGTGAGATGTGTATATAAAATCTTCTTTACATATATAATAAATATGTAGATCTTCTTTATCCATTCATCTATCAATGAACTCTTAGGCTGTTTCCTATCTTAGCTATTCTAAATAATACTGCAGTGAACATGGTGGTGTATATATCTTTCTGAATCTGTGTTTTTTCATTTTCTTCAGATAAATACCAAGAAGTGGAATTGCTGGATCATATGGTAGTTCTATTTTTAAGTTTCCAAGGAACCTCCATACTGCTTTTCATAGTAGCTGAACCAATTTACATTCCCACCAACAGTGCATAAAAGTTCTCTCTTTTTCCCCCCACATCCTTGACAACACTTGTTATTTCTTTTTGATAATAGCCATTCTTTTTTTTTTTTTTTTTTTTTTTTAAAAATTTTTTTTTTTTTTTTCACAGGGGGGGAGAGATCNGAGGCAGGCAGAGAGAGAGGGGGGGAAGCAGGCTCCCCGCTGAGCAGGGAGCCCGATGCGGGCCTCGATCCCAGGACCCTGAGATCATGACCTGAGCCGAAAGCAGAGGCATTAACCCACTGAGCCACCCAGGCGCCCGATAATAGCCATTCTAACGGATACCAAGTGATAGCTCATTGTGCTTTTGATTTGTATTCTTCTGATGATTAGTGATGTTAAACAACTTTTCATGTGCTTGTTGGCCATCTACATGTCTTCTTGGGGAAAATGTGTGTTTAGATCCTCTGTCTATTTTTTAATCAGATTGTTTAGGGGTTTTTTGCTGTTGAGTTGTATGAGTTCTTTATATATTTTGGATAGTTACCCTTTATCAGATATATGATTTGAAAATGTTTTCTCTCTTTTAATAAGTTGCTTTTTCATTCTGTTGATGATTTCTTTTGCTGTGCAGAAGCTTTTAGTTTGATACAGTCCTGCTTATTTATTTTTGCTTTTGCTGCATCTGCTTTTGGAGTCAGGTCCAAAAAAAAAAAAATGATTGTCAAGACCAACATCAAGGAGTTTACCACCGATGTTTTCTTCTAGTAGTTTTGCAGTTTCAGGTCTTACATTCAATTATTTAATCTATTTTGAGTTAATTTTTAGGTGTAGTGTAAGATAGTGGACTGGTTTCACTTTTTTCTTATGTAGCTATACTGTTTTCCCAACACCATTTTTTGAAGACACTGTTCTTTCCTCGTTGCATTTTCTTGCATCCTTTGTTGTAAATTAATTGACCATATATGTGTGGGTTTACTTCTGGGCTCTCTAGTCTGTTTTATTGAACTATGTGTCTATTTTTATGCTAATATCATACTGTTTTGATTACTATAGCTTTGTAATACAGTTTGAAGTCAGGGAGTGACATGCCTCCAGCTTCCTTTTCCTTTCTTAAGATTGCTTTGACAAATTGGGGTCTTTAGTAGTTCCATACAAATTTTAGGGTGGGTTGTTCTGTTGCTGTGAAAAATGCCATTGGAATTTTGTTAGGGATTGCATTGGATCTGTAGATTGCTTTGTATATTTTGGACATTTTAGCAGTATTAATTGTTCCAATCCACAAGCGTGGAATATCCATAATATTTGTGCTTTTTCTGTTTCTTTTATCAATGTCTTATAGTTTTCAGTGTGTGTCTTTTATCCCCCTTGGTTAAATTCATTCCTAGGTATTTTATTCTTTCTCCTGCAATTGTAAATGGGATTGCTTTCTTAACTTCTCTGATAGTTCATTCATGAGTGTATAGAAATGCAGTAGATTTTTGTATATTGATTTTATATCCTGAAACTTTACTAAATTAGTTTCTTAGTTCTAACAGTTTTTTGGTTGAGTCTTTGGGATTTTCTATATATAAAATCATATCCTGCAAATAGAAGTTTTACTTCTTTTCCAATGTGGATTCATTTATTTCTTTTCTTGCCCAATTCCTGTGGCTAGAATTTCCAATACTCTGTTGAATAAAAGTGGTGAGAGTGGGAATCCTTCTCTTGTTTCTAACCTTAGAGGAAAAGCTTTCAGCTTTTCATCTTCAAGTTATGATGTTAGCTGTGGGCTTGTCATATATGACCTTTATTATGTCGAAGTATATCCACCTATAACCACTTTGCTGAGAGTTTTTAATCATAAATTGATACTGAATTTTATCAAATACTTTTCCTTCATTTATTGAGATGGTCATATGATTTTTATCCTTCATTTTGTTAATGTGGTGTATCACATGGATTGATTGGTCAATGTTGAACCATCCTTGCATCCTTGGAATAAATCCCATGATGCTGATCATAAAGTATGATCATTTTACTATATTGTTGAATTCAGTTTGCTAATATTTTGTTGAAGCTTTTCACATCTATGTTCATTAGGAGTTTTTGTAATTTTTTTGTAATTCTGTAATTTTTTTTTCTTGTGGTGTCCTTGTCTGGTTTTGAAATCAGGGTAATACTGCTCATAAAATGAGGGGTTTTTTGGTTTCGTTTTGGTTTGTTGTTTTTTTCTCAATATATCATTTTTTAAATTTTATTTTTTCAGTGATCCAAGATTCATTGTTTATGCACCACACCCAGTGCTCCATGCAATACGTGCCCTTCTTAACACCCACCACCAGGCTCACCCATCCTCTCCCCCCCCTCCCCTCCATAACCCTCAGTTTGTTTCTCAGAGTCCACAGGCTCTCATGGTTCGTCTCCCCTTCCGATTTACCCCAATACACTTTTTCTTTTCTCCTCCCAGAGTCCTCCATTTTATTCCTTATGTTCCACAAGTAAGTGAAACCATATGATAATTGACTTTCTCTGCTTGACTTATTTCATTCAGCATAATCTCCTCCAGACCCGTCCATCTTGATACAAAAGTTGGGTATTCATCCTTTCTGATGGCTGTGTAATATTCCATTGTATATATGGACCACATCTTCTTTATCCATTTTTCTGTTGAAGGGCATCTCAGCTCTTTCTACAGTTTGGCGATTGTAGACATTGCTGCTATGAACATTGGCTTTTGAAGCATTTTTTTTCATCTCCAAAGTTTTGTTTTGGATCTTCTTGATATCTTCCATGTCTCTCCTTATCATGTTTACACTTTCCTCTATCTTCTCAAACAACTGGTGTATGTTAGTAACAGCTATTTTAATTCTTTATCTACTAATTTGATCATCTGTTTCTTTCTAGGGTATGTTTTTATTGGTTGATTTTTCTCATTATTATGGGTTATAGTTCTTTGTTTCTTTGCAGGCCTGATAATTTTTTACTGGATGACAGGCATGGCGAATTTTATGTTGTTGGGTGTTGTCATTCTTTAATTCCTTTAGGTGTCTGGGAGCCTTGTTCTGGGATGCAGTTAAATTATTTGGAAACAATTTTGATGGTTTAGAGCAGGGATCGTCAAACTACATGCAGAATCCAGCCCATTTTTTGTTGGTGTAAATGAAGTTTTAATGGAACACAGTCACCAGCTACGTCCATTCATTTATGTATGGCCTTTGGCTGCTTATGCATGACAGCAACAAACTTAAGTCATTGAGACAGAAACCATACGGGCTGCAGGGCCTAAAATATTTACTCTCTGGCTCTTTACAGGAGATGTTTGCTGACCTCTGCTTCAGAAGCTTGCTTTTAAATTAGGTGGGTCCAGGACTGCCCCTATCCATGGGTAATTTATCTCCACTACTGAAGCATTTCCTTTCTGGGAACTGTGTTTGATGCCTGGCGTATTGCAAAGTTACTGCACTTCTGGCTGATAGAAACATACAGTATTCCTGGCCCCATCTGATCTCTGGGGATTGTTCTATCTTGGTCCCATTAACTCAGGAAGGCTGCCACACTCTGTTAGGGTTCTCCTCCCCTCTACCACAGTCCAGAAACTCCCCCGGCAGTGAGACAGGGCAATCAGAAGGCTCTTGTTGGTGGCCCTTCTCTCAGGATAATACACTGTCCTGTGTGGACGGTTGTCCAGTGTCTGAAAGCCATTCTGAGCTTCTTATGTGAACTAAACATTCACTGTTTGAGCCAGGTTGAGTTGGTTTTTCCTTCTTTTTTTTTTTTTTTTTTGAGTTGGTTTTTCTATTATGTGGCATCCCCAAACTCCCTAAGTGATATAGTCATCTGAACGATAGGGTGCTGGTTTTGTGGGCAATGTATTATCCCTTTGAACTCTGAAAAGCCATGTCACAAAAGAGATAGTGGAACAAACAAAGATCCATCAAAAACTAGAAAGCCATGTACTACTCAGGGAAGGGGGTATTTCAAAATACCAGAGTCAATTTCTACAAATGCCGGTGGGCAACATTACAGACAGGCATGGTCAGCTTGATTTCCACTTAGATTTCTGTTATTATTGTTGTTCTGTTTTGTTTTAATAAGAGATTCCAGAGAAGATGACAGAGGACTAGAATTGAGTAAGTCTTTGGGGCAAATTTCTCTCTTTTTATTAAACTATTAAGGGAGTATTGGGAATTGATTGTTCCTGAAATACTTAATGAAGGTTCTGGGCCTAATGAATTTAACACATTTGCTTATAGTAAGCAGGTGCTAAATTCCATATAAATCTAAACCCTCTCCTGGGGGTGATGAGTTCTAGAAGTAGCCTCTGTTTGAAATTGGACTTCCTTTTATTGTTCTAAACTTACTGTTGAATTGGAGCAAACGCAGCAAGGCCACAGGTTGTATAGGTCAATACTTAAGTAGCTGGTGACACTGAGTGCTGGCCGTAAAGAGGGCAAGGGCTGATGGAATGCAGTGAGGCATGTAAAAAGGGTAGCAAAGGAGAGGAGTTGAAGACAGGATCTTGGGAGAAGTTTAAATTAAAAGGAGTCAGAGCAAGCAACAGGACACAAGGCCAAAAGTCGTGATCAGGAGCAAGTTGGGTAGTCACATTTGGGATGTTTATTGTGAAGGATACAGAGGACCCAAAATTTGACACTTCCGGGGGCTGACCACCTGTCATGGAGAGGTCCCATTTAAAGGCATAGGACTGGGGGCCCAGGTCTTTTTCTCCAAAATCTCAGCAGCAATTTTAGGAAATTCAGACATTCATGACTTTGCTGGGCTACACCATGTCCTCTCATAGGCAATGTTTTTCTAGACTGATAGGTTCCACATGAAGGGTTTTTACAATGGATACGTAGGAAGAGGTGTTCTTCAGTGTTAACATAATGGTTGATGAGGTGTTGAGGTTGAAGGCAGGACACCTTGATTCTACATTTATACCATCTGGATCACTGGATAGCCAGGTGGATTTGGGCAAGTCACTTTAACCTCCTGATTCTTTGGTTCCTCATCTTTAGAGTAAAGGGGTGGGGTCGTAGGGCTCAATTGTAGTAATAGACTCCATTAACTCAGCACTATTTAATGTGTAAGTTGCCAGAGTAGACATTCCATATTCAATGCTCAAATCCTCCAAATAGCCCTATGACACAGACATTATCATTAGTATCTTAATGTGCCTGATGAAGAAGCAGAAGCCCAATGAGTTTAAAGACGTGCCCAAATTTGCACAGCAAGGAGGTAACAGAGCTGGACTCTGTGGCATGTCTCAACTCCAAAACCGTAGGCTCCTTTCTACCTCTAACCAATTATGATTTTTCTTTCCTTTTTTCCCCTTATTTTGTTTATTGTGCCCTTTTTAAAATTTTTTTTCTTTTTTTCTCATTTTTTTTAACATCTTAATTTTATTTTTCTCAGTGTTCCAAGATTCATTGTTTATGCACCACACCCAGTGCTCCATGCAATACGTGCCCTTACAGTTGAGTGTATGTAGTTGGAATGTGAATCTTGAAATCTGACATAAGCCACAGAAAACAGACCGGGAGGTACTCCATTTACCAGGGAAGATTATCATGGCTCCAAGAAATGCTTTTTAATTTCAGTCCTGCTCTTTCAGATTTTGATGTGAAGGCAGATAATAGCGTCTGTGGTCTTTCTTGAGCATGTATTTTGAAATTACCTCTGCTACTGAAAACTTTGGGGATCTCAGTAGGTAAGAGAAATCCATTTTAAATCAGTATCCTTTTTCTAAAATTAAGGGCTCTTAAATTAAGCATTCCTTTCATGCTTCAGCAACTTCTGAGTCCAGCAATTAATTATTGTAATGTTAAAGGTCTTTTATGTTTATGATACACACTTGCATTCTGCAGGCTTATTATGAATTGTAATTTTTTCATTAACTCCCCTCATGTTCATTATTTGCACTCTATTATATCTTAGTTGATCATTTATATAACATTTGAAAGTAATAAAACTATTTTTCATTAAAATCAGTCTGTGATCCCACCGTTTCACTAAGGTTAATAAAAACTGTTTTGCCAGAGGAAAAATAAAGGTTCATTTCTGTAAAACCAGTTGCTTTGAAAACCCAGCATCCAGTGTGGTAAGCCTGCACTTTGGAGGAAGGAGGCAGATGGGTCTGATATCCAAGCCTTGCTTCTTACCGGCTGTGTGGCCTTAAGCATGTTAGTTTCACCTCTCTGAATGTCAGTTTCTTTATCTGTAAAATAGGGAGGATGAAAAGAATAGCTGCCTCATGTTAATAAAGGTTGTGAAATGTTTGAATGAACAAACCGAAAAAGCAATGAAAATTCACCAGTACACGCATGAATCAAATGTGGAACATTACTCTCCTTTAAGGAAAAAATCAACAAGAAACTGTCACATTGATAAGGATGTTACTAGAAACCTGGGCAAGTTGGAAGGGAATGAATTTATCGCTTCTAGAACAGTAGCCTGTCATTGTATACTTCACGCTGTGGAGAGCAGAGAGCCTGCAACTCCTCCATTTAAATACAATGGCTTAGAGAAAAAATGACAAGGATCTCATGGAGATAATTTAGAAATTGCCACTGTTTCCTTTGCTGCTGTCTGTATTGATACCGTCTTGTCCATTATGATAGAGGGAGGCTTCTTGAATCTCAAATATGTACTCAGCACAGACAAGGAAGAGACGGAGGTACTAAAACAGGACAAATTAAAATTATAATCAGCTAATTATATTCTCTCGTAATTGAGACCGTGATTTTCTTGACAGTGGTTCAACCCAGTCTGGCACCTCCTTGGCAACTTAGAGCTGGAAAAAAGTTTCCAGCCGCAAAACAATGACAACCACAGCCACAAGAACAAAAGGCACTGGGCAGAACTTATAGAGCCACATGGTACTTTCCCACTTACTTCGATTGGTTCTTACAAGAGCCCTGCGAGGAATGCAGGAGGGTCCGTGGTAACTCCAGCTTTCCAGGTGCTCAGGTCAAAAGGCTTGGCATCCTCTTTCTTGCAAAACCCACATCCAAACTGCCAGCAAATCCTGCTGGCTGCTCCTTAAAAATACGCCCAGAATCTGACCACCTCGCTACCACCACTGCCTCCCTGCTCCAGGCATCGGCCTCTGTTGCTTAATTGTTGCAGTAACCTTGCAACTGTCTCCCTCTTGCTGACTCGGAACTGCAAGAGTCAGCTCTCAACCCTATAGTCACCCTGGGGGCGGGGGGGTGGGGGGGGTCCTTTTAAAACACAAAGCAGATCCTGTCACTTCTTCACTCAAAACCTCCATTCATGTCCTGTCTCATTTGGATTGAACAGCGAAGTCACTAGAAATTCCACACAATCTGATCCCTCTTACCTTCTGATCTCAGCCCCTGCTGCAGACCTGCTCACTCACTCACTTAGCTTCGGTCACACTGACTTCCTTGCTTTTCCTATTACAGGTTTGGGGTCTGTTTTTCCTTTTATCTTGTTTCCACTGCTGTGCCTTTAAGCCACTAAAACTATCTACCTCGTTCAATAAATATTTGCCCTAATGTAGTGATTTTTCCAAATGAGCTCTGGAGTCAGACCCCACAGGTTTGCCTTTCAGATCTGCCACTTACTGACTGATCAGTGGGACACTGATCGGTCCCCTCACCTGTAAAATGGGAACCATAGAGGTACCCGTTTCATGGGGGTAGTGAGTTAAATTGGGTCTCCCCCCAAAACATTTCCAAGTCCTAACCCTTGGCACCTGTGAACATGACCTTATTTGGAAATAGAGTTTCTGTGGATGTGATGGAGTTAAGCATCTCAACATAGATGTCATCCTGGATTTAGATTGGATCCTAAAGCCCATGGCTGGTATCCCTGAGGGCAAGGAAGGAGACTGGGACCCAGGCAAGAAGGCCGCGGAGGCAGAGGTGGGAGCTATGCAGCCACAAGCCAGGGAAGGCCAGGGACTCCACCCCCACAAATTAGGAAGAGGTAAAGACGGATTTTCCCTAGGTCCCTCAGGAGGGAGTGTGGCCATGCTTTCAGGCTTCTGGCCTCTAGAACTCTGACAGAACAAACTTCTATTGCTTTAAGCCATGGATTTTGTAATAATTTGTTGCATCGGTTCCAGGAAACAACTACAATAGGGTTGTTAAAAGGATGTAATGGTCTTATCTATATAAAGAGCTTTATTGTAAGCAACTCTGTAAATGTTAGCCATTAGGATTAGCCTTATTTTACAGACAATGAAATCAAAGTCCTGAGAAGATAAACGACTTATCCAAGAGCTCACAGATGCTTCGTGGTGGATCAGGGATCAGAAATGTCCTATTATGTCTCCCGGTTCTGCCAGGCTGCCTGGCATTTTGATGATATATGACCACGGACTGACAATAATCTCAATTAAATCTCTTCCAGCTTGTAATGTTCTATGAATTGGACAGATGCTTCTCAACAAAGGGTTTTTCCTTTTCTTCAGTCAGCCTCAGAACTGCTAAAGTAAACATTCCAGATCTGACACAGATCACGCCCTGGTGACCTTTCAGTTTGCCCACAGCGACCAGAAGGGACTGAGCATGTAGCCAGTCAGACCTGCCTGCTAGGAACCCCACCTCCCCAGTGACCGTATAGGCGTATAGGTCTGTGAGCTGGCTGCTTCATAGAACTCCCCACAAGCAGGCTTAGCAAGTGGGAAATGTGCATAAATGTCACGTGGAGTTGAGATTCTGATCGGTACTTCAGTAGCTTCCAGAAGCATCATTTCTAAACATCAGAGGGTCCTGCTAACTGAATGAGCTCTGCCAGCCATGTTTCCTGGTGGAAATTTTCCCTGTAAATCAGCAAGCCCAAAATCATTCCCAAAAACTTACTCAGATTCCTGATAGGGTGGGGAACAGAAGCAGGGGGACCAGGGGAGGGCGCAGTGGAATGGAGAGTGAGAAAGGAGTTCAGATGAAACCATTCCCTCCCCTGACCTCTTTCCCCCACCCCACCCCAGCTCCCAGAATGGATGGCGATGTTCCTCCACGCACCTGGCCCTCTGAACATGCCGAGAGCAGAGGGACCTGGTGGAGGGGATGGGACCAGAAAGCATGCACGGGGATCCTCCTCACCTCCGTGACACCTCCCTAAGGCTCCACCTGGTCACCATAGCTTTGACTGTGCTCCTTCCCCTGCATTGCGAGCCTGGAGTCGTTGTGGGAATTTGCTGATCTCTGGCCATTAACAATACCACTAACCAAATAGCTCCTCTAGCGAATGCATCTTGCAGGAGAAGTGTACCTCATTAGGAAAACTGGATGCATGCCAGAGACTCTTGCTTTTCTCAGCAGATGAAGTCTGATCACCTTCTGATGGGGAAGTGAGTCTGGGGGTAGGTCTGTTATCCAGAGAGGCAGTGTGTAAGACACGAGAACAAAAATGCAGCCACATCCTGAGACAAGTAAGAAAGCGTTTCTAAGTTGGTGCCTAAGGCAAGTGCAGAAGCTGAAATAAGGACAGGTGCAAGGGGCCATGGGCAAAGCAGCTGGGTGACCACGATGTGATGTGTGATGCAGATGGGGTGGGGCGATCCCAAGATGTACCCCCAACCCCAAACCCGCCCCAAGCTTATGGTAAGGCGTTGGTACCAAGGGATTAAACTTGCACCTTCTGGAGTCAGCCCGCTGGATTTAGACACCCGCTCCCCCACTCCGTAGCTCTGTACCTGAGGCCAAATCTCATAACTCCTCTGTGCCTGCAGTTCCTAATCTGTGAAATGAATTTTGCAGAGATTAGGCGACTTAATTACAGAAAGTGCTGTAAATATTGGTGCTTATTCTCATCAGTGTCATCACAGTGAGTAGATCAGTTAGAGGCGTTGGATGGGGCTGGATGGAGGAGTTCTCTGAAGCCTGTACCTCCTGCCCACGCCCCACCTTGGGCCACAGCAAGGTCATGACCGGGAGAACACCTGCCCACCTGGAGGACTTAGACCACGGAGCTGGGGATGGAGGTGGGGAAATGGGAGGAGAAGGCAACGTTGGTTGCAGGACATCTATATCTTGATCTACTGCTCAGCAATCTCAAGTCATGTTTCTGAAATTGGAAGTAAATAGAACCATTGTTGGCTAAGTCTTGTTTCCAGCGAATTAGGATTTAGGATCAAGATCTTATAGTAAATCTATCTAGAGTTTCCTGGCCACGCTTTCCCAATTGTTTTTATTCCTTGGGGATAAATGGGGGGGAGGCTAGGTTCTTAAAGCAGGGGTGGTCTCACCGTTCATCTAGAGAGCCACAGGAGGCAAACAAAGGACTCTAAGAAGGAATTACAGCTTGATTGAAAATGGCTGCAGGTGAAACATCTTGGAAGAATCTGCAATCAGTTCCTACTTTCATTCCACAATATTCCTTCATCCCTCCTGCGGGAGAGGCACAGGAGACCCTAGGAAGCCCACGATGTCCCCGCATCAAGGCCTCCCACCAAGTGGAAAGGAAGAACCAGTCAACAAATGATTAAAAGCAGGTCTAACCCATGAAGAAAAATGAGAATGAAGGTGCCCTTCAAACAGAAGAACTAATTATGAAACTATTTTTAATGAACACAGCATGAGTTTTATCACCGGCCAACCTGGTTTCGACTCTGGTCTCATCACCTATGAGCTGCAGAACCTTGTAGAAGCCTGTTAACTTTGCAGCCTCGGTTTCTTCACCTGCAGAATGGCACTGCTACCCACCTGTGGGGTTGTACAGAGGATGACTGTAGCCTAGCCCCTGGCACATGGTAGAGATGAGACAAGAATCCATTCTCTTCCACTGGAGGGGGCCCAGAAAAGGTTTTCTAAAGAAGGGGCCATTTAAGTAGGTTCTGAAGAAGGGATAAGAGCTTGCCAGGTAGAGTGGGATGCATTTCAGGGATCCTCTTGACAATATTGTGATTTCTGCCCAGCTTTTCAGGAACCCATATGCCCACTGACTGACAGTAATTTTACAAAGCCAGACATGTCTGTATTCTTTTTCCAACCAGAAAAAAAAAAGTCTTTTTGTTTTCTTGTACTTAACAGTTATTTTGTGGTAGTTACAAAAAGTCCTCTAACTGCCAGCAACGAGTCTGCCAAAAATATCATAGGGGGCATTAAATGTGCCAAGAAACTGAAGGGAAGACAGGAAACGGTTTCCTTTTATTTAAATAAAGCAAAATCTTGCAGGTAGAAAATTAGCGTTGAGCCCAAAGAAGAGGTAGCTGCACTGATAGCTGCCTGCCTGGTCCCCTGCCTGCCCGTCCCCACTGAGGGCTGTGCACGGAGTCACCGAAGACGTGCGGATTGCACTGGGCCCCAGGGACCCTTCAGTATCCAAGCCACTGATAAGCTTCCATTTCTTATGCATTTGAAATTCTGGCCAGTGTGGCGGAGTGGGGTGGGGTGGGGGTGTGGAATAAGAGAAGGCTGTCTCCTAGTGTGGGTTCTGGGCTGAGATGAGGGAGGCAACCTCGGTAGTGCCTTGGAAGTGACAAGCCCAGTGATGGCTTATGGGTACTGCTGCAGGGAGGCCAGGGTCCACATTGTCAATGACCTTGTCTGTTCATTCGTGTTTATGTGTGCACGAACACACAAACACACATGCACAGATCCTCCCTTCCCTCCACGGGGCCCCCCACTCTCGGGCTGTCTTCTTCAAGCATGAACCCTGGAAAGCGACCTCACCTAGCTGGTGGAGAGGAGCAGAACGGGGGACGATGCTGTTCTGCCTGTTCGCCTCTAACTCAGCCATGCCTCCCACTTCAAGCTGTTCGATCTGTCTGGACTGCCCTCCCCTCAGCTGCTTTCCTGACCTCGAGACTCGGTCCCGATGCCACTGGGCCTGTTAACCAGACTGTAAGATCCAAAGGATAGGGATGATATAGGCTCATTCACCATTTTGTCCCTGGCGCTTAGCACAGTGCCTGACCTAGAGCAGGTGCTCAATAAATATTTGTTGACTGAATAACAAGCCATATCTTCTGTCTCCAGTTCCCCTAAAGGATGGGACTTCACTTCTCATGTCACAGGTCCACATTTTATATCCCACTGTTGTTTACATGTCTGTCTTCCCATCTAAACTAGAGGCTCTTAACCTGTGGTCCATGAATAAGCTTCTGCAGAACCCAGGAACCCCCGAAATGTACATGGATTGTGTGTGTGTGTGTGTGTGTGCATGTGTGTGTGTGTGTGTGTGTGTGTGTGTGTGTGCATGCATATGTCTAGATTTGTTTTTTTCTGCCGAGAAGCTCCCCAGTTTGGGTCAGGTCCTTGCAGAGGTCATGACTGGAATATGGTCAGAAACAAGGTTAGACTGGAGCCCCCTTTGAGGCCAGGGTCCTAACTAGCTCAATGCCTGATGCACAGTAGTGAAGACATGTTCATTGAGCAAGTGAGTGAAAGAATGATCTTAGGTTCCACCTGGGACTCCACCATCACCAGATTCCCAGACATTGAGTCCTCCAGTCACAGTCCTCCTCAAGGCTGAAAGATTTGGGCTTTTCAGAAAAGTACACATAAGCAGAATTTATCTGTGCCTCTCTTGTACCAGTATGTCAGCTAATGGGAGAAAACCACATCTTGGCATGCTAGAGCTGAATGCTGGTCATACGTTTGGCTTCTTCTTCTGGAATGAAGCCAGAGCAGCCCATCTCCAGCTCACCCACACTCTCTTGCCCTTGCCCATGTGTTGGTCAGTTCAGGCTGCTATAGAAAAGTACCATACACAGTGGCTTATAAGCAACACACATCTAGTTCTCACAGTTCTGAAGCCTGGGACCTCTTCTGAGGTCCAAGATCAAGGTGCTGGCAGACTCAGTTTCTGGGGAGAACCCACTCTCTGGTTCATAGATGGCACATTCTAGCTGTAACCTCACATGGTAGATGGAACAAAATAACTTTCTGGGATCTCTTAGAGGGGCCTTAAACCTATTCATGAGGACTCCACTCTTATGACCTAAGCACCCCCCAAGGTCCCACCTTCTAATGTCATTCATTGTGCATTAGGTTCCAACATGGGATTTCTGGGGGACATGAACGTTCAGTCTGTAGCAGTGCACTAACTTTGATTTGTTGTATTAGGTGCCCCCTTTGTCTCTGACAACAACCACTGCCCCTAGAACCATTTTCCTGCTTCTTTTATCCAAGGTCATGTCCATGTCCCTCTTCATTACAATTCTTCTTGCCTGGTTTCTGTTTCCTTTGTTCATGGTAACTGCTATCTTTACCCAGTAACATAGGAGCCTCTCTGTAAAATGGGGACTTTTGAATTTCTGGAAGGCCATCCACTATAACACAAGCACCATAAAATCTGTCTGGTTTTTCATGAACCCAATTCATTAGAGCTCACAGGCCCATGGGACACAGGGGACCCTCTGCAAGTCTGGGGGACTCCCCCGCCCCTACATGAGCCCCATCATTACACTGGAGGAATTTCAATGGGGAAAGAAAGATGACTATTACCAGAAATCCCATCCCATGTATGGATTCAAGCTGTCCCCAGACACCCAGATTCTTGGATATGGAACAAAGCCATTCTGATTCAGATATTGACTAGATCAGACATATAGCTGCAGGTCTTGCTACAAATTCATCTACTGTTTTCTCCCTGTCCCCTGCACATCTGGTGAGAGCTTGGTTGGGGCTCATGCTCCCCCTTCCTGTGACGGCCACTCTGAAGTGCTCTGAGGATGGGACATTCAGACCAAGGGCTCCGTGGGTGCAGCCTCAGGTCCGGAAAAGATGGTGTTCAGGCTGTCTCTGAGCCTCACTTTCATAGATTGGGGTAATTGTTGCTCTGCCTACATCCTGAATTATCATCAAGACCAAAAGAGATGAGAGGTTCCTTTACTCATACTCAATAAGTGCTTACTGAGCACCTACTGTGTGCCAGGCTCTGGAGGTATGTAGAGAAATGAGACCTGCTCCCTGCCCTCAAGAGCTCACAAAAAGAATGGGGGAGACAGACAAATGATCGATTTCAGCGCAGTGTGGAAAGTGCTACCGCCCTATAGGAAATCCCGCAGGATGCCATCTGCCCAGCCTTGAAAGGTTAAAAATGGAGACTTGTCAGAGGAGGAGCGGGGACTGAAAGGATGAATACCGTTAGCTAAAGAAGGGGAGATAAAGACACTCCAGGAAGGGGAAACAGCCTGTGCAAAACCAGGAGATACGAATATGGCATCTTTCTGGGGCTCACAGCTTGCTAGGTAGACAGGAGGAGAAGCAAGGACACAATTGGGGAGATGAGCAGAGACTGGGTCATAGAAGGATGCCAAAATTGGGCTCTTCCCAGAAAATGGTGGAGAGGGATTTTGAACAGGGGCATACAAATTTCAGATTTATATTTTTAGAAAGGTCGCCCTTTGCTGCAAGCTGGGGAGTGCAGCAAGGCTGAGGGTGTGCAGACTGCTTAGGGACCCGGTGGGTCATCCAGGAAAGCTGGATGGGGGCGGGGAGGGGGGGCGGGCAGGGAGAGAAGGCAGTAGCAGGGATGGAGGGGAGGGAGTGGGCTCCTCAGACACCAGGAGGCAGCGGCAGATAGACCTGGTGCATGAACGGGAAAGCTTTTACAAACTCAAAAGTGCCGCCTCTTTAGTAGTAAAGCATCTTCTTTCTAAATGTGGGCACCGAGTGAAGTCATTTCAATCTGCCACAGGATCCACAAAACTGTATCTTCTCATCTCCAAAAAGAAGGGTTTTTTCCCCTCTTTCTGAATTATTTTATCGCTATGGTCGTACAAAGGCAAAATATTTTTTTTAAAAAACCAGTAAAATAGAAAGCAGTGCTTTTATAAATAAAATGACATTAACTCAGGACTGCCTTTGGAACCTGGGGGACACAGAGTAGCCACAGGACTTGCTTATTGTCATCAGCTCTTTGATGGTAGCACCTCGACATGCCCCCTACACAGATGAGGAGGAGAGAAGCATTCTAGGCTGGAGCAGACCTTGGGTTGAAGATGGTGCAAGGGATCAGTGTCAGAGAGAGAGAGAGATTTTTGCAAAAGCAAAATGCCTAATCAGTATCAGTTTAATAGGCCACTTTAGCAGTGGAAGAAGAAATGTTGATATCTATGTCGGCTATTTTATAATCACCAGAGTACTTAGCTTCATGTAAGCTATCTCATATTCATTAGAAATAAGAGTAATTTTATTCATTGGAAAGAACTCTTCAATTTATAGCATCTTAATTGCTTAGGGTTTTAAATTCTGATAAAGGGGGCGCCTGGGTGGCTCAGTGGGTTAAAGCCTCTGCTTTCGGCTCAGGTCATGATCTCAGCGTCGTGGGATCGAGGCCCGCATCGGGCTCTCTGCTCAGCAGGGAGCCTGCTTCCTCCTCTCTCTGTTTCTCTGCCTGCCTCTCTGCCTATTTGTAATCTCTCTCTGTCAAATAAATAAATAAAAAATCTTTAAAAAAAAAACAAAACAAAAAAAAAAATTCTGATAAAGGAAGCTTCATCCTATGGCAGGAGTGGGGGAGCAGAAGGGAGGGTTCATTGAGCACAATGACAAAGACATCAGGGCCAGCATGGTGCTTGGCGGCAGTGACCATTAGAAGGGACAAGGTCATGCCGTGGTAGGAAACAACCCCTGGGGGCTCCAAAATCCTTTCTGGCTCCTGTTACGTGTCCAGCATGGATCTACAGCAGGTCACTCAGGGACCCAGGCTCTGTCTCCACCTGAGCTCTTCTCTGGTCCCCAGGGCAGGGCGAGGGAACAAGCTGCACCGGCTCTGAAAATGTCTGCCTTTGCAGTGACATGCACTGTTTCCTTTCACTGGGCACAGTAAGTCCCAGATGGAGAGACATCACATCGCAGGGAGTACAGTCCTACCCAGGTGTGTGCCTGGGAGGAGAGGCTGTCTGTGGACAGCCCCAGTGGCCACACAGTGGCACCGAAGCCACGGGGTCCTCTGCACCCCACTGAGATATGATCTCTCTGAGGGTGGATGGGAACCATATCGTATTGATTTTGGTATCTGCAGCGTGAATACAGCACCTCTCACAGAGTAAATGCTGGTGAATTTCTGATGAGTGAATGAGTTGATACATGGATTTGATTTTCACAACTTCTGAGTCTTCCTAAATGAGTAGGTCCAGGGAGGTTGGCCTATATTCTTCCACCCAATCTTCCTTCAAGGTTTTCTGGGCCATCTGAAGGGCACACACTTACTTTCCCACAGCACGGAGCACACCCCTGAGGCAGAGGTGGGACTCATGAAGCTCTCCCTCAACCAGGTTAGTTGGGCAGTGGGCAAGTCCAAGGCTCCCATCATCTGGTTGTCTGGGGCACAGGAATGAGTGGCAGAAGTCGAGGATGGGGAAAGGGAGCAGCCCAGTGTGGCCTTATACTGTGTTAGGCATGGTGTCGGCGGTTTTATAGAACTTGTCTATTTAATCCTTACAGCAGTCCTGAGAGGAAAGTGGTATTCTCTCCCCGAATCTTACCCAGGAGAAAACTGACACCTGAGGATATTAAGACATTTGCCCTAGATCTCATGGCCATTTAAATGACTTTGAACACAGAGCTGTTTCGTTCTAAGTGGTTACTTTTAACCACTGGACTAACCATCTGTTTTCTACAAGTTTCTCACAGCTTCAAAGCATTCCGTTTTTCTATGAACATTCAGCCCCTTTGGCTCTTTCACTGCCCATGCTCCAAGATACAGGAAAGGGGCCATGAGAAATGCACCCCCTTTCTTGCCCTCAGGCCTAGCTGCCCTCACAGGGGCCCCCCAGCACTCACCTTCCACGGGCACCTTCAGTATCCTCAGCAGCTCAGATGGGGCAGGCCCCATGAGCTCAGCACCTGAGGGGTGCTAGGGCTAGGGGATTTTGTTTTCCTTTCCCTGCCTGTCTGTCCTTATCTCAGTCAGGCTGTGCTGATGCACTGTTCACACTGCCAACACCCTGCAGCCTGGCAGAGGTGGATGGTCCAGGGAAAGGAAGCAAAAGCCTGCGTTCCACCCTACTTCCCCCTCATACTCTGCATATGCCTAGACTCCAGAGTCCAGACTTCATATGCCCAGACTCCAGAGTCTGCCTCTTCATTTATAAAATGAGATAAGAAGGAAGGGAAATGACATTTGTGGGACACCTGCAGTATGCCCAGGCACATCACATGAGAGCTCTCACGGAATCACCATGGAGAAGGGAGTAATGTCTCCATTTCACAGAGGAGAAAACTGTGTTCAAAGTGGTCAGGGAACTGGCTCAGGATGCACAACCAGGCAGGCTTCTTTTTTTTTTTTTTTTTTTTTTTTTTTNTTTGCATCTCCCAGTGTCATGCTTCCCGATACATTTGTGGATCTCAAACTTTTGCATGAAGTGAAGTGACAGCCTGGGGCACTCATTAAAACTCGGGTTGCTGGGCTCCACCCCAGAGTTTTGGATTCAATAGGACCACGGTGGGGCCTGAGAATTTCCATTTTTAACAGATTCGCTGGGGATGCTGAGGCTGCTGGTCTGGGGACTACACTTTGAGAACCACTGCACTAAACCATGTTACTGAGCTCTCTGAACTGCAAGAGCTGACAGCCAAGAAGTTCTCATAAACTCTGAAGGGAAGGGATCACCCCTGCAGGGTGCTCTCTTGAGGGACAAAGTGGTGGTCCAGAGGCCTGCTCTATGACTGTGTTCCCCAGGATGAGGATGGATCTCCCAGGCTGCCATCTGCACACCATGGCTGGGATAGCCAATGTATGCCCATTGCAGAGTAAAAACCACCACCTTTCCCACCGTGCTTGGTGAGCTGCCCATCTGCTGTGCAGAGTTGGGCTTTATTTTTGCCATGGCCATCTGCTGCCTGTGGCAGGGGTGCAGGAGTGGGGCTGGGGATATCAGTGTCTCTCTAAGATTTGGGACATAAATGAAGGATATATCACTCATCCATGCCACTAGGAGTTATTAGGAAAGCTCTATCTATGTAGCAGGTACTGTGCCAGCAAGAAGAATGATGCAATAATGAGCAGATACACAGTCATTGCTCCTGTCCTTCATGCAGTTTAAAACTTAGTAGGAGAGACCGACATTAATCAAAGAATTACACAAGTGAAAATAAATAGTGCGACCCTGGCCAGTGCAATAAAGGAGAGGGTCATGGTACTACGAGAGTGTATGAGGAGGAAAATTGGCCATAAGGCTGAATTTGAAGGCTGTGGTGGTAAGGAAGGGCTTTTCAGGCAGAGGGAAGAATGTTTTCAAAGGCATTGTACGGGGAGGGGCTGGAGCCCAGAGTGAGACGAGGCTAGAGATAGCTAGGAACAGACTGAGACATGTTGCAGGCTTTGGACCACATGTTCAAAGATGATGTCTCTGTTCCGAGGACAATGGAAGCTTGTGGGCAGTCCTAAGCAGGGAGATAAGATCAGATTTGTGTTTTGAAGGAATCACTCTTTAATTCAGAGAATCCATCAGAGGAAGGCCAATGTGGATGGAGGGAGACCTAGGAGGAGGCAAGTATAGCAGTCCAGGTGATGATGATGACGGTGATAAGACCAGTTGAACTCGGCAGTGGATTGGGTGGTAGGATGTTGACAGAGAAGGTTGGAAAGGATTTCTGTTGTGCAGTTGGATGCATGACAGCCCCATTCATTGGGATCGGGTCCCCAGAAGATGACCAAGTTTCAGCATGTTAAGTTTGAAGAGCCTCTAAAAGTACTAAAACACATTATTAAAAAGCAGTGGGATTCACTAATCTAGAGTCCCAAAATGTTTGGGCTAGAGATAGGAATTTTCTAGTCAGCTGAAACCATGATCTTTGATGAGATTTTCTAGATTAATAGACTTTGTACATCTAGACTTCGGTGTATTGAGTCTTTGTGAATCAAGGTCCTGCCGTTTGGATCATAAGTCTCCCCTGATATGATTAGCTCACTTTGCTGGACATTTCCATTAATATTAACCTAGGGAAATAATATTTACTGGCTGCTAGAGAGACAGTAGCAGAGTAAGCCTAAGAACTTGAGTCTTTCAGTTCCTGGTACTGTCTTGCTTTCCCTCAGGCTCACAGAGGAGATGCATCAAATCAGCAGTTCATTAAGGGGTTTGATGACTTCCTGAGCATTCAGATGGTGGCCTCTGTGGAGCCAATGCCAGCCTTGACACCTGTTTGCCTTGGTTGAGGCCCACCAATGTCACCAGTATCTGAAGGCCTCTGGAGTGGAAGAGGATAGACCAAGGTCAGATACATGTTAGGCTCAGCATGAGCAACTTCCAATTGTTCAAGGCTGGACAAAGTGTAGGGAGTTACCTTAAGATGTAGAGAGCTCCCCATCACCAGAAAAACTGGGGTAAACACTTGATGTGAATATTGTGGAAAGGGATTTGATGAGGTTTGAGCAACCGAATCTTTGGCCCTTTATGACCTATGAAATCCTTGAAGCCCTACATGGGAGAAATTCTCATGCTCTGTCCTGCTGTGTTTCTAGCTCTTTCTTGTGCATCTTTCTCCTCCTCCTCTTCTCCCTCTTCCTCCTTCTTATCCCTCTTCCCCTTCCCCTCCTCCTTCCTCTTCTCCTTCCTCCTCTTCCTCTTCTTCTCCTCCTCCTCCAGTGGGGGAGAATATAGGAGACTCAGAGCCTCTTGGTATGTATTGTGAGAGAGCTGTACAGATATTCAGACAAATGCCTCAGTGAAGTCTGCATGACAGGAGGAGGTGAATGCTGCAAAAATAAAACCATAAAGGACTAAGGCCCCTTCCCTTTCTGGCTACATTTTGAGATCTGTCCTAAAGGACCTTCAGTTGGTAGATATTTCCTACTTGTGCCTTTAATTTTATCTGACCTCATGCTCCCCCATCTCCTAGTCAAATAGTTAATGATCTGTTTTAAAAATGACAATGGGAAGCCATTTCCTATTTGAAGGGAATTTGAAGGTGAATCTTTTTATAACATAAGTAATCATCGAAGGATTTTGTACATCTAGACTTGGGCATACTGAGTCCTTCTGAATCAGGGCCCTGTCACTTGGATCATGAGTCTCTCTCAAGAGTTTAGCTTACCCTGCTGGGTATTTCCACAAAAACAAACAAATTAAAATTCAGGTGACTAGAACTTGGGTCAGAAAGTTCCAAAAGGATGGCTTGGCTAAACTTGGTTCTCTTAGAAGGGCTCACATTTCCAGAAAGTGACCCCGTGTGTTTCTAGCACTGCTAGGAACACAGTCCTCTCTGTTTTTTCCACACTATTCGCTTCCAGAATGTTCGCTCTCCTCTGTTGCCTCCCTAGCATAGGACTTCAAAGTGGATTGACTCATCTTGGGAACCTTGCACACTTTATGATACAAAAAGACACCAAAGGCCCACCCAGGGCTGCAAAAATTATTCCTGAGGATGTTATTACAGTGGAGTCGGGATGACAACTGGAGCTACCAGAAGTACCAGGAGGGCTGGGAATGTGGGCTTGGGCCAAGAAGCAGGGTGAGAGGCACTTGGAACAGACCTCTTCTCTAGAAACCCACTCTTCTATGTGTTCGAGAGAAGGATTTGGGATAGAGCAGGGGCTCACTGACCCTGGGCCTTTGTGGGACAGTCTCCGTCAGCTAAAGCTCTGCAAGGGACACTGTGGGTCTCCAGTTTATCTCTGGGTGGCATTTAGAGAGAGGAGGGCCCACCTCCTCAGCTTACTAACTGTGTTATTTTGGGTGTATTACATAACTTCCCTGAGCCTCTAGATTCTTATTTGTAATAATAATAGCTAACTTTTAGTAAAGGTTTGCTGTCTATAAGGCACTAAACTAAGTGCTTTATGTCCCTTGTCTAACCGAATCTTTAGAGCAGATCTTGGAGGGGGAGGGGTATGAAAAACTTCCTTCCCCATTTCATTATTTTAATCGAATGCTGTCTCCGCAGCATGGACTATGGGAGGGGGCTTGGAACAAAGAGGCACAGCGAGGTTGGACCATCCCTCGGAGCTGGGGTGGGAGGGAGAGGGTGGGTAGCCCCCGAGGCCATGGAAGACACCATCTCTACCCTTGACCAAGGCTGGGTGAGGTGCCCTCCTCTGTTCTCCCATCACTCTGTCCTCTCCTAGGACAGATTGTCTATTCACATAGCTGTTCCTTCTACCTGTACACTAGCCCTTGAGGACAGGGACTCCGTCTTTCTTATCTCTGAGTCCACAGTGACTGGCAGGTATCTGGTGCTCCATGAAGGAAGTCGAACAGATGACTGAATGAATGAATGAATCATCCCATTCGGCTAGCAGTGTTGAATATGTCTTTCTAAAGTTCTAATCACAATTCAGCCTCTGTGTGACCCTGGATAAGTCACTTGCTCTCTCTGAGCCTCAGTTTCTTCTTCTGTAAAATGAGAGCATTAGAAACGATGATGTCTCAGGGCCCTCTGAGCTGGACAATTTTATAATATCTGCAGTGGCCAATCAGCCCAAGGAAGTCTAGAGCCTCCAGGATTCAAGAAATCCCTCCCTGAGCAGTAGGCAGCACCAGCTTGACCCAGAAAGTGTAGAGAAGGATTCAGATGACCTGGCCATTCAGTGGGAAATCCCATTTCCAAAGCTACAGCACAAAGCAGCTAACACTTTAGATGGTGCCTATGGGGTACACAGTTCTGCTCCACACTGTAAGGAAATCAAACATAGTTCAGTTCCATTCTTCTCTCCATGGGAGTTAAGACCTGTCCACAAATGTCCATAATGCAAGGTCCACTGGGAGTATCTCAGGAGAGGTCCAAGACATCATATTCTGTGAACTCACAGGGAAAAGATGATAACACCTGGCTGGAGATGAGAAGAGCTTCTTCCTTTTTTCTTTTTTTTTTTTTTAAGATTTTATTTATTTTATTTTGAGAGAGTGAGAGTGAGAGAGAGCTTGAGAGAGGAGGTCAGAGGGAGAAGCAGACTCCCCATGGAGCTGGAAGCCCGATGTGGGACTCGATCCTGGGAGTCCGGGATCATGACCTGAGCCGAAGGCACTCGCCCAACCAACTGAGCCACCCAGGTGCCTGAGAAGAGCTTCTTCCTATAGGAAATGGCATCTGGAAGGCCCCAGAGGATCTGACTGGAGCACCTAGAGATTGGGGAGGGCATGTCAGGCAGAGGGCCTGGTGGTGGGAAAGCTAAGCAGAGAGTCCAAGTTTGGGAAATGGAGATGATCTGGTTTTGCTGAGCATGGCCTTTTTCCATGGGAGATGCAAAAAGAAGTCTGGGAGGACACCCCAAGGCACTATGGGATAAAGCCTTGACAACCAGAGTGAGGCACTTTCACCTAATGCAGTGGGCCATGGGGAGTCATCGAAGGTGTTTGAATAAAGGGGTGAGAGCAAAACTGCCTTCAGAAATTTCCATTTGGCACCATGGGTAGAACTATTCGGAGAGAATAGGCACAAAAATTGGAGGTGGAGTGTTAGGGGACACTTCTGGAGCTGTGACAATGGATCAAGTGAGAAAGTATAAGTAACTCGGCTAGGGTGATGGTGGCAATGTGAGAAGCTAGAAGCAGAACTGGGAGCCCTATAGGGGTAGAGCCCCTGCAAGTTGGCAAGTGACTGAAGAGAGGTCAAGAAGGGAGAGGGCTTTGGTTATGACTGGCTCACCACTTGTTGGCGTGGCGCCCCCAAGAGAAATAGCACATATGGGAAGAGGGGATGCTTTGATGGCACCAGTGAAGGAGGAAGTGCAGATGACAGATGTGGTTTGGGAGATGTTAAGTGTCATGTGCTAGCCTGACATTTCATCTTCAAATCAAGGGGGGTTGGATCACATGATCAGAAATTGTGCACCTACTACATGCCAACCCCCATAGGCGAAACTTCACACACACTGTCTCATGTGGTTGTCACCTCCTGCCTGGGACAGAGGCATTGCTGTTCCTTCCAGCCATAAGACATTGTGATTCTGTGCTTCCAGTCTGTTACCAATGTGTGCTCTTTTCATGAGAGCAAGTCAAAATCCTGCCTCTTTTTGAGCTCTTCAGAGGAAACAAACAAATCACTGTCATTTCTAACACGTTAGTTGAATTTGACATTCTCTGATGAGTTGTTGAGATACATTCTGCAGAATTGCCTTTATGCAATGATGTTCTACTCTTGTGCAAGACAGGAGGGTTCTGTTTGCTCAGATTGGGTTCTGCCTGCTGTCTCAGCTCTCACTATGCTTCCCTGAAGCCCATCTCCTTCTAGTTATTGTAAGGATGAGGCCAGGAGGGGTGGGCTTTATGTGAAGCCCTAGGGGAATATGTCCTGCCTTCACTCAGGGGACCTGGGGCAGGAGGCATGCCAGGACCTCAGAGACACCTGCCATTGGGGTGGGGAGTTAGGGTTCAGGACCTCAGAAGAAAGGTGAAACTAGGCGCCTGTTCATTTTCCCAGCTAAGGAGAACTTTTCCCTCTTTTAGACCCCCAAAACACTTGGTCAGAACCGTCCTTTGGAATTTGACTTTAAACTTGATGTTGATTATCTACATCCTTAGATTATTTCTCAACTAAGAGCTACCACAGAGCTAACAAGAAAAGGGTAGGAAATAACATTTTAGAAGCACCTCTTATTGGTCAAGCAATGTGTTTCTTACTTTATTGACGTATTTAATCCTCATGCCGGGTAAAGACAAAATTATCTTTCCCATTTTTCAGATGAGGAAATTAAAAATTAAAGCAACTAAAACTGATTGGACAAGTGCCAGGCACAGGTGCCCTACAAATTACAGCAACTAATTATTAAATATCTTGTCCAAGGATTCAAACCCTGAAATATGTGTCCAGAGTGCATGCGTGCCTCATGTCTCTTGTGTTTTACCATGTAACACACATCGATGTATTACAGTGTCCACTACAGTAACTGAGAAGGTGCTCACCAAATCATTAAGACCTTTGCTCTATAAATGATAGAACATTTGACCCCTTCCCACTTGCATACGATGTTTGGACTGTCTCATGGGTCTCCAATAAATAATTGTTGAGTGAATGACTGGGGGACTGAATGGATGAAAGTCAGCTCTAAACTAGCCTGCAGGGAACACCTTCCATAGATCAGCCCTTCCATGGAAAGGTCGGTCCTCCACTACATTTTATTGTCCTCATGCCTCTCCTCAAAAAGTGGCTGAGGTTTTAGCAGAGTTGCCAAATGGAGATGTCTTTGTCATTCTCTCCAGAACTGACTGTCTTAAATGTGTGAGGTGGTGTTTGGTTAGAGCAGCAGGATCCCAGAAAGACAGGCTTTTCTAGCTGATTCATGGGCTGAGCCCACTTAAAGACTAGCCAGACCTCCCACCCCCAGCAGACTCCCTCCCAAACCGCCTCTGAAACACCCTGCAGCCTGTGGATTCACAAATACACACACACACATACATCTTAGAAGATAACCTGACGCAGGACTGAGCCAGCCGGTGACGTTCCCTCTTGGCATCTTAGTTTTCTCATAGGAGTGTGGAAACAATCAGAGTGGACAGTGTCCAAATGTCCTGCCAGGGCCAGTGTTCGGTGACTCTCAGCCTGGCCCAGTGAGACTCTTTAACTCCTCCCAGCACACCAGAGCCAACAAGGGGGAAAGCTGGCCGTCAGGTCAGATGTGATCAGTGTCGGCCTACAAGGTCCAGGGAATGCCCATCGAGGTGCCCCGGGTTCAGAGCAGGTGCAGGTAGGATCCCAGCACCAAGTGCAGCCTATGCCCCAGCTGCTGGGCTCTAAGCCAGATGCTCACTCACTACCTATTGTTCTTAAGTCTCAAACTGCTCGGAATGTATGGAAGATGACAGAGATAGTGGAAGTAACCAGGACAGACTCACAAACCAAGGGAACAGGCGAAGAGAGCACGCTGAGAAAGAATGGGGACTTGATTCCCACCCTGGAGGTTACAAATGTATCGGGGAGAAGAAATGGCCAAAGGACATTCTCCTAATGATGATAGGGAGGCTAGGGAAATTTGAACACGGAAAAGGCAAGGGTCACTCCGAAGTCCCTGCCTGGGAAGGTCACTCACAGGGGGTTCCAGCAGTTCCTAATTCCAAGAGATTCTTGACAGGTGGGTCATTATTCCCCAAAGTCTCCATTACAAGACGCAGCACACAGCTGCTGGGAAGCTCCAGAACTTTTGACAAGCTCCTGCAAGGATGGGTGTCGATGTGGGTGGGGGGCGGGGGGGAGGTTGAGGGACAGCTGTTTCCAGAGAGCCTGATGAGCTTTCTAACCCTCCCCCCAATGCAACTGCCATTCCTGCCCGAGATTTGCGGCAAAAGGAATTCAGTCCATGAGAGGGAAAGTTCTGCCACCTCCAATCACCCCTGGCAGTAACTCCCAGGGGAAAGACCTCAGGGGACATTAGGATCTGAATCACAGGGAAAAGCGATTCCAACGAGAGCCCAAGAAGACAGCAACTCATCCGAATCCCGGAAAGATTCATGAGTCGCCTAAATATAGAAACTGCCATCCTGCCAAAAGTGAGGCGGGCTCAGTATCCGCCATCAGCCCAGAGCGCAGGGTGGGCCAGGAGGAACGAGAAGGGGACCCGGGACCAGACACACCTCCAAGCTTGGACGCGCCCAGGCCAGGCCACAGGCGGCGGGGAGGAGAGGGGAATGCCTGCCAGGAATTTGGAGCCCAGCGTGAGGAGAGGACAAGCGGCAACAAGATGCGGTCGCGTGGGCTTTGTGGCAGGACACACACGCCTGCAGGCTCCAGTTATGCCACTTAGGGCAAGGCACGCAGCCGGGGTTCCTCAACCTGTATGTAAAGGCAGGTTGACCACAGCTGAAGATGCAAGGATCCTTGAGGCTTTTGCCTCGCCCTTCTCTCTGCCTGGTGCTTTCCCCCTAGACATTTGCGTGGGTTGCTCCTTCACCCCCTTTAGATCTTTGCTGATCTGTGAGTGAGGCCATCCTGACCACCTACCAAGAATGCCACCAGCCCTTGATTCCGTGCCGTGGCGCTGTTTTCCGTAGCCCGGCCTTTCCCGCAGCATCGAGCCTCCTCTGATGGGTTCTATGTTCCGCGCGTTCCTTCCTTGATGGTCTATTCCCGTAGGATGTGAGCCCCGTCCGTTTGGCTCAAGGCTGTCTCCCAGGCCTAGAGCAGCACCCAGGACCTAGTAGGTGTGCAGTAAATACACACCGCATGAATGTATGAGTGGGTGAAAGAATGAGCAAACGGGATGGCATATGGAAATCGCTCGGTGCTGTACGCCCAGTGGCAAGAGTAGGTGGATGGCATCTGGTAAGTGGCCCCCGTGTGAAGGTCAAGCAGAGGCGACATGGGAGCTTCCCCGGGCGCAGGCGGGGGTCAGAGCCACCCTACGAGTCAGGGCAGGGAGCGCCAGGCCGCCAGAGAGGCAGGTCGGAGAAGTCGGCCTGCAGGAAGTGAGGCCACGTCTTGAAGGGGAGTTAACAGCAGGGCACAGGCTCCAGAAGAAACTGGGAATTGGTCTCTCTCCACCCAGAAGGCCATGCTTCTGTGCCTCCATGGTGAAAACTGCTCCTTCTCCTTAGAGGTTGCTTGGGGGGCTTCTCTGACAACCAGACACCCCCTCCATGATCTGCAGCCTCCCGTCGCTCCTGTGCCAGATGTCTCTCCAGGGCTGGCTTCATGTTCTACCCCACTCCCCACTCCCAACCCACCGGCCGGAGCTCCCTGGAGGCAGGACTGTGTTTTATTTGCCTCTTTATCCCCAGAGCTGAGCCCAAGTAGCAGGCAGAGTCCAAGTGTATCAGACAGTTTTACCCAATAACGAGAACGGGGGCATCAGGTCAGGGAGGCAGCCCAGATTCGGGCTCAGCCTCCAGGTGGGCGTGCGCCCAGGACTCTCACTGTAGACAGGCAGGGGCTGGAGGGGAATGAAGTCAGGCGAGCCATTACCACGGCGCACTTCCAGACGATGTCCATGTCCTCTGCTGGTCTAGGAATTCTTTTCCATCGGATATCACCGGAAAGAAACGGGCCGCCCCTCTGGCATGCAGGAGGCGTTCCCGTGCACGGAGATTTGTGTTATGATGGTTCGGGCTGAAACGAATGTCAATGTCATCTGAGTGAGCCTCGCTCACCCCAAGTCTCACACGGCAGCCACCCCAGCCTTCATGGGAGCACTGCAGGGCTCCATGGGGTGACTTGCACCTCCACTGAGCACAATCGGGAGCTGATTGTATCCGTCCCCTAAAGAGCAAACAGCCTCCGTGAGTCAGGGGCCGAGTAGGGGCCCATATTAGCCAAGTTTTGCAGAGGCTGAATGAGAAATAGAGATGCCCAGTGATGGACTTTCCCAGGGAGAGAGAACCGCGGGGCCACGTGACATACTCATGAAGGGTGGGCAGCAACATCTCCTTAGAAAGGGAGGGCAGGGCCCGGGGTTCGATGGGGACTGAAGGGATCCGGCGATGCTGATGGCTAGCGTCATTCTGTTACGCTGAGCTGAGGTCTCTGTTTCGCCTGGAGGGAAGCAATATAACATATCAGAAGGTACAGCTTTGAAATGAAAAACTTAGTTCAGGTCCTCACTCCATCCCTTACTAGTTGAGCAAGGCCCTCGTGTTCCCAGATCTCCACTTTCTCCATGTGCTCACTGGAATAGTTACCCCACTTGCTGGGGTATTTGTGAGGTTTGCATAAAACTCCACGGAAGGGGCGCCTGGGTTACTCAGTTAAGCGGCTGCCTTCAGCTCAGGTCATGATCTCGGGGTCCTAGGATGGAGCCCCACATGGGGCTCCCTGTTCAGCAGGGAGCCTGCTTCTCCCTCTCCTGCCTGCTGCTTCTCCTGCTTGTGCTTTCTCTCTCTCAAATAAGTAAATGAAATCTTAAAAAAAAAAAAATCCATGGGAAAAGGACCCAGCCTCCAGATAGGAAGAGCTGTCTGTCGAGTACATACTGCCAGCCACTGTCCTTAGACACAGCCATGAACAAGAATCCCTACCCTCAGGGAGCTTATGTTCTAGTGCAGAACAAGCAGATAACAAGCAGATAAATAAAATGTTTTATGGAGAGGGGGCTTTAGCTAGGATCGGAGAAGGCTCTTCCCTTCAAGTAAACTTTAAGCTAAAATTTAAATGGTGTTAAGGAGACATTTATGCCAAAAAAGCAAGCAAAGAGAACAAACGGGAAGAGCAGCATGTGCAAAGGCCCTGGGGGAGGATCAGTTAGTTTTGAGAGGACAAGAAGGTTAGTGTGGCCGAAGCACACAAAGGAAGGTAAGGTGCCTGGCACAATGCCTGGCACACAATAGGTCCTCTGTAAACATCACCCCTCCTCCCCAGTCCATCAGTAAAGCCCGAATACTCCCGTCAGCCAACTCCCCAGCGCTCCCTCAGCACAGGAGAGAGCCAAACCCCGATTCCTTCTCTCTGGAGCAAGCGCCCGTCTTCCACTCTAACAAGAGATGTGACGACATCCGCGGTGGTAATTGCATTCCAGGATGCGATGAGATTCGGGGAATCCCCTCAGTTCTACAGCAACCCAGCTACGAGCTGTCCCTTAGCCCCGGTCTCTGCTGCGCCGGCTTAATCTCCCGTCCTTTATGTCTTTTTTATTAGCTACAGTTTCCGAAGAAGGAGGTTCCTGACCTTGCCCCTAATTTGTTCATTCTGTGCACATTTGCTGAGCTAGGACCAGGGTGCCAGAGATGCCTGTGGGCCTCTCCTCAACCACCAGCAGGGCTCACGGCTCCCAGCCCTTGGGGGAAGCTTGCAGTCTGTGCGCAATCTGCCACCCCTCTCCCAAGAGCCCCTCAGACCCTATCCCAGCCCCATTCCCATCAGCCAGGCAGATGGCACCGCTCAGAGGGCTGTTCCCGCTCTTCACCACCCTGTCCTGGATGTGTTTAAAGAATGAACTAGCAGGCAGTCTCTGCTATTTCTGCTAAGGTCATATGCGTCTCGTTGGGAGACAGGCTCCACCCACGTAGAATGAGGGGAGAAGGATCTTCAAGTGACCTAGAAAGGTGTGGGCAGCAGCTTTGGGCTGTCCCCCTGCGGAGTGGCCCTTCTGGGAGAAGGATGTGTGCAAAGACAAGACCTGAGTATAGACGGGTTGGGAGCAGAGGGAATCCGGTTGGAAAGCCCCCAGGATTTGAGTCCCACATTTCTGGGATGTGGTTTTCCTGTCTATTAAATGGGCGTAAGAGTCTTTGCCCTGGGTCATTTTGAGGACCAAAGGGGATACTGCAAAGGCAATTGCTTTATAAACTGGAAAGCTTTGCAAGTTTCTCTTTCGTCTAAGAGGCTCCAGATAGGAATGCGACATCAGCTCTGGACATCTGAACAAAGCTTATCATCTGCTGAGCATTTTCTGTGTCGGACACTGTGCTAAGCACCCTATAGGAATTGTCTGATCGAATTCTTCCAAAATTGGGCGGTAGATGCTGTCACTATCCTCCATTTACAAATGAGGAAATGGAGCCACGGGCAGATTAAGTCACTGGCCCAAGTCGCACAGCTAGAAAGTAATCTGACCTCAGAGCCCCAACACTTGTGCATTACGACAATCAAGTCCATGCCAGCACCATACTGGAAGATCCAGGATGTGCCCCCAACCCCATGGTGGGCAATTTCAGGCCACCTTTATGGGGGACCCGAAGTCCTCAAGAAGGAGGGGTCCTGGCCTGCATATGTAACGTGGTAAGCAGAGGAAGCCCAGCATAGGTAATTGAGAAAATTAGATTTTAGTGACTAGGTATGATCTCTGACCCTCCTCTCTGGGCCTCAGTTTCCACCATCCATCAAAGGAGGGGGAGAGGGAAACTCAATCTAGAACAGCGTCTCTCCTCCTTTTTGACTCGAGCCCACCTACGCAAGGTAAAAGGACCCGCAGCCTCCTGCCCCATCTGTTCTCATGTTCCAGTGGGAGGGGAACTCACAGATAATTTGGAAGTGTTGCAGCGCAAGCTATTTGGGGGAAAGACTGGAAACAGATCTGCTCCAAGAATGAGGTAGATGACTCACAGTTGAAGTGCAAAGCACACGTGCCTTGAAGCTCAGCCATTGAAAAAGCATAAGCCCAAATTACTGCTGTTAAGCAAACAACCCACAACAAACTAAATTGGTAATGATGAAACTAAACAAATGGTAATTTATAATTAAAAAGCAAGAATGGTGGCAAGTGGAAGGCACCACCACCAGTTCAAGACGATGTAGGCTGCCAAGGTTCTCAATGGACAGCCACAGCCCTCCCCTCTGGCTGCGGGGCCTGGTGGGGCTTGGCATCAGACTTTGGAGGCAGGACACCAAATTCAAGTCTTCGGTAAACTCCAGTTGCAAACGATTTTTCACTTGCAAATACCAGTGTTCAGTAACTCCCTCCTGCTCACTTAGTGACAAGAGCGGCCCTTTATTAATAAACACTAGCCTATGCCTCTCCCTGTGCTGAGCTCCTTGCAGGTTGTCTCAGGGAATCCCCAAGCCCAATGAGCTGTAGGTGCAAGGATCATTCCCACCTTACGAAGGAGGAGCAGAGATGCGGCGATGGCACGTCGCCTGTCTCCAGGGCTGCTGTTCTTACTGGGACCACTGAGAAGTAAGCCCAGGAGGAGGCACAGATGGGCTGCTTTGGCAATGCCAGTCATTCACTCGGAAGACCCAAGAGAGAACTTGCATTCCTGGATGCGTTCAGAGCCCACCTGGAGATCCTTGGGGCTGGCAGTGATCCATAGACCACAGCCCTGCCAGCAGCTGATGTCCCACAGGCTTCCTGATTCATCCACCGCTCACTCTCCAGAGCAGTGTTTTTCAATGGAGAGTGATTTCGTCCCCACAAGGGGTATTTGGCAACATCTGAAGACTTTCTTGGTTGTCGCAAGTCAGGGAGAGGAAGGTGCTACTGGGACTTAGTGAGTAGAAGACAAGGATGCTGCTGAACATCCTCTTACCCACAGCCAGCCCCCACCACAAAGAACCAACCAGCCCCAAACGTTCACCCCAACTGTGCCAAGATTAAGAAAACCTGCCCTACACCCACGACTTTGGACAAACCAAGGGGACCCTAGGGAAAGCGGACAGAAGATGGTTTCACGGGGTGCTCCGCAGGGTGGGGGCACATGTCCCGCAGTTATGTGCATGCCCTCCTTGACTCCAGCACCAAGTGAGGGAGATGCAGCAAGCAGCTGGGGGCACCCCCAGTCCTATCACAGTCCCCCAGTCTTGTCACTGGCCAGGAACGATGGCTGGATCCATTCATTCATTCAATCAACAAGTATCTACTGATCATCTCCTACGTGCTAAGTATTGTTCTCAGCCTCTGGGATGGAGCTGTGAACAAAACACGTAAAAATCTAGTCACGGAAGACAGACAATAAACCAATCAGGACATTTATACCGGCGATATACCAGATGGTGATGAGTGTTATGGAGAAAAATAAAGCAGGAGAGAGGACAGAGTGTGCCAGTGAGTTCATTTCCATTTTAAATAGAGTGACATTTGAGCAAAACCTTGAAGGCAGGAGAGGAGCAAGACAGGTGGACACTGGGGGAAGAACATTCCAGGCAGAGGGAACGGGAAGTATGGAAGCCTAGGGCAGCAGTGTGCTTGGAGAGTTTGAGGCAAAGCAAAGCAGGGTGAGCAGGAAGGAGCTGCAGATGAGCTCTGAGAGGGGACAGGACTGTGCGGGGCAGTGTGGGCCACGGTGGGGACATTGGCGCTGCCCCAGAATGAGATGGAAGCCAGTGGAGGGCAATGTTGGGAAAACAGTTGACTGGGTGCCATGCAGACCAGGGGAGAGACAGGGAGCCCCGTCCGTCTTCCAGGTGACTGATGGGCTGCTCGGACCATCGTGGTCACAAGGAGGTGGCAATGTTCTTAGACTCTTGAAAAGATAGATCCTATGGGTCAGACATGGAGTGAGAGGGAAAGAGAGGAAGGCCAAGATGATTCCAGTGTCTGGCCTGAGGAACTGGAAAGGAGGGAGTTTATAGTAAGCCTTGCTCTGATGTAAGGAAGGCCACGTGTGTAGGAGAAAGATGAAGGGTTTGGGAACAGAACAGACCTGGTTTGACTCGTGGCTCTGCTTCTCAAAGGAGACACAGTCACTTAACCTTGAAGAGCTCAGTTCTTTCATCTACAAAGTGGGCATTATGGTTCCTATCTTGCAGGATTGTGATGAGGATCAAAGGACATGGAACGGAAGTCTGGCCCAAAATAAAATTCGGGGCCCTTTGCTTAATGACATCATTCTTGACCTTTGTTCTCTTACAGCCCTTGACTCGGCTGATCGGCTGAATTCCCTGAGGATGCTTTAGATTGGCAGAAGCAGAAACAGACACTCCCATTTTCACTGGCCAGGGAGGGGATGGCACTGCTCGCTTCTTGCCTTGACCAGGCCCTACCTCATGAGCTAGCACAGGGCTTGAGACTTTGTCCCGCCCTCCGGAGGTGGGATCTCAGACTCAGTAAACTGCCCAGGACACCCAGCTTGTCTCAGACCCAGGGGGATAAGCCAATGTTCCCCCGGTCAAGGAAGGGGAGGGTTGGCACGAGCCTTTGCCCAAGGGCTCAGGCAGTGGGAAGCCATGGCTGCACGTTCGAATCACCCAGGTAGCTTTTTAAAAATTAAGATGCCTGAGCCCCCACCCCACCCCTGTCCGATTGACTCAGTTGTAAGTGCAGCTCAAGAACTGATCATTTTTTAAAGCTTTGATTCCAAAGTGTAGACAAGATTGAAACACTGAACCAAGTTATCATTTGGTTCCATTGTACAGATAAAAAAACTGAGGCCCAGAAAGGTGAAGTGACTTCTCCAGGGTCTTTTAGCTCCCAAGTGGTAGAGCCAGGATTTAAAGCCTGAGGTCTTCATGCCACATTACATTGGGGCCTTAAGTAGAAAGTGCTTATAATACATTAAAATATTCTTCTGTAAATCATTAACTCCTTTATAGGAAGACAGGGAGAGGCAGAAAGGGTGAGAGAAATTTAAATCTGAAGGGTTAGGAATCCCCCGACAAATAAAGCACATATCCACAGTGATTCAGAAGTCCAAGGGGAAACGGATTCTGTACATGGAAGTTCGGTTTATGGACTTCTCCGAGACGCATCTATAGGGGGAATCTAAGACTCCTCGCATCAGGGCCCAGCCCAGAGCTGCCAGCCCTCAGGGTGCCTACCTGGTGCTTGGGTCAGATAGGTGAAACTCAGTTTCGGAACTGCCCATGACACCCGGTCAACAATTATGGAGCACCTAACCAACACCAGGTTCAAGGTTGGGTGCTAGGATCCTTGGTGAGTTAGAGGTCCTTCACGGCAAACGTGTGCGGATGGCAGCCCTGTTGCTGTCCGTGTTGATGGGAAGTCTTGGGACTCTAGCTGGAGCTGCTACCTTCACAGGTGGTACTTGGAGAAAAGATACTAACACCGCTGCCAGCCCCTCGGCGCAGCCTTTGGAGGTGAAAGACAGCCGGGAAGCTTGGCCCTCGGTGTCCTCCAAGGCAATCAGAAATGCAAAGAACCCGCACAATCATTGCACACAAGTTTCAAGTTCTCTTGCAGCCTCACAAACCACCTGTTATGAAATTAGAGGGGATTTATTTTTTAATTAATGTGACAGTAATTAGCAGAGAGTTCAGATGCTCAGAACTCGGCCTGCAGGGGGAGGTAGGCTGTGAATAGTGAGTGTGATTTTATTTCTCAAAAAAGTTCCAGGCGTGTTTGGGATTCTGTAAGCCCTCCTTGCTACATTCACAGTTATCTACAGCTGTGTTTGGAACGTTCAGCCAAGGTGCGCGTCTTAGAACCAAAAAGGACTGGGGGGTAGAGCACAGGTGTTGGGCTCAGCTGGCCTTGGGGCTGAATCCCACAGCTATTCACAGATGGTAGAGCCTAAGAAAGGTTTCTTAACTTCTCTGAGCCCCAGTCCCCTAGAGAGATAAGAAGATTGTCATGGGATGAGTGGCAAGAACTAAGAGGAAAATAGCATGTGGTCCTTTCCCAACTTTTGAAAGAATAAAAAAATAATTCCTGACCACCTGGAAAGCTTGAGTACATCTGGGACATTGTCTGAGGCTGGGTTTGCTGTGGGGTCCTGGTGTGTCTATGACCACCTTTGCTTTAGTACTAAAAACCCCCGTCTTGGGCAAACTGGGAACCCTGGTCACCCTCATTCCCCGGAAAGCGAACCCTGAGATGGGGTTTAGCGCCCAGAATGTCCATCAGGGGCACCCTTGGCATCAACACTTGTGACTAGAGGGGAGAGAGGAGACGTCAAAATACGACTTAGGCTCAGTGAGAGCCTTGGCCAAACCCACAGGTGCTCAGAGCTAACTAGCCCTTCAGAGCTAGTCTAAGCGGGGCCTGTGTGGCCAGCAAGGCTGAGTCATGGAAGGGGCTACCTCGAGAAGGGAGATCCCAGGTGTAGCTGAGGCAGTCCCACCAGAAACCTCTGCCGACGGTGCTCCCAGAAACAGGCAAGGGGTCTGTCTCTCCTTGAAGAGAGCTGGGGAGAGCTGTAGCGTCCGCCAGTGACATGAAATCAACCCATTTCCCAGGAAACATACATCACAGAAACCGTGAACATATACACCCTGCAAAACCGTCATTGAGGTAGAAAATCACAACCTACCATCACTACATCCACGAAATCTCCCACACAACCCCTTCCACCTCCTGACCAAAGGGCTGCCTGTGTTCATGAATGTAGAGATCATAGCAAGCTCTCGAAAAAACCGATTGGTTCCCTGGACTTGCCCCTGCTTGGCCTGTGGTCACGTTGCCTCCAGACTGGTTTACCTGATCTTCCTTCTTGGAGGCATGCACACCACTACAGTGAGCAAAGCCCCCTCCCTCAAGGAGCACCCCGGAAAGGGCAGAGGTGGAGTCAGTGAGCAGGGCACTGGGGAGAGAGCGCCACACATGGAGACGGAGGTGTCAAGGACCTGGGTGTCCATCCCAGCTGTGCCCACCTGGTGCAGGATCCACGGAGGGTGGTCGTTGGGAGACTCTGTGTCCGCACCTGCACGGCGGGGATGACCACCCCGTCCCAGGGTCACCCTGCAGACCAAGTGAGCTGAAGATGAGAGAGGACGGAATGAGCCACAGGAGCCTGCCTATGTGAGAGGAAGAGGAAGGGCAGGGAGGGGGCAGCTAGGAGAAAGTACTCTACCATCCAAGCCTCTGGCAGATATTTCTTCTCCTGAGGGTCTCCCCCTCTGGGGTGATGAAATGACCTTCCGGCCTGGGGGAAAAAGATTTCCATTTGCAGGCTGCTAGGTCCCATTTAAAAAACAAACAACAATAACAACAAAAACGAAAAACAAAAAAACCCACCCTATTTAATTGAAAATTTGCCCGTGAAAAGTTAAAAAAAATAAATACCTTCTGTTTTGTTCTTTTCTGTGGGACTTCTGAGACCTTTGACTATGCTATTGTGCATCGTAAGTCACCAAGAAAGGGTGGTGTGCAGGGAATACTGTTGGATTCTTTCCTCGGAAGCTCTCCCTGGGGTCAGTGCTCCATGGCTCATTTTGGGAACTCAGGTCTCAAAAATAAAGGCAGATCCCTTAACCTGACCTGGAAACCTCCATGATCCGTGTGCCAACCTCCCCCTCCAGCGCTCTCCCCCTCCTCCCCATACAAACCACTTCACTCAATCCTCCTTGCTCACTCCCACATTTGTACCTTTGATGGTATGTCTCCCCTCTTCTCTTCTCGCCTCGCTTCACTGTCTATCTGAATCTTCTCATCCTTTGAGACGAAATACAGAGATATCTCCTCCTTGAAGTTTTCTCCAGGGCCTCAGTCTGCGGGTATTTCATCCACCTCGGAAACACTCACCCACCTCTGAAACACTGTGAAGCATTTGGCATCAATGACCTTGCATCACGAGGCATTTAGTGAAGGCATCTGGACTCTTTAATGGGAGGGGAGGTTCCCCCTGCTTCCTGCAGCCCCCTCCCCTAGACTAACCCCACCATGCCTAGTATGACCTACTAGTTCTCCACTGGGCAGTGGGAAGAGTAAGTGCATCACCAAATCTGTGTGACCTTGAATGAGAGCTATACCTTCTGAATATCAGCTCCCTCATCTATAAAAGAAGAGAACAGTAGTATCTAATCCATGGAATTGTTTTATTAAAGATCATATGGGGAAAATCCCCAGACGACATGACGTTTAGTGGTGGACCCTTATGGTGTCAGTTCCCTTCTGCCCCTATTGTTGAAACAAAAGTCACTACCGAAGTGGGAAACATTTATCAAGCAACCCTCAAGTGTGAAGCACTTTACTTACATGTTGGACTTTAGAATTATGACTTGACAGAGTCATTACTCCAGGACCATCATTCTGGAAATGAGAAAGTCACAACAAGAGGGCTTTCCAAGGTCATATATAAATAAGTGGCAGAAATTAAGGCAGGAATGACTTCACTCTGATTAAAGAAAGAACTTCTTGTTCATCAGTGATAAGACCATGGGATGATTGATTATAGGTAGACATGAGATTTGGGTTTCCAAAGATGTTCCAAGAAGAAAATGAACAATGTCTTTTCAGGAGGAGTTAGACATTCACTTGGATGCAAAGGATCCAATCTCCTGATCCGCCAGTTCTGGAATGTTCTGCGAATGAATCTCTCTGTGATTTCCTGAGCAGCAGGTGGACCATCCGTGCCAAAGAAATACACACCTGCACTGGGCAGGTGGGTGGGAGGGAATCTGTTGTCATGATAGGAAACAAAACCCATTTTTCTTCCATTGTTGTCTCTTCTCAGTAATTAACTGGATGCTAATGCCTTAGATGAAATTTCTTCCAAAACTGTGGCTGAACTTTAATAAGGTGTGCATGGAATTACAGGAGAACAAAGTGGCAATCTGAAGCTGAAATGTCAGGAAAGCTGTGTGTCAATTGCCAGCTCCATAAACTTGAGCGAGAAATTCACGAATACCCGAGAGCTGGCAGAGTGTAGAATTAATGAATTCATGAATCAGGAATCTCAAAATTAGCAAATACCTGAACTTATTAATGCAGTTACTCTAAAATAATTAGCAAGCACCCAATTCCTTCTCATGAACCTCATAGATTATCTGGAAATGGGAACTTGTCCCAGGGAAACAGATCAGGACTGCTGGCCTCGTGCCTGTTTCTTCAAAAACAGTTCCTTCCAGAAGAGGGAGGGAAAGGTGGAAAGAAGACAGGAAGAATAAAAATGGGGGAGGGGATGCCAAAAGGCAGCAAATTAATGCATGAATCAACTTTGAACCTCACTAGTAATCAAATAAATAAAAAATTAAAAGTGAGACCCCACATTTTACTAAGCAAATTGGCAAACTTTTTTTTAACCTTTAAATCAAATGCTTGTGGGATTGAAATGAGAAAGACACTCATACAATGAGTGCAGGAAGGTCAATTGGTAGGAAGTCTCTGGAAGTGCCTATCAAAACATTAGTTTTCATCGACCCAAATTTAAGCACTTACTGTGTTAAGTGTCGAGGAAGGAGAGTAGGTCAGGTATATAAGTTCTTCAATCACGAATGAGGGAAGAGCCAGCCACACACAAACATTATACAATGGGTACATAAATTATGATTAGCCTATACAACAGCATAATTTTGTGATGACTAAAAGTTACATTTGTGAAACTAATAACGTAGTGCGGGCTCCGGGGTGGTTCAGTCCGTTTAGCGTACAACTCCTGATTTCAGCTCAGTTCATGATCTCAGCGTTGTGAGATCGAGCCCCCCATTGGGGTCCGTGCTGGGCATGGAGCCTGCTTGGGATTTTCTCTTTGCCTCTCCTCCCCCTCAAACACTCCTGTTCCCACTCTACCTCTTGCTCTTTCTCTAGAAAGTAAAAAATAAATAAACTACATTTAAAAAATAAAAATGAAAAACTAATAGAATAGGAACATGCTCATGTCATAATGCAAATTAAAAAAGACAGAATAGAGATACTGGGGTGGCTCAGTCAGTTAAGGCTCTGCCTTTAGCTCAGGTCAAGATACCAGGTCCTGGGATCAAGTCTTGCTTTGGGCTCCTTGCTCCCAGGGGAATCTTCTCCTCCCTCAGCCTGCTGCTCTCCCTGCTTTTCTTTTCTTTTCTTTTAAGATTTTATTTATTTATTTGACAGAGAGAGAGAGTACAAGCAGAGGGAGAGGGAGAAGCAGGCTCCCCGATCAGCAGGGAGCCCGACGTGGGGCTCGATCCCAGGACCCTTGTATCATGACCCGAGCCGAAGGCAGCCGCTTAAACAACTGAGTCACCCAGGCACCCGCCTCCTGCTTTTCTGTCAAATAAATAAATAAAATCTTAAAAAAAAAAAAGGATAAAAAACCAACTATGTATACACTTGTGTTTGGAAAAGATGGCTAGAAAAATATCAAGATATTGTGGTTATCACTGTGTTAGTATTCTAGTGTTATTTTCTCCTTTATGTTTCTAATATCTTGCATTTTTCTACAAAACAAATGCCAACTGGAAGATATGTGTTGACGTTTTAATCATTTCTTATTACTTTTACAATAAAAATATCATTAACAGGTGTTTATTGAGGCACCTGGGTGGCTCAATGGGTTAAAGCCTCTGCCTTCGGCTCAGGTCATGATCTCAGGGTCCTGGGATTGAGCCCCACATTGGGCTCTCTGCTCAGCAGAGAGTCTGCTTCCTCCTCTCTCTCTGCCTGCCTCTCTGTCTACTTGTGATCTGATCTCTCTCTCTCTCTGTCAAATAAATAAATAAAATCTTTAAAAAAAAACACACAAGTGTTTATTGAGGGCCGAGCAGGACATTGATCTGCATACTTTCTCACGTGGTGGTTTAATTCCCACAGTGAAGCAATAAGGAAGGTGATCTTATTTTTTTTTAATGACTCATTTTCCATTTTATTAATTCCTGTTCCTATTGTAATTCTTTCCTTTTTGCTATTCTTCCCCTACTAAGTAAGATATACTTATTTTCCCATTTCCTTTTTTTTTTTTTATTCTTTGCCCAAGGGGTACAGGTCTGTGAATCATCAGGCTTACATCTTTCACAGCATTCACCAAAGCACAAACCCTCCCCAATGTCCATAATCCATCCACCCTATCCCTACCCTCCCACCCCCCAGTAACCCTCAG
>LNAC01000022.1:4060586-4215126 GCA_002007465.1 Ailurus styani
CCCCCCCCCTCTGCCTGCTTCTCTGCCTCCTTGTGATCTCTCTCCCTCTGTGAAATAAATAAATAAAATCTTAAAAAAAAATAAAAAAATAAAAAAATAAAACCTATGGTAGAAACAAGAGAAAGATCACTTTGCCTCTGTACACAATTTCTCTAGGACAATCCTGCTGTGTCTCATTAAATGTTTAAAAAAAATGACAGTGCATTGAAAACTTGTTAGGGGACAACAGGTCCTCTGGCCCAAGCAGGGGTGTGTATTAGTGTTCTCAAAGTTGCAATTGTTTCTGCTTACTAAGACATCAACACCTGTCCTTCTAGATATAAACCCTGGCTAGACCTGTACAGCGTCTTTTATCAAACCAGGAAAATGGTCTCTCTTTCCATTTCCATCCCATTTCCACCAGGAAATCCAGATCTGGATTCATAGTTCATGTGCAGTTACTAACTTGTCTCAAATGTTGGCCTCCACGAGCTCCTCTTTCCTCTTACTTGCTTTTTAATTTGTGTTTTTTTGGTAATTGTTGCTGTTCACTTTATATGTTCTAAAATATTTAAGTCTCCTCCAATTGTCTCCAATGATAAAAAAAAAAAATAACAGCCCTCCTCTCCTATACCTAACCCCAGCAATATTCTCCTATCAACCTAACCTGACCCAGGCTTGAGATGTTAGCAAACACTTACTTGTGGGGTAAATATAAGCAAGCACATTTTCAGAGTGGGAAGTCGGGTTCTGGAAGAGACATCAAGGAGCAAAACAGAGACAGTAACAGTAAAAGCAGGACTTGACTGGACCCGTTGATGGACATCAACACCAATGGTTTCCCCAAGTTTGGTTTGCTTTAGGCTTGGTCCTTCCCCAGAGACTGACTGAAATAACAAGAGTCCCAAACAGATAGCCTCGGGCCTCTGGTATGTATTATATAGACATCTGGATCCTTCCAGATGCTTCCTCCCTCTTCCTTCCTGCCAGTCTAACTTAGCTGCTCTTTGGAATCCAGTCATCGGGAAACCAAGATCCAGCAGGTCAAGGGCACAGATGGGGCACAGTCTTCTTTTGCTAGCACTGAAGGTCGTCCCTTCCAGATCCGGAGGCATAGGCTGAGCATCCTTCGTCTGTCTGACCTGTATGGAATATTCTTGTTTGATCCCAGTTCCCACCGGAGGCTCTCAGTTGGCTTGGTGGCTGGGAAATGGATCTCAATGTCACATATTCAGAATCCAGAGCCCACTTGTTACCCAGTTTTCGACAATGGGGAACTGAGTCAGGGGTCCACAGGGAGGACCAAGAGGGCAGATCTCACTCACCACCTGGCACCCCTCCACCGTCTAGGTAGGGCTCCAAACCCCAGCTCTGTGCCTGGACCAGAGGACACGGGCTCCTCCCTAACATCGAGGCCTTCCGAACATCAAGTTCCTCCTCCAGAACAAGGACATAATCCCTCCCATCTCATCAGTTCTTGTAACGACTGAAACGAGAGATCATCTTCCCAGGCACGACATCCAGGGGTCCACTCGGTCACTCATTCTGCCATCGACTGAAAGTAGCTTCTCATTCTCCTCCTTCCTCATTCCAGCAATTTCTAGGGATTTGTCCCTGACTCTGAGGAGGCAGGATGGAGGCTGAGCTCCCTCTTTCCATCTATGTCATGACACACGGCACTTGCCTGAGGCCATTGAAGGATATTTTGAGACCAAATTAGAATCCGCTGAAGTGAATGAGATGGGGGATATTAAGAGGAGGAAAGGCTTGGAAAACACTGCTCTGAACACAGGTCCCTAGCTGCCTAGGCTGAGCCAGGCCTCCAGCTTGGCCGTGGGGCTCCGCCGGGCCTGGGTTCTAATCCAGGGACGCAGTTCCCAGAGGCCAGTCTCTCAGCAAACTAGCAGGAGGAGGAACCGCGCGCCTGCAGGAGCTGGCAGAAGAGAGTAACCCGGCATTGATCGGCCCCTATGCTGGGCCAGGCAACTGACATGTCAGGATTTCGTCAAATCCTCCCAACTTCTTCCTGAGTGAAAGACGATTACTGCATTTTTAGAGATTGAAAAAAATTGAGATTCCGAAAATGTACATAAGCAACATATTGCCAGGAATACGGAAATAGACAAGGGATCTCAAAGAGAGGGCATGCCGTCTGGGGATTTCGTGACCCGCGTGTTGTAAAGCTGAGGAAGCAAATATAGGGTGCTAAGGTCACCTGGAGACCAGTAAGTGCAAGAAGCAATGACCACCTTCTAGGACCGGAGAAGGAAAGGGAAGAAATGTCACCGGAACTGAGTTAGGTGCTGCCACCGGGCAGGTGCTAAGCAGATGATGGCACGCGGTTTGACGGTTGCAGGAGGGGGAGGCAGCTGGGGATGAAGTGCTCGGCGTGGCTGGCATGGCCCTGCTGCTGAGTGTGGCAACAGACCCTGGAGAGATGGGTGTTCTCCATGCTTCAGGAATGCTGAGCTCGAAGCTGGTAGACAGTCCCGGCCCCGTGCTCTCGCCTCCAGTCCCTCACAAGGCCCCCTAGACCTGCTGATCTCCTGGCCAGGGGAGCCTGGGGAATGTAGTTTCCAGTGTCTGAGCCCCATTATCAGAGAAGAAAATCGAAGTTTGGAACCAAGAGATTATCTGTAAATCGTAACCCCATATATCGAGTAAGGAAGGAGCTGAAATGTTCCAGTATATTTCTGAAAGCATAAATCTTTTCCACAGTTAGCATTGTTTCCTTTACATATGTTCCCAGATGTGGAATATAGTTTAGAGTTTAAGTGGGTTTTTTAAAAATCAGATTATCAAATACCAACACTGATTTTACTATTGTTACTATGGAAACTGTTTTCTCTGTTGCTAGGCAATGGTAAAAGATTAGGTCATGTAAGACTAGTCTGAAGATACAGACTGTCTGTAGAGACCAACAGTCTGGAGGACACTCAACTTTTAACGGGCTCTGTAACCTTGGGCAGGTTGTTTGATCATTCTGACTGTTCTCTGTTCTTCCAAACATGGGATAAAAATAGTTTCCCTCGCTGGGCTATTTGAAGGAGTAGGGAAAATATCTGAAAAGCAAAACAACCATCACAGTGCCTGGCACATCATGGGTTTTCGATAAATTGTACTCTTTAAATTATATGTTAAATGTTTTAAAAAGGATAATAATTACTTTCCATCATGAAATTAATGCTATTCAAAACAAGCAATTCATAGCCTCAGGGAATGCAAGAAACCTTAGCACACCCCTGGTCCAGATGCCCCCCTGAGACGTCTACAGGTTAAACAAAAGCCTTCCCCCAACTAGACAGCACACATGAACTTGGAAAGGGTCAGAGGTCCAAGCACACCCCTACCCATCCACTCCACTGGGTAGCATGCTGGCAGGCCTCACAGTCCCATGAAAGAAAGAGAACTAATCATTCCCTCCTTTAGGTCCCCACACACCAGGCATTCTTCTCTCAGCCCACCACCAAGCCCTTAGGGAGATTTTTGGTTTATATGTGGAAGAGAAGATGAAGCACCAGGCTTCAGAAAGACACCCACCCTCACCTTCAGGACCACAGGCAGTGGCACATTCATGCCCAGTGTGACAGGAGCCAGACACATGGACCTGGCCCCACCAACAGCTCATGGATCTTACCACCTATGGTATACACATACAGGATGGTCACCAAATCTGGAAACATTGATGAATACCTAATAAATCACTTATTGTCAGTACAATAAGACCCGTGATAAAATCGTATCTATTTTTTCCAGTGAGTCCCACTGGAGGAAGTCGTCAGTTCTACCTAAATAGAGATGGATGTGGTCGTTGGACGGAATCTTGAAAGATGGAGCCATCTTGAAAGATAGAGCCAGCTGGACTAAGGTGGGGTGGAGGGAGCTGAGCATTCCAGACAGGAGAGAACATGTGCAAAGACCCCAAGAGAGGCTGCTCTCTCTCTCTCTCTTTGAGTACTCCAGGCTGGGCATGCACTGACCTGTTGTGAGTCCAGATTCTTCAGGCAGGAGTCTAATTCTTTATCAAAGGATACGGCTATCTTTTGAAGACAGAGAATGGATCTATAAATATTCAGACGAGGCTGAGTGATGAGTGGATTCATCTCTGCATGCTAGCTTTTAGCTCCCTATCTTTGTCTCTTTTTTCACAGCCCAGTCCTCTGGGTGAAAATTCTACCTCGAGACACTATGGAGAGCCCGGTTAATGAACTAGGTGTCCCAAACATCTGAGCATGCCTTCTCAAAGCCTACTTTTTGAGTCCTCACTTTATTTCATTGCCCTCCCTACTCCCAAGATAAGCCTTGCCACTCACTTCCTCACTAATTCATCTCTTCGGTATGTGGTATGTACTGAACCCTCCGTACGTGCCAGGCGCCGTGCAGAACGCTGAAGAGGCAAGAGTGGACACACGCCAGCTCTTTGCCCTCATGACTTGTAAAGCCCACTGGAGGAGACAGATACTTATCAAATAATCTTACGAATCTCAGATATATGCCAATAAGGTCCCGAAACACAGATACTATTTTGTTTTTTTTAACAAACTGAAGATGTCTTCGTTGATGTTCCATTTCCAGGTTTTATAGATACCTTGTGTAATTAATACTATGGAAGAGGGGTGCCTGGGTGGCTCAGTCGTTGGGCATCCGCCTCCGGCTCGGGTCACGATCCCGGGGTTCTGGGATCAAGCCCCACGTCGGGCTCCCTGCTCAGTGGGAAGCCTGCTTCTCCCTCTCCCACTCCTCCTGCTGCTGTTCCCTCTCTCGCTGTGTCTCTCTCTGTCAAATAATAAATAAAATCTAAAAAAAAAAAAACACTATGGAAGAAAAGGCTCAGGAGGCTAAGAGGCTGCTTAACAGAGAGACTTAGAGTGAGGATTCTGGAATATTAGGGTGATAACAGCCTCAAGGGCATGAAAGACTGAGGCTCAGCGAGCGTGGGGAATTACTCAGGGCAACACAGCTCTTTAGGAGCCGGGAGAAACCCGAGTCCTTACCTCCTTGTCCAGCCACCACCCTTGAGCTCGGAATGTAAATTAGTGAAGTTGAAGCTCAGGGACTGGGAATTCTTTCTGCTGGGAGCTACCACCATCCCTACAATGTCCTCTTTTCCTCGTCTGAGAATCAGCTCTCTGTCCCCCTCCTTTGTCTTCTGGGAAGCCCGCCTCAAGCCCAAAGTGCTTGGGTCAAACCCGCAGTCCCAGCTTGGGAGCTAACCCATCCCCAGGGCTTAGCGTAAATCACAAGTGTTTGCTCTGCGCTGGAAGGAATGCAGGCCTCTGAGTGAGCATTTAGCAGGACGTTTTATGCCGCTTTTCCTTGCCAGGAAAACCTACCCCTCCTTCCTCTCTCCAGTTTTCCCTCGAGCAAGATATAAATTATTTTAACTATCTTTACTTAAAAGCCAACAACCTGTAAAAGAAAGCTGGTTGCCTTCTGTTTTTTACGCTTACAAAGCAAAGGGTAGAGCCCCCAGGGCCATAGGACCTTTGGGGCTGGAAAAAAGGCAGGGGTCCCAGACAGAGTTTGGGACAAAGGGCAGCAAACAGCCCCCATGCTCGGGGGGGAGGGAGGGCCCTCGGTCTGATGACAGAGACACGGTCCTGCCCAGGAAACCTCCTAGTCAGATGGCCAGAGCACAGTCCGGCCGTAACGGGAGCCCCAGTCTGACAGAAGAGGCACCGCCCTGTCCTAGATGGGAGATGAAAAGCTCTGTCCAAGGGAAGTCCCGGTCCAGTGAGGGAGAGAGGCTGCTGTCTTTCTTTGCAGTTGAAAAACTGCGACTCAGAGCCATTGCCAAGCTCAGCAGACAGTGTGCTACCACAGAGCTGGGTAAGAGGCCCCTGGGCTCATGCTCAGGCTCTGTAGCCCCCATCCAGGGTGCGGGCTATCCCCACCTGTCACCATGAGTGTCTTCTGGCTCTTCCCCAGGGACCTAGCACACACCCCCAGGGGAGCCCCAGTCACGGGGCGGTGGGGGGCAGCCCAGGCTGGATTTAGCAACCAGTCCAGCATGGTTTTAATAATGCATGTCGCCCAGATTTGCTAATTAAACTTTAATAGTCCTACACAGTGAGCAGTGGGACTCACTCAGGACACAGTGTGGACTCCAGGAGGCTGAGTTCAGCAAAAGTCATGCCACTTCAGCTAGATTCTCAAAACCAAGTCCTCCGCGAGTCTCAGTCCAAACACGCCACGGGAAGCGACGGCCACTTAAAAGAAACCAAGGGAGATCTCCCACCCCGTGGGTGGAGGGAACCAGTTCTTCGTGAGCTGTTCAATGTGGCAGCTACTTTTCAGATTAGTTGATTCCCTGTAATCCTAATTACGACCCGAGATAACTGCTTTAATCCGCATTATGGGGAGAACAGTGAAGGCGCAGGGAGTAGGGCAAGCCACATGAAGTCGCTTGCTAATCAGTAGCACAGCCAGGATTTAAGCACCGGTCTAACTCCAATGCTCCTGCTTTGTCCACTACACCATGATCCTCTTGGATGTACTCAAAAGGTATCCTGGCGTCGGGGACCGGAATGGAGGCGGCTCTGACCCTAAGCACATAGCAACACCTGAGCATGCTCCGTGGGCCCCAGTAGCTACAGGGAGAATTATGTGTGCAATCTGGAGGTTTCAGATAGAATAAAAATAAGCAAGATCCCAAAGCATCAGGACTTACAAGAATCACCTCGGAGACTTATTTAAAACTCAGATCACCAGGCCTTCCTGCCAGAGAGTCTGGCTCAGAAGTTCTGGGCCAGGTCTAGGAACATGCATATGTTATAACCATCCCCAGAAAGCCCTAATGTGGCTAGAGAAACACCCAACTAACCTTCCTTCCATATACAACACATCACCCTTTAAAAACAGATGTGCTTTCATCATCTCCTGTGATTCCTGCCATCCCCCGGCAGGTAGGCAGCAAGACCTATCCATCCCATTTTAAACGGACCAGAACTGAGCCTCTGTAAAGTAAAGGGACAGAGCAAGAACATGATAGGTAGTGGTAAGGCCAGGACCAACAGTCACATCTTCCCACCTCCACGTTTCGCACTTGTTCAAGCACGCGGTCTCATCTGTCTGGGTGGGGGTGGGGGAGGAGGAGCACAGGTACTCTTCAAAACACAGTCGTGGTGAGGGTGTTCCGGCAGGGGTCCTTGAGACCAGGGGCCAGTCTGCAGGGCCTGCAGGAGGAATGGCTGCAGGGAATGAAGGGGGCTTTGGCAGTGTGCAGTAAGCCAGAAAGGAGCACAGCTGGGGGCCAGGAAGACTCCAGTACAGTAGCCCAGGCAAGAGATGATGGAGCCTGTCCAAGTCACTGAGGTGGTAGGACACAACATCAAGGAAGGGAATGGTGTGGGAGGCCCTATGCCCGGCACAGTGAGCCCCCAGTAGTCACCATTTAGGTACTGGATAAACAAAAACAGGATCATATTTACCAACCCATTGGCGGTAGAGTCAAAGACAGAACGGACTCAAGGATTTTCCCAAGGAACCTTATTTTGGTCACCAGAGAAAGGACGGATTTGGGGAAGGGACCCAAGGAAACTCCACCCTTACTTAACACTGGTTAATATCCTTATTTAACTCCAGTGGGGGCAGGGTTTGCACTCAGGCTGAGAGGTCTGGATGGTAAGAGCCAGTGGGGTAATTGGTAGGCAGGAAAAAGTGTGTCCCCGGTGTAGAAACAGTCCCAAAGTCGGGAGAGACACGACACTGCTGGCGATCCTGGCTTCCAGGGCAAAGATGATGGGGAGAAGGCAAGAGCTCTTGCGGGGGTGGGATGCTGGCAATCCAAGTCTTGGGAGGTTAGAGCCCAAAGGAGCCCTAGGAATTATCAAGTCCTACCATCTCATGGTCTGGATGAGGAAAGCAGGCCCAGACATGAGAGGTGACCTGCCCAAGGTCACACACCTGGGAGTGGATCCAGTGGCTCTGAGTCTCGGCCCAGCGATCCTTCCAACCCAGCCCAGGGCATCTCTTCAACCACGTCCACCCACCCACTTACTAACGACTACCTGATCGTGGACCTGAGACTTACGAGGCAGCCACTTAAAATATACAATGTTTAAAATGTCAATTCAGAATAGTGTATTAACATAATCCCCAGATGAAGGCATTAGCATTCATGCTCTCTCACACTACCTGGCAAAACTTGCTGATACGTCTAAAATTGCAAATGTTATTGCTACCTGAGGTGGCAGCCAGCCCTCTACGGAGCTTGCGAAGGTGAGGTGGAGGCTGGAGAAGCAGAGCCCCTGGGTTCCCAGGGCTGCAGGGGGAGGAGCTTGCGCGGAGGGAAACTGGGCGGGGCTTCTTTCTCATCCTGGAACCTGGGGTGGTGGTCCAATTCTCTGCCACAAGGAACCCTATTGGTCGCGAGTTCCAAAGTGAAATACTCTCTCCTGAGCAAGAAATGTGTGTTCTGAGCAGGTTCTGCTCCCAAATTGTGGGGTGACGTTGGGGAAGTCCCTTCCCATCTCTCTAGTCCACAGGTTTCTTTATATTTAAAATCAGTGTTGGGGGTGAAATGATCTCCAAGAGCTTTGAACTTGTAGCTCTGACATTCTCTTTGTGGTTCCTCTTAAGCCCCTGAGCTAGCGCCTCATTAAAAGGGACAAGCCCGCATATCCTGACTTGCCTCGACCCATCCGCTGTTCCTCACTGATGCTTTCTTCCTAAAGCTTGGCAGTGGCATACCAGCTTCAATCTCGGCTTCTCTCAACAAGAATTCTGGCTTCCTTGGTGCCAGAGTCCTTGGATAACCACCTTCTAGGACCTTCCACCCCCTGCCTTGCTCCATGCCTCCACCCTGTAGTGAGTCTTAGGCCTTGTGCCATGAGGTGTATCAAGTGTACACTTGTGCATGAGAGTTCTAAATAGCCCAGGCAAGTCCAAACTGGAAGAGATGGAGAGATGTTTGCATGCACCCAAGCCAGCTGCCCTCCCACAGTAGTAATCCATATAGTCTTTTAGGCTAAACGGGAATAGAAATGGATAAGATTAGACAAATAGATTAGGGCCAGTCCATGAAGGGATTTTGTACGTTATTGTGTCAGCTGGTGTTAACCACAGAAAGGTCTAGGGAACCATAATCTCGTATCGGGGTGTTGGATCCGAGCATGGACTTGGAGGTCAAGCAAAGTAAGGAACTTGTGGCAGATGCTGGTGGTGCTCTGTCCCTGCTGTCAGGGACTTCCTGCAAAGCCCTGTGAGTGTCTGCCTGAGAACATTCTCTGGGCACGAGGACATCCCTGTCCTGAGCACCGGGCAGGTGGGAAGTTCTAAGGTGTTAACCCTCCAGGGGCAGCTCTCAACCCATTATGAACAGGAGCAAGCCGATGGGTGGCCTCCTTCTTCCCCGCTCCGGTGTGACAACTCTACGGCGTCTTTCACCATCTCTCAGCAGTCTGCCGCAGGACTAAGCCCCAGTCTCCACAAGCAGGAGCTGGCTCCGAATGCACCCGATACGGTTGCCTTTCCTTCCCTGCCTCAATTCCACACCCCCATCCCACGGCTTCCTGAAGTCAACCCCCAAATCTGCCACTACCCTGAAGTCCTCGCCTCTGGAAGGATCCAGCCCGGGACAGAAATAATATATGTTCTGCCCCCTCTTGGAGATTCACAACACAGGTTGGTATATTGCAATCCCTAGAAGTGTTGCAGGAAATAAACATGCATATCCCCCGGTTAGCAGCATTTTCTAACCTATATGACCATGGGGTTGTTTTTCTTTTCCGCTTAAGCATATTACAGAAATCGTGTTTTCCTGAAAATACCTTGGAATGGCCACACAGGCAATCAGGCACTACCAGAGTCTTGCTTTAGACAGGTGGCTTTTGGCTGGGGGTGACTCACCTGTGATGGGAGCAAGGACTGTTAACAGTGTTAGCGACTTCACATTTTTTTAAAAAGATTTTATCTATTTATTCATGAGAGACAGAGAGAGAGGGAGGCAGAGGCAGAGGGAGAAGCAGGCTCTCCGTGGAACAGGGACCGTGATGCAGGACTCGATCCCAGGAACTCGGGATCATGACCTGAGCTAAAGGCAGACACTTAAAGACTGAGCCACCCAGGTGCCCCATGACCTCCCATTTTTGCTTGGATGCTTTAGGGCCCTGGGATTGTCACAGCGATTATGTGATGGTGGCTGGAGATAGTATCATTACTCTCCCTTTACAGAAAAGGAATCAGAGACTCAGAGACCCTGAGACATGCCCAAGGTCATACAGCTAGTGAGGGGTAGATCAGTACCCCAGATCCATACTCCTAAGACCTGCCCTTGCAGTGGCTTTTTCATAGCTAACGGCAGGACTGGGAATGGAATAGAAACCATGTCCCCCTTCACCCTAGTCCAAAGTTTCTCCGTCCACCGCAGCAATGAGCTCAGACACACACACACACACACACACACACACACACACACACACACACACACACACCCCGAGGGCTCTTACGGGTGAGCAATGGTCACATGAGCTCAAGGGGAAATGAGAGGAAATTGGGAGAAGCCACAGATTGTGCACGCTCTTGGGGGTATCAGGTCCCTTGTCCAGATTTGGCTGCCATGACAGCTTCTGCCTCTTCTCATCTTCCCCCCAACACACACACACCAGTCACCTCACTTTTGCTGTCACTGGTCTGCAATCACTTTGAAGAGATGTCTTTCAGGACCTGGATCAGCCAGAGACAGCCCCCACACAACACCACCACCACCAACACACACACACACACACACACACACACACACACACACTTTATTCCTGCACACACGTACTTAGATTTCCAGACATGCATGAGCTCAGAGAGTTGGCCATGCACGTGCCTACCTGCATTCATATGATCTTCAATACACTTGGTTGTTACTCCTTGTTTTATTGTCTGTCTCCCCTTCTAGACCCCTGGACTGCATCCCCCACAAGAGTAGGGACTAGGACTGTCTCTCTTGCCACCACAGCCCCGGAACAAGTACGGTGTCGGGCGCACCATTGGGGCTCTATAAAAATGTGTAGAATAGCTGGATGAATCAAGTCACAAATGGGCACGCTGCACTGATCTCTGTAGCAAACAACAGTGTGCACTCACACGTATGCAGACACACACCCCCAAACGTGTACAAACACACGTGCGCACGCAGGGCCCCGGTGCCCCATCTGGAGCCCAAGGTCAGGACGTGGACTTCCCGCCTACTGCTAGGAGTCCCCCGGATGGGACGCAGAGAGCCCCCAGCAGCCATTACTGTGCTATCAGTCTATCTGCCCCATTTAGACTTGAAATAAAATGTGTCGCGGCTGCTTCACTGGAGACCAATGGAGACGTGGAGGGAAATGGAGAAATATCGGCCCAGCTTGCATTCTGGCTCACTGGCTTGGGGAGCTTAAGGCATAAACGAGTTTGGACTTAATTGACTTTTTTATTGGGCTTTAATTCACTGGTACTTTTCCAGAGGCTGACTCCAACGAGCGGATGCAGGGTTGAGCGGTCTCCGGGGATGCCGTGCCCCCGTGCGTCTCTCCCCCACCCCTTTGGGCCCATTCTAAGCCACTGTCCACAAGGGACCTTCCCAGGCAGCCCCTCTTGTCCTGACCCCCCTCCCCCGAAGGGCATTTCGATCTAAGGCAATAACGTTGATTGAAAGCTGGCTCTGTCCCAGGCCCTGTGTGGGTGCTGGGTTGCAGCGATGAGCAGAAACAGGACTCCGTCCTCTGGGAACTGGAGTCAAACCGAGGGGCAGACATAAATGGCACAGCATGCAATTACCCCTCGAACAAGTTCCGGAGAGGTGCGGTGCTTAGGGCAAGGCTACCAGATGGGATGCTTCTACTCCCTCTTGAAGGCGCAGAGAGTTTGCCAGGCGAGGCCCTTTCAGGAAGGACAGGCTGAGCAGGTGGAACAGCAGGTGGGAAGGCAGGGACAGAGGAGACAGGGAGGTGTCACGGGGGCACTTGTGGGCTGCGTCTGGTTTTGGAGGGGCAGAGGGGAGGGGGATGCTCAGGAGTGAGGGCAGAGGGGCTCAGTGCAACGAACTTGGGCCTGGAAGTCAGGGAACCTGGAGTCCGGTCTTAACTGATGGTCCAACTCGGGCACGTCCCCTTCCTTCTCCGAGTCCCAGTGTCTGCCTCTGTAACACTAGAGTTCGAGCTCATTGAGCTCAAAGATCTTTGTGCCGACATTTCTCTGCTCTCCTAAGTCTCTGACTTGGCTGATGCTGATTTTGAGTATCTTTAAAGAAGCCGACAGTGGAAAGCCCAGTGTGAAACTGTTGGTGACGGTTCCTCTCTTGGGGCAGGGAATGCACCGGAGTCCCCCCTTTTGGGGCTCTGCCCTGAGTCCCGTGGGCTCCAGGAGCTCTCCCCAGCTGAGCAGGAGAGGAAGGACAGCCCAGGGACAACACAGTGGAGTGCCCTTTACTCGGGCAGGAAACCCTGGCCTGCATTTCAAAGTTCACCACCGAAAATCTTCCAGGTTCCTAAAACATCGTAGATTAAGGGATGAGCTTCAGTTATTTGGGGAACTTTCTCATTTCACCATATAAATGAGGCATGGCTGGAAGTGGGAGCATGCTTTGAAAAACTTTCAAGCCCCTTGCAAATATAAATAATCCGCCCTTAGGATCAAGTGAGCCTGTGTCCCAGTTTGTTGGGACAATGTCAAGGTATGCCTGTCATCCTGGTGTGATTACTGGGAATGCCTTCACCTTTCACTGTCCAAAGTGTCCTCCTTGGGGCAGGAATATGACTACCCGGGTCATTAAGCTTTTGCGGGCAGGAATGATAGGAGAAAGGCAGCTGCCCTACTGGAGAGGAACCAACTTTGGTACTGCGGGGACCCGAGGGCTAGTCCCACTCTATCTTGGATATCTGGGAGCTCAGCTTTCTTATAAATAAAATGGGAGTCATAACACCTTTCACAATGAGTGGCTTGAAGAAATAAAGATATCGCATGTTAGTACCTAACACATTATGTGCTCAAAATATGTTCCCTCTCCTTCTGTGTCTTTGGCAACCGCGTAACACTCAGAGCTGGGCATACAGGCGATTGGGTGTTAGGCGCATGAATGAATGAGTCCGTCGGCCAATCCAGCACAGAAGCATAAATTGGGCTCTTCCTTCTGCAGCCCAGTTCCCTCTTCTGTCACATGAGCCGAGAGTTCTGAGACTCTTCCAACGTGGATGGAGAGGGTTTGGTTCCCCTCCCCCAGCCCAGAGCCTTCTCGAAGTCTTTGCACTGCTATTTCTCTGCCCTTCTGTTTCTGACCTCCATTCAGCTTCTTTGTCGTTTTTTCTGTCTTCCTTTCTGATGGTAGTGATGGAGGCGAGGGGCGGCTCTCCCCCTTCATGCCGGCGCCTAGCCTGGAAGATCAGTACGGACTTGACGTTTTCCAGAGTCCCTCATCGTTTCCGGACCTGCGTCAAGGCACAGCGTCATATTCTTGGGGGCGTGTGGACTCAGCAGTCCACGGATCTGAATTTGAATCCTGGCAAAGAATTCGAGGGCTCAAAGGGCTGCGTCTGGAATGATAATTGGCTTATGGTAGAATGTCTTATAACCTCTCAGAGTCTGTTGCCCGCCCCTAAAGAGGGCATAAAACATAAGATGCCATGAGCATTAAGTATCTGACCATGTAAGCTGTCTCGCACAATGCTTGGCCTTAGCCCAGCATCGGGGTCTTCACAATCTGGCCTGACCCACTTTTCCCGTCTCATCCACTACTTCCCGCCCCAACAGCCTCCCCTCCAGCCGACCAGTGTGATCACTGCTCCCAGAGCTCCCTACGTATGAACACACACCTCTGTGCCTCCACTCCCGCTGTTCCCTCTGCCCTTCCCTGCTTTTGGTGTGCTGAAATCCTCCTCCTCCACTGAGCCCCAGTACAAATCCCACCCCTTCACAAAGCCTCTTCTGATCCCTCAGGTGGGAACTGGTCACTTGATCCCACTCAGAGTCTCCTCTTGTGTATTTGGCTGAGCTGTCTATTTACAGCATACTTCCTTCTGCTAGTGTTTATTGTAGTTATTTGCTCACACTCCTGTCCCCACCAAAGGGACTATAGAGTCCTTTAGGCTAGGAACTTTATCGTGCTCATCTCTCTATTATAATGACCTCAAAAACTTTGTGAACAGGGTCGGACAGGAGCAAATGAAATCAAAATTCCAGTCACGATTTCTGTTCCATCTCCATGATGAATTGAGGGAACACAATCCTATCTTCCACTACATACACAGAGAAATGCAGGACAGAGTACAATTTAAAAGAAAAAAAAATTAATGCAGAGCCAAGCTCTAAAGAAAGAGAAACTCCATATGCCAGAAACCAGAAAGCCCTGGAACCAAGATGCCTGCTTAAAGCCAAGACCCAGGAATAGCCCCCTCTCCGTGAAAGGGGTCTGGAAAACTTCACCTACCTACCAGGGAAATGGGTTTCTGCCGGGGGCTCTAGGTGGCGTGTGTGTCCATGTGGGTGTGCATACATGTGTATATGCATGCATGTGTGTGTGTGTGCATGCATGTGTGAGTGTGTGTGTGTATGCATGTGTGTGTGTGCATGCATGTGTGTGTGTGTGTGTGTGTGCATGCGCGCTTCACACAATTCAGATCCGATCCCCTGAACGCCTACTGTGTGCAATCCCCAGGCTGGACGCAGGGTATCTGGAAATACGTGGCCCACTTTCCCCTCCTCTACTCCAGTGTTAGAGTATGTCCTCCAGTGGGCATGTACTCACCGCTGTCCTAAACCGTTTTCCTGTATTATCTCATCTAACTCATGAGAGCTTCGAAGGTGAAGGTTATTACGCGCCAGAACTGAGGCAGGGGACTAACTCAGTCTCTGGATCAGGGGCCGAACCGGAGTGTAAATCTAGGCATTTTGAGTCCGAATCCGGGAGCTTCAATCCCATGGTACAAAGCCTCATAGCACATAGTAGGTGTGCAAAAATAATTATTGAATGAAAAGGGGGACAAAGTGGTGGAAGGGAGCCCCAGAGCATTTCAGAATGCTGTGGTCCGGACCAGACCAGGCAGTGCTGACGGACCAGGGTCCCAGCATCCAGGCCAGTTCTCTGGGGCACTGATTTTAAATGAAATGAACGACCCTGGTTAAGTTCTTGGAAGATACCTTTTCCTGCCTCGGGATGATTGCATCTGGCCCCATTTCTTCTGAGTCCCTTCTCAAAATATTTTTTCCCTCCCCGCTGTGCGTCTGGCTCTAATTCCCTTCCCGGGTCCCATTTGGTGGTTACTACTTATGTTCTAAAACGCGCCATTAGGCTCCTGATGTATGGTGCGTTCGGTGGGTGGCCATGCTGGTCCTCTGAGCCGCTCGGGGAAAGGAAGAAGCCGCTGCCATCTGCCGGGAGCACGGCCTGCCGACAGTGGCTGCCAGTCAGCCTCTTGGGGCTCTGTGGCCCAGCTGGAGGAGGGTGGGTGTCCCTCCATCCTCACGGGCCCTCCAGGGACACGAGCCCCAGAGAGGCTAGGTCCCCTAAGGAGCAGATCCCCACACATAGCTCAAGCACCCGTTTGTGTAGATACTCACCATGCCCCGGGAGCATCACAGATGAAGATGCCTTTCCTACCGTTTCAGGGTTTACTGTGTGTGACTCCAGGCTCAGTTGGGACTGGTTAGGGTCTGGGAGGGGACCACAGCTGCAGCTTAATGGTCCAGGGCCCTGTGGGCTGCCAAAGGGAGACTGCTTCCTGCAGGTTGGACACACAGCCCTCTAGCACCGTGCACTTTTATGAGAGATGGGAATAAGCCAGGGTACAAAAAGCCCCAGGAGGTCCGGGCCACCTGCTAAATTTTCTACCTGGAAGACACCTGGCTCGTGAGATGGGGCCATACAGGTGTGCTCACTTGATGCAGACTTGAACAGCTAAGTTGCGAGCAGATTTATCTTTCCTTATGAAAAAAAATTGCAGCATCATTTCTTTTGGTCTCTCTCTTTTAACTTAATCATTCACTCAACAAACTTCTCTTGGGTACCTATGAGAAGCTGGGCTCTGTTTAGGGCACGGGGAGATCTAAGGAAGGCACGGTCCCATAGTTTGCGGATGGAGCCAAGATAAATAAGTAGATGCATTTATGTTGGCATTTATCTGGCATGTGTTGGTTTCCTGCTAAGTCCCTGGCCCTAGGGCACATACGGGGAATGTAGAGGCACGGCGGATGCTCACCCTTGCAGGAACGAGGCACTCATCTACCTAGTGACTGGCTTACTGGCAGGGGACAGCTATCAGTCCAGAAATTCCCTCTTTGGGAACTGTCCTCTGGTGCACAGAGGTACCTCACCCAGGGCTCTAACTCTCCCCAGGAGTGGCCCAAAGCCAATGAGGGAGTAACAGCTGGCCCCTTGCCTTGCTTCAGAACAACCCTGGGGGGCCACCCCAGCTCAGGGGCTCCTCCTGGATCCGAGGGCTTCACCTGCCTCCTTGGCTCCCTTATGGGCGGAGTCCATGCATGTGGATCTCGGGTGCACTGGTTCCCATGATGAACCTCCGTGGAGATGCAAGTCTTCGTGTCCTGTCAGCTCCCCAGTGAACCCTGAAAGTGAGCAGAGCCAGACAGCCTATAGCTTAGAGTCCAGTGTGGAGAGATGGGCAGCAACGAAACACTTACACAAACACCCAAGTACCATCCGGTGTGATGGAATGGGGGCGACACCAAGTGCCATCCAAGTCCCAAGGGGGGCACCTGACCCATTCTGAAGAAGAGGGTGGGCAGTCAGGAAGGGCTTTCAGGAGGAGGTGGCGCCAGGCTGAGACACAAAGAATGACTAAGAGTTATCTGAGTAAAAGAAGGGCAGGGGTTCCAAGCAGAGGAGTCAGCATGTCTGCCAGCACAGAGGCGTGAAGTAGTATGGCATGCTTGAAGAAGGGCGTATTTGGGCAGAGATGACTCAGGGGTGCAGGAGAGAAAAGGCTTGAAGCAGCTGCTTGGGGGCCCAGGGCATCAGCATCCTTCTATCACCCCAGCCAAGGGATTTGCAGCCATGGAAGGGTTTAAGTAGGGAGTCTGCTTTCCAGCAAGATCCTGGGGCCACTATGTGGGACGTGGATGAGGGGAAAGAAGTGGGGCGCAGTGGGACCACCCCGGGAGGAGGCTGGAGGCTGGGGCAGGTAACAGGAAAACATGAGTGGCATCACCCTGACACTTGGCTAATGCTAGGGCTTGAGTGGAGGAAATTAGCGAGAGGGAGGTTCTCAAGCCAAGACCTGTACGGTTTAAACCAGCAGGGAATTGCTAACCTGTCCCTCGTTTCTCCAGTTTTGGGGAACAGGGTTGTGGAGCTTCGGCTAGACTTTGGGGATACAGCCAAACACCACCGGGCCACCCTACAGAGCCACAAGGCGTCCCTCTGCCATGCCTAGCAAGCAACTGGCACTCACCAGGTTTCATGCACTGGCCCATAATTAGTGTGGTTTATATTCCCACACATTGGAACATGTGCAGATGAAAATCTCAGGTTTTGCTCCTTTGCTGAGACAGAGGAGCCTGTATTTTTGGTGTCTGTTCCGTAGTGGGATGAACAGAGACTTCTTCATCCCAGAAATGGGGCGGAGACCCTGTGCTGCTTCCAACTCACTGCATGACCCTAGGTTTTAGCCCCGGGTGGATTCTGTTGCATCTTCCCTAACAATGAGAGTACTAACAGCAAGGCTACCAGGAGGTCTGGATGGGATCATGAAATAGACTCATGACAGTAGCAGGTATTCAGTCTCAATTATCCCTCTAGGGAAGATCTGAAGCTATTATCAGGAACCTCCCAAAGGACTCACCAAACAAATGTTCACCTCCCTTCCCTTAGACCCCAGGAGAACAGTTGACAGGGTCGGAGACACAGCAAAGGCTAAGGAACTGACATTTCATCCTGCCAACAGCTCTTGAGAACTCACTCTGGGTCAGCACACCCATCCTTTCACTGTGGGCATCTCAGGTGTGGCCTGTGCACTTGACACATGGGAAAGCAGAGTCACGAACCAGAAGCTGGAAGTGCCTGGAGTTCATTGCCATCTAACCCTGAGAGGTATTATTATCCCCGTTCTTCAGATGAGGAATCAGAAGTTCAGAGAAAATAAGTAACCGGCCCCAGGTCACAAGGCTCGGGACTGGCAGAATGGGGGTCCACACGTGAGTCTGCCCCAGTAAATAAACTTGTGTGGGATCTTCTACTACTCCTGCAGGCAATTCACTGCTCCACGATACCTCTAAAGTAGTCGTCCTCTCTAGTCCTCAGTTTCTTCCTCTGAAAATGGGACAACAGTGTCTATTTTGCAAGCTTATTGTGAAAACCGGTTGTTATGCCACTTTCATCACAAATGTCTCCACTCCTGTCTTCATCTTTCTGGAGCAGGGCCCCGACTAGGGTGGGGCCAGCAAGGCAACTGGGGTGCACATTTCAGGAGGTACATGCTTTCAGGTGAGTGTGAGTGCAGCCCCGGGAAGTAGGTGCCTCCTTGGGTTCCATGCCCTAGACACCTCATCTGCCCCATCCCCGTCCAGGCCATGATTTAGAGGTGAGGAGAGGGGGTGACTCTGGGGGAGGACAGGGAAGGCAGGCTGCAGGGCATCTGATGTCCAAGCTGTAGCAAAAAGAAGGCCCTGGTGAAAATGCACACGGACCAACGGGGATGATGGGCTGGAATGAATACTCCATGGGGGGACCTTGTTCCTCAAGAGCTGCGTTGTGGACATTGATCACTGGTGGTCTTACAGCTGCTGTATCTCCTTGATGATCTGAAGCTGTTTTATCTCCATTTCTACCCAGACAACTCATAAACTACCTGGGGTAGTGGCCACGTCTTCTTATCTTTGTATTCCCAAGACCTAGCAGTGTATTCGACATGGAAGAGTTGCTCATTGGATGTCCGATGAACTCAGGAATGCTTTGTCTTCCTTTCTGAAAGCCCTTGATCATCTCAGGTCCTGTGATACTTGGATCGTAAGTCAAGGAGCTGTGGTACAATGAAAATTACAGTCTCCTAGGACTCTAGTCTACCAGTCTTCGACATGGGGATGCTCAGGGGTTATTAGCCCAATTTAAAAAGCTAGTAAACAGCAGAATTTGAATTTGATTCCAAAGTTTATTGGTGCTCCATTCTACTGTAGGGACCAAGTCTAAGCCCTCTTGAAGTATATGCAAATTCCTACCTCCGTCTCTAACACCAGCTAGAGCCCCTTCCTCCTCAACCCCTAAAATAGTGCCCTTCATATTGCCACCTGGTACCTGCCCAAACCTTCCCCCAGGTTCAGGAATCGCGGCTTGTTGCAGAAACACTGGCACCACCAGGAGAACTTACGTTCTTCTGGCACAGGAAGGCAAACAGGGTTCATCTAATAGACTCATAGCAGCAGCCAGAATCATCGTACTGAAAGGAAAACTGTCAAGACCGGAAGGAAAGAGTGCTGTGATCCATCAGCTATGTCTGCTATGGACCTACAGAGGAGAGTGGCATCGTGTGTGCTGTGTGTCTGTCACCCAGGCTGTAATTCCATGTGTCAGGAAAGCAATCTGATTAAACGACCAGAAACCCTCTGCCGTTGTGAATCTGTGATGGCTTTGCACATGCGTTGCTACTAAAATTACATGCTCTTCAACCTCCAAGCCCAGCCCTTGGGAAGACTAGAAGACAATGACATTTTCTGAGCATTTCCTAGAAAAACTGAAATCTGTTTTCAATGCGAAAACATGACATCAGTAAGAATATAGCAGTATGAGGATTTCAGTGCTATGAAATAGTTACCTATTTGACCTTTTCTTGATCAGCTTTTAGAATCAGCCCACCTTGGGGTTATTTTCAGCCTTGGCATTAATTGGAACATCTGCTTTCCCTCTGCAAACATCATAAACCATCATTTGGTTTTTACTGATGCATCGTTTTCAATGTAGCCCCATAGAATAATGTGAAATTAACCAGGAACACAGCAGAATCCATTTCTGGTTCCCTCCTTTCCCCTCCTCATCCCACATCTGCAAAAATTAAAAAAATTAAAAGAAAAAAAAGCAATTCCCAGCAGGTGTGCAATGAGGCAGGTGCAAGAAGTGACTCAAGGGTTATCTCAGAGTTGGTCATCTACATATAAAACACACTCGCAGTGGGAGGTGAAGCCCACCTAAGCTCTGGGCATAGTGCTAGGAGGGTGAGGGAAAGGTGAACGTTCAACTGAGCAGAAATATCCAGCAAGGGTAACACAAACTTCTTATACAGGAATAGCCATGGAGTGTTCCAGAAGAGATCTAACACAGCTTTAGGGAAAACCAAGCAGGTAACATATTCCTGAAAGCCAGCAGGCAGCAGGTAGAAGAGGGCACAGGGCTGCCATCAGAGGATCAGGCAAGCAGCAGTAAAGAGAACTTGTAACAGGGACCCCAGGTCCCCCAGGTACAGCCTCTGCCAGGTACATCCATCATCTCGCGAGTGACGAGAACATAGACTCAGAGGTGCACTGGTCCCCAGAACATCCAGATGCAGTGGGACACAGGGCCGCATCCCAGTGTGTCTGGGCTGCTGTGCCTTGAACCCAGGCTGCCCCTGGTCTGCCTTGCCTGGGCACCAGGACAGCCTGGAACGGCAAGAATCTCATCAGTAGGGTTAGAAACAGAGAGTGAGGGCAGCAGAAGAAAATGGTAACAGGTCTGTGGACGTTTGCGGCCATACTTTCTCCTTCACTTTTTCTGGGCTTCATTCCTCCTTAAAGGCAGAGAACCCCTCCTGGGTCCTGCTGCCCACATCAGGCGGCAGCCAAGGGGAGCCTCTTTGCAGTCAGCCGTGGTTCCCCAGAAGTGTGCTCTTTTGATTTATCCACTTGCCTTGGCCCTGTGACCCTACGTGTGGCTTGGCAACCTGTTGGCAGTGGGCAGATCACCTCTGAGACTGATCCAAGTGTCCTTGGAGAGAACCAGCTACCAACACCTGTTGTCACTGTGTCTCCATCTTAATAATTATCTCCTGTCTGACAACTGAGCTCCATTATTCATTATGCACATTGTCTGGCACGTAGTAGCGCCTACTATGTGCTGGGCCTGGAGCCAGGCACTGGGGTTTTGGAGATGAACATGCCACAGCCCTTCCAGCGTGCAGGGACAGATCATGGGACCTTAGCAAAAAGAGCAGCCAACCTGTCGCTGAATCCCATTTGAAACTTCCATCAGGCCAGGGCCCGGTCCCCCACCAGCCAAGCTGCAGGTCCAGCTGGAAAGGCGTCTGGTTCCCCACATCCCACTTCTCAACCTCAAGTCGAGCCCAATATGGGATTCTCCCATGAGCTGTCAGGAGGGATTCATCAGTAGAGGCCTGGCCTTTCCGCCGACTCTCCAGGTGAGCAGCCGCAATGCCTTCAAGTCTCCCTCTGTCTCCGTGAGTCACCAAGATCACGTTTGCTCACAAAATGTTTGAATCAGAGGAGAACACTCAAGAGTCACCCATTCCCCCCTTTCGTGCTGTTTTACCAGCTGACAGATTTGCAACTGCGTGATGCTGTTTCCTTCTGCAAGGCGTGCACACATCCCCGCTCCTGCACGGTCTAAAGCTCTCTGGACAGTTGCCCGGTGGACCAGGCCCTGGCTGCACTCAGGCTTGGAGGGAGGAGGCAGGAGGGCCTCTCAGTGAAACAGGCACAGGAAATGTCACATCCCAGCAGCTGGGTGCAGGGGCGTGGAGGAGGGGGTCACATGACCGTCTCATACATTCTAATAATGCCAAGTGTACCTCTAACAACTCATGCACATAAAAGGGAACGCCAGGCAAACCACTCTTTAACTGTAGGAACTTGAACGAGATATTTAGCCTCCCAGAGCCTCAGTTTTCTCGTCGGCACAGTGGGTGGAATACGGCCGACATCAGCGGTCTTCGTGACCTGGAAAGGACAGAAGGGTGACCAGAGAAGTCGGCACAGTGTTCGACACGTGGACAATGCCCAGTGACTGTTCCTTCTTCCCCTTCCCCCCAAAAAGTCGCCTCTAAGGAGTATGATATTAATGAAGTCTTAAAAGAGATGGTGACCTCCTGGGAAGAGGTGACAAGTGGTTGCCAAGGGGCCATGTTCCCCTGGCTTCTTTGTTTCCAGGAATAGCACAGACCACACGGAGCTGTTTTCATGGGTATATGTTGCAATTGCCTTTTTAATCTCCTTGTAGGGAAAACACACACTCATGCAACAGTCCTTGGAAGGAGAGAATTAGTCAGAAATTCTGTTGCAGGAACTGATGAATGAGCAGAGATTTTAATAAGATACAGTCCTTGCCTTCAAAGAGCTGACGGTCTCCGGCAGCCCCACCTCCCCGCCGCCTCCCTCCCCCTGCTGTGTTTCATCTTCAAACAGACAAATTGCAACTTCAGGAAACAAAAAGCCAGATTCATTTTGTTTCCTGGAAGCCTGGTAACCCATTTAACAGACGTTCTCACTTCCCAATTATGTGAAATGTGTTAGGCAAACCAAACAAATCAGACTAACTGGCTGGCCTTAATATACATTCTTCTGAGAACAGCCTAATGAGAAATTTCAGTAACTCATTGAGGGGAAACTCAGACAACTCCGCAGGGGGCACAGGTGTGGAGAGGGAAAGGCTGAATTTTGGAGGCATTTGGAACAGTACAATTTCATTTCCTTCAAGTGTAATAAAGAAGAGACAAGAAACTCACCACCTAGGAGAAGCCCTAAAGGTCAGGATTAATGAAGGGACTGGAAGGTCTGAAGCTTGCAGGCTTAGTTGTGTGCTAGGGAGTGGGTATTTCAACAACCCTTAAAGGAACTTATACATAATTTATTTTCTTAAGTAGGTACATGGTGTAGAAATGTTGTTTGCACTATTAATTGAACCAGAAAACTGTGTCTGCATGGGTATCAGCCATTGCTAACCTTTCCCAGCAAGGCCTCCACTTTCCATTTCCCAGACTCTCTAAGGCAGGGGACGCCAGCAGGTCACTCCGAGACTGGACGCTAGCACCCGGGGCCAGCGCAGGCTGCCAATCTTTCTCATGTTCCTGGATGCCCTGAGAAGGGGATCCTGGCCGTTATTTCCAGCCCCTGGCATGGGCAAACAGAAGGCTTTAGAGGAAGAGCACAGACCCAAGCCATCAAGCCCAGGTCAGATCTCGGCTCTGTCCCCAAATTAGCTGTGTGACCCAGAGAAGGTCATTTCACTTCTGTGGACCTTAGACTCCCATATGAAAAAGAGAAGTTTGGACGAGAAGATGCTTGCCCTTTTCCAGGATGCCTCTGACTCTGAGATAGACCTCCCCTACTACTAGGTGGGAGAGCCCTGAGTTAGCAACCTCCGATCTCACCCCTTGGCCAGGAGCAGAGCAGATTGGGAGTGGGGCTGGTGTTAGAGCCAACGAGGGACAGGGGGCAAAGAGTGCAGGCTTTGGAACTAGGGAAAGATTAATTTTGCCCTGAGCTCTCCACTGACCAACTCTGTGACCTGGCTCAGCCCCTCTGAGACTTGATTTTCTTATCTGTAAAATGGGGGTGATTATAGCAAACTCGTGGGGCGGTTGCAGACAGTAGCGATGGCGGCTAAAAAGTGAATGGCACTCCAGGGAGGACAGCAAAGTTGAGAGGTACTCTAAGAGTTACAGGAAGGCAGCAAGGCCTCCTCCCCATCCCCACATCTGCGTTCCTTTAGTTTAGACTGTGTCAACTTCAGATTGGTGGGATCCTTCCACTTTACCAATAACTGGTCCCAATTCGGTTGGAATTCACATGTAGATTTTCGAAGTGGGTGGTATGCGTGGAAATGTCTCTCTCTTCTCCAGAACTCCACGGTGCCAGTCATCTTATGGGCTGCCCAGGGCCTCAGCAACAGGCTTAGCATCGTTAAGGAGTAAGCAGTCAGTGGCACAGGAACTTCATCTCCTCCAACTACTTCGAGATGAGCTCGGGATTGTAGGGACATAAGCAGAGGGGACAGGAACCCTCAACCCCCCGTTCAATTCATCTTGGCCTCCCTTCCCACAACCCAAATGGAAAGGAGAAACCTAGTGACCTCCTCCCTTGTATGGATTCATAACTAGTTAAGGTATCTATTATGTAATCCTCCAAACCAACCCCCTTACATCCTCTCATTTGGGCCATCCAACCACACAGCAAGATTATCTTGCTGGGTTTGTCAATGAGGCACTGCACTGGGGACAGAAAATGCCATGTTTGGGGCCATGGACTTGACGAGTGATAGGGAGCTGCCTTGATCGCATCCTGTCTGGCCCCAGATCCCAGGCTTCCTTTCTTGTGACTTCCCTGGTGATTGAAGTCTCACCCACAAGTCCCAGCTCTGCTACGTTCCTCCTCAGCAGCCTCAGTCTCCTCAGCCGTAAAATGGGGACATGATCACAAGACCCCTCCGCATCAGGGGAGCCGGACCATAATTAGGAAAGAGGGAACACCTATGGAAACGCCGAGGAGGGCCCTGCACAGAGTAGAGGATCAGGAATTGTTAGTTTCCTCCCTTGGTGGGGCCACTGGGTCCATAGGCAGTCTAAGCTGTAACACCCCCGCAAATGTTAGCCATGAAGGTTAATTTCACGGGGCTCGTTTTTAATCTCAGGCTCCCACACCACCCCCCTCCCACCACCCACTCACTCCTGGAGATCCAGGTTTGAAATGCACACATTTAACTCTTATAAACCAACCCGACTGAGTGCAATTCTAGACTCTTAGCAGCCCAGCGGCTCCAGCCCTGCCTTCCGCGATGGGGCTGTCAGCACTTACCGGGAGAGCAGAGCGATGCCTGGGAGAATGGCAGGTCTGAAGCAGCAGCGAGCTGGGCCTGACAGTCTGGACTTAAATAAATTGTATTTTCTGGCTGGGGACGATAAGACAAGACATCTGAAGCGTGTGTTACACTCACACATCATTATGCCCCCGAAATGGGAAAGGAGAGCTGCATCTTGTCCCAAGTTTGTAGCAAAATTGTGCAGTGTGTAAATAGCTCTCAGGCCTTTGATGTTGAGCAGAGAGGAAAATAATCCTCTCGGAAACACCAGGCAGGAGCCACGGGCTCCGCAGCACAGTGAGGGAGGCCGGCAGAGGCGTGCAGGCTGCATGAGCCTGCTGTCTCTGACCCCCGTCTCCTGCCCCCACGAAGGTAGACTGTCTTAGCTCCCGTAAGGATTATTTCCTCTAATACCTTCAGGCAGAAGCAAGCAAAAATGCTTAGGTACAATGAAGCGGGAAGCTGAGAAGGGCCTCGGCAGACAAAGGGAGGGGAGGGCCGGTGAGACAAGCGTCAACAAGGCTGGCCAGCGCCGAAGGGCGCCTCCCAGATGTGGGCGAGGGGATGTGAGCTGACACACCTTGGAGTCCCTCCGTTCCTTCAACAGAACAGACACAGTCCCGACCCTCTCAGGGCTTGTGGTAGAGTGAAGACGTGTCTAACAAGCAGCCACATGGATACCCAGCTAGTTACACGCTTCGATATGCACCATAAAGAGAAAAAGCAGTAAGGGCAAGGTTGTAAGACAGGACTTCCCAATTGAGGTGGAGGCTGGGAGCAGGGGCAGGGGAGAGACTGACACCACGGGCCCTTGCAGAAGCCTCCCCCAGGGCCCAGGGTGGGGAGCAGGGCCGGCGAGGGGGCAGCCAAAGATGGGGAGTGAGTCTCCATCACTGCCACCACAAAGACCCGTCTGCTCCCTCCTCTGTAAGGGAGCTCGGATGCCCGAGGCTTTGGCGGTACCAGCCCAGTGCCCGACACAGAGCAGGCACTGTGTCAATGACCAGCTGAATGGAGCAAGCCTCCAGAGCCTCCATCTCCTGTTGGAAGTGGGGAAGCTGAAGGAGGCTTCTAGAAAAGAAATTCAGACTAAACCGGTCCCCACTGCGCAGCCTCAGGCAAGTTGCCTCCTTCCGGCCAGGTCCCCTGTTTCCTTCCCGGTGAAGTAAGGCAGGTCGGTGAGATGGTCTGCAAGACCCCTCGGAGTTTCCACACCTTGTCATCCCCCTCGGTAGCTCATGGAGGGTTGATGCCCTCTCTCGACCTCACCCACCCAACATGTGAGGATCAGAGACACTGGGCTGGGCCCACCGCTGACCCTGGTGTGTAGGGGGTCACATTCTAACCCCAGCCCGATACTCTGGAGTTCAATGACCAAGTGTGGGGGGTGTGGGAATTGGAATAATCCAGTGCAAAGCTGAAATGTACTTTTACTTATGAATGTCCTCATATAGATAATGCAATTCATAATCAGTTTTGGAGCCAACAAGCCTATTTAGTGGATCTACAAAGAAAAATTCTATTAGAACACCCAGATGCGTTCAACCCCTTGCTAAGGATGTGCTAACTGTTAAGATTCTCTCATCTGTTCATTATGGTGGTCCCAGAGAACATCTCTCCGGAGGACCAAATCGTTAGCCAAGTCCAGTTGCTATAAACAATAGCTATGATAAAGCTCAGGGTTTTTTGGTTTTTTTGTTTTTTTGTTTTTTTGAAAAATCATGTTCCAGCTGTCCTCCCCCACCGTGAAGCTGGGAGAGTAGGGCTTGGCTGTCCTGAAACAGTGAGGCTGATCAGGGACTCAGACATTTTATATGTGGACTCTGATGTTTTGCTGGGGCTTCCCATGGGTCCTGAAGACAGGTAGCAGGCTTTGTACTTCTTTGCAATCCCCATAATCCTTGCACATAGGAGGAGCCCATGCCTATGACTATTGATGGTTGATGGAAAAAGCAAGGCACAAAGAAAGCGTATAGGGCTCAGAAAGGTCCCAGTGACAAAGATCCAGGAGAGCACAACCAGAAAGAGCATGTGTATTAGACATTCATGGATTTCGTATCTCAGCATCTCTACTTAATAGCTGTGTGACCTTAGGCAAGTCACTTAGCGTCTCTGGGTCTCAGTTTCCCCCTCAGCACCATGGAGGCAGAAATACCCAGAGCAGTCATGGTTGCAAGAATTAAAGGAGGTAACATATATGAGTGTCTGGCACATCATAGAAGCCTCTCTTCCATCCTTCCATCTGGCCATCAAGGTCTGCATGAGAAAGGCAGCCTCCAGCACTCGCCCCTGCGATTTATCTGCCCCCGCACTGAAGGATGGGAGGCCAGAGAGCCCTCCCGTGGCCTCTGTGCTGCAGGCTGGGGACAGCTCAGTAGAGCAAGGCCAAGGAGGGGTCTGGGCCCAAACCTCAGTGGCTGCAAGAACCCAATACAGTTGGCCTGGCTCTCTTCCAGCCAATTTTGCCAGATGTAATTTGGCTTCAGCTCAAGGTTCCAAAGCAGTTATGTAAGCATAATAACCCATAGCGTTTGTAGAAAGGATTTATGGTTTTCAAAACACGTGTGCATGTGTTACCCCAGCTGATCTTCTCGGTAACCTTGAGTAGTGGCTAAGGAAAGGGCAAGAACTCCCATTTTATAGATGGAGAAGTTGAGGCTTGGAGGGCTAATTTGGTTCACCACTAATGAGTGGCAACATCAAACTTGGACAAAGACCTCTGCATTCCTTGCCCTGGGCTCTTCGCACACCACTACACCATCACACCCTCACACTACATCGTTGTAATCATGTAATCATCAAACAAAAGTGGCCCAAATACCGACAGGGTGCCAGGCAATGTGGTAAGTCTTTGGATTCAGAAATGAGTGGCAGGATCAAGTTCAGAGAGATGTAGAACCAACTATTTGGGGCCCTGTGATAGCTGCCGTAGTGAAGGAGCAAGGGGAGGAGGGACGTAGCACAACTTGGTCCAGGGACTCAGGAAGGCTTCCTGGAGGAGGAGATGAATCAGTCCAGTCTTGGACAACAGCTAGAGGCTGTCCAGGAAGGAGGAGGAGTGAGAGGAGTTGCAGGTACCAAAAGCAGCAAATAGAAGTGTGTGAACCAGCAGGTTGTCTGATCTGATTCCATCTACCAACTCAGCACTCACTCATTCACTCATTCATTCATTCATTCATTCATTCATTCAACATATATTTCTGGAGCACCCCCATGTGCCAGGTACCATACACAGCAAATAAGTAGATGTAGTCCCTGAATGCACAGAGCTTCCCTGCCAGTGGATTCCTGTGGACATGGATGGGGAGGGGTAAGATGGAGTGGGCAGAGGTCATCTGTATGGAGGGCCTAGATTTAAGCCTATGGGTGCTGGGGATCCCTGATGAATTTTAAGTGCAAGATTAGCAAGGTGAGGTTTGCATTTCAGAAAGGGGGAGCCACAACAAAGTTAGAGGTTGGGCTGAAGGAGGTGGTCTGGAATCCAGGAGCCCAGCTCAGAAATTGCAGCAGCCCAGGCAAGCAATGACTGGGTCCTGAGTTACGGCAGTGCCATAGAAAAAAGGCAAAATGCGTGCCGGATGTAAAGACAGTCTTTGCAGGCCTTTCTGGTTAATTGGACATGGAGGTGAGGAAGAGTGGACAGCCGTTCTGAGGGTCTGACTTGAACCTCTTGGAAGGGGGTGATGCTATTCCCTGGGACAGGAATGCAGAAGAACCATCTGGTGGGGTGGGGAACCTGAGGAAGTTTGTTCCTACTGGGACTCGCTGAGTGTCTGGGGACTCTGGGTTCCCCTGAAGTCACGCTCATCAGGCAGTGGGATCAGTGAGTCTGAAGCCCAGGAGAGAGCTTGGGGCTAAGAGTTCAGATTGGCTTACAGATGATGTTCAACATTTGGAAGATGGACAAGACTACCCAGAGCAGGGGGTGCCCAGAGGGAGAAGACACCAGATCCCACACAACGAACCCCAAAGTGTGTCCATATTTTTCTTCAATGTCAGAATCCTGCTTGGCAAATGTCAGGCCATTAGCCACAGTGAGGAATCGTTGGTCCTCCAGAGGGCTTGACTGGGACAGGCCGTGGGGACTCTGACTGATGTCATCTTACCTCGCGGGTCTCAGCGTCACTAGTCTGAAGTCACTCATGTGATTCTCTCCTTCTCCTCTCTCCCTCAGGTGTTTACAAAATATGGAAAGTGTTACATGTTTAACTCAGGCGAGGATGGCAAACCTCTGCTCACCACGGTCAAGGGCGGGACAGGCAACGGGCTGGAGATCATGCTGGACATTCAGCAAGATGAGTACCTGCCCATCTGGGGAGAGACAGGTGAGCTGGGTACAGGGACCGGGGCTGTGGGTGATGGCAGAGGGGTGCCAGACTCTGAAAGATCGGTTTGCTTCGGGTGGGCTTTCTTGGCCCAGGCTAGGAAGGACGGCTCTCAATCAGTGGGACCGCAACATACCAGTGAAGAGTAAGGATGTCCCTGCATGGCTGATGCTCTGGGCTTCCTCAGATTTCAGTAGATGGGAGAGGGGCAGATGACAGGAATACTGGACAGGGAAGGCAAGTAGGCTGAGGACGGTGTTGGGAAGGAGGCACGGAGAAGGTACGATTGGGCAGGCAGGTGGCTTGATTTCAGGAGAAGAGGAAGACGTGGACCAGCCCTTTCTTCCTCCAGCCATTTTGACTGCCCCAACCCAGCTGGGAGGCCCAGCAGAACGGAAAGTGGCTATTCCCACTAGGGGAAGGTGGAGGAGCTTGCTGGGTTGGAAACCCAAAGGGCATGGACTCAAGGGCCTGGCACTGGGCCTGCGTGAGCCCCTGGGGGGCCTGTGTGTACAGGCCCCTGAGTTAGTTCATGCGCACATTTATTCGTGTATTTATTCAGCAAACTATTCATTAGCCCCACGTGTACTGTGTCAGGCTTTGCACCACAGGAAGGACAGTAAGGTGAAAAAGACCAGGTCCTTGATCACAGCCTAGAGGAGGAGACACGTGATGACAGTCGTGTGTGACATGAGTGTACCCACAGGAGGAGGACAGTGGCCTCCTCCTGGGGTGGGGGGGCATTCAGGGAAAGCATCATGGTGCCCCGGGCATTTGAACAGAGTCTTGGGATTATCCTGGATTATATAGGTGGGTCCTCACAAGAGGGGTGCAGGAAGATCAGAGGAGAAGGTGAGGGAAACAGAGATTGGAGTGATACATCCCGTAAGCCTAGGGATGCCGGTAGCTTCTAGAAATCCCCCAGGTGGAGAAAGTAAAGCGGTTCCCAAGAGTGGGACATGGCTGAAAAGTAGACCCAAAGCAAAAGTAATGCTGCGTTCGGGGTTTAACGGGGGGAGTGGGGAAGGGGGTCAAGGATAGGCCTCCGTGGGAGAGGGGAAGGGAGAGAAGGTTCCAGCAAGAAGGAGGCCCACCCCCACCCTTTGCACCCCCCACCCCATGATTCCTGGAGCCGGCCCCTCCAATCCTGAGGTCTGGCCCTGACCATCCACAGGCGTTCCAAGCTTCTGAGGGCTGCCAATGCTTCCACCCCAGGGATGACCGACTGCAAACTCTAAGCTCCCCCCACCACCACTCTCTCCTTCCATGTCTCTCGCTCAAGCTCTCTGTGGGGAGAGGTGAGCATGGCCACTTCCCTCACTGTGTGGTTGGTCCTCCTGCTCCTACAACCGAGAAGTAAAATGGCCGCCACACAAGTCATTCCAGCAATGCCTTCAGCGGCTCACCTCAGGCTCCAGGCCATCTGCTGCTTGCCGGGGAGATGCTTAGTTGGCTCCATCCACTTTTCAAAATTCAGTGCCCCTGCCTTCCAGCAAACAGAGGATGGTCTGGGTTTGCGCCGAGCTCTGGCATCCCTGAGAGCTGAGCGGCAGAGCCCGGCTTTCCAGAACATCCCTGAGACCAGTCTGTGTCCTGGGACCATGGGCATCTGTAGACAATCATGAGTCCTAGGAGCTGGGTCTTGGTCTCCCAAAGAGGCTCTGCCCTGCAGACACCAGAACATATTTGCTTATCAAACCACCTGCGGAAAAGCAGAGACACGGTCAGTAAAAATAGGTCCTGAAGACCTCATACCCACAGCCCACTACAGGTTAGTTATATCTTTGCATGCTGATGTTGGATTTCCCGCCCTCTTCCCTCGATTTGGGAGCAAAAGCAAACATATACATCCACACATGTACACATATGCACACACTCACACAATGCCAGGCCCCCCGCCACACACATCTTCATACAGCACAGCTCCCTGTGGGGTCTGGCCTTGGATCTGAGCACTGGCTGCTGATAGAATGGGTTCCAACCACAGGGCCTACCCCTGGGGATCTACATTCTGCATCCTGAAGCTGTAGATTGATAGAGCAGGAAAGCTCTGAGATCATCTCTTCCAGCCAATCCCCTGGCTCCTCCGTGGAGGCAGAACTGAGGTGTGGTGACCTCCTAGACATCACTCAGGAAAGTCATGGCCAAGCCAGGGCTGTACTGACCCAAGCTTCCTGACCACCAGTTAGACCCAGTGAACTGTAAGTGTGCTGGAGGACCTGCTGTGTGCCTAATACCATGCAGGGCATGGTCAGGGAGGCAGAAGACCCTGCCTTTCAGGAGCTTATCATCTCAGTAGGCAGCCAAGCTGGTACACAGAACCCACAAGAGGACAGCCTCACTCCTGCCAGCAGCTCGAGCTATCCATTATGATCCACCAGTCCTCCTCACTTAAATCATGGCCTCTGGGGTTAAGTGGCTGCGGAAGGAGGCTGTGTGAAGAAGGAGTGGGTGACAGCAAGGGCAGGAGCCAGAAGAAACCGGTCAGAGGAGAAACTGCTCAGTGCTGTCCAATAGAATTTTCTGCAGAAATGGAGGGAATGTTCTCTAACTGCACTGTCCAATCCAGTGGCCACAAGGGTGCTTTTGAAATGTGGCTCATGGGAATGAGGAACTGAGTTTTTAATATCATGTCATTTTGATTAATTTAACTTGCCGCAAGTTGGGGGGGGGGCGTGGCTAGCAGCTACCACATTGGGAAGCACAGCTTCAGACTCCCCTGATTGGTTTCTTGGATATTTGCTGCTACAGCCAGCTCCCACATTCTTCTGGGACCATAATATTCTTGTCCTGGCCTTCCCCACACCAAGGTCATGAGTGGTAGACAGAGCTCTTTATCTCCACTTACCAGGGAAGGAGGCTGAGGTGAGGTGACTTCACCCTGGCCACCCAGCCTGATGGCCTGAATCCTTACATCCAGGCTTCCTCGACTGTACCTTTTTCCAGGCTGAGAAGTCACTGAGCAACGAGCACCTCTTGGACACTCTGGTCGCCTCAAAACCTCTTGTTTCCTGAGCTGGTGAGGAGTGAGGTTCATGGGGGTAGGAGTGAGGTATACACACCTGCTGGAGGATGAGGGGTAGACTCTGGCAGGTGAGGGTTGCTGGTCCATGAGGCCACCTGAGGAAGCATGGCCGCATCTTGTTGCTTGGTCTTTGCTCCAAAGGACTTTGGCCACCATCAGGCCTAGTCCTGCCATGACCCTCAAGAGGGAGGCTGCCTTCTGGACATCCAAGCCCTGTGGCTGCAGAGACACCATCTTGCTTCCTTGGCAATTCCACCTCCTCTCAATTTCCAAGTCTTTGTCGGAGATATCTAGGTGATGATGGAGAAGAGAGGAATTGAAATATGGAGGTTAAGGGATTAGCCACAGACAGCTTGATAGCAGGCAGTGTAGTAGGACAGGAAAGTGCCATTATAGAGTCAAACACAAGATGAAATCCCCAGCTCTTCTTTACCAGCTATGTGACTAAGGACACGTGAATGGCCCTTGTCCTCATGCGTAATAGAGGTCAACCAAACAAATAAACCCATCCATTTGCAAGATGGCTGACAGAGAGCTCTCTGTGGACTATAGGCAGTAGAAGGGTGATAATGATGACCATGGGGGGTTTATCAAACTGTCCCAGAGCCAGAGCCTGTGCTAAATATCCCAACCCTGTAACAGAGGTCCGGAAGTAACTCAACATCTGGAAATCTCATTCCGCTCAAAGCAGATCCTCTGGGCCACTCTTGCCTTGCCTCATGGATGGCTTCATTGCTCAGAAATTTAAGGGAGCAGTGAGGGAACCACTCCTTCAGGTGTACTTCTGGCAGACAGGAAGGACCTTTGATGCCTGAGTGACTTTGACAAAGGTACTTCCTTTGGGTGGACCCCCAGCCCTATGGGCTCACACTTAGTGAAGCGAGAGGACTATGAAAATGCCCCACACCAGGATGCCCTCTTGGCCAAACAACCTTATGCAGGGCACCCTGGAACTATGTCATGTTAAAGAAGGCAGGCTCCGTCCCATATGGACCTTGTCAGTATGGGCCCTGTGGAATGTCAGGATTGGGGATATTCCATATTACAGGAATAGCAAGGATCCGGGGACCCTACTTAGACAAAGTGAAACACGTTTATTCATTCCAGGGATTCTTGAACATGCTACGTCATGAATATCTGAATAGGAATATTGCTGGCAGCCTTTATTTCCCAAATGTCTTTGACCATGGAAATCTTTCTCACGGAGGAGCTCACGAAATAGAAAGAGGACAGAAAAGCCGTCCTAGACTGGAGAAGTGCAGATTTCATGGCCAGAGTTTTCTAAAGGAAATTAAATTGAAGGCAGGTGGGAGGTTGTTAAAAATGAAACTCTGTGTAGATGCCTCTGAGTAACTTCAAAAGATAAAAGAAATAGGCAGTGGGTTATCTAGGTTGCACACTAGAGAAACCAAATTCAAACAGGCTTAGGCATAAAAGGAATTGTATTGCCCCCAGAATCCAAGGCAAGCTTCAACAACCAAACAGCAGGCGAGCGAGAATGCAGCGTCAGAAACAACTGGAATCCAGGGCTCAGTCCCCTCGGGTCTCTGCTTCTCTTGCCTCTCCTCTCTCCGAGTCGCTTTATTCTCTCTCACTACAGACAGGTCCTTTCCACACATATACATTTTTTCACACATGGCTGCTGATAGTTTTCTATTTTACACATCCTTTCACAAGCAAGAGACTATTCTGAGTCTCTCCTGGGTCTCCTATTTAAAAAAAAAAACAACAACAACACAGGGAAGGAAATCATCGGCCCATTGGTCCATTGGGTGCCCACGCCTGGACCAATCAGCAGTGCCCAGGGGAGTGAGATCATAGAAGGACCCCAGAACCCTGAGGAGGCTGGGTGGATGGCAGCTGGGGAAGGAGTTCCCAAGATATAACCCCGTGAAGGGCCATGATGGGAGAGGTGGGGCTGAGGATAAGGGTTGGAGATGGGTCACCCCTGAGGAAACCAGAATTTGTGTACAGAGAGCTCTCAAATGACCTCATATTCTAGACAGAGAGGCTCAAATTTGGAAAGACCACAGAAAAGGCTTCTCCTTTTCTCCTCTCCCTCTCTCCTTCATTCACCCCCTGCAAAAACACTTTTTATTGACTATAATCTGCCTCGATTTCCCCAAATCCTAGTATTTAGAAAAATGAACCTGAGGGGCACCTGGTGGTTCAGTCAGTTAAGTGTCTGACTCTTGATTTCGGTTTGGGTCATGATCTCAGGATCATGAGATCGGGCCCTACGTTGGGCTCCATGGTCAGTGGGGAGTCTGCCTGAGATTCTCTCTCTTCCTCTATCCCTCCCCTTACTTGCATGCTCTCTCTCTCAAATAAATATTTTTAAAAAGTGAACAGTAGAAGTAGAAGTAGAAGTATAAGAAGTAGAAGTAGTAAAAGATATGAATTAAGTATGCAATAAATGATTGTCGAATCAATCAGAAAAAAAGAAAGAAAAATGAACCCGATATTATATCTTTGAGCAGAGGAATTATGTTGAGGGTTTGTGCTCTAATGGGAGTAAATATCTAGCACCTTATTAGCCACCATCAGCCTCCTCACCTCCTACTCTGTCCCCTTGTTCACTTGGCTCTGGCCACACTGGCTTCCCTGGGACACCTTGAACACTCCAGGAACACTTACTTGTGGGCCCCTGCATTCTCCACTCTCTCTAACTAGAATTCTCTCTGCTCAGACCCGCATGGCCAACCACCTCACCTCCACCAAGTCTTTGCACAGAGATCACCCTCTCGAGAGGGCTGCCCCATGACTCACCCCACTCCTCACCCCTCCTCCTCTCCTCTGCTTCTCCTTTTCTCCATGACACATGTCACCTTCAAAGACACCACGGGATTTACTTATTTATTTTTTCTTGTCAGTCCCCTTCCACTCAAACATTATGCTCTGAGAGGTCAGGGATCTTGGACTGTCTGGCTCACTGATGCACACCAGGGCAGTAAATATTGGTTAATACATTTGTTGAGAGTGGGGGGAATACGGTAACTGTGTACACTGACCGGTCCAGGGCAAGAGAGAAGCTGGCATTCCTGAGTGGCTGCTACGGGCCCCGAACATTCGATCCCATGAACTCTTTCAGTCGTCCCAACAAGGTGTTGCAATCCCCACTATAGGATAAAAAAACTGGGGCTCAGAAGGGTTGAGTAAGCTTCCCAAGAGCACCCATTCCATCGAGTAGCTGAACCAAGCTAAAAACCCACGCATGAACCCAAAAGCAATCCTCCTTTCACTACGTGCCTTTAATGTTCAAAATGTGATTGTAAAAGAACTGCCATGAAAATAGCTTGGGGGGGTGGAAACGGTCCACATGACATCTCTGAAGAGAGAATGGCAGGTAATGATAGGTCTGTTAAACTTTTCCTTTTCTATTTTTCCCTTTTTTTCCTCAATAGCAGAGTCCTTGTATTGAACAAAAGCTTTAGCACAGCCCCGGTATATAGAACAGATAAAGGAAGATCTGCCCTCGTTCACCTGGAGATGGAGATCTCAGTGTGATTGCCCCTTGTTCACTATGGCTGACCCTGAGGAACCCTAAGGCTCCAGGAAACCCAGTTTGAAAAGCATCAGGTGGACATCTGGTGTCCCAAGGATAAAAATGGTGTCCATTGTTTCTATGGGTGTGTACATCCCAGAGACCAACTCCAAACATCTCTCCCCTTTCTCTGGGGATGGTGAAAGGAGCTCATGATGTATCTGCCGAGCTCTGGGGCCATTTAGTCTAGATTTCTAGTTGAACATGGTAGATTGGACAGAAGTATTTCTGGAGGCTCCCTCCATACACCCGACCTATATGGCCATCGTGGATTTTTTTTTTTTAAAGCATAAACACACAATGACAGAGAGGATGGGAAAGAAGGCAGTAGTCAAAGTCAGCACGTTTTTGGAAGATGGAAGGCAGAAGGTAATTGACTTGGTGCGTGGCGGGCAAGGCTGAGGGATAAGGGTCCACACTGAAAAGCCCACTAAAGCCACACAGTTCTCACCACTGAACCCCCAGAAAGAGCCAGGAATCAGAGGCATCAGACACTGCTGAAGACAGGGATAAGAGGCAAGGAAAACTAGGAGGATTAGTTCAAAGTCTGTGAAAGGAGCTGCTAAGTCTCTCATATCCAGACAAGTACCTCTCTGCACCCCAGCACCCGATGGGATGAAACAGACCGGCGCTGGGCGTGGGGAAGCCAGACAGAGCTGAGGCACGGGTGAGGTACCGTACAGAAAACAGGGAGATGAGGTCAGGTTCTGCTTACTGAGTAGTGAGACCTCAGTCATACTCATTGACTCTACCACCTCCAAACAGAAGTCTGGGGGAATCCCTTTCTGGAGAGCCTGACAGGCTCAAGAGAAAAGGTCCACAGAGAATGACAGTCAGGAGTCCCCAGACATGATGGCCTGGTTAGATCCCCCCAGAGAGAAGTCCCTTAGTAAGTCCTCCCACACCCAGGAATGACTGCGAAGCATTTAAGTCCCTCTTAACTATGAGTGGACAGCCAAAACATCTGGCTTTTGAGGGAAGCCCCTGACAGGAAAGGAACCACACCAGCCAAACAAAAAAGAAACTGCGAGCAAATAGAGATAACGATTAGCAGCATACGCTCTAGAGTTAGACTAGAGCCTGGGTTCAAATCCCAGCCATACAACTTACCAGCTGTGTGACCTTGGGCAAGTTACTTAACCTCTCTGAATCTCCATTCCACCACGTCTAAAATAAGAATAATATTATCATGTACTCTGAAAAGTTGTTAGGAAGACTGAAATGACTACTTAGTGAAGTACTTTATGAAGTACTTAGAAAATGCCTGAATAAAATGCACTGTGTAAATTGTTTGATAAATACAAAATAAATGCAGAGAGCAGAAGGAAACATCAAACCACTTTTTAAAAGTTCTCAAAAGTTGAAAGCTGATATTGCACCCATAAATACAAGCTATTAACATAGGATGCTATTAAAAAGTAACATGCAAAGGAAAATTGTGGGGTTTTTTTAACTCCTGGAAATTAAAATACAATTACATTTAAAAAAAATTAGAAGGGTTGGAATTTAGGAAACTTTCTGAAAAGTAAAACAAAAAGGCAAACAGATGGAAAATGGGAGAGAAAAAAATATGAAAATGAGAGGGTAAATCCAGGAAGTCCAACACGCTTCTACCAAGAGTTCTAGAATAACAAACCAGAGAGAATGGAGAAGAGGACGTTGGCACAGAAGTAAGATAGGAAGAGTTCCCAGCCGAAGCATGTGATTATTCACAGTTAAAGAATTCACCAAGTCCTGCCCGCAGTAAGTGGCTAAACAACCAGACCGAGACGCATCCTCAAGAAATTCAGGCCAACAGAGATAGAAAGAAAACCTTACAAGTTTTTGGAGAGAAAAAACAAATCACCTACACATAAGATCTACAATCAGCATGAGCTGGGACTTCTCAGCAGATGCTATTGAAACCAGAGGACCCTGGGCGGAGAGGAGGGTTGGGAAATCTTTCTTCTCTCAGATAGAATTCTTTACCCGGCAAGCTACAAATGAAGTATGAGGGTAGAATTTGGTTTCAAATATATTCCAGGGGTGCCTGTGTGGCGCAGTCAGTTAAGCGTCCAACTCTTGGTTGTGGCTTGGGTCATTATCTTGGGGTCATGAGATCGAGCCCCAGGTGGGGCTCCATGCTCAGCTGGGAGCCTGCTTGAGATACTCTTTCTCTCCCTTTGCCCCTCTCCCTCTCTCAAATAATCTTTAAATATATATATATTCCAAATGTATATATTATATATATTTCATACACATATATCAAATATATCAATATATTATATATCATATCTGATGATAATATAATAATATATAAATTATATTTGCATGTTAATATATAAACAATATATACATTATATATTAATATATAAAATATACTTTTTGGGGAGAACATTTACGTTCTACCCTCTTCACAGATTTCAATTATACCGTACAGTGTTATCAACTATAGTCATCGTGTTTTACATTACACCCTCTGACCTTATTCGTCTTTTTTTTAAAGATTTTATTTTATTTATTTGACAGAGAGAGGGAGACACAGTGAGAGAGGGAACACAAGCAGGGGGAGTAGGAGAGGGAGAAGCAGGCTTCCCACGGAGCAGGGAGCCCGATGCGGGGCTCGATCCCAGGACCCTGCGATCATGACCTGAGCTGAAGGCAGACGCTTAACGGCTGAGCCACCCAGGCGCCCCCGACCTTATTCATCTTGAAAGCTGGTGCCCTTTTACCAACCTCTGCCTATTTCCCCCACCCTTATCCCCTGGCAACCACTTTTCTCCTCTGTCTCTATGAGTTTGGTTATGGTTTATTTTTTTGTTTTGGTTTGGTTTGGTTTTGCCACTTCTGTGATAGATATCTAGCAAACAAACAAACAAACAAAAAAAACCCCAACAAACAAAAAATAAAGGAAACAGAACAGGCAACACAAAAGAGTTTCACAAGAAAAGATCGAAATCATTATATACTACAAGGCTGGGGTGTGGGCAGTATTTACCTAGTTCTGTAAAAGCTGGAGCCTGGCTTGAAGCAAACTATCATGTAAGTCAGCAGGAGGGCGGAAGGAAAAAGAGCGGGCCGCCTCATGGAAGAAGTCGACGTCCTCATCTCTCATGGGAGGCATTTGGTGGATAATACCTACAATTTTTTAAAACCAAGAAATATCTTTCGAGCCATTGATGTCCAATGCAACATGAAAGTAAATACGAGAAGAAACAGCTCACACGGTTGAAAGTGGCTGTCTCTGAGAACTGGGGCTCGGGGACAGGCGGGGGCCCAGTACGGCTGTTTTTCATTAAAAGCCTTGCGGAATCATTTGGCTTCTTAAATTATGTACATATATTTCTTTGATAAAAATTAAAATTAAATTTAAAGTGATCCGAACTTCCCTGCATCGCTGGAAGGCCTGAGCGCCTATCAGGAGTCGCACAATTTCTATCTTCCGTCACAGATGGGATGGAGCCAGACTGGATGCTGATGGTTGCTATGGTTTCTCTGACATCTCTGCTCTCAGGAAGCACTCCTGTCACGGTGCCTGGTGCTGGGGACCTTCCCGGAAGGAATCCTGAGGGTCTCCCGACCCAAGGACGTGCAACACCAAGCTGGGGTTCCGGGCTCACTCTCGGAGGGGGACTTTGCGCTCGACGAGGCGGGGGAGGGGTGTCCACGGGTGCCAAGGAATCGGAAGAAAGGATGCCATGAGTCAGAAGCACCATTGGAGGCAAGCATCCATGAAGCAGCCAGAAAACTGACTTTCATCGTTCTGAGAACTGCCTTGCACGCAGGCTAAGTGCGGTGCAGAAAATATACGTGCTCTATTCAGATGTCACAGTCTGGCCGGCAGTGGGCTGAGGACCATATCCAGATGAAGCAGACCCCCCTCAGAGATCATGCGCTCCTAGTCAGTAAATTGCCAAGACGACCTCCTGTGTGCCGGACCCTCAGGGATACACGTGAAGGGCGCAGTCCGGTTTGCAAGGAGTTCACAATCTAGGGACTATCTCGAGGGTTCCTTTTATGCATGAGATGGAAATGCGTCAATCCAACAACGCTCACGTAAAGTGCTTTCACGCTGCCAGGCTTCTGCAATCTGGGCACATGGAAACAATTAAATGTCATCAAGTGCTCTAACTTCTAAGGATAGACGGAGCAGGTGATGAGCTCTGGAGGGGAGGAAAGGGGCAAGTCAGGGAAGGCTTCAGAGAGGAGGTGACTTTTGGGTCTCATCTCAAGCATGGCTGCTAGGCGGCTAGGCAGAGGATGGGAGTTAGAGAGGGTGTGAGGCATGAGGGGGTAAGAGGCTGAACAGAGGGAGAGGGATCCGGAGCAAAGGTCCAGAACATCCCAGGGAGTCCAGGGTAGCTTGCTCTAAGCCTGAGACCTGGAGCTGGACAGGTGGGCAGAAGCCAGGTCACCCTGGGTCTGGCGTGTTCTGCTAATCCATCGGTGTTCTCCTGTGAGTCCTGCTCCCCGAGGGGTGGTCCTCCAACCAGCGACACCAGCATCCCCTTGGAGCTTGTCAGAAATGCAGAATCTAGAGCCCATCCCAAATCTGCATTGCAACAGGAGTCCCTGGCTGACTCATGTTCAAGTATGAGAAGCTCTGATCCAGACCCTTTGGAAGTATGCGGATGCCTTTACAACATCTCGACATCTCTCAGACGTCATCCCCCACATGAACGCTATCATGCTTTTTATATCCACTGATCGAGAAAATATTCAATAACAGAAGGTAATGCTTTGAATGAATGACTTCTGTAATTATACCACAATCTATATACATGATCTGTTTGGCATCTGGTTGTACCTAACTTCCATCACCAACGTGTGCAAACAGAATTTTATAAATAGAATCTCAATCATCCACCAGTTTCCCCTGTAATTCCAGATACATGGCACTTCCTGATGGCTTTTCAAGGGTGATATCTCCTGCACGTTGGTTGCCCACCCAGACTCATCAGCCTTCTTAGCAAGGAGTTTATAATCTCTGAGCCTCAATGCACCAGGGAAACTCATTATTTAAAGAATCCTTGGAATAAATCTTTTTGTAATGAGAACAAACCAAACTCCACACCTGTGCCTTCACTAATGTATGTTTTGTAAACATTCTATTTAACAGGAATGTGTCAAATCAAGCCACACTTCTCTGTTGCATAACTAAGACCCAACATTAACCCTCTCCTTCCCCCACATCGGCACATCACTCCATAGGATACAACGTGCTTCACCTGCATTCTATTCTCTGATCCTCATACACTCCTAACGATGTAGACTGAGCAGCTTTAATCATTAACAGATTAATCCATTTAACAGGTGGTAAGTAAGCAAGTCTCTGAGATGCCAAGTGGCTTTCCCATGACCTCATGGCTGAAAAGTATTGGAACTAGCACTTGAATCCATATCTCTGTTGTGGTCCTTGGTTCTTTCTGCCAAGAGCTAGTGTTTCTTAATAATGAAAACAGAAAAAGAGAAGGTGGGGGAAGTAGTTGCTTTGGGCAATACTTGGTTAACATTTTTGCCAAATCGGGGCACCTGGGTGGCTCAGTGGGTTAAAGCCTCTGCCTTCAGCTCAGGTCATGATCTCAGGATCCTGGGATGGAGCCCCACATCGGGCCCTCTGCTAGGCAGGAAGCCTGCTTCCCCCTCTCCCTCTGCCTGCCTCTGTGCCTACTTGTGATCTCTCTCTGTCAAATAAATAAATAAAATCTTTTAAAAAAAAAATAACCCTGAAGTTTAAAAAAAAAAATTTGCCAAATCACATCACCAGGGTTTTGAGGTTCTACAGGAAGGGACTGAGGCTTGCAGCCTTCACCGCACTGTCGTGGTCACTTGATAATGAACTGTTGGTGAGATCCCCACTACCCCATGCGCTGCCCTGAACAGACATAATTGCAGCCTGTCTGGCCTGTGGACACTGTTGATTTTTCTTCCTCCAGATTTGGTCTAGCCTCAAAATGTTACCTGTGAGCAATGGCGTGTGAGCGTACCTGTCACCATGCTGGGTTCAGATTTGCTCAGCTAGGCATGCTGCTCAGCTGGGCCTATCGGGAGGGGTGGGCAGGGAGCACAAGACACACACAGCCCAATGTTAACCAGACAGCAATTCAGGGAGTCTTCGTGTTGTCTTTAGAAAACTCAGCTTCCTCTGACTTGCAAGGGCTGAACAGCCATGTTGGGTTTTTTTAATGTAGTTTTCAGGAAATTAAAATGAGATACAGTGAGGTTAGGAGACTTGTTCATGATCCCTGGCTTATAGAAGTGCAGGGCTAAAAGTCACCTGAAGGATCGGCACCCCCCACCCCCGCTTTAATTTAAACAAGAGGAAGCTAAGGCTCAGAGAGGCAATATAACTTGCCTGAGATCACACAGCTATTCAGCGGTGGGGCTGGGAGTCAGACCCAGGGTTCCATGATTTCAGAACCCACAGTTTTCTTGGGGCCCTCCCTTGCTCCCTTTCTAGGGCCCTAACTTGGCCTCCTTGGATTCCTCTATGCATGCCAGACGAGCAGGAGGAAGCAAGCTGGCGCCTCTAGTGGGCCATCCAAACAGTTTGGCAGACCCTTTCCACCAGAGCTCTCAAGGGCTAGGGCTAGGACCTCAGTCCCTGTCATTGTCACCGTCCCACACAGTGAGCTTTCCCCTGAACTCTGAGATGAGAGAACACAGGCTGCTGAACCCAATGTCAATTAAACGATTGTCTCCCTCCATCCCTGTACAGCTTGAACCCTTGCTGGCTTGTCACTTGAGACCAGTGCTTCCTCTAGTCAACTGACAAAGGGCAGAGGAGGGTGAGGAGTCCAGATATCTGGTTCCTGGGCTCTGTCAGACCTGCCATGTGGCCATTGGCCACTCTCTTCCCTGTAGGTCTCAATTTTCTCACCTATATGATGAAAAGTTAGTTGGATTCAAGCAGTGTCAAGGACTCTTCCAGCTCCAAAATTCTATGCAGCCATGAATCATAGGCCCTGGGCCTGTCCTTTCCTTTCTTTGGACTTTGGTTTCTTCACCTGTAACATAAGTACAACATTAAAAAAAAATATATATATATATATATATATATATTTGTGTTTGTATAAGTGGGGATATTGATGCCTGTCTCAGGACAGCGGGGGGGATCTTAGAAGCGAAGTCTGTGAGAGCCCCAAAGCTCACCACACTCATGCCAGTGTAGTTGTTTGCCACGTCCTATAGGGGATGCAAAGTTGAGTGGTTCAGAGTCCAGGCTACAGGCTCTCAAAGGGGACCTACCTCACAGAGAACGCAGCCGGTGACACCGGAAAGGCATGCTCTCTGAGCGAGGCCAGGCGATAGAGGGCAAAGAGCAGAGCCTTGTGAACGGACAGCCAGGGACTGATACTGGGTTTGCTCTCTGTGCCTACAGTAAGCTGACCTCCCTGAGCCTTTGTTTTCTTCTCTGTAAAACACTTGTTCTCGAGTCTGTAATAAGCCTGCCTCTTGGTGCAACTGTAAGGCGTAATAAAGGGATCATCTGGCCTCTGACCACGTCCCCATGGCTCTGAGAATAGGGCAGGCCTGTCTCGGGGCTTCTGCACCTGCTGCTCCCTGCGTCCGGAACGCTCTCCCGGGGTCATCCCATGAGCCGCCTGCCCACTTCGGTCAGGTCCCTGGCCACAGACGGTCCCACTGGAAAGCCCCGGAGAGTCACAGCCAGCCTGCCTGTGCGGTCCCACTGTCCTCTCCCGTGCTCCTCCCGCAGCACTGGTCGCAGCTGGCCCGCTACTGCACGTGTCCCTGGTTGGTGTCTGCCCCCCACCCCCGAATGGGAGCTCCGTGAGGACGCAGGCCCTGCTCAGTTCCCTGCTGGGCCCCCGGTCCCTGGCCTGTGGCGGGTGTCCACACCAGGCACTCGGTAGGTCGCTGTCCAGTGAACGAGGCGTGGATGCGGAATGGTGGCGAGCGCCCAGGGCCCCGGGGAAGGCCAGGCTTTCTCTGGTTCTGTGAACAGCAGCACTTTCAGGAGACACTTCAGGGAAGTAAGAGGGGAGGAGAGCAATTTCAGAGATAGTTCCCCTCTCATCCTCCTGTCTCTGTCTCTCTCCGTCACACACACACACACACGCACACACACACTTCAGTCCCCAGAGAATTGCAGGGCCAAGCCCCAGCATCTGGTGAGCAGTGGGTGGAGCCAGAGAAGCCAGTGGGGGGCTTGGGGGGGCATGGACCTGCAGATGGACGGGCCCCTCCCCTGCCTCGCTGAAATATGGACCTGGACACTCCAGGCCTCTCTCCCTGATCCCGGGGAGCAGCGAGGCCCAAAGGCTGAGTCTCACCCCCACTGTGATGTCATGGGCCGCAGAAGCCAGGCAGCCACCCAAGACGGTAACACCAGCTGGGTCCCTTCAGCGGGGTGTCCCAGGCAGTCTTTGCTGTGACCCCCCAGCTCAAGTCCTTACACAGCTGCCTGCCAGGCTCTGAATGACTGACCACCTGCCACCTTGAGATGGTGGCAAAGGGTCCTGATGGCTCAGCAGGCCTTGTGCAGACCCAGCTTGGGGCAAACCTCGCCTAGAGACCCAGACAAATGGGCCACCCTCTTGGCATCTCTGTGTCTCTGCTGTAAAAGGAGAAGCTGGCACTCTGTGAGCCTCAGAGATCAGCTGTGCTGTTTGTTCACTTCAGCAAGTGGGTATGATACTTACTACGTGCCAAGCATTGTGCATATATGCATAAATTAAACATTGACCTTGTCCCCAAGGGTCTCCCAGTCTTAGTGGAGAGAGAGAGAGTTAAGTGAAAAGGGTAAGTACCAGATATTGGGACATCCAATGGAGGAAAGCTTCCAGGAGGTGGGGACAGGGAAGCTGGGTAGGGGTCAGCCAGATGGAAGGGGAGGAGAAGGGCCAGTCCAGATGCAGGGAGTCCCGTAAGGAAGGGGGAGTGGGAAAGGACAGCCGATCCAGCTGTGTTTTGTTGAAAACCAGAAACACTGAATAAGGATGGTGATAGCACTGTAAGTCAGTGAGCCTTTCTTAATCACCAGACTCTGTACTAAGGGTTTTCTGGGCAATGTCAATAGTCCTATGAAGACAGGTCCATTATTATGTCCAAACCCATTCTGCATTTTGCAGAAAAACCAGGCTCCAAGAGATCGAACAACTTGCCAAAGGTCACGGAGCTAAACTTGACCTTAGCCTGCCTGACCCCAGAGCCCCAAGCATTTAACCAACTGTCCTAGGCTCTGTCTGGTTCTGACCCACCAGGCAGAAGGGCCTGTGTTTCCTCCTCTCTTTGAATGCTCAGGTCACTCCCTGGGGAAAAGGGTTCTCTACTCTGGGTGCGAGCTCTGCTTCCCGGGGCCCCACCCAGTGTCCCCAGAATGGCCATCCACCATGGAGAGCTATTGGCTGTCCTGTCCCCCAGGGCCCTGGGAGATAGGGAGAGGGTCCTGAGCCCCTCTGCACAGAAGCCTCTCCAAGCCAAAACACCACCCTGAGCGTATCTCTGCTAGCAAAATCTCCAGGAATGAGGACACACTGGGGTCAAGGCCACTGGAGAAGGTTAGCATGAAACAAAAAGACTCTGGTGGTCACAGTATGTACCTTCAGATCCTTGAAGGGGTGTCAGGTGGAGAAAGGGCTGGAGCTGCGAGCAGGAGGCAAATCTGTAAACAGGCAGTTTTCAGCTCAAGATAAGGATGAACTTTGAAAACCACGGACCGCCCTGTAGGCAGCGAGGTCTCCTGCCAAGATCGCTCAGACACGACGGCTGTCCTTCCGTGCACGGTGCTGCACAGGTGCCTCTAGCTGTCTCCCAGAGCCCAGGCAGCGCATGCCCTCTGGGTCTGTACCAGTGAGGACCCAAGCAGGCAATCAACAGCACCCACAGCCTGGGTAATACAAGGAAAGACGAATGAAGGACTGTTTACAAAGGTGTGGGCAAGGCTTAGGGAGGGCAATGCAGGTGGTACACTGTCCCGAGCCTGTCAGCAGAACAGCCACTACCATGCCTAGGGAAAGGGGACAAGAGCTGGCCACAGACCCAGAAAGAGAGAGAGAGAGAGAGAGAGAGAGAGAGAGAGAGAGAGAGAGCAATACCGAGAGCTCCCCTTAGCCCCCCAGCCCAAAATCACGGCTTTCCAAGGTCCTGTGCAGCTACCTAGAGCGACCCAGCAAATAGAGCTAAGAGACTGAATATCCCAGACTCACTCCTCTCTCCTCCAGTTTCCTACAGACCCGTCACTGGCTGAACCCAACCAGAAGCCAGAGAGCGAGGGAGCCCATCAGGACAGTCTCTACAGGTGCAGCTCCCGGGGCAGAGAGCAGAGTGCGGAGGACTGGCTAGGGGAGGCTACCCTGCACTGAGCCCCGCATGTGGCTGGCCCACCCCACCCTCTCCCCTCCGGCCAGCTCTCCTAGCCACTGTTATAAAGTCGGCTTCAGCCAACACAGATTGCTCCATATCAACATATCCCTGCCTTAGCCTAGAAAATTCCTCCGGCTTTTCAGAAAATCTTCCCTTCCTACTTCCCTCGTGTTTATTTCCTCGGCATGTTTCCTGTAATTTGCAAAGATTAAAGATCTAAGCTTCTTTTATTGCTATGTACTTTCCCGGCCCCATCATGCATTCTGCCCAGGGCTCGCCCGTCTCTCCCGCAGAGGTTCCAAATGCTTTCTTCGCAGGAAACGCTCTACAGGTAGACCTCACCTGGAGGCGGCCGTGGCTGGGCTCCTGGAAAGGGCTTGGTATTCCAGCTTGGGCTGGAACGCCCCTTACTGCCTTCATCCTGATCCAACATTATCTTTCATGTTTGGTCCCAATTAACAAGGGCTCCCAGCACTGTGTGTGTAGTACTTTCCCTTTCGCTGTGCTCTCTCATGCTCTCGCTCGCTCGCTCGCTCTCGGGGGCTTTGAATCCTGATGTTCATGGTGTGTAAACAAATCCTTCGCTGCGCTTGGGGCCCAAACCCTGAAGCAGCTCAGTGTCGGATCATTTAGTGGTGAGGGGAACAGGAGGCTGTGAAGAATTCTGTCCACGTCATTCTGGGTTCTGGTCAGGGCTGGTTCCTCCGACGCGCCACACAGGTCCCCACGCTCCAAAGGGCCACGCTCTTGGTTTAATGTTCAGCTGTGGCTGTCTCGAAATTCATAATAATTTTTAAAGAAGGGACCCCACATTTTCATTTTGTGCTGGGACCCAAAAACCGCATGGGTGGGCCCAGTTACTGTTATTGTTATAGCTGCTGCTGCTGTGGTTTTTGTTTTTGTGTGTGTGTTTTTTTTTTTAAAGATTTTATTTATTTATTTGACATAGAGAGAGATCACGAGTAGGCAGAGAGATAAGCAGAGAGAGAGGGGGAAGCATGCTCTCCACTGAGCAAAGAGCCTGCTATGGGGCTCGATCCCAGGACTCTGGGATCATGACCTGAGCTGAAGGCAGAGGCTTAACCCACTGAGCCACCCAGGCGCCCCTGCTGCTGTGGTTTTATGGGCAACCCACTTGCAGCTCAGCAAGAGAGTCCCCCGCCCCCCGACTCATACGATGTGGACAGGCAATGTGTCCTGTTGGCATTTCCCTGGGTCCAACCATACCCTGGGCAGACTTAGAGCTGCCAAAGGGCAGGGAATGAATTGGAAGTCAGGGGACTTGACTTCTAGCCCCTGCTCTACCCTGGACTTGCTGTGTGAGCTTGGGCAAGTCACTTCCCATCTCTGGACTGGATCGCTACTTGCCCCCATGTGTCTGGCCTCAGATAACCTATAACCGAATCTCTGGAAATGCAGATGCCTGGGCTCAACCCCAGAGTGACTGGATCTAGGGGTGGGTCCCAGAATCGTCACCCAGAGCTCCCTACATGGTTTTGATGTGCATTCCAGTTCGAGAACCTCTGAGGTACCTGATCTGAGCTTTTGGCTCTAGCAGTCTATATTGGATCACTTCAGCTCTTAAGTTGGGTCTTCATCGTTGCTCTGATAGCATCCATGTCCAGGAAGTGTAGGAGACTGCGGGTGGGTATTACAGGGCAGAGACTGGAAGGGAGCTGCTCACTACGCAGACTGGAGAATGATCCACAGAGGGCGGCCAGGGGCAGTTCCATGAAAGAAGAGAAGCAAACTCTCTGGAGATAGGAGAATAAGTGGTGCTTTGGGGAAACAGGGCCAGAGGGGGGCTGGGATGATAGCCGTGGGCTGGCCATGAAGACGCAGGGCCCTGCTGGCCCAGAGCCCCACCCAAGTCACCCAAGGCCTCCAAACCAGAGACCCCAGGGGCACCTGCTTAGGAAAGCAGGGGGCGTGGCGTCCTTGCCGTCCCTGATGCTCTGAGACATCTGGAGTCTGTTCACAGCTGACATTCTCCAGCGGCACTGCCCACTGAAGTTGTCGCTAGTCACATGTGGCTATTTAAATTTAAGTTAATTCATTAAATTGAAATTCAATAAAGATAAATAAAGCAAGCAAAAAAAAGGTAAGTATGTGAGGTAATAGATATATTAATTAATCTGATGGGGAAATCCTTTCATAATCAGTACATGTATCAAATCATCACATCATATACTCATCTCACAATTTGTCAGTTATACCTCGGTAAAGCTGGAAGGAGGGTTTAATCAGGTAATTAATTAGAATCTCGGTTCCTTGGTTGCACTTGTCACACTTCATGTGGCTAGTGGCTCCTATGTTGGAGAGCACAGATTCTAGAATATTCCATCTTGGCAGAAAGTTCTCTAAAGAGAGTGGAAACCTTATCTGTCACTCTCCTCTGTGCCCATCCGGTCGCTGGATGTTTGTAATGATATGTGATCATTTAGAAATGTACTGTGCCTCAGCCCCTGCTGCTTCTAGAATAAACTCCTCTTCCAAATCCCAACCTGCTCTGACTGGCCTCGGGCGGCTCTCACAAGGCAGGCATGCCTGGCCTGTCTGCTTTGCCCATTACTCGAAGCATTTCTGACAGAGAGGCTTCACTTTTCATTTCTCCCTGTAAGCCGCGGGTCCCCTCCTTTGAGCCTGTCTTACTGGCTCTCGGGTTTCCTAAGCTCAGTTACATAGCAGGCACACAGCTTCAGAGAGCTCCCGAAAACAGGTTTTGGCATCTCTCCCATTCCACCCCCCACAGCTCACTGAACATGCCTTCAGTTCATCCAAGCACAAGCATCCCTGTGATCCCAGCATCACACCACTTTCGCTCCTTCCCTATTGGAGCCTGTTCCTCAGGCTCCTGACCTCTCCTCCACTCCTCCCTTGGGCAGGCTCACCCCTCCCCTTCCCCTCCATCCCCCGTCTCCCGCAGTCCCCCTCCCTGAGGCCCTGGGAGGAATAAGGGGCACTCATTTCTCTGCGGTGTTCGCCACCCAAAGGAGAGACAGACCCCAAACCACAGGCATCCTGGGACACTCGGGCAGCAGTCTGCACACGGACAATGTGGGGAAAGAAATAGAACACTTGACCGCTGGAGAGAAAGGGGTGTGTTTCTGGATTGCCTGGGATCCTCTCCCATTCCTCTGAAACAGGATAAAAGGATTCCTAGCTGAGGGTCTCTTCTGCCTAAACCCCACGCCAGCCACTGAGCTCCAAGTCTGGACTCTGGAACCCCTGCCTATCCTTCCTACTAATCCCTGTGTGCCTACTAAGCCCTTCTGGCCACGTACCCCTACCTTGGAATTCTTGCCCCTCTCTGGCCCCCTTCCCCTGCCTCTGTCACTGGCTGCCAGGCTGTCCGTGGGTCTTGCGCATCCCGCGCCTGGCCCCAGCCCCTTCCTTCCTCTCAGTGTTCGTCCCCAGACCATGGTCCCAGTGCTAACACCTCCCTCCCTCCCTCACCTCCATTTGTCCCCCACTCCATCTTCCCCCATTCCTACATTTACCCATCCTCTCCCCATTCCCTTCTTTGAGAGCACTCCTTGATTTGGACTCTAGATTGGCGTTGTCTGTTAATAACCGGGTGAGGTTTGAGTCACAGATCCCTTATTCACTCAGCAGGCATTGCCTGAGTGGTGCTATATGGCCTGGTTCCACACAGGACCTTTGAGATCCAGGGAGACAGCCCAGAACCTGGCCTCAGGATCCTCCAGCCTGGTGGAAGAGACCGTCAGATGAAGGGTTAGTGCATGGTGTGGCGGAAGTTTCACCAGGCATATGTAAAGAATACAACAGAGCAAGAGAAGGGTTTGCTTCAGGTGGGGCTGGAGGCTGAGTCTTCAGTGATGAGTAGGGAGATTGGTCAGGTGGACAAGGTTGAAAGGCCTTCCAGGCAGAAGGAAATGCATGTGCATTCATGCAGAGCAGAGACCAGTAATAACCAATCTGGGCAGCCCGGGAGGGTTGGACCACCTGGTGCCATGAAGCAGGAGAAGGCTGGAAATGCTGGGGGGGTTGGGGGGGCAGGTTAAGGAGGCTGGGCTCCTTATCAGCAGAAGGTTGTGCAGGTTTGCGTGCTGAACAGCTCCCTCTGCAGGCTGTTTGGAAAGAGTAAGACAGAGGAGACCCAGGAAAGGCTCATAGAGCCCATCCGTGCATTTTCCACCAATTGCGAACATTTAGGATGAGCCAGGCTCCGCCATCCCATCACCTTCCACCACCCTGGCACCTCCCGCTGCTAAGGGCCATTTCTCTTGCCAAGTGAAAGTGAGGCAGAAGCTTCTCTTCTGGTTGCCCGTTTCCTTCAGCTCCAAGGGGCAGCAGGCATCTTAGCATACAAGCAAGTCTTCTATTTTCATTTCTACTGCTGTGCCATTGTCTGTTCCCCATTCTGATCTCCTCGCCTTCAGCTCATGGTCCAGTAGAGAAGCTAGTGAATAAAATAAAGGTGCTTGACTCACTTCCTAATCCCATTTTACTGTACTGAAGTCCAAAGCAAAGAGTTGGCTTAACTGGCCTGAATTGGCTTCTGACAGCTCCTGTAACAGACGCCACAAATTCCGTGGCTTCAAACAACACAGATTTACTCTGCTATAGTGCTGGAAGCCAGAAGTCCAAAACCTGGTCTCACGGGGCTGAAATCTGGCGGGGCTGCACTCCTGTGGGGCCTCCAGGGGGCAAATGCAGCACCCTGCCTTGTCCAGTGTCCCATGGCTTGGGGTTCCTCCCTCCATGTCCAAAGCCAGCAACGTAGCTTTCTTCCATTCTCTCCCTGACTCTGACCCTCCTCCCTGCCTCCCATGAGGACCCTTGTGATGACATTGGGCTGCCCGGGTAATCCAGGATAACCTCCCCATCTCCAGGTCCCTAACTTAGTCCCATCTGTGGTGTCCCTTCTGCCGGCCAAAATGACATCTTCATAGTTTCCAGGAATACGGATGTGGGTACCTGCAGGCCATGACGCTGCCCACCACATGGCCTTTCTAGCGTCCCACTGAGCTTCTCAATCCCAGGAGTCCGTGAGCATCTGCTGTCGCTGACCCATGGCTCTGTCTGTCTTTGTCCTTTCAGAGGAAACGACATTTGAAGCAGGAGTGAAAGTTCAGATCCACAGTCAGTCTGAGCCGCCTTTCATCCAAGAACTGGGTTTTGGGGTGGCTCCAGGGTTCCAGACTTTCGTGGCCACCCAGGAGCAGAGGGTAAGTTCCCGGGCTCCCTGGACCAGTGGTCCTGGGCCTATGCTGGCCACCTGCAGAGGCATGAAGAGGGGAAGTGGGACTCCCACTTTTGGAAGGTTCTGAGTCCACTCAGGAGGCCTGAGCGGGGGGTGGGCTCAGGACAGGGGCTCACCTAGAAATTGGAGAAAGGTATCAGCTTAACCTCTGTAACCCAATTCTCAATACCCAATACCACCTGTCAGTTCCTAAAATTGGGTCTGCGAGAAACCCAGATTAGTTTCTTTTTTGCTGAATTGGGTGAGGGTTTTTTCCAGAATCTTCTGGAGGGGGGGAGTTCCAGAACGTTCTGAATCTATGGGAAAGCACTGAGAGTGGGGGCCTCCCAAACTGTTCCCTGTACTTAATGCCTGGGTACTTGCCGAGGGCCACGATCAGCCTCCACTGTAGCACACAGTGGGGGCGCTGTCAGCTTTGAGGCAGGCACAGAGGAGGCTGGGAGGCTAGCTGGCCTCCACGGGCCCCAGAGGCTGAGGCAGGTGGGGAGATCAGAAATGAGCACACAAGGGTTCGCCAGGTGGGAACCAAGTGGCACAGCCAGAAAACCTCATCTTTAAGGACAAAGAAGGAGGGCATGAAGCAGACGGCAGGGAGCCAAGTTCAGGGCTAAGGATTTGAGTCGAGAAGGACAAGAACACAGACAAGCAAGTCCAGGGATACAGACAGACAGGATGCCCTGGTGAGCCCAGAACCCAAGCTATTAGCCTTATGGGCTTTTGAGTACCACCAACGGTAAGCAAAACCAGACACTTATTAAAGTGACAAGGACAGATTTTAATCAAAAATATACCCTTACAGTAGGGACAAGGGTTCAGCATGAACGGAACTCAACTTCCATTTTCACAGAGGTGGCTGGCATCTTAATGGAAATGTGAGGGGAAGGGAAGGGAACAGAGGGCCTGGGGCAGAGTCAGGGAAGTGAAACATGGCAGAAAGCAGGAAGGGGGGACTGGTCCATGAGAAACCCACCTGGGTTTGCTAACTGGCACCTGTCAGAGTTAGACTCCTATCTGCCCACAAAGACAAGGGGACAGAAACCCAATCTTTAGGTGTTGGCTAGAGGAAACAGTAAATTCTTTTGGCAGGCTTGAGTTTTCTCAGGCAGGGATTTACCTTCCATGAGCGACACTAAAGAAGTTTCTGGACTGAGTGGGAAGCTGGAGCTCAGGACTTCTAAGAAACCTTGAGTCTCTTTCTCTTCCCAAAAGGAAACCAAGGAACTCCCCACGGTGAGTGAGATACAGGGACAGCCCATTCCAGGCTTCAGAGAACAAATCTGTTGTTTGCTTTGAAGTGTGTTCTCAGAAAATCAGCCTCATTCATAGCAGCCGTGCGATGAGTATTATAACTAATAATAAGATATTTGGTTAAACATTTTACAAATCTTCAAAGCATTTCTGCATCATCTCATTTCATCATTTCATTCATATTAATAGAGAAATACAAAAACACATCCTGGAGCTAAATCTAATAATAAATTATGTTTACATGTATATAAAAGAGCATATTCATAGGAAATAAGACGCGAAGGAAATAAGCCAAAATACCCACAGTGGGGGAATTGTGAATGATTTATTTTCTTTTCTGGGTTTTCCACATGTTTCATAATGTGGCTCTTTGTTTTATTTATTCACTCAGCAAATATTTGTTGAACCCCAACTATGAACAAGGTGGTGAAGATACAGTGGTGAACAAAAGAGACCCAGGGTCTGTCCTGCAGAGCCTATGAGTTAGTGGTTTCTTTCCCAAACAAAAAACAATAATTAAATAATGTGAAGCTAAGTATAACAGGGATTGGTCCTATTTGTATGCTCTCATTCTGCCATTAGTGTCCAGCTGACCCCAATTCTCAAACACTGCATTTCAGTGATTCTAAGAAGTACAGGTGACCGCTGAACAACATGGGGGTTAGGGGTACCGACCTAGAGAGTCGAAAATCTGCCTCTAAGCTTTAACTGAATTAGTAATATCCTATGGTTGAGCAGAAGCCTTACCAATAACAGAGTCAACTAATACATATTTTGTATGTTCTATGGATTATATGCCATATTCTTATAATAAAGTAAGCTAGAGCTAGGAAAATGTTAAGAAAATCATAGGGAAGAGAAAATACATTTACCACATTGTACTATATTTATAAAAAAAATCCACATATAAGGACACACACCTGTCTCGTTCAAGAGTCGACAGTATATTTTTTTTCACATTTTAACATTTTGGAAATCGGGATTTGTCTCTCAATCAATGGCATCTTGGAGCTAAAATTAGCATTGCTATTTCTTTCTCAGTGGCATATAAAATCATGGTGTATCCTACAGTCTGCCTTGGCTACAGTGTTCCCCTTCCAGGATTCCACTGCTTCAGATCAAAGCTCAAGGGGATCTTACGAGAAGGCCAGGGGTGACAAGACTGTGGGAGCAGGAGGCCCTTTTCTGGAAAGTTGGGGTGAATCAGGCTAGGGAAATGGACTCCTGAGTGAGAGCCCGAAGAAGAACTGGTGATTTAAAGGACCCCTACCATGAATCCCATTGTGAATGGGGAAGTCATTTTGCACGGTAAAAATCACTCCACCCATGCCAAGTATATATATACCTCCTTCAATATTTTTTCATTTTTTTTTATTCCAAAAGAGCATGCTGTTGCACTGTAACCAGGGCAAAGATCACTGTTTTCTCCAAGTCAGTATTTGCCCTAAACCCAGTGAAGGCAGGGTATGTTCCTGCCTCCCAGAAAATGCACCTCTGGCTAGCTCAGCTATGGTGGGAGCCCTGCATGATCCCAGGACTACCACCACCACCAGAGACAAGCAGCGGGATGACACTCTGGAGTGGAGATAGACCCTGGAAGGGAGGAATAATGCCAATCACTTCTAACTGAGCACACACCAACCGCCAGGCATCAAGCAACCGAGACACTTGACATGCATTCTTTCATTTTACCCCCCACAGCAACCCCAAAAAGGAAATAATGTTATCTCCACGTTCCAGATGATAAAACTGCACAGTTAGGTTAACTCGCTTAAGGTTGCATAGTAGGGGGACAGCAGGGCTCCACTGGGAGCCCAGATCTCTCTGTGGAGAGGAAATCAGCCTGGGAGCCCAGAGGCCTGGAGTCTAGTCCTATCGTGCTGTGAGACCTCAGACAATTTGCTTCCCTCCCTGTGCCATGGGTTTCCCATGCATGAAGAGGAAGTGCTGGGTTAGATGACCTCACAGGGCCTCCAGCATTAATAGCCCCGCAGTCCCTGGTTAATAGCATCCCTAAAACTTTAGAAGAGAGGTTCTAAGCATGCTCCTTGGTGGTACACCTGCCTCGGCTCACACACAGAGTGGTCACATTGCTACCCTACCTAAAGCCCTTAAATTCTAGCACTTCCCCATAATTTGCAAAGCCTCAACCCTTAAGCATGGCTTCTGAGGCCCTGTTCAATCTAGCCCGGCCTTCTCTCCAGCTTCATCATTCCCTGTGGTTGACCAACATGCACTGGACATCAGCCAAACACTCCGTGTTCTTCGATGTCTGCTCCCTGCATTTGCCCCCACTGTTCTCTCCACCCAGAATCCCTTCCTTGTCTTATCTGCTTAGCAAAGGCCTAGTCATACTTCCAAACACTGCTTAAAGATCATGGTCTTTAAGAAGACTTTCTCCTACCCACAAGAAGCAGCTAGTTGCTCCATTCAACTCTCTGTATATTCATTTATTCCTTCAACAAATACTCAGTGAGTACTTCCTGTGCCAGGAAAATAAAGGTCAGCAAGACCTGTTCCCAGCCTTGGAGTACTCGCAGAATGAAGTGGGTTTGTTGACAATTTTGTCACACTCCTAAGAGACACAAAAGTCTGCTTGTAGGACTTACTTCCCTTTGTGCATCACTTATCTTTATACCTACCTTTTAAGAACTGATTTCTTTAACCTCCAACAGCCCTTGTCTCACTGTAGACTGGGAGCTCCCTGAGACCAAGGCCTATGCCTCTTGGATTCTATACCATCAGTGCCTTGCTTATATATGAGCTCAGAAAATGTGCATTGTTCAAAGAATGAATGAACTCTGATGACCAAATCTGACCGTCTGTTCAAATAGCACTCAAATGCTGTACTCTAAAGCTCTCCCTGCCTCCCCCCTCCCATCCCTGCCAAAATTCCCATGCAAATATGCCCTGAGGGCTCTCCTTCTCCCTGAAGCTAAGCCAGCCTGTGATAAATGATGACATGTTTATCATTCTGTCTACACACTTAGAGACCCTAATCAAACCAAAAGCTCATGAAACAGGTCAGGGTTGGAGACCATCTGTACACATGAGAGTGGATGCAGCAAATGAGAGGGGCAGGACAGAGCTCTGGAATTCAGGGAGAATTAGGTGAGTGTGTGGATAGATGTGCAAGTGCAAAGCTAGGACATTCGTGTGGTAAGAACCCAATACTGTCTTCAATGTTGACATCACCAGTCAGACTCTTTTCCCTAATTTAAGGTGATTGCCAATCCTGATGGGACTCCCAGTTGTGATTTGATATCAGAAGACTTTTATCATCTCCCATGCCATCCTCCAAGAGCCTAGTCGTGATTCTTATTTTCTAAATATTCAAATTATTAATTCAGCCGTTTTGCCCATACCTCTTGGTAGGTCTGAGAATGAATCTGGATATTGTGGGTGGCCGGTTAGCCACCAGACGCCATTATTCAGAAAATTTCCTGGAAAACATGGCCTTGGGTCTATTTCAAGGTCTCAGATATGCCTTGGAGTGCAGGGTTGGAAAATCACTGGCCAGAGGTATCCCATTCTCACCAAGAACCCCTTTCACCACCACTTGTTCGTTCGCCACTGGGAATGAGAAGGGTTCCAAACCCAAAACCTGGACTCTGTGCTGATTCCTCACTTGGGCTGTATCCAAAGTACCATGAGAATGCCCGTTGTCACACCATACCCTGCACTGAGCAACTGCTCACTAGCCTTTTTGGGGCTGTAAAAAAAGGCAAATACAAGTGTCTGGGTCCTGCTGGACCCAGTTAGGTCATTGGTGGGATGTGCGGGCCCAGCTGGCTTCTGCAGAAGCTTAAGCCTTTGCCTTTAGTGTAGGTTGGCTACACTTCCAACAGTTGGAGGGAATTTCACCATGGCTTACAACAATAGTATCCCCTACCCCACCCCAAATAAACAGTCTCAGCTGCTGGGTGGGGTGCCCCCATCTGCTCTTGACAGCTCCGCTCAAGCTTCCAAATACAACTTCCTAAGTGACTCTCAAAAGAGAAGACTCATCCATCAATCTGACAGCCAGATTCACGGTATGTAATATCTGCTTCATGGGCCTCATTAGAAATGGAGGTTGGCCCATTTGTTTTTTTTCAAGGCAGAAGAGAGAACTTGTTAGGCCTGCCTTCAGCAACTTCCAAACTGCCAAAGCTGGTGCCACACAAACATGGCAGCATCCAGTTCTGCTCCAGAAAGTACCAGGGAGGTGCCAGAAGGCGGGATGACCTGCTGTGTGGCCATTCCCTCCATGATCAACAGGGTACATTGGTTCCCATAAATAGATAAAAATAAGAACCAGCTAAGCATTTACTAGCGTAGCTACTTAACCACTTGTTACCACTCAGCCTCTAAAATAGGAATTCTTCCAGATCCCTACATGGTTTTGCCAATAGTCAGGTTTTTATCATTTTTTCCTACACAATGAGAGCTTGCCTTTTTCAAGGTGGAGGTGATGGCAGGGTGTGGAAGAGGAAAAAGAAGGCTTGTTGATTGGCTGGGATGAACCAGTATCAGCTCTGTAGGGGTTATCCCAAAACAAGCCCACATAAAAATATGCTCAAGTCTTGTAAGAAGATAAAAATCGCTCTACATTGCCTCCCCTCTGCTTTGCAGCCTCTCCGGCTCCTTCCTTCCTTCCCTAACGAAGAGCCTCCAAGCCATTCTGGAGACTTGTCTCTCCTTCCTCACCTCCCTTACACTTCCCAGAACACCTCTAGCATTCCATTGAAACTGTTCTTCATCAAGGTGACCTATGAAATCTTTGTGGCCAACGCCTGTCTTTGTTGCTAAGGACACTCCCCACTCTTCAGTCATTACCTTACCTGTTTCTCAGCAGCAGGGAAACTGTTGACCATGCCCTCCTGAGACACTCTTCTCTCTGGTCTGATTTCCTTCTTAGTCTCCTTCATGAGCAGTTCTTTCTCTGTTCAGCCCTTCCATAGTGGATGTTCCAAAATGCTGTTTCTGGCCTCTCCCAGCCTGTAATCTCCTTGAATGCTCTTGCCCTTGACCATGACTCTCAGATCGCTACTCCCAGCCCAGATGCAGCCAAACCACTCCCCACAGAGTCCTGTGGGCATCTCAAATCAACAGTCTAAATGGAACTCATCCTCTTCCCCATCGCCACACCCACATCCTAACCCTGTAGCTCCACCTAAGTCCCGCAACCCTATGAGTGGCCTGAGTACACATATGCACTCACTAGATGGTGACCTTGGGCCTCATTCTTCTCATCTGGAAAATGGGAATGATGACGGTTCCTATCTCAGAGGCTAACTAGAGGACTGAGCTAATGCCTTCACACAGAACACCTCTTAGCATACAGTAAGTGCTCAGTAGATGCCTGCTATTATTATCCCCGACCCTGGACACTACTTTAATTCAGTCCTCTGTGATTCCTCACCTGGATAAGAACAGCTGCCTCAGTTTTCCTTGCTGCCCATCCAGCCTCTCTGCAATCCATTCTCTGCCATTGACGTGGCCTTCCTAAAGTACAAATCTCAGCATCTCCCTTCCCCATTGACGGACGAAGCCTGGGGGTCTCCCCACGGCCCTTCCGCTCCGGTCCCCGCCCGCTTTTTCAGCGGCACCTCTCTGCTCCCCTGCTTCCCACACAGCGCACCAGCTACCCCAGACCGTGGGCGGTTATCCCAAAGCATCACGTGCTCTCCCCTCTCTCTCCCTACCAGCAACACCCTTCCCGCCCTTTCCTCACCTGACCCATATGCGTCCTCTGAGATTCAGCTCGAATGTTACCTCCTCCAGAAGGCCATCCTGGAGTATTCTGTGTGAATCTCTAGCATAAAATGTATACATTATAATCTTCTGTTTACTTATCTTTCTCCCCTACCAGATTGTGAGCCCTTTGAAAATACAATTCTCTTCGTTCTGTTCTTTATATTTCAGTATTTTGCATGGTGTCTTACATATAGATGACGCTTGATAAATTGTATTGAATGGAATGAATAAATGAATGCATTAAAGAGAGAGAAAGAGCCTACTTTATCATGCTATTCCCTTGCTTGATACCCACTGATGTCTTCCCAGAGACAGAACAAAGTCCAAACTCCATATCCCAGCTCCAGCTATCAGCTTTCCCAGTGGCTACATCCCACTGTGCTCCGGTAGCCACCCTCTGATCCACACATTGCTGCACATGGGCCTTGAGCCTTCCTGCCCCACCCCTTGCTCATTTCCTGTGGATTTGCTCATTTCCTGTGGACTTGCTCGTTTATTGCACATGTGCTCTGTGCCTAGCACTGTGTCAGGCACGAATGACACCACAGTGAACAGGGCTGACCCGATTCTTCTCAGACAGAAGAATCTTCTAGTCTAGCAAGAGAGGCAGACACTCAAATAATCAATCACAGATTAAAAGCTATATGTGTCTATGTAATATGCCCCCAATACACTTTAAACTTCTTACAGGAAAATATCAGCTCTTATAATTCTTAAATGGAAGGATGGGTGGATGGAACATTGTAGAATGATCTCTGAGGTCCACCTTCAATAATTTACAGTCCATATACGCTCTTGTTAGCTTCCAGATTTGATGAAACCAAATTAAACCATCTTTAACACTAGGAACTAAAAAAAAGAAAAAGTCCCTTTACTGAGCGCATGGAGAAAAGCGATTAGCTGGAAATGGTACGAACTGACGTGGCAGCCCCAGCCGGAGCCCAAAGGCTAGACCTTCTGTGGTGCCCACACTCACTAGCATCCAACGGGGCAGAACTAGTGGCTCCCAGACGCTCTCTGCCCTGGCTCTGACATCAGAAGCCAGTTGCTTATCTCTCGGTGGCTTATTTCATCCTTGGACCCTTGCAAAGGAAAGGAGGCGCTCATGTCTACTGACTCGCATACTTTATCTTACTCCGGAGACAAGTTAATAAATCAGAATATTCTTTGGTTGGGTCCTACTACTCAGCATACCATGTTATCTTCTGATTCTCAAGTGGCTTGCTATCTGAACTCTGAACAGTGTGGCCTTGGTTTCTGATTTTTTTTTTTTAATAAGGGGAAGAGGACATTTCCATACACAGACTGAAAGCCATTTCATCTTTTTCTTGCTAGCTGGGAAGGTTAGATAATCATAAACAAATCTTTTAGAAATATCAACCCTAAGGAAGGAAGGAAGGAAGGGAGGGAGGGAGGGAGGGAGGAAGGAAGGAAGGAAGGAAGGAAGGAAGGAAGGAAGGAGGAAGGAAGGAAGGAAGGAAGGAAGGAAGGAAGGAAGGAAGGAAGGGAGTCAGGCATTTGAACAGCCCTGTTGACTGTCACGCAGTCTTAACAAAGGCAGAGGAAGAGAGGCTTGGAAAAGACATCTCTTTCGTATTTCTCCCCTCCTCCTGCACTCTGGAAAACAACTGTTGCCCAGGGATAGAGAAGTCCCCACATTTGTTTATGTTGTGACGAAAGGGCTGGACAGCCCCAGGAATCATTCGAGGTGGGCTAATAAATCTCAGTGCTAATCTGTTAGACTGCTCTAGTCCCAAAGCCTCTCTGGCCCCTCGCCTACTGAGATTCCTCTCTCTCTCTCCTTCTTGAGCATTTAAAACATTTTAACAGCAGCCGGGTGGCTATTAATATACTATAACATATTTAATATAAATTTACATAATAGCACAAGTTATTTGCATACCTTGCTCGAGCCAGCGAGAGTATGCCCTTTGAGGGCTAAGTCTCCAAAACAATGAGCACAGAGCCTCACGCTGTAAGTCAGTGAATGAAGGAATTGCAGACTTTTTTTTTTTAAGATTTAATTAATTTATTTGACAAAGAGAGAGATCACAAGCAGGCGGAGAGGCAGGCAGAGAGAGAGGAGGAAGCAGGCTCCCTGCTGAGGCGGGACTCCGTCCCAGGACCCTGAGATCACGACCTGAGCCGAAGGCAGAGGCTTTAACCCACTGAGCCACCCAGGTGCCCCAGGAATTGCAGACTTAATCAATATTGGTGAATGGATTGCTCCAAACCCTGCAGCATACCCCTGCTAGAGAACAAAAAATCATTCTAAAATGAGAGTCATGGGTCCTTGATTTATCAGCTTTATGTTTTGAGATGCCACTTGGTGTCCTTAGAATGGGGCTTTTGACACAATCAGGTGGCAAAGGACAGGAAGATGGTATTTGGCCAAAGCCTGGAGGAGAGCCTGTGGGATTTGCAGAAAGAACAAGCAGAAGGGGAGGGAGACCCCAGCAAGGAAGCCACACATCCCTGCAGAGTGCAGACCAGGTAGCTGTTGAGACTGTAAACTGGTAGAATCTTTAGGCCAGGGAGGTGGGTGGGACTTGGCAGGACCCACCCAAATAAAAAAGCATGCATCCCCTTCGATCTAGCAATTTCTGTCCTACAGAAATACTTAAAAATGTACCCCCAAGAAGCCTGGATAAAGATATTTTCTGCAGCAACGTTTGCGAGAGCAAATAATTGGAAACAACTCAATGTTCATCAATAGGAGGATGATTATGCGTCTGCATTCTGCAGCCCCCCACCTGCCTGCAACAGTTAAAGAGGGTAAGAAAGACCTGGAGGTCCCTTGGGGAAAATTTCCAAGACATATTGGTGAGAAAAGCAAGTTACAGAACAATACGGGCAGTTTGGTCCCATTTGTATTGAAAATACTCACATGCTAAACTAAACTCTGTATTTATAAATGCACATGTATGCAAATAGCACATAGAAAAATTCTGGAGAGGTGTGTACCCTACTGAGAGCCGCTCAGAGGAAGGCAAAAGAATTGAGTATGCAAGATTTTCCTCTTTTTCTGGATGCCTGGAATATTTATAACAAGAGTGCATTCGTGCATTCATGTATTAGTTGTGCAATTTTTTAAGGACATGCATAATACAGCTATTTACAAACATGTTTTATTGTTTGGACCCTGGCATCTAACAGACAGATGGGCTCCTATAAAGGAGGGGTGGGGGCCTGCTCCCCGCCGCCAGGGGCAGCCTCCTCTCCAGGCTCGTCCTGCAACACCTTCCCCAGTAGACAGTCTCCACCAGACCCTGCTTCTGCTCCCCGCACGTGCACACTCCGCCCCTCTCCACCTCCATGCCCTCAGGCCTGGCTCCTCACCGGGGTTTCACCCTCTCCCTGCCCACTCCGGAGACAATGGGTACTCTCACCGTTGTGGGTCTGTCCCTGGGACTGAGACTTACCCTGTGCGTGCCCCAGCACCTGTCCCAGGGGCCAGGATATAAGAGGGGCTCGGGCAGTGTTCATTACATTGGACTGAACCGATCTGAGCCCTCCCAAACCTCCACCAAAAGCCTGAAGGGAGCCAGGCGCAGGAGCAGACTGGACCGGGCCTGGAAAGCTTCCCCCACCGCTGGGCTGGTCAGGCTGCTCCTGAGCCAAGCCCCAGACTGGCCCAATCACCAAGGCTGCTGCTTCTGGGACCCAAAGGGGGAAGGCAGGGGACACTGTGGTGCTCAGTGCCGGCAGATGGAGGACAGGAGCTTGAGCTTAGTCACATTTAGAAGCTCAGAAGGAACGCACGCAGGGACTTCTCCCTCTCTTGAGGGGACGCAGCCTCGGAAGAGACGTCACTGTGCAGGCAAGTCTTTCAAGATGTCGTAACTGATATATTTACTAGGTCCAGAACCTTTCTAAACGTGTCATATCTATTATTTTAGGTATGCCTCTCAATAGAGTAAGGTGTAAGTCACTGGAAACCACTTTATAGGAAATCAAACTGGAGCACTGAAAAGTGAAGAAACTTGCCCACGGACACACAGCTAGGAGGTGATTCGGCCTGGAATGGGGGTCAGGTTGACGCCAAAGCCTTGGGCTCCAACCATTTAGAAATACTGCCTTCAGTTGCCCTGGGGTGTTTCTGCTTCTGTTCTGGCCCAGAGAACAGGACAGGCTCTGAGGAACCCAGAGAGGGAGAAACCAAGACACAGGAGGAGGTCTCCCCTGGGCAGGTGCTGTGGGAAGCCCCAGGTGCAGGAGCAGGAAGGCCAGCTCCAGACATGGAAAGGACTAGAAGGCGAGGGAGGAGGCTATGGATGGAGAGAAGGGCGGGCCCACACACACACAAGAAGGAACCGAGGGCAGCTGCCGCCGTGGGTCCTGGGGGCTGTGCTTCTGTCTGGTCTCTTTCCACGAAGATTGTAATATATGCTGATTGGAGAAAATTGGTGGGGGACAGAAAAGTAGTAAAACATAACCCGTAGAACTCCCACTTAGAGGAAGGAATGGTTTTGCATTTGGCATCTTTCCTTGCAGTTCTGTCTCTGTATACTTCGTTGTTCGTTTCTGCTTAGTGAGGGTTCTTGGGGTGGCAAGCAGCAGGTCGCCTCAGAGGCTCACTCGGGAAGGGGCCTGGTAGCTGAAGGTTTCGGAGAAGCTGCAGACCCACGGCAAACACAGCATGTCTCGCCCGTGCCGCTGAAAGCGGAGCCAATGAGCTTCTTCCTGCCCTTCCTGCAAGCCTGTGGCTCCCTGCTCTCCCCCGCCTCTCCCCTGCCCTTCTCTCCCTCCTGCCTTCTTTCTACCCCCTCCCTCCCTCCTTCCTCCTTCGTCCTTTCCCCTCCCTCTCCCTCTCTCTCTGTGTCACTCTTTTCAGAGACCACAAATGAATAATGGTGTCTTTGTGTGGCTCTCTCTGCCCTGATCTCTCTCTCTCTCTCTCTCTCTCTCTCTCTCTCTCTCTCTCTCTGTTCCTCGTCATTCTTTCTTCTCTCTCCTTTCAGACACCACTAGTGATGTCTCTGCACCTCCCCATCCTCTCTCTCTGGGCAGGATCCCAGCCCTGTTTGCACATTTGCACCTGGTTTTGCCTCCTCGTAACGCCAGCTCGCACAAAGCCCCTGGGGGCTGGGCCCTCTCAGGAGGGCTCTAGTTCCCACAGTCCCCGCTAGTGCGGTGTTCACTGGGCTCTGGTGCTGCTCTCTCCTTCCGCCCATCCACCTCATTTCCCACAGATGTGTCCTGTAATATTGTCGGACCGTCCCGTCACAGTCCACCAGGTGCCGCCCCCAAAGTCCACTCCATCCTTCCCTGTTCTTAGACCCTCAGGACCACTGGTGTGCCGGTGGTCCTGAGTGAGCACCAGCCAGCAGCTACTTTATCCAGGCTGCCTCATCACAACCACCCTGGGAGATAGGCAGGCTTCCTCATGCCCATTTCACAGATGGGGAAACCAGGGCTCAGTGATAGAGAGATGCAGTTCGAATGCAGACCTTTGAGCTTCTCTTTACTTCCCCATCCTGTGTCTGAGCTCAGAGGCTTCCCAAGGGGCCAGAGCCTTTGACGGCTCCTTTTGGGCCAGATTCCTGCGAGCCAAGAGGAAATAAGACCCTCTATTAAAGAGAATGTATTTCAGACCTCCCCATCCCTTCGTAATGCCAGCTTCTCTTTGAATGTGATTGATGTTGCTTTACTTTATAAGCTTTTAAGAAGCCACTTAATGATAGCAACCTACTTCCTGATAGGTAGCAAACATTGCTATTATTATGGCTATTCCCCTAGGCTTATCCATTTCTTCAATCGGTCCTAGCAGAAATAAGGATGAGTCACTGTTGAAGTTTTCCAAGGAAACACACTCCTATTTGGTCCACACACCATAGAAACAGTCAAAAACCACAGGATTATACTGTACACATCAGGCATGTCGGCAGCACGGGGGCCCGCCTGGGGCTGTGTTCACTGCAGTTCAGCTTTCCCGCATGTTTTTGAGCAGGGGACTGGATTATTCATCCTCTTCCCAGTGGGGAAATGCATGTGTCATTACAGCTCAGGAAGGAGAGCTGAGCTCCCTGCCTGCTGCCTTGCTATAGGGGAGAGAAGCAGCAGCAATACACCTCCAGCCTGGAGGGCAGTAGGCCCTGGTCATAGTCATGACTCTGCCATTCATCCTTAACCCCGGCATGCGCAGCTCACTACACCTCTTCCGGCCTCGGACTCCCACCTGCCTAGTGGGCGAGTAATGTCTGCTCATCTCATTCGGTTGTTGAAAGAGTCAGATTGGATAATAAGCATGCAAGTGCTTGGTCACAGAGGGACTACATCACTCTTTCTGGATGGAGAAGCAATGATGCATAGTAGAGTCACGCACACCTGATTCGAGTCGGCTCTTTCCTTGGGAAAAGCACGTACCCCTGGCATTGAGATGGCCTGTGGTGGTGGCAGCAGAGGCTCTGGCTCCTGCTTCCAGAGGCAGGAACAGAATAGGTTGATCCTCTCATCCAAAACCACCAAAAAAAACAAACAATGTATGAACAACAGTTTTCAAGAGTACTGAATAGTAGACAACAAAGAACAGAGATCCCAGAGAGATGGGAAGCATGATGGCCCCAGTGTACATCCTTCAAAGTCTCCAGGCCACCGTGTGTGGAGGGGCCCAGGCAGAGCCCTATGGACTCCCTGAGTTGAGGACCCACTGGTCCAGGAAAACCAATACAACTAGAGTTCACAGGACAGTGTACCAATAAGGAAAGAACCACAAAGAGAGGGAAGTCCAAAGATCTCTAGAGCATATCCCTTAGAATTTGTGTTCCTTACTGGGCTGTGCCTATGAGGAAACTATCCAAGGTGAGGGAAAGAGTGAGCTGAGAGGCCTCAGGGGAGCAGTGCACAGCACTCACACAGAGCTGGCTGCTGCCTGGAAACCCTCATAACTCACAGTACATGGGGGCAGGTATTCAAGGGGTTTTGTATCAGCAGTAGCAAATAATTGGCTCTAGATTAAAATTGCTCTGCTTCCACCTAACAAATCCTAAAGCAAATCCCAAAGGGTTGACTTAATTGTGTCCCAGAACAAAGCTCAAAAAAATTTACAGAAATACAGAAATATCTGACACTGAACATGACAAAATTCACAATCTCTGAGACTCAATCAAATACTACCAGGAATGCAGGGGCAGGAAAATACAATCTATAATGAGGAAAATGATTGATCCATTGAAACTAACCTAGAACTAACATGTGTGAGAAATAGCCAGCAAGAACATTAAAACAGTTATAACTAAATGTCACACATTCAAAGCATGGACCCGGAATATATTTTTTTAAAAAGAGCCAAATTGAGCTTCTAGAGATTAAAATCTACAATGTCTGAAGTGAAAAATGTGCTAGAGGGGATTAACAGCAAGTTAAACATTGCAGAGAAAAAGGTTCATTAAGTGGAAGAAATGGTAATGAAGGAGAGAGAACCAAGAATTTTTGGAAAGGAAGAGTATCAGTGAGCCATGGGACAACTTCAAGTGGCCTAACATATGTGTATTTGGAGTTTTTGAAGAAAGGGGAGGGGCAGAAAAAAATTTGAACAAATGATTACCACATCCTTTCCAAATTTGATGAAAACTATAAATCCACAGATCTGAACAACTCAAAGGACCCCAATACCAAGAAACATGACGAAAACCACACCAGAATCACTCAAAATCAGCAAGAAGAGAAAATCTTCAGAGCATCTGGAAAAAATAACTCATTGCGTACAGAGAGACAAAGATAAAAATGACAGTAGATTTTTCATTGGCAAGAAATCCACGTGAGAGGACAGTGAGGCACACCTTCACATACGGAAAGAAGAAAAACCTGTCAATCAAGAATTGTATACCAGTGAAAATATCTTCCAAAAAATAAAGGCTTTCTCAGACGTGTAAAAGCAGAAACTCCAGTGGATCCATCACCAGCAGACTTGTATTGCAAGAGATAATAAAGTCCTTTAGGCGAAAGGAAAGTGATACCAAATGGAGATATAAATCCACACAAAAGGAATGAAGAGCACCAGATATGGTAACTACATTGGTAAATATATAAGATTTCTTTCTTATTATATAAACTCATTTAAAATACAACCGACTGCTAAAATAAGAATGTATTATGAATTTTTTATAATATATGTATAAGTAAAATGAAAGCCAACAATTGCATAAAAGCCAAGAGAGGAGAAAAGGAAGAATACTATTACAAGATCCTTAGACTACATATGAAGTGTTGTATATCCCTTGAAGGTAAACAGTGATAAGTGAAAGATGTGCACTATAAACCCTACAGGAACCATTAAAATATCAAAACAAAAAGTTACAGCTAATAATCCAACAAAGGTATAAACAGAGTCACAAAATATACTTAATTAACCTCATAGAAGGCAGAAAATGAAGGGAAGGGAAAAAGGACAAATGGGACCAAAAGAACACATAGAGTAAGATGATAGACTTAAATCGAACATGTCAATAAGTGCATCACACAAAAATGGCTTAAGTACCACAGTTAAAAGGTAGATTGTCAGACTGACTGAAAAAGCAAGTCCCAACTGTATACTGGTTACAAAAAAAAATTTTACTTATAGTTAAATACCTTTATAAGGTACAAACAGAAGAAAAGAGAAGAAACATATATACCATACTCACACCAATCAAAATAAAGTTGGAACGACTATACTAATACCAGACAAAGTAGATTTCAGAGCCAATAATATCATCAAAGATAAAGAAGGCTATTTCACGATTTCGAAAGTGTCAATTCTTCAAGAAGACGTAACAATCCTAAACATGTATGCTTCTAACAGAAAGCTTCATAAACACGTCACAAAGCAAGAACTGATAGAACCACAAAGAAAAATAGACAAATCCACAATTATAGTTGGGGATTTCACAAACCCTTTCTCAATAACTGATGAGACAACTGGACAGAAAACCAGCAAGTATGTAGAAGGTTTGAACGACACTATCAACCAAGTTGACCTAACAGACATTTCCACAGCACTCTCAGCACCAATGGCAAAGTAGTGCACTTTCCTTTCAAGTACACACGGAACATTTGCCAAGATAAACCACATCCTGGACCGTAAAACAAATTTCAATAACGTTAAAAGGATTCAAGTCATACAAAATCTGTTCTCTGATCATAATGGAATTAAATTAGAAATCAATAACAGAAAGATAGCTGAAAAATCCCCAAATATTTAGAAGCTAAATAACATACTTCCAAATAATCCATGAGTGAAAGAAGAAATCAAAAGGGAAATTAGAAAGTATTGTGAACTGAATAAAAATGGAAGTCTGACGTGTAAAAAATTTTGAATGCCAGTAGAGCAGCACCAGAAAGGAAGCTTATAGAATTAAATGCCTATATTAGAAAAAGAAGAAAAGTCTCTAATTAATAACCTCAGCTTCCATATTAAGAAACCAGAAAAAGAAGAGCAAATTAAACTACAAGTGAACAAAAAAGGATTTGGGAGTTGAGATAGCAGAGGAGTAGGGGACCCTAAGTTTGTCTCATCCCTCAAATACAACTAGATAGTTATCAAATCATCCTGAACACCCGAGAAAGCAATTGAAGTTCTGAGAAAACAAATGCTGCACATCTTCAAGTAGAAAAGCAACCACCATTTGGAAGGTAGAGGGTGCAGAGACCTGAGTCTGGTGTGATACAGCTGAGGATACAGCAACGGTGGGAAGCCGGCTTCAGGAGGCTACTGAAAGGTCTGATAAGCAGTGGGGTGCAAAATCAGAACTTGAAGAAGTCTGCAACAGTGGGGGTCGTGCCTGGCTTAAAGGTGCTCAGGCGGTGAAGCCAGGCGGGATCTCCACTGTGACGGTATGGTCTGAGGATCCCTGGGTTGCAAGAAGAATGGGTAGCACGGGAACAGGGAAGCCAGCTGAGAGCAGCGAGGCTAGGTGTCGGCTTTCTGCTCCGTGTTGTCATAAACTGCAAACCGCTGCACCATCAAGTGACCATGATCCTGGGACAGGTCCAGCAAAAGGCAGAAGCATGGGGAGACCCTCCACAGAAGGAACAGCATGGGTCTGCACTGTGGGTGGCCCTAAAATTTGGGGTTTTGAAACTTAGTTGTGTTCCTGAGATAAAAACGCTCAGTCACAAGCCGGGTGAACACGGAGTTCTGACAGAAACGGGGAGACAAGTGTGATTGATTGCTCTTCTGTGGGGACTCACTGAAGAGTGGAGGGCATGCATTTCAGCTCCAAGGCTAGAGAGTGAAGTGTCCATATTCATCCCATCTATCAGGGCTGAAAGCCTTCAGGGAGCAAAACAGCGCCACCTCGTGGAAGCTAGAGCCGCTTACACGGAGCCTTGCCTCTGCGCACTGGAGGTTCATTTCCACTAGAACAAGTACCCCTGAGAATCAGTGCAACAGGCCCCTCCCCCAGAAGCACAAACAACTCACTCCCACCAGGTTTACAAGATCATAGAGGGCTTCAGAGCTTCAGCTCTGGGGGATAATAGTATCTAACATCCTTTTTACTTTTATTCTTCAGTTTTTTATAATTTTTTTCGTTACTTTCTTCTTTCAATTTTTTAAATTCTTTTTTGATTTTTGTTTTATATATACTTCATATATTTTTAATTTTTGTTTCCTTTCAGCGTATTTTATTTATATATATGTCTATTTACATATTTTTATATATATCTTTACATATCTTATTTTTGGATCTAGTTTCTTTTAACAAGCAGACCAAAACACACCCAGGATCTAGGTTTTTTGTTTTGTTGTTATTGTTCTTTTTTCTTTTTCTTTCTTTGTTTCTTTTCTGGACAAAATGACAAGATGGAGAAATTCATCCCAAAATATAGAACAGGAGGTAGTTCTCACAGCCAGGGATTTAATCAATATGGATATAAGTAAGATGTCTGAACTAGAATTTAAAACAACTATTATAAGGATGTTAGTTGGGCTTGAAAAAAGCACAGAAGACACTAGAGAATCCTTTACTGTAGATATAAAAGAACTAAAATCTAGTCAGGCCAAAATAAAAAATGCTAGAACCAAGATGCAGTCCCAAGTGGAAATCATAAAAGTGAGGATGCACGAAGCAGAAGAGCAAATCAATGATATAGAAGACAAAGTTATGGGAAATAATGAAGCCGAAAAGAAAAGGGGAAGAAAACTATTAGATCACAAAGATAGATATAGGGAATTCAGTGATTTCATAAAGCAAAATAATATACGTATTATAGGAGTCCCAGAAGACGAGCAGGAAAGGGGAACAGAAGGTTTATTCGAACAAATTATATCTGAGAACTTCCCTAATTTAGGGAAGGAAACAGGCATTCAAGTCCAAGAGGCACAGAGAATCCCCTCAAAATCAACAAAAATAGGTCACCACCACAACATATTATAGTGAAACTTGCAAATTACATATATAAAGAAAAAAATCCTGAAAGCAGCTCTGGACAAGAGATCCTTAACTTACAAGGGTAGACACATAAAGCTGGCAGAAGACCTGTCCATGGAGACCTGGCAGGACAGAAAGGACTGACCTGATATATATTCAGCATGCTGAATGGGAAAAGTATGCAGGCAAGAATACTTTTAATAGCAAGGCTATCATTCGGAATAGAATGAAACTGGACCACTTTCTTACACCATACACAAAAATAGACTCAAAAATGGATGGAAGACCTAAATGTGAGACAGGAATCCATCAAAATCCTCGAGGAGAACATAGGCAGCAACCTCTTTGACCTCAGCCATAGAACTTCTTGCTAGACACGTCACCAAAGGCAAAGGAAACAAAGGCAAAAATGAACTATTGAGACTTCATCAAGATAAAAAGCTTTTGCACGGCAAAGGAAACAATCAACAAAACTGAAAAGCAATCTACAGAATGGGAGAAGATATTTGCAAATGAAATATTAGATAAAGGACTTGTATCCAAAATCTATAAAGAACTTACCAAACTCAACACCCAAAAAAACAAAAACTCTCACCAAGAAATGGCAGAAGACATGAACAGACAATTCTCCAAAGGAGACATAAAAATGGCTAACAGACATATGAAAAAATGCTCAGCATCACTCACTATCAGGGAAATACAAATCAAAACCACAATGAGATACCACCTAACACCTGTCAGAATAGCTAAAATGAACAACTCAGGAAATAATGTATATTGGCAAGGATACAGAGAAAGGGAAAACCTCTTACACTGTTGATGCAAATGCAAACTGGTGCAGCCACTCTGGAAAACACTATGGAGGTTCCTCAAAAAGTCAAAAACAGAACTACGCTACAACCCAGCAACTGCACTACTAGGCATTTATGCAAAGGAGATAAAAATAGTGATCTGAAGGGGCACATGCACCCTAATATTGATAGGAGCAATATCCACAATATTGGATATGGAAAGAGCTCAGATGTCTATCTGACAAAATATAGAAAATATTGAAAGAGAAATATATGGAAAGATATGGAAAATATGGAAATATAGAAAGAGCTTGGATGTTTATCAATGGATGAATGGATAAAGAAGATGTGGTATATATACCACATTTTTTATCTATATACCACATATACCACTATATATCTATATATACTTCTTTACCTATATATATCAATACACATACACACAATAAATATTATTCAGCCATCAAAAAGAATGAAATCTTGCCATTTGCAATGACATGGATGGAACTAGAGGGTATTACGCTAAGCAAAATAAGTCAGTCAGAGAAAGACAAATACCATATGATTTCACCTATATGTGGAATTTAAGAAACAAAAGAGATAAAGATAGGGGAAGGGAGGGAAAAATAAAATAAGTTTAAAACAGAAAGGGAAGCAAACCAAAAGAGACTCTTAACTAAAGGAAACAAACAAAGGAGAGGTGGGTAGGGGGATGGGGTAATTGGGTGATGGGCATTAAGGAGGGCACATAGAACTGAGTGTTCTATGCAACTGATGAATCACTGAATTCTATGTAAACTAAATTAAATTTTAATTTTAAAAAATTAAAATTAATTAATAAAAATAAAAGTAAACACAAGAAAGGAAATAATTAAAATCATAATAGAAATCAATGAAATATAAAAATAAAGAAATAAAGTTTTTGAGATGATTGATAAAATGGATAAACTTGGGGGCACCTGGGTGGTTCAGTCGGTTAAGTACCTGCCTTCAGCTTAGGTCATGATCTCAGGATTCTGAGCTAGAGCCCCACGTCAGGCTCCCCACTCACCAGGGAGTCTGCTTCTCCCTTTCCCTCTGTCCCTCCCCCTGCTTATGCTCATTCTCTCTCTCTCTCTCTCTCTCTCTCTCTCTCTCTCTCTCTCAAATAAACAAATAAAATCTTTTAAAAAATGGATAACCTAGCCGGAATGATCAATGAGAAACAATGAGAAAAAACACAAGGTATCAAAATTAGAAAGGAGAGAGGGGACATCAGTACAGACTCTACGGATATAAAAAGGGTAATAAGAGAAAACTATTAATAATTTTATGCCAATAAATTCAACAATTTAGGACTTGATGTGGGGCTGCAATGATTCAAATTCACTCTCACTTACTTTCTGTAGCTTCTAGGGGCTGCATCCAAGGTGACCAACCATCCTGGTTTGCCGGGACTAAGGGGTCTCCTAGGAGGTGGGACTTTCCAAGCTAAAACTGGGACAGTTGGTCACCCTAGGTGGCATCCCTCTTGCAATTCCACCCTTCCCCCTCCCTAGTAGGTCACCCAGAAGCCACAGCCACCCATAGAGGGATATCACCTACCAGACTTGACCCTGCCCTGTGCTCTCTGGATCATCTAGGTGGGCAAGGGTCTTTGCTTGACCCCCTCTCCAAATTGGCCCTGCAGGTCAGAGGCAGGGTCTTGCAGGGGCTTTCTGTTTCTCTGGCATCATGCCACAGATGCTCCTGATTAATGGTCCTTTGCTTCGGGCCCAGGTGCTCTGCAAGGGTTGCTGTTTTCTTGGAAACAGCTCCTTGCGAGGCATTAAAGTAGTGACTCCCAACTGCCAGAGCTGGAAGTGGCTTTGAAGATACTACTGCTCTTGTCCTGGCCCACCTCCAACCCCTCCCACACTAACTATTGAGCCTGGGGGTTCATTTCTGTTCTTTTAAAATTTTTCAGTGTTTCTGCCTCCCCTTGCCATATTGAAGCCACTGAGGCACTCTGGAAAGTCAGACTTTATAGCCATCCCTGAGCCTGTGCCACCCTCACTCAAACACCCTAATGTCTCCCTCTTGTCTAAAGAATAAAATATGGTTTCATGATGCCAAAGTTCAAAGTCTCCTATGATCCAGGTCCATACGTCATGCAGTGCTCTGTGCCCTATAGGTTCCTGACTCTGGCCTTTGACTGCTCTATTTCCATTTCTCAGAATTCCATCTCTCCAGCTCCTCATGTACAAATCCAGCAGTTCTCTTTGTGCTCACCTCAAATGCCACCTCCTCCAGGAAACCTTCTCAGATGCCCACAGCTGAAAGTGTGGTCTTTTTCTCTGAATCAACTTTGTCTGTGGCTCTTCACACTTTCTGCTGTGTGGGGGAGTTAATCACACACAGAAATTCTTTTGACTCCTAGATTCTAATCAGTACTTGACAGCAGGGCCCCAATCACCCAACCCTTGCCTAGGCCTAACCCAACCATGACCTGGTCCCATAATTTACCCCAAAAAAACTCTATGCTTCAGCCATCATAAATGGCTTGTCAGCCCACCTATACACACAGAGCTGTGCTTGCTCACTTAAGATTCTGGCTTTTGCCTGTGCTCTTCCTCACCTGCCATGCCTTTCCTCCTGATCTGCTTGGTAACTCAACCATCATTTTGCAATCAAATCAGGTTTCCTTCCCAAAGTCCCCAGGCTCCCACACACAGCCAGCAAGCACCTACTTCCCTGTATTCTCCCATCTCTGCATCTCTGTCCCCTCAGGCTACTGGTGGCACCTTCTAGATGCCTCATCCTTATGTCCCTCATCCTCTCCCAACAGAGGACTTGGCCTCCCCGGGAAGCACCAACAAACATTTATCGAATGAATGATAGTGCTAAGTCATGGTTACCTGGGGAACAGACCTCACCACCTCCAAAGCCTGTTCCAATGTATTTCTTCCTGAACTAACAGCTGATTAACATTGCTCTGTGACCTTGGAAAGTCACGTTCTCTCTCTGCATCTTTAGTCCGTTCATCTGTAAAATCAGGGGGTAGGATCTGGTGGAAAAGGAAGGCCAAGTTCCCCCTTTTCTGATCCCAGTTCGATGACATTGAGTGTTTAGCCTCAAATTTTCAACGTTTTATGTCTGGTCTCCTCAAGTAGCCCATGAGGCTCTCCTTCACCCACCAGCTCAAGCCCAGCACCAGGCTGAGTGTCCCCAGGGCCCTACTGACCACCAGCTGAATAAATATTAGACCACTCAGGGGTCCTGGATCTCACCTCCTGTAAGCAGGGTGAGAATCCATGCAACACACATGCCAGGGACAGCCATTATTCCCCCAGGTGCCACCTGGACGTATACAAGTTATTCTTTCAAACCCTCCTGGCTCATTCATGAGCTCCTAGCTCAAGATGCTGTTTACTGAGGCACCTGGTGGCTCAGTCGGTTAAGTGCCTGACTCTTGATTTTGGCTCAGGTGGTGATCTCAGGGTTGTGAGATCAAGGCCTGTGTTGGGCTCTGCGCTCAGCATGGAGTCTGCTTTCCCTCCCGTTTTGCTCCTACCCCCTGTGCTCGCTCTCTCTCTCAAATAAATAAATAAATAAAATCTTTAAAAAAAAAAAAAAAGATGTTCTTCACTACCCCTGAGCAAGAGAGCCATTGTCTTTCCAAAAGAGAAGGCCATCAGCTCCCATAGTGAAAAGATGGGCAGCAGGTGGGTTTTCTCAGCCCTGAGGGAAACTCTGACTGTAAAGATGGCGCAGGTGTCCTGCTGTGGTAAGGAAGGTCCTGGTGAGGGGACGCCTTCTGTTGTAGTGGAGGCAGACAACTTCGTGTGTGCTTTAGCATCCCCCAGTCTGAGATGGGGCCCCAACTCTGCCCTTATTGACTGTGCCATCTTGAACGTGGACCTTAATTTCTCAAGCTTCTTCGTCAAAGTGGAGGGAAAAGCCTGCCAATTTCCAAGGACTCTCGTGAGGGTTAATAATAAACAATTTTAAGATCTGATATATAGGTTTTCATTTTACTTCACTTTTTACTCCCTCAACTATATTGCCCGATTTTTCTCCCACTTCCGTTCCCTCTCCTTAGCTTGTTATGCCACATGAGGCTGATGTTAATGACAGAAACCATTTCCTTCCGGCCATCTCTTGCACATGGTAGACACTTTGTGAACACCGGATGAACGAATAGCTATCCGGTCACACCTGGGAGGGAGGAAAAAGTTGGCCCCCATCCTGCTCCGAGTATCATCTGAGTGGTAATAATTCATCCCAAGGGTTTCAATAGATCTAGAGGCCCTACTATGTGCTGTTAATTTTAGTAAATTAATTTCACCCCCAAACAACCCTGTCCAGTAAGTGTGGTGTGTCCCCATCTGAGGAACCAGATGCTGAGAGGACCCAGCCCCAAACCTTTAAGTAACAGGGTTCTTATTCAAATCCAAGTCTTTCATATCCACGCTTTGAATCACTGCCTGCAGCACTTCACAAAGGATTTATCATCTTTCCATCTCAGAATTTACGCACATGCATTAATGTAAACTCAGAGAAGACAGAATAGAAAGCATAAAAGTTTAATAACCAAAAGACATCCTGAATTTAATACTCAGGAATGTTTTTTCAGATCTCTTTTTCTGCATGTAGATTTCATGAGTTTGAGGGGGGTGTGTGTGTGTGTGTGTGTGTGTGTGTGTGTGTGTGTTTAGAGCCACAATCATACAGTATAGGAAGATATATATCCCCATTTATTCTGTTGGAAACATTTTCTCCCTCTTACTCTCTATACCCATCATTGTAGAAGTTCCATCAAATGGACATATTATAATTTACTAATTATCTTGCTATTGTTGAGATCTTGAGTGGCCTATCTGTTTTTATGTTCAGCAGGTAAATAATACCCAGCTGAACATCTTTGTGCATGGCGCTTTAAGATTATTTTCTTAGCTAATTTTAATTCTTTCCTTAGGCCAGTTTTCTAGAAGGATGAGGTTACTCAGTCAAGGGAAATGAGCATTTGTAAAGCTCTTGAAAAATTTAGTGCTTGCTAGCCTTAGAAAGAAATCCCCAACCTCCTAACCAGCCATGACCTCTTTCTGCATTACGGTGTCTAATGCTCTATAAATCTCATTTTTGCCCCACATCCCTGAGGGTTGAGTGCTCCAGTCTCTGTGAAGCAGTGGATCCCCCACCCCCAATCCATGGATTATTTTCTCTTGAATAAAGGGCATCAAACTCAAAAAAAAAAAAAAATTTAGTGCCAAGTGTATTTTCCCAAAGATTTTCATGTAAAAAATAATACTAATAAAAGAGAGAACGAGTAGAAGACCAAAGAAAGATGGACGGTCCCCAGACAGCTGACAGCCATAGATGAGCAAACCAGGCCTGCCAGCAATAAAGCTTTATCATGGACTGGGTCATGTCAAAGAGAAGCAGTAGCAAGAAGCAAAAAGGTGTTTTCTTACTTCTCAGGAAGGAAAAAGAAGCAGATATAAATACTGCATGTGGATTAGTGAAATAAAGGTATTTTCAATCACTCTGAAAGCACAAGAGGTGTGTGCTTGCTTAAAAAATAGCACAGCAAAATCTACTCTTACCCTAAAATCTCCCCCACCTTTTCCAGTGGGCCACGCCTCTATGCTTTGAGAAAGAAGGCCTGGCATTAGGTCTGTCACTGAATAGCTCTGCATCTGCTGGCCTCTCTGTCTGTGCCTCGGTTTACAGGCCTGCCTTACCTGCTTTTCAGGGGTTATTATGAGGATACATAAGCTCATGTATATGAAGATCCTTTTGTAACATTTCAATCTCTTATATGACTTGCTGATCAAAAATTAATTTCTTGTTCATTATCATTCATGGGATAAGGACCTTCACAGCTTTACAGAAAGCATCCCAGCCTAGTTTCTCAAAATGTTTTCAATATGCCAGTACACATTAGGTAGTTCCTATGGAATAGGCTAATGCCGATTTCTTTTTCTTTTTTAAGATTTTATTTATTTGACAGAGAGAGATACCGCAAGAGAGGGAACACAAGCAGGGGGAGTGGGAGAGGGAGAAGCAGGCTTCCCGCTGAGCAGGGAGCCCGATGGGGAACTCAATCCCAGGACCCCGGGATCATGACCTGAGCCGAAGACAGACGCTTAACGACTGAGCCACCCAGGTGCCCCTAATATCAATTTCTAAAAGTGACATATGCTCAACTTGTACTGGAACACTCGGGTTGTGCAAACCAAGGCACAACTTCTCCATTCTGAATCTGAGCAGGTACAGCCTCTGCCCTGTGCCCCCAACTCCAGCACCAGATAAAATGGTGCTGGCTCACATGCACCCAAAAGCTGAGCTGACTTAACCACTGAGGAGCTCAGAACCCTTCCAGAACCCACCCCCACCAACCCTGAGTCAGCCCTGGAGGCAAGACCACAGACTGGGGCCATTCCATTCAGTTCAGTGAGCACCACTGGGGCCCCCTGCTTGAAAGTGATCTTCCTTCTACTCTCCAGAGGGTTATTCCAGAGGCCAGTGAGGCCAGTCCTGCCAAGAGCACACTTCAGTCAGCATTTTAAGCTCTCACACCTCTTCCACCTTGACTTCCAACTATCACTTTCACGGCCACCTCCCTGGGCAGGTTGGGAAACGACAGATGTGGAGAGCTGGGGAGACACCTCAGGTCACGTACTTCTTCCCTTTGATTTACGGTTGAGGTATCCGGGTCCAGAGAAGAGGTGTCACGCTGCCCCCTTCACCCCAATATTGAGTATGAAGTTTTCCTAAGCTAGCCATTCTCCAACTAGAGTGTGTCAGAAGCAGAGAGAAGAGATTAAATGCATATTCATAGGCCCAACCCCTTCTATGGTAGAGTCTCTGAAGGAGGGGCCCAGGAGTATGCCTTTCTAGCAAGCCTCCCGGTAACACGAATGCACCCCCAAGTTGGAATACTCTTGAATGAAAAATAGGACCAGAAGACCCACTTTACCACTCAATGCCCAGAGCCCCAAGTTATGCAGCTGATGGCTCTAATTTAGTTCCTCCCCGGTACTGCTTCACTCGCTCCCCACCTCCTTAAGCACACACAAAAGCACACGCGTTCACTACGCTGGCCTCCTGATGGCTGGGGAGGTTAAATGAACAGACGAGTTTCAAATCCAGAGAAAGCCATGCACGATGTGGTCTGGGCCTCCCAACAGATGGTCAGCAGCTTTGGGAGAAGCTCTCTGGCTTCAGAAGTAAATCCTGGGCAGCTGGGGAAGGGCTGAAAATAGACCCAGCTCCTTCCAACAAAGCAGTTCACCTGCTTGAAGATGCCAGCTCATTGGAGCATCTTCAGTCCCACATAATTTAATAGCCTGTCCTGCTCATTAGTTTCTTCCTGAGGGCAATCCCTGATGGGGACCACACTGATTCCTGATGAGTCATCCATTGGCCAGTAAACTTTATGGAGCAGCCCAGGCCTCCCAGCCGTGAACATCTAACGCATGATAGAGGGGGCTTAAGGCATTGATATAGGGACGTTGGGAACTTGGAAGGAGCCCACAGGTAGCCCCAAACATGGCTCCAGGACTGGGAAATTAGACCTATGAGCACTGTTAATGTGCTTACTCCCCAGAGAAGGCTGAATTGTAGCTGGGGGACTGAGAAGGGGTTAGACACCCCTCCCCAAACGGTCAGGAGTGATGATCAAACAGCATCAAGCATGTTCATGTTTTACTTGAGATATTTGTATTTCCACTCCCTTCCAAGTTCTGCTGTTAACTTCTGCCTAGATTTTCCAACACAGAGAAGACCCGTCTCTCTCTCCCTCTCCCCCTGCCATCATGGATGTGTCTTCGCATGCGCACGCACGCACACACACACACACACATACACACAGAGCTATGTGCCTATAGGGTCTGGGGCTCACAGTAAAGGCTCTATGGGGTAGGCTAGTTAGAGCTTTGAGTGAGGAATCCAGGAATAATCCAGAGAACTGAAGTCTAGCCCCACTTCTGCAGCCCACTGGTATGACCACAGGCAAATCCCTTGGACCTCAGTTTTTCCATCTGTCCATCTGGTTGGGCTAGATTAATGGTTTGCAATCTAGCTGCAGGAATAAAATCCTCTAAGGAGCATTTGGGCCCCACGCCAAAGCAAACGAGTCCTAATCTCTGAGGTGAGCCCAGGGCATGTGTGGTTTACACAAGTACCCTAGGGGAATTCTGATGCAGAGTGTGGGTTGAGGACCCCCGCCCTTGGTGATTCAGTTCTGCTATTCGCTTAAGTCCACCATTTATCAAGGAAGAGACAAGGCCGAGAGAAGACGGAGTGGCTGCCTTTCTTCTGATTCCCAGGAAGAGAGGCCAAGGGCGGAAAGGCTCAAACTGTGCCATCTGGGACTCAATTTAATTTAGGAATTTCCTGAATAGAAAGAAAAGGATGTTCTGAATATAAAATCAGACAAAGAAAGCCCTGGGCTTGAGGTTTCTTAGCAGAAATATGCTGCCAAGGGACAGGAAGGGATTCCTCCTCATGGGGTGCAGCCTGCAGTCCAGGATGAGCTGGGGCCTCAGGGGACCCCCAGCTGTCCAGGGATCACAGAGAGACCTCCCTCCTTCACCCTGGGCCTGATGATGCTCTCTGAGCACCTCCTCGGGCCTCACAGACAAATCCTTTTACAGCCCCAGGCAAGTCCCTTCTCTCCGCCCCTCATATGCTCCTCTGTAAAATAGGGAGGGTGGGAGTTAAGTCAAATACTCTACCCCCTCAACTCTATGTTGCACACTAACATCTCTGAAATTGAAGGGGTCTTATAGTCAATGGCTTCGTACCATTAAATGGCAGGATACTTTTTTCCAAAGTGCTATGCAAAATAATGATGCATCTTACCATGGTTAGCATCTGGTGACGGTTAGCATACAATGGGGAAATATGGCAATATCTCCGGTCCCTTCCAACTCAAACATTCTAAACATTCCAAGATTCCATGACTCTGTGGCCTTGGGCCCAGATCATACTTACCATCAAAGACTATATCCATCAGGCCCTATAGAGAAGCATTGGTTCCTGCTAGTTCTTTGTCATTCAGTGTTATCCACAGACCAGCAGCAGCAGCAGCATGAATGCATCAGAAACATTAGCTGGTCAGAAAGGCCGAGTCTCAGGCCCCATCTCAGACCTACTGAAACAGAACCTGCATTTTAACAAGAGCCGTTAGTAGTTCTAGGCACATTAAAGTTTAAAGACTGCTATGATAGTTCACACTCCCCCTCCACCAAACACACACACACACACACCTGTTCACCGGGAACACTCAGCCAGAGCCTCACTCTAAATAACCTCCATGGGGCTCTGATTCTTTCTGTGTTTACCATGCTCTTACATACAAAGGAGTTTGTTTGGAGCCTAAGAGAGGAAGGAAGACCCTGCGAGGATGTAGGGACATACTGTTCCTTTAAGAGGCAGAGCAGGTGGATAATAGCACCTTCTTAAATGACACAGTTGGGGCAGGGCCTGGACAAGCACCTCTAGCATCCCTCCACCCCCTCTTCCTGAACATGTGACACCTGTTCTGCCCCTCTCCTTCCTGGGCCTCACCCTGAGAACCCTTCTTAACCCTTATACAGGGAAGCCATCACATTAGATCCCTCATACCCAGTCCAGGCCTGACTGCTCATCTCTGTCCCTGGACCTCAACTTCACATCTGCATGTCCCATCTTCCTTGTGTCCCCCTTATGTCCAGCCTGGCAGGACTCCCCAGGGCCCACCACCCATCCATCCACTAATTCACAAAGTATTCACCAAGCATCTGCACACCTTGTGAGCCCACGGATGCTTACCACATGGCACCACCCCTGAGGAGCTCACAGTCTGGCGAGGCCAACCGACATGTGAACCACTTTTTGTAGTGCCTCGTGTTAAGTGCTAGGAGAGACAAAGCATTGAGTGCTATAGGATCCAGAGGAGGGGTTCTCACTCAAACTTTAAGGTCAAGGAAGGCTACCTGGAAGAGTTGCTATCTAAACTGGTACTGAGGGATTGGTAAGCATTAGCTGGGTGAAAAGTGGGAGGAAAAGCATTCCAAGCATCATGAACAGCCTAAGAAAAGGGGAAGAGGTGAGAACTATCTTGTAAGCAATTTGTATTGCATAGCATAAAGTCCAGATCAGGAAATGGAGAGAGAAGAGGGTGGGAAGCAGGCAGGGCTGTAACAAGCAGGGCCTTTAACCTTTGGATTTTAACCTTAGAAGTTGGCTCTTCCCTGGTTTCTGCCATATTGCCATGCACCAAAATTTAATGAGAGCCTTTAAGGTGTCCTGCAACAGGTAAAGTTGAGGTCATAAAGAACCACCAGGCAGCCTCTGTTCCCAAACGCCTGAGGTCAGGCCTTTGGGACAGATAGAAAGACAGCATGTCATAGAAAGCTAAATGGTGGCACAGGGCAAAGCATCCAGTGATCAGATGAGAAAGTCTACTGGAGTCAAGAAGAGGGACAGTAGACAGATGAGGACAGCTTCCTGGAGGAGGCAAGACTTGAGATGCAAATGAGCAAACTCAGCCATAATATAAGGTTGCAAATTAGACAAGGGATTGGAAAATTCTCAGAAGACTGGCTGACCTCAGAGACCCTAGGGAAACCAGAAGTGACTCTTAGGGAATAAATAGTCCTGGGACAGGAAAGGAAAATGTGGCAACTTGGCCAATTAATGATGAGGACCCCTCCTGGGGTCAGAATAAGTCAGGTGGCTGGAACTCAGTGGGGGCTGCCTGGAACCCGTGGGCAGCCATCGGGGGTCAAATCCCACATGCCCAAGGGCAGGCATTTGGTGGAGAGTGGTGCTAACCTCATAAACATCCACTGAATTCTCACTGTTTTGAGCTATTGAACCTAGGAAGGTAACTACATTAGACACAGTTGACTCTTCTGCAGTAAATTCCTAGATTGCCGGGAGGAAGACAGCCACCCACAACACCCTGGGAAATGCAGAAAGGAGAGCCCTGACCCAGGGGCCAACATGGATTCGGTGAAGGGGGGAGCTTGGCCAAGGCCACGTGCCCAATGACAGCGGCGCCCCCTGAGCCTGCTAACGGTGTGGCATGAGGTGTGCAGAGAATACCTTCCACCCACCCCGCGTACACCCTGGCCTCCAAGCATCTCCCCACCAGGGCACCGCTGATCACGCCCCTTTCTCATCAGGGTCAATAAAAGAGGACATCCTACCCCAGTGTTTATATCTAAGTGATAGCTTATGAGCCAAATGACTGAAGTCTAAATAACTAAGCCGTGTTTACTTGACAAATGAAGTGCTGGAACACTGGAGATGCCACTGTTGCTAAACCTGCACCATAAGCTTTTCTGTAATGATAAATTCTCTCTGGCGTCAGGCAAAGCTGAAAGCCACAGGCACCCCCGAGGACCGTCTTCTGAAAAATTGTGGCTTGCACAGACACAGCTCGGGAAAAACTCTGAGTATTGATTTTCCTCACGTGACTGCGCTATGTTAGCGGTAAAATTATAGAATCCTGGAATGTTGAAGCTGGGAGAGCCCTAAGAGACCATCAAGGACTAGTCTGTGCCAAGCTGTCTCCCAGATTTGCTTTTGGAGAAACCGAGGCCCAGAGAGGAAAAGTTGCCTTGGTAACTGTCTTGGCTACAACAGAGCCAAGAGTATAGTCAGTTGAGCCCAACTTTGTGCCAGCCTTGGGGAAGAGAAATCTGTCACCTCCCTCCAAAAAGCTTGAAGGCTAGTAGGAGGCAGGCATGTCAACCAAAAATTACAATAAAGTGTTGCAGGTGCTGGGATAAAACCCAAGGCTGGACACCAGGGTCCAAAGGCAGAAGGAATGGATGGAGAGGGATTCTTGGCAGAGGGCCACAAAAGCCAATGAGGTGGTTGCAAGCTGAAGAGCAGGAAGGACCATCCAGGCAGGGAGGCAGAAGAACAAATGTGGAGAAGCCATGGGGCCCGATGGTTTGGAGGAAGACAAGAGGAGAGGCAGCACATTGTATCATGCAGGGACTTCTGAAGAAAACGAGCTTGGATTTCATCAGAGAATGTGGTGACATGGTCAAGTTCACGTTTTAGGAAGATCAGGTGGGGGTCAGATTGGAGGAGGGCCTACAGGAGGCAGGAGGGCCAGTTAGGAGATTGTTGCAATGGTGCAGGAGGGGGCTGGGGACGGTCTCAACTTGTCAAGAAGAGGGGGCTCTTACATGGATTTGGGGAGATGGCGTCTGACTTGCTCACCCATCCAGTGGAGACTAAGGGAGAGGGGAGAGGTCAAAGTCCTTTTCTAGAAAGACCACATCGTTCCCTCCCGCTTCCAATAGGATTCATAAGGCCTACAATTAAGAATCCATATTTCCAGTGTTCTTCGAGTTGTAAGCTGAATGTCCACACAACAGTCATCAGAAGTGAGTTACAGTATATTATCTGGTTAGTAAGAAGCCTCCCTTCTAACTCAGAATAAACTACCACCTGGGATTTCCTTACGTTTGAAGATTTGAGTCCTGCTAAATCAAGTATTGTCTGCCATAGGTGGAAAAGGCCAACTGCTATAAAATCTACCCTTAAATCCAAGTGGTATGACACAGTGAAGTTTATTCCTTGCCAGTGCTACAGCCCAGGGCCACGGGCAGTGGAATTCTGCTCCACGCAGTTACTTAGGGATCTACATTTCTCCCATTTGTGGCCCCATCATTCCCTAGGGCATCCACTTTCCACCACCTCAGCCTAGGAGTCCCGCGTCACTTCTACACACATCTCACAGGTGAGAACTAGTCAAATGCCCCACCGAGGGGCAAAGGGGATTGGGAAGGGCAACCCATCTGAAGAAGATGAGAAGACCACGATGAGATCCCCTGTGGTCTCTGCCATGCTGCCCAGAGTTTATCTGTGCAGTGGACTCACAGTTTAGAACAGAGGTGCTCTGGATACTCATTTGAGCTCATTGAACAGGACTTGCCCAGCCATCCTTGACCCAGAGACCCCAGACAAGCAGTAGCATCTCGTATCCTGGAGGTCAGTGAACCCAGATCGTGTCCTGCATCCCGTGCCCTGGCCCCTCCATCCTGAGGAGAGGGCTCAGCCGTCCACCTGCCAGCCTCCCCAGTGCCAGGAGCTCTCTGTTCTCCACGTGTTCCTCCTGACAGATAGCTCTTCCCTTCCGCACCCGCAGGAGACAGAGGCTCTAAGGCAGTTGTCTAGAATTACCGCAGCTGGGAGAAAGGACCGAGAGAACAGGAGTGATTCATCAAGAAGACGTATAAGCCGATTGGGCAACTCGTGATCAGAGCTGCTTAGCTACCCAAAGGGATAACAGGATAAATTATAGCCAGAAGAATTAACAATTACAGCGTTGGCATCTTACACTGTGAAGTCATTCCGATCACCTGTCACTGGGCTTTTAAAGTTTAGGGAGAAACGTTTGGGGGTGCCTGGCTCTGCATTTATATCTTACTTTGAACAACTGAAGGATGGGTTCCCGGGAAAGATGGTGAGAGAGATATTTATAAATGAAATCTTCTCTTTGGGTTACTCTTCCAGACCCATTTTTTTTTTTCAATCCTATTTGATTTCTAGTAGGTAATGGCCCCTAGCGCTGGCTTTACATAACATGAGCTGTGCTCTTTCTCTCTCCCTACTAATGTCGCTGTCAAGTAGCGAATGATTCGAAAATGGGCGTGGCAGCATGCACACATAGCTGACATTTAAAGGACCCGGCCAAGCCCTTTGTGAAAATCAGGGATCCTTGAATAATTAAAATAACCCCTGCTGTGACTCAAGTTTGGGTGCACCTTGCAGACTGGCTTTTCTTAAGACTCTGGACTCTTTGGCCAGTGACAAAAGACAGGATCTCTGCTATATTAAGCACCTGCTATGTGTCATATAACCAATGTGTTGGGTTCTGTTCATACATTATCCATAAAAACTCTCCAAGACAGAGAATAATACTCCTAGTTCGCAGAGGTAACTGATAATCAAAGAGGTTCAATAACTCACCCAAGGTCACTAAGCCAGCAGGTGGTAAAGCTGAATTTCAAGCTTAGAATTTCTGACTTTAAATCCATAATTCTTTCCACTCTCCATACAGTCCCCAAGTAAGGTGCCTGCCTGTGGGCTTCTCTGGACGACCCCAGAGACAAGTCAGCTTACTGGCGTGTTTAAAGAAGCTCCCAGGAAAGGACAAAACTTGAATCCACAGGGCTGTGGACAGTGTGGTGTTTGACTCCATCTAAGGGATCAGGCTGTCCCTCACAGGTGGCTGGGCAGTAACCCAGAAAGAGGGCTGGACAGGGCAAGGGAAGAGGAGAGAGCTGGTTCAGGGTGGGGCATCACCAGGAGTCAAAAGACTTGGGTGTTGCCCCGACCCTGCCTTCCACCTGTTAGATGATCTCAGGCAAATGATTTTGCTCCTGTGAATCTCAGTCTTCTCATCTGTAAAATGGGGATAATGTGGCAGTCCCACCTAGAGAGAGAAAAGGAAGACCTACCATGGAGCATCCTACGACAGGCAGGAATTCTCCTAGTAGGTCTCTGATGGTAAATGGCTTCTTTCCAGGGGTGGCACCCATTGCTGGGATTAGACCAGGAGGGCTACCTTGGAGTGGGATCTGTAGGACAATGGTGCAGGACTTCGGCATCAGGCTTCCCCACTCACCAGCAGCGAGGCCTTGAGCACGTTTCTGCATGTTTCTGCCTCAGATTCTTCCTCTGTGTACCAGGGATAACAGTACCTCCCTCATACTTAATCTATGCAAAACACCTGACCAGAAGGTGTCCGTTCAGGCTTCCCCCTTCCTCCCCTTCCCACCCTGTTTCATGGTGGGAAGATGTCATCTCCCCACCCCCCAAGCAGGATGGCCAAGGGCCTATGGGACAATCTCCCAGAGCCCCGTGAAGAGCTCAAACAGATTCTATGTCCCTCTTTGAAAGGCGAGCTCCCGGGACTTCCTCGTGGGCTGACAGTTTGCATCTGCTCGTCTGCGATGTTCCCCTTGCAGGGGAAGGTTCACTTCAAAGCCTACTTTATCAGAGCAGCAGGGAAAACATCTGAGCATTTTGTAGTTAAGTCAATATTGCTGATGATTTCTTCTGACGCTCATCTGAGTCGGGGAAGAGGGGAGCGGGGTAGGCAGCGTCAAATCTTGAGCACCAACTCCAGGACAGACCCTGTGCGCACATTACCGTGGCGGATAAAGGCACGGACACCTGTAGAAAGTGTCACGTGCCACGTCCAGAGCCAGGATGGGACCCCAGGTCTGACTGAGCCCAATCCAGACTGGTCTCCTGGAAACACAGGGGAAGGGATTCCTTCAAGCCATGTTGCCAACAAAAGGCTGCCCCGTCTTACTTCACGGCTCCAGTACAGAGGGGCATTCTGCTGGCAGACAGGTGGGGACCAAGGATGAGCCGCTCAGTTTAGCTCTGTGGTCCGGGCAGCTTTCCCAGCGGCCACATTCAATATAAAGAGAACCTCAACAGGGGGCTTCACGGGTCATTTCCATGTTCTTGTCACAGTGCCAGGTTGGGCTTCAGGCTTTCAGTCAAGGTCTTCTCGCTAGGTGAGCAGGGCTGGCCACCACCAGTTTCTCCCCTAACCTTCCCGTAAGGTTCAAGGAGCCATGCCCCATCCTGGGATCACAGTGGGCAGCAGCGAGCAGGAGACCTTGCCAGGCAGGGCCAGAGCTCAGGCNGCGAGCAGAAGACCTTGCCAGGCAGGGCCAGAGCTCAGGCTTGAAGAATCCCCACCTTTCCCTACCCCACCTGTGCCAAATTGCAAAGGGGAGGTTTTGCCCTGGGCGAGGTCCCAGGCTGGAGCTCCTGTTGTAAGCCAAACATCGCGGTAGGTTCCTCAATCTACATGCTATCTCATTTAATACTTCCTCCAACCCTGGAAGGTAGAGACAATTATTCCCGTTGTGCAGATGACGAAACCAGAGACTCGGTAACTATCCCTAGGAGCCATGCAAGACAACCAACTCAGCCATACAAAATTGCAATCATTCAGTGGAAAAGATTTGCTTTATGATTATAAAGTACTCCGACCTGTGTGAGAAATACAGGCCAGTGCATCAACGATGGTGGCATTTGTAAGGATGGTGGCAAGGAAGCCACAGTTCGAAGGACAAATAGGTAGCGACAGATGGGCTTTTGCCATGATAATGAGGCCCCTATGAATATTAATTATTTGGGGAATTACGGACCACAGTGTGGTCTTATAAACAGCCCAGATACGGAGCAGGTACCCCTCTTTGGCAAATTACATAAGATCCAATTCAATGGGGCTCCAGCTGTGCGGAGCTGGAAAGATCAGACCTGAGAACTCGGCCTCACATCTGAGAGCCAAGAGGCTCAAGGGCATAAACTTTGGGTTGCAAGTCTCACCCTTCCAGAATCCAACACTGTTTTATGGCTGGAAACCTCCGCCACCCCCACTGGAAAGCCACAGGAAGGAGGTGACACAAGATGGATTTTATGGCCACTGCTTGGTGCACACAGAGCCTCCCAGCAGGGCCATCTGAGGCCCCGGGGGATGCAGCTGGAGCCTTATTCATGCTGTGTCACAAGCCCAGGGAGGACATCCGTCCTCGCCTCTGAGCATGTGCTCTGGGATTGGCTCTGCTCTGGGACCCCTGCTGCAGCAGCGGAGTGCCACACGGAGAGGGCTGTCGGGGCCCATTCTGACGCCCTTGCGGGGCCTTCAGAGGCCTGTGGGGAGGGTGTAGGCCCGGGGCTGTTGCTGGGCGCCACTCAGGGAAGCCACCCAACCCCCACCCAGAGAATGTTCGTCCAGGTGAATGGAGGCACACACTCGGTGGCGGTGCTGCTGTGGGTCAACATCCGGGAAGCGTGGTGGGGGTGGGGATGGGGGTGCGGATGGGGGAGGGGAGGACCACAGGAGGCCCGTGGAAGCTAGAACTGGATAGGCTTGCCTTACGGTTACCCCTCCCTACACCCAGCACCGACTCTCTCTCGGGCTCCCGGGCAGAAGCCACCCTGAGATGATGGGCCACTCCCCCCAGCCCTGCCCCCACCCAGATACGTGAAGAGTGGATTTTGAAAGGAGCTAGGAGCCAACACTGTTGAGGTGTGTTCCACTTTAAGAAAGCCTGTTAAGTGAACATTTCAACCTGGACCCAACTTCTGTTTCAAATATACCCATTGAAAAAAGCAAGGTCATAAAGGGCCCCCATTCCAAAAGAGATTGTGAACAGAGGCCAATCTGTAAAGGGAAGGTATCTGAAGGGGAAACAGTGGGGTGACCGGGATTGAAGCTAGATGGTTAACCAAGGAGCGAGTGAAGCCCCAGGTGGGACGGCAGTAGAGGGAAACAGACTGCTCAGGGCTGCCTGTGCACTCTCTGGAGGCGACATTCACACTTCAGTCCCTGTGAGTGGAACCTCCTGCTGTTGTGCAGTGCACGCCCTGCACAGCTGTCCGCAGCAGTTCTGATAGTCCGATTCAGCATAGAGGGAGGTCAGTCCGCTGGGCTCTTCCCGACTCTTCAGTTGATGATACTCGAGGATGGAAGCTGGACTGGGGTTTTCTTAGATGGAAATGCAGCCAGAAAAAAAGAAAGGAGGAAGAGGAGGAGGAGAAAGAAGAAGGGAAGAAAATACAGGGCAGAGATGCAGTCTGGAACCCAAATGGCCACTTTCCAGCTTACAGAGCTGACAGTGTGGGTCCGAAAAGGGGCCGGGTGAGTCAGGACCCCCTAGTTCTATACCCTAAGGACCCCAGCAACACTGACAAGCCAGGGGGAATAACCTGCCTGGGACCTGGACCGCAAAAGACAAAGGGACACATAAGGCAATAGCCTGGTCTAGGGTTGGAGGGACGGAAGAAACCCCAAAGGGGGAAGGGCCCAGCCTACAGTGGCCTGTAAGTGGCCCAGCCAGGCCTGTGTGCCTCCACACTCATTCCTCTGGGTGAGGCCTCCTCGCTGCCTGCATCCCAGCAACACTTTCCCTCTGCCTGTCTCCACCAACGAATCATGCACCGAGGCGAATTGAGGAGAGCCCACTGCCCATGCCGACGGCACTTGCCCAGGAGATCATGTCTAGGTGAAGATGTAGTTATAATGGTCGTTGGCATGCAAGGACACACTAAGAACACTCTTCTGCCGAGGTGGCTCTTACGGCAGCAGTGGAGGGGAGGGTGGGGGGAGGTGGTTAGCAGGGGTTACTTCCCACTAGTGATGCGTATTTGCTGCGTGCACAGGACTCACGGTAACGATCATGGAGAACTTTCAATCACCCAAGCCACTGAGCAGCACAACCCCTCCTGACCCTCACCCATATGTTCACCTTGCTACCGGTCTGAGGCCCCCCTGCCAGGCCAGGCCTCTCCTTTCCTCTGTGCCTTTGCCCAGGCAGTTCACTCCACCCAGAACGTCCTTCCCATTTCTCCTCTGCCTGATGAGTCACACAGTCTTCTTCAGCTCCACTCAAATGGGACCACCGCCTCCATAAAGTCCTTTCTGAGCTCCCCTACTCTGAGTTGGTCTGGCCATTCTGTCCTCAGTGCCCCCACTACCTCTGTACGATGTCCCCCATTACAGCACTTGCTTTGTTATGTGCATGTCTGTTCTTTCCAGGCTGTAAGCCCCATAGTCATAGGAACCACATCTCATTCGTCGTCATTGCCTCAGTTTCTAGCAGCATTCCTAGAATAGAATAGGTGCTAAGTAATTGTTTATTGGACACGTGGAAAGCAGATGGGTGGGTATATGAATGGATGGATGGGTGGATGGGTGAATGTGGGTAGATGGATGGATGAGTGGATGGGTTGGTGTGGATAATGGATAAAGGTATGAATAGATGGAAGAGTGGGTATGGGTGGATGGATGGATGGATGAATTGATAAATGGATGAATGGATGGATGGGTGTGAGTGGATGAATGGATAGGTGAGTGGATGGGTGGGCATAGGTAGATGGGTGGATGGATGGACAGATAAATGGATAATTGGATGGGTGGGTATGGGTGCATGGATGGTTGGATGGATAGATGAATGGAAGGATGCATTGATGGATGAGTTGATGGGTGGACATGGGTAGATGGATGGATGGATGTATGAATGGATAGATGGATGGAAGCATAGATAGATGGGTGAGTGGATGGGTGGGTGCAGGTAGATGGATGGATAAAAATAAAACAGCAGAGGGTGTCTGCCCCATGAAACCAAAGCTGGAAGGAATCTTACAGAGCTTCAGAGGCATATCTGGAGCCAGCTAGGCCCAAGGTAAAAGTCATGTTAGAATGAGGCAAGTTAGAGTCTTTTTTTAAAAAATCCTCTTGCTTTTTTGCATAAAGGGTTCACTGTTTTCTGCTCTTGTTGTCTCCCACTCGTAGACATCTTTGCAATGGATATACCTTTCTATTTATTATTAGTCACAAACCATGGGTAGTTCACTTTTCAAATTGATTGTTGCTTCTTGTCAAAGTGCTGCATCAGCTCCTCCTACTAGTTTCCAGCCAGCACAACGAAGAGCTCTGTGTGTGACCTCAGCACAGGATCAGGGCACCGCTGAATTCTGATTGGGCGACACTTCCTCTGGTCCAGACGGTCCAAACACCAGTCAGGGATGCTCCACACAAAAGGGCAGGTTATGGTTACTTTTCTTGCAGGGAAGTCACATTCTGTATTTTATGTAGTATATAATAATTTGCCTGGGCTGAACATTTATCTGGCCTATATGAATATTCAACAAGGAGTGATTTTAAGGTCCCAGATACATTTCCTCGCAGCTCCAATTTCAATCAAATGGCCGTGGTTAGCTAAGTTCCTTGACTAGTGATGTCTGACATGTACCCAGGATGGGGGACAGGAGCCGTCACCCGGTTTGCTGTTGAAAAAGCTATGTCTCCTGAGAGGTCAGCTGGGTAACAGCAGAGCCAAGATTCGGATGTCTCCTGACCCCCCATCAGGAGCCCTGCAGTTGGACAGACCTGAGTCTGTGCCCTGCCTCTGCCACTTCTCAGCCAGGTGGTATTGGGCAAGTTACCCAAGTTTGCTCATCTGTAAAATGGGGATGATAGCATATAACTGACAAGGTTATTGAGAGGACTAAACTGCTCAATGAATCGATGCACTATTTCCCATATTGGGGTCTGAAGAACACAGGCTCCCAGCGCTCGAATCTCTGCCCCAGCCTCCCACCCACCCACCCAGGAACTGTCTCTACTGCCTGTGGATCCCCCTCCCTGTGGCCAATTCTTTCAATGTAGGTAGTTGTTAAAGGTGCTGTGTTCCAATTCCGTGACCATAGCCACTTAAATGTGCCAGTCCTAAAATGAAGGCATGAAAGTCTTCATAAGGTTGCTGTGGGAATTCAAGAGGTCAGTATAAATAAGGTGGTTCATAAGGATTCAGTAAATACCAGCTATGTGTATACGGTCAATTCGTCTATGGTCAGTCTTTCAGGCATGTAGTAGAGGCTCAAAAGAGACAGTATTCTTGAAAGTACCTACTACGTGGCCTGGCACATAGCAGGTACACTCAGATCGGCAGGTGTTCTTACTGCTCAGTCACTACGACTTTTGCTTCTTCCCAATGCCATCTCTTCTGCTTTGACCTTGTGAGTTGAACTGTCGCTGAAGCTGGCAGGGCTGGGGGATGGAGCTCCCTCCCTGCTTGTGTGCTGCCTACGAGGACATGTCTCCCCTAAGACCCATTGCTGCCTCTGTGACTGACTGATCGGTAGATTTGATTTTAGTATTTTATTTGATTTTAGTGGTGTTTAAAAGGAGCGCAATATAATCATTTGTGAACACACTAAATCATCCAGCAGGATTCAGTAAAAACATCAAACTGAAAATTATGTCTCGAAAGCAGGCTCTGAGTTCCCCTCCATCTGGGTGGGCAAGGCAGAAGTTTGCACTTGGGAGTAGGAAGTGGAACAATAAGGGGGAGATCACAGGGCCTGGCTAAGAGGTAGGGGACCTCATGGTCACCTGATCCTGGAATCTGGGACCTCTCAGAGCATAGTACACTTAGAGCCCTGCCCCTTACAGATGGGACGGGCGAAGCTCAGAGAGGTTGAGCGGCATGCCCAAGGTCACAAAGGAAAACCTGCCATTGACTAGTCCAGGACTCAGAGGTGGTTTGGTGCTGAGCTGACTTCAGTACAGAGCCTGTGGGGACAAACACAGTCGACCCTCTGCTCCTGCGTGACTTAGAGAGGCAGCCCCTCGCACTCATCCTCTGTGCTTAGGCTAGGAGAAAGCAGGAAGGGGCAATTCATTCGATAAACAAGTATGAAGCACATACTATGTGCTAGACTTTATACTAGAGGCCTGAGATCCAGGGGGCGGGAGAGATATGGATACGGTTGAAGAGGGGGTGCCAATTAGGACAGGCATGTGGGACCCGCCACCAGACTGCCACTTTGACAGCAAACACGTGTAAACGCTGTGCCAGGTGCCATGTCTATTTTCATCTAACCCTCAAGGAAGCCCGGTGAGTTGTAAATCATTAGCTCTGTTTTGCAGATCAGGAAGCTGAGGCCCAGAGTAGTTAGGTAACTTAGCCTATCAATGATAGTGCTGTGTTCTGCCAACTACCCTTCAGCTGTGCAGATTGGGGGATGAGGCAGAGGACAGGTCCCCTGGGATTTGGGGACATCCCTGCGATGCTGGCAGAAGCAGGGCTTCGGCAAACGGGAGCCCCGATTTACTCACCTCTCCAGCCCCAGTACCCTGGCAGCAGCATCCCAGCCAAGGCCTGAGTGTGGGCTGCAGACACATGGAAAAGGACAGGGAGCTTGGCAAGGGAGACCCACTGACTGCCTCCCTGTTGTTCAAACTGCAGACAGGCCCGTGGGCAGCTGCGCTAACTGCAGCGCCACCTGCTGGCGCGCCTCGGAATCTCTGGGCTGGGGGACGCTGGGAAAGCCGATGACTGAGGAAGAGCACAGGATGTCCCCAGGCAGGGAGGCAGAAAACACAAGCTTCTATCTCTATAAAGTGAAAATGACTGCGGACAGAAGCCTCAAGACAGTGGAACAATGAAAGGCAAGCACCAGAATATTCAATCACAAAAGTGCTGAGTTCTTCGTTCAGTTCATAAATTCCAGCAATTATCCAAAGCCCCCAGTTCCATGGCGTAGCAGAAAAACACAGTAAGGGAGGGTGAGATGTCAAGTACACAAGAACACCTCAAGGCTCCATTCCGGGCCTCTCTCCTCTCTCCCAGCTCCAGACCCCTAGATCCAGTTGCTTGGCGTCATCTGGACTCGACAAGAGTCCTTATCGTAATAAACCCAACTCAGAGTAACTCAACCCAAAAAGGGCAGAGATTGCTGGTCTACAGAACTGAACTGTAGGAGGGTAGAGGGGGAGCTGAGCTGCTTGTTGCATGAATGAAGGGGCAGAGAAACGGGAGGGGGTTTATTAGGTGAGATGGTCTGGGAACTAAGTCTTGGTGAGCACCTGTCAGCTGCAAGACACTGGTCTCTTTTGATCAGAGGAGGACACTAACAGCTGGGGTGGGATCAAGGTCATGACAGCTGGCCTATGAAAGAGGGGGGCTCAAGAGTCTATCTAGCTCCTTCCAGGGCCTCTAATTCTTCTAGTAAAAGTATAGGTTTAGGGTCTATGATTAGACATAGGGATTTAAGAGACCTTAGGAGCAATCTCGTTTACTGCACACCCAATGCTTGATTCTCTCTCTTCCCACCCCAGCCAGGGATTCGTGTCTCTTCTGCTTGAACACTCCTCAGGATGGGCAATTCACTCTCAAGACAGTGATTTTCTTATTGAATCGTGCTAGTAGGTTAGAAAGTTGAGCCAGAATTTATCCTTCTTTAGGATTAAAGTAATACATGTAATGTGCCTACCACAGTGCCTACAACATCAATAAATGTTACCATCCTTTTCATTTCCTTTATCACCGCTATTCTTGTATCTGTCTTTCCCTTGGGAAGCCAGAAAACAAATCTCATTCTTCCCTGAGACAGCCCTTCAGATATCTGAAGACAGTGCTTCAGGATCCCCCTGAGGCTTCGCTTGCCCAGGATAAACAAATACTCCAACCCACTTTCAGATACTCATTGGTAAGCAAGAGTTGATGCTGAATGTGCTGTGATTTTCCAGCTGCTACCGTGGGTGAGTCTTCGGGAAAGCTGATGGAACAGATGATGAACCAGCCACAGCAAGGTGGTGGTGGTAACCGGGTCATGACCTCTGCAGCAAAAGGGAAGTGGTTGACCCTGAACAAACTTAGGCTCATCACCATCAGAGCTTTACCAGCCCCATTCTTGGTCGAGAACTGTGGGAACCTGTTTTAATAGGAGAAAAATAAATGAGCTGCCCCTCCAGTATCAATTTAAATCATTTTAGACCCCTAGCATTGCCAAAAGTAATGATTAGTTTTTCTCAAACCCAGTTTGTGTTTAATGATCCAATGTTGAGCAATATAGGGGACCCAGTCCATTCTAATCAGAGAATAATTCCTACCCCCAAACTTCCCTATTTACAGATGGGAAAACTAAGGTCCAGAAGAGAGCAATGACTTACCCAAGGTCATACAGGAAATCTGTGCAAAAGCCCCGTCAACTTGTGACCTCCAAAGAAAGATGAAAGAGTAAAGCAAACATGAGAAAGGAAGAAGAAAGAAACCATGAGATTAAAAGAAAAGGGCTCTGAAAAAGTCTTCCTTGGAGTGTTTTTCCCTCCCTCCCACCAAGTTACCATAGAGGCAATGTAGTGTGATAAGCACAAGGACAGAGTCAGAAATTCCCAGGTCTATCTGCTGGCTCTGCCACTGAGTAGGTTCGTGATCTTGAACAGGCTACTTAACCTTTCTGATGCTCAAGTTTCTCATTAAAAAATGAGTGTAGGAACATCAAACCGCAAAGGAGTTCTGTGAATATTAAATAAAATAAGTATAGAGGCTTTCTGTTCCCAGTAATGGTGGAGCAGCTTACACAAACTCTCCTGAAAATACCAATTACAAACTCTGCACAAAATACTTTAAAGCTACTATTTGATGGCACTGGAAAGAGATGAAAAGCAGGCAGAAACTGCAAGATACACACCCCTTGAAGGAAGGAAAACACATGGAGTGAAGTACACGTTTATTTATCTGACCTCCCCTGGAAGGCATGCCAAGTTTTAAGGGAATCCTGGGGGTAGAGTTCCAACAGGAAGCAGTAGCCATTGAGTTAAGAAGTAAGAAGTCAGAGTTCAGGGTTGCCTGAAAAGCTAAAAATTGGGAAAAGAAATCCTAAAAAGGAGGCCCCCTCAGATGGGAAGCCCCCAAATTTTTATATAAACCTAAAGTCCTAGCTTGAACTTCAAACTTCATACAGATGGGGAGAGACTCCAAGCAGCTCATGTGAAAAACAAGTTCAAAGAAATGGGAAGTAATTTCAGCAGCTGCCAGTGGGGGGAGACAGACTTGAAATCCAAGCCCAACCAAGTTGGAGAGACTTGATAAACACCTCAGACCTTCCACCAAAATCCCAGAAGAGTCACTTCTCAGGAGTTAGGATTACATCCCAAGACAAAGAGCTATAGTCCAGAACTAAAGGCAAAACTAAAATATACGCATCTATAAACAAAACCTAAAGAGTGCCGCCACAAAAGCAAAGTGATTCACCACTAATTTAACTGCCTGCTAAAACCCAGTACTACTCAGTGGAAGATAACTGATCCAGAGTCACTATAAAGAGTTATTCACGGGGCACCTGGGTGGCTCAGTTGGTTGAGAAACTGCCTTCTGCTCGGGTCATGATCCTGGAGTCCTGGGATTGAGTCCTGCATCGGGCTCCCTGCTCAGCAGGGAGTCTGCTTCTCCCTCTCATCCTCCCCCATCTCATGCTCTCTCTCTCATTCTCTCTCTTCCAAATAAATAAATGAAATCTTTAAAAAAAAAAGTTATTCATAATGTCCAGTATACAATTAAAAAGGACTATGTCCCCATATGTAATCAAAAACTACTAGACACATGAAAAAAAGAAGGAAAATATGAAAAGAAAAATAAACAACCAGTCAAAACAGATCCACGTATAGTCCATGTTGGAATTAGAAACAGCAACTTTAAAATAACAATGATAAGCATGTTAAAAAATTACAGAAAGAGACATAAATAATGAGAAAATTTTAGACAAGTTATGAAAACTTTTATAAAAGGTCAACGTATACCTGAAATATATAATTGCCTGAAATAGAAAAAATATTGGGTGGGGTTATCAGAAGACTAGAGAGAAAACAATAAATGAACACCAAATTTGAAGGCAGGTTTACAGAAATTATTCAAATGAGACACAAAGAGGGGGAAAAAAACTGATAAAAGTAAACAGACCCCCAGTGATTTGTGAAACAGTATCAAGCAAACCAACATGTATATAAATAGGATCCCAGAAAGAACAGAGACAGAGAATGCAGGAGAAAAAATAATTGAAGAAATGTTGTCTAAAATTTTTCTCAATTTGTTTAAAGGCATCATTGCACAGATTCAGGAATCTCAGTGATCTCCAAATGGGATAAATACAAAGAAAACCACATGTAGGTATAGCACGGTCAAAATCCTGAAAACAAAATAACAACAAAATCTAAAAAATAGTCAGAGGAAAACAGGCATAATACATAGAAGGGAGCAACAAAAAATTTATGACTGATTTCTCATCAAAAACAGTAGAGGCCAGAAGACAGTGGAATATCTTTGAAATGGTGAAAAAAAAACACTTAAAAAGCTGGAATTCCATACACAGCCAAAATATGTTTCAAAAATAAAGACAAAATTAACACATCTTACAGTAAATGAAAACAGAGACTATTTGCCACTAGCAAACCCATACCAAAAGAAATGATAACGTTCTTCCACCTGAAGAGAACTAATAACAAATGGAAATTCAGATCTACACAAAAGAATGAACAGCAGGGGCACCTGGGTGGTGAAATCAGCTAAGCATCCAAATCTTGGTTTTGGCTCTGGCCCTGATCTCAGCGTTATGAGATCGAGCCCTGCATCAGGCTCTGTGCTCATTGTGGACTGTGCTTGACATTCTCTCTCTCCCTCTCCCTCTGCTGCTCATGCTTTCTCTGTCTCAAATAAATAAATAAATCTTAAAAAAAAAAAGAATGAACAGTGAAAATGGTATCTATGTGTTTAAATTTGAATATAAGTTTTCTTTCTTATCTTAACTTCTCTGCAAGTCAGTGGGCTACTTAAGGCAGAAATAGTAACAGTATACTGTAGTGTTTATAACAGATGTAAAATATATGACAGCAACAGCATAAAGGACAGGAAGGGATGTAAATAGTATTATATGTGGAGTAGTATATTAATTCAGAATAGATTCTGATAAGGACGCATCTTGTAAATCCTAGAGAAACAACTAAAAATAATAATAATACAAAGAGGTATAAATCAAAAGCCAATAGAGGAAATGGAATGATCTACTAAAATAATACTCGGTTAAAAATAAAATAAAATAAAATAAAATAATACTCGGTTAACCCAAAAGGAGTCGGGGAAGGTAGAACAAAGGAAGAAATAGCAGTGGGGACAAATAAGAAAGAGCAAGATAGTGGAATTCAACTCAACCATATCCAGAATGATATTAAATGTAAATGGATTAAACCCTCCAATTAAAACTCAAAGATTGTCAGATAGGGTAAAATACCAGCATTCAAATAGGCTGTTTACAGGAGATGCACCTTAAAGATAAAAATATTCTGACAGGTTAAAAGTAAAAGGGTGGACCAAAAAATTAAAAGAATAGGAAAAGATAAGTAAGCATAAGAAAGCTGGTATGTCTTATATACAAAGTAAACCTCAAGACAAATTATTGCATGAGATAAAGAGGGTCATTTCACAATGATAACAGAATCAATTTCTCAAAAAGATATCATGATCTTAAATATGTATGTACCGGGCGCCTGGGTGGCTCAGTGGGTTAAAGCCTCTGCTTTCGGCTCAGGTCATGNGAAGATATCATGATCTTAAATATGTATGTACCTAATGATAAAGTTTTAAAAATGCATGAAGCAAAACGAGATAGACCTAAAGAGAGAACCAGACAAATCTATAGTCATAGTTAGAGATTTGAACACTTCTCTCTCAGCAACTGATGAATAACTAGATTAAAATTTGGTAAAGATATAGAAGATTGAAGCAACACTATCCAACAACTTGACCTAATTGCCTTTTATTAAACACCNTACCTAATGATAAAGTTTCAAAAATGCATGAAGCAAAACGAGATGGACCTAAAGAGAGAACCAGACAAATCTATAGTCATAGTTAGAGATTTGAACACTTCTCTCTCAGCAACTGATGAATAACTAGATTAAAATTTGGTAAAGATATAGAAGATTGAAGCAACACTATCCAACAACTTGACCTAATTGCCTTTTATTAAACACCTACACCAACAATTACAGAATACACATACTTTTCAAGTGTACATGGAACATTCACCAAAATAGACTATATGCTGGACTATAAATCAATCTCAGTAAATTTTACAGGAATGAAATCACGGAGAGTATGTTTCCTGATCAAAGCATAATTAAATTAGAAATCAAAAACAAAAAAGGAAAAAGAGGTAATACAAGTTACCGATATCAGGAATGAAAGAGAGGACATTACTACCAATTTTACAGACATTTTAAAAATGTTAAGAGAATATTATATACAAGTGTATGCTAATAAATTCAAAAACTCAGATTAAATAGACAAATTCCTTGGAAAACAACACAACAAAAACACCACCAGAAGAACTGGAAAGTCTGATTGTCTCTAAATCTACTAAAGGAATTGAATTCATAATTAAAAATCATCTCACATACACACACACACCCCATCACCAAGTCCAGATGGCTTCACATTTAGGACAAGAATGATACCAAGTCTACACAAACTGAGAAAATAGAGAAAAAGGAAACACTTTATAAATTTTTTATGGAGTTAGCATAACTACAATACGAAAACCTGACCAGGACAGTGCAAGAAAAGTAAAATAAATTCAACATCACTCATCAGCATAGATGCAAAAATCCTCCACAAAATGTGAGTAGGTCAAATACAGCAATATATAAAGAGGATAATAAATCATGACCAAGTGGCACTTACACCAGAAACGCAAGGTGGGTTCAGCATCTACAAATCAATCAGTATCATTCACCTTATTAATGAAATAAAGGAGAAAAATCATGGGATCATCTCAGTAGAAACAGGAAACGCACTTGTCAACACTCAATACCCATTAAAGACAAAAGCGCTCAGCAAACTAGAAATAGGAGAAAACTTTCTCAATCTGAGAAGAGCATCTAAGAAAAAAAATATGCCTAACATATTTAATAGTGAAGTAATGAACCCTTTCCTCCTACAATCAGGAACAAGGTAAGAATAACATCTCTCCTCCATTTTTTCCAACGTTACACAATATACAGTTTCTGGCCGATGCACCGAAGCAAGGAGAAAAAAAAGAGAGAGAGAGAGAGAGAGAGAGAGACCAGAAAGGAAGAAGTTAAATTCAACAATAAAAAGGCATGAACTACTGAGACAAGCAAGAGCATGAATGAATCTCGAAAACATTCTACTGAGAGAAAGAAGGCAGGCACAGAAGAGTACATGCTGTATGCTTCTATTTATATAAAATCCTAGAACAGGCAAAACTAATTTATGACAGAAAGCAGATCGGTGATGGCCTGAGGGTTGGGAGGAGACTGCAAAGAGGGGATTTCTTAGGGTTAACACAGCTCTTCTCCACCTCAATTAGGATGGTTGTTACCAGGGTGTACACACTTGTAAAAATTTATTAAGTTGTACATTAAAATTGATGCATTTTATTATGTGTAAATGACATCTTGATGAGGGATTTTAAAAGCAGGAAGATTATACACCATTCAGAAAATTAAAAAGTAAGCCACAAACTATAGGAGGTATAGAGAAATTATTCTCAGGCCACATATCTGCCAAAGGACTTGTATCCAGAACCTATGGAGTCTCTTACAGCTTAATAATAAAAGTAAAACGTAAGCAAGTTTCTTTAGTGGGCAAAAGACTTAAAAAGGCATGTCACGAAAGATAATATATGAATGATGAATTAGCACCTGAAATTGTGCTCAAGATCATCAATCGTCAGAGAACTGCAAATAGAAACAATGATGAGATGTAACTATACTCCTACGAGAATGTCTAAAATTAGAAATATGGACAAAATCAGGATTAGGCAAGGATGTGAAGTAAATAGAACTCTCATTCACTCCTGGTGGGAATGAAAGATAATTTAACCACTGTGTGTAACAGTTTCACAGTTTTTATAAAGTAATCCCTAGACCTAGCTTATGCATCAGCTATCCTACTCCTAGCTGTTTACCTAAAAGAAATTAAAGTACCTGTCCAAAAACTGAACTGACTTGTATGTAAATGTTAATAGGGACTTTTTCATAATCACCCAAAACTGGAAACAATCCAAGTGCTCATCCTCAGGTGAATGGATGCAGATCGTGGTGTATTTATACATGGAAAACTATTCCACGATTTTAAAAAATGAACTAATGCACACGACCATGTGGATAAATCTAACACATTTTGGGGAGCAAAAGAAGCCAGGCACAAAGAAGCACTTAGTGTAAATTTTCATCTATACGAAGTTTGAGAACAGACAAAGCCAATCTATGTTGGAAGGACCCATGAGAGAGACTGGCTGGGTGGATGGGGTTGATTGGAAAGGGACAGGAAGGAACTCTCCAGGGTGATTAAAAATGTCTTAGGTCTTGGGGCACCTTCGTACTTCAGTAGGTTGAGCAGCCGACGCTTGAGCTGCTCAGGTCATGGTCTCAGGTCCTGGGATTCAGCCCTGTGTCGGGCTCTGCTCTCAGCAGGGTGTCGACTTGAGATTTCTCTCTCTCTCTCTCTCTCTCTCTCTCTCTCTTTCTCTCTCTCTCATAAATAAATAAATGGTTTTTTTAAATGTCTTAAGTCTTGATTTAAGTGATAGGTATACAGGTGTATACATTTTTCAGAATTTGTTGAACTGTGCTCTGAAAACATATGCATTTTATTGCATTTTTATACTTCAAATTTTTAAAAAAGATAGATATAAAGGACTTAGCTTGGGGCTCAACACATTGTAAGTGCTCATTAGTTTCCCTCATCCTTCACCTTTCCCATCTCTAGTAGGCACGTACCATCGGCATGACAGCGTTCTATGGTCATTGGACCTCTGAAAATAAGATGACATTTTCCCCAAAGGAGTCAGTCCATAGCATGACCCTAGACAATTACTGTAGTCTGGGCCATGGATCAAAAATAACACTGATCATGCCATTTCTTCCTGGACCCTCCTTCAGGCCTTGGCCCCCAAGCCGAGGTCTAGAGTCTCAATGTTCCCTGCCAAGAGGGTAGAATTCCTTGGGTCATTCCAAGGGACATGAGATGACAAAATACGGAAGCAGAAAGACAAGGGGCATGTGTAAGAGACTTTGAGATCAGCATTTAGGGGAAGGTTACAAAACAGGAAAACTAGTATCGGAGCCTGACGCTGAAAGTCTATGAGGTCGGTGGAGTTAGATCATTATGTAGGAGATGCGCAGTAATTGTTTGTTGATTGAATACGTGCATGAATGAGATACCGGGGCTGTGGATGCTGAACCTCCAGGGCTGACTGCTGCCCCCACCTTCCTGTCTTGCAGCTCACATACCTGCCCCCACCCTGGGGCGAGTGCCGATCCTCAGAGATGGGACTCGACTTCTTTCCTGTTTACAGTATCACCGCCTGTCGGATTGACTGTGAGACACGTTACATTGTGGAGAACTGTAACTGCCGCATGGTCCACATGCCAGGTCAGTGCCAGGGGACAGCCTGGGACCCTCTCTGCACTTCGCGCCCCAGTGGGAAACATTGTACCCACTCCACGAGGATCCACAAAGATGCTGTTCTGGGAAAGCTAGCATTTGGTCCCAAACACTTGGAGGGCAGACAGAGGCATCCGGACTAGCAAGTGTCCAGATGTTTGAAGAATGTTCCTCCCAGTGCTCAATATGCATGCTAATTGTTTGCTGCTCTTACCTCCTAGAGTTCAGTGTCCACGTATCCGAGTCCTCACAATTCTTGAATCCTCGTATGGTACCTGTTCAAACATCCAGGTGTCTATTGCTTTCATCCAGATGGTTCCCTTCTTGCATCCAAATCTCTAGCACCCTTTTGAATGAGGCAAAAGTCCATCAGCCAGTAAATAAATGTACATGTGCTGAGATTTCTGTTGTCAGACTAACAAGGCATGTAGCCATCTCATTAGACTATCTCATTAGAGATGGTCAGCTAATCAGAAGCAGAAGTGGAGGGGGTGGAGGGTGGGAGGGCTGATGTGAGCATGAAGAGTTTGGTATTACAGCGGAGAAGGAAAAATGACAGGCTGGGAGCAGGGACCTTGGCTTCTAATTCAGATTCCTCCATTCACCTGCTGTGCAACCCGGCACAAGTTACTAAACCTCTCTGTTCTTACCTTCATTATCTTAAAACACAATCATTAGTTGTTATGAGGATAAAATTAGGCTAAAATAGGGGTGCCTGGGTGGCTCAGTTGTTAAGCATCTGCCTTCGGCTTGGGTCATGATCCCAGGGTCCTGGGATCGAGCCCCGCATTGGGCTCCCTGCTCCACGGGAAGCCTGCTTCTCCCTCTCCCACTCCCCCTACTTGTGTGTCCCTCTCTCGCTGTGTTTCTCTCTGTCAAATAAATAAATAAAATCTTTTTTAAAAAATTAGGCTAAAGTATAAAAGTGCAAAAGTCAGGGGCCATTGTATTAGTACATGGGGAGAGGAAACCAAAAGTACTATTGACTGATGACCTACTATGTGTTGGGAACATCGCTATGATATTCATGGCCACTATTTCATAGTTGCATCGTACTTTATTTTATATCTTGTTAGTTCTTTATCACTTGTCTTCTGTTATAACCAATGCTGAGATGAACATGCTTCTAGCCAAATTCTGAATTATTTCATCAGTAATCAATAATTTTCCTAGTAATCTAAATGGATAATTGTTGATCTTTGAAATTGCCTCTGAGACTCCCAGAAGACAGAGCAAAAAGGGAAACATATCGGTTAAATTGTTACTGTTGGAAAGGAGGAAACATATCAGCTCTCAGCTCTTAAAAAAGGTGTTTAGGGAAATGGTAAGGAAAGGACATTGTGGTAGGTTTAACTTTAGCACTTGGAAAAAGAGAAAAAAAGGTGGAGGGGGGTTCTGGATTTCTACAGAGAGACCAGAGAGAACAATAGAGCCCTGATGAATGTTACCCACCTAGTGCTCAGACCGGGGCAGCAACCAGTGAAGTTCCCCCATGGGTCCTGAGCCGAAAGCAAGCAGTAGATGGCAATCTTTCCACTCATGACACTGTTACTGGCATCTCAGTTACTAGTGTGGAATTAAGGGCAGAGCAAGTGGAGACTTAGAAAGCACCCCTTGCTCACAGACAGCAGAGTGCTGTGTTGGAAAGAGCCCTGGCCTCAGGATCAGACTGCCCTGGGTTCAAAGCCGACCTCCGTCCCTGCTCTCCCCGGTGTCCTGGGAAGGCAAGATACTGAAGCCTCAAGGCTCCCGTGGGTAAAACAGACACAGTGTTTCCTATTTCAGGAACTAGCCATGTGAGTTACAGGCGATGATGCGTGCTGGACGCGGCAGGTGCTTTCCACCCCCTCCCTGTTTCCAGCCATCAGGGCTTTCTCGCCTGTCACCCACCTGAGTTGGATGGACCAGCACAGCAATCTGGAAGAATAGGCGGACCCTGCCCAAGCTCACAGAGCGGAGTAGACCCAGTTCTCTGGCTCTGGGTACACTGCACCCCAGCCGCCCTCAGGCAGCTCTGATCTGTGGTTCCCTTCCGTGGAAATCCCCCCTCTGCATGCCTGCTGGGGCCGTTGCCCCTCCTGGCTGCAGGATGCGCCCCCGCCCCCCGCCCCGTCCCCAGCCCAGGAGGGAGATGTTGCTGCCTGAGTACCTTCCCTGTCTGTGTCTCTTCTTTGCAGGGGATGCCCCTTTCTGTACTCCTGAGCAGCACAAGGAGTGCGCAGAGCCTGCCCTAGGTCAGTACTGGGGGACGAGTGGAGGGCAGGGCTGGGCTGAGACCTTGAAGGAGGCCTTCTCAGTGTGGGAGCAATGGGGCAGAAGGGGGAGTGGAGGAGGAGGAGAGGCTGACCAGGCGGGGCACTGCAGGGACAGGAGAGGAGGTGGGGGAGAGAAGGGTGGGGAGGGAACAGATGCAGGGATGCAGGCAAGCAGATAAGGGCTGACCAGGCACTGGGGGCGAGAATGGGAGGTGAGGAGGGCCGGTAGAGGTGGGTGGGGCTCAGGGGAAATGGAGAGCACGGGGGAAGGCAGAGGAGGGGACAGACATGGAGGGAGGATGGAGAGCGGGCATCTGGGTGGGCACCGAAGGAGATGGGGGAGACAAGGAGGGGTGGCCGGCGTGTTTTCCCCCCTCGTCCTCCTCCCACTGGGTGCTTGCAGGTCGGAATAACTGCTGGATTCCCCCACTGGAAAACTTCAGGTGTGGGCAATCCCACAAACTTGGGGTGCAGGAGATCCTACGACCCCAAAACTAGACGCACTCCCCATGCCTGCCTCTCTCCAGACCTGGGAAGTGGTTTATAATCAAGACAAGCAGAGAGGGTGTTGAAATCATATGGACTCGATTTCATTCAGCAGCCGCACTTGCTGGAGCTAAGCAGGGACCTCTCTGGACTCCTACGTCTAGAAGCTTCCAAAAGGACCGGGGGCGGGGCTTAGAGAGAGTGAGAGACTTCGGACCTGTACAAAGACATCTATCTTTGGAGTACAGATTCGAGAAAACCCATGGGTAGCTGGGATGATCGAGAGACAGAGGGAGGAAAGTGATGTCTTTAGCCACCCCGTCCTGAAAGGAAGAGGGGAGCTTGAAGGAAAGAAGTGTTCCATTTGCAGGGAGGTTGCTTCTAGGGACAGAAATTGGGGATCTTTGCTGGTGCCCTAACCCAACAGGCAGATGAGGCCAGCTCTGGCCAGGAAGGAGCCACAAAGGGAATACCACAGAGCCCTGGGTTTCCGAGAAAATGGTTTCCCACATTTCCCCTTGACGGGAGGCCCATTTTGTGGATGAGAACACTGAGGCTAGGAGCAGAGAAGGCGGCTCTGAGAAGCTGAGGCCGCCAGGATTCCTTGGGAGCTCATGCTCCAAAAGTGGTGCCTTTTCAACAAATTTTAAAGGTCAACATAACAATAAAGGAAGTCAAAGAACAGGACTAAGAGAAACACAGAGTGGGCGCTTTTTTTATGAGAGCTCCCACCCTCACCAACCCAGAGCCCAAGCCGGATTCCCCTTCTCTCCGCAGCGCCCCGCCCCTCACGACCCGGGAAGGCACCTCTTTCCCGGCTCACGTCCAGTCCCGCCCCAGGAAGCCGGGCCGCTCCCACCCCTGACTAAGCCCGCCCCTCTCTCCCCTCCAGGTCTGTTGGCGGAGAAGGACAGTAATTACTGTCTCTGCAGGACACCCTGCAACCTGACCCGCTACAACAAAGAGCTCTCCATGGTGAAGATCCCCAGCAAGACGTCAGCCAAGTACCTCGAGAAGAAATTTAACAAATCAGAAAAATATATCTCGTAAGCGAAGTGGGCATGGTAGGCAGGGGGAGAAAGGATGGATCGAGGAGGAACTGGCGGTGATTTGAGGAAGAGGGCAAAGGGAAGCAGTTGGCTCCACTTGGCAGACATTAACTGAACTTGGCTGTGGGCCAAGCTCTGTGTTTAGGGCTCAGAAAGCAAAGACAAAGACGGTTAAGACGCAGCCCCTGGCCTTTAAGGAGCTTGAAGGAGTTTTGCAGGGAGGTCTTATGCATTCCCTTTCCTCTGCCGGGAGTGATTTTCCTCTCACACTTTACCTGGCTGGTTCCTCACTGTGTGGGTCTCCATTTCAAGGTCATCTCCTCAAACTGCTAGCTGAGTTCCCCTCCCTTTATTTTTCTCTCCAAGCACTCTGGTGTTTTCCTTTAGAACACTCACCCAAGTGCGTAATTCAGTATTCGTGTGTGCGTGTGCGTGTGCGTGCGTGTGTGTGTGTGTGTATTCCCCACTAGATTGAAAGTTCCCAGAAGGCAGGAGCTTTTGGTTCTCTGCTGGAGAGTGTCTGGCACGTAGTTGGCACTCAAAAAGTATCTTCTAACAGAATAAATGAATGAAATCCATTCATTCATTTGAATGAGAAGAGGCGTCCCAGGCAGAGGGCTGACCAGAGAGGATCAGGGCAGGGCAGACAAGAGATGGGCCAGAGAGAGCCAGGGCAGGCCATGTGTCACCTTGTAGGTGGAGCTGGCCGTGGGGTGGGGGACAGGGAGTGACTTTCCCCAAAGAGAAGACGGAGCCTCCGAAGAGCTTCGAGTGGAGGGTGACAGCCTCAGATGTGTATTTTCGACTGCCGCCCTGCACCAGAACTTTCTACACAGGTGGAAATGTTCTGTGTCTGTGATGTCCCACATGGGAGCCACTAACCACCTGTGGCTGTTGAGCATCTTAAATGTAGCCTGTGTGACTGAGGAGCTGAATTGTAATTTTTTTTTTAATGTGACTTATTAGTTTAGCAGTTTTAGAAAGATCCCTCAGGAGGCAGGTGGAGAGGACAGGAGGGAAGCCAGAGGAAAGAGCGGGAGCCTGGTAGAAGGCAGGTGCCATCACCCAGGCAGGGGATGGTGACCCTTACTTTGAGTGGTGCCTCCGGGAGCCCTGCAGGAGAAGAAGGACTTGCTTCTCTCTCACCAGCCACTCCCTGGTGCCAACACCACTGCCAAAGCCCAGCCTGGGGCAGCTTTGGCTCAGCAGGTTGAGAACAAGGGGCCCCGAGGCTGTTGTGACCAGCAATGAAGGAGATGGGGAATAAGAGAGGCCAGTGCCCGCTGTTGAGCAGACGTTCTGCCAGCAGCGATGGCTTTTCCTGCCAAGATGTGTCTTGTTAACACACCTGCCTAAAGGAGCAAAAGGGAATTCCCCCCCAAACCAGATCTAGATTTGCTCCCTAAAATCCCTCCCTGACCCTGGCAGCTGACTTGGCAGTGCTAGAGTCAGAGGCTCCCACTAGGAGAAGCTTGCTATAAATCCAAGTAGGGGGACGCCTGGGTGGCACAGTTGGTTAAGCATGGGACTCTGGGTTTCAGCTCAGGTCATGATCTCAGGTCGAGAGATCAAGCCCCGCATCAGGTTCTGCACTCAGTGTGGGAGTCTGCTTGAGATTCTCTCTCTCCCTCTCCTTCTGCCCCTCCTGCTCATGCGCTCTGTCTCTCTCTCTCTCTCTCTAAAATAAATAAATAAATCTTTTTTAAAAAATCCAAGTAGGAACATGGGGTGGGGGAGCCCTCAGGAGTGGGTGTGGGGTACCCAGGAGGTCAATGGGCAAATAAGGCCAAAGGGTAAGGAGCTTGTCAAGAGAGTAATGAGTTCCCTATGGGTGAGGAGCCAGGCAGACCCTTTGGGGGCCCAGAGACCTGGACACCAGGCAGGGCTCGTGGAAAGGACACAAAGAGGGGACAGCCGAGGGACCGAGGGCGTAGGTGACATAGGCTTCTGGTCTGTAAAGAGCACTGGGCTGGGGGTTGGGACACTTGGTTCCAAGGCCAGCTCTGCCACCAAACACCTCTAACTTTGGGCCATTGTTGCACTTTCGTGGGCACAGCCTCAGCCGCTGTCAAGGGGAAAGCTGTGTCAGATGGTCCGTGTGGCCCCTGAGGGTTCCTCACCACATATGGTACTGCATGTCCCCTCTGCAGAGAGAACATCCTTGTTCTGGATATATTTTTTGAAGCTCTCAATTATGAGACAATTGAACAGAAGAAGGCATATGAAGTCGCTGCCTTACTTGGTGAGTCAGTGTCTGCGGCACGAATTTCCGCACGTCACGACGGGAGTGGCGGGGGGCGTGTGGGATGGGCAGCGGGGTAGACAGGCAGGTAGATAAACCGTCAGAAGAGTCTGGCCATTTCATGTACTGATTACTCCCTCTGTCCCCGAATGGGAGGGACTCCAGTGTGGTGGAGGTGTTCGTCCCAGTTCATGCCCCAGGGTAGGCCTCAGTTTCCCCAATGGCACCACGAGGCAAGTGAGCTAAAAGGTCTCTCAGGGTCTTCCCAGCGCTGCCCTGTTGGATTCCCTGGTCCTCTGCCCCCAGGCTGGAGTGAGCCTCAGGGCCGCAGCAGGGAGAAAGAGCGGTCCAGTGAAGTGCTGTGCTGTGGGTGGTCCCCAGGCAGTGAGGGCCCCGGATGGAGCTCAGCCTGGAAAGCAGCATCGCAGCATGGAGGCCAGATGTTCCCCGTGGGCTGAGAGTCCTTTGTCAAACGCAAAAGAAGGGCCACACATCCCCAGATTTCTACAGACCTGACTGCCAGCCCCACACAAGGTCACACCTGCAACCCTGGCCACATGAACCCAGTGGGATTCCAACCCCGCCCCACCCAGTGAAAAACCCACAAGACCCCTGAAGGGGGACGGTTAAAAGATCTGCCCTTGGGACCCTTCTCCCGACTCCTTCTCACTCTCAAGAAAGGACATGATGCTGTCCCTACAAAGAGAATTAGCTGCTCTTGGCTCTGTGCGCTGGACCAATTCAGAGTGGTACCCGGCCGGGGGGGCGGGGGGGGCAGTGGGTGTAGAGGGACGTGCACAGGCACAGAGTCAGACGGCTGCATACCAGCTACAAGGATGAGGGCGCGTGGCCTCGCCTCACTGAACATCAGGTCCCTCATCCGTTATATGGGTCTAATAAAAGCACTTGGTGAGTTTGTTGTGATGGTCAGCTGGGCTAGAGCCCCGGCCCACAGACAGTCCATAAAGAGTAGTTTCTGGGGCGCCTGGGTGGCTCAGTGGGTTAAAGCCGCTGCCTTCGGCTCAGGTCATGATCCCAGGGTCCTGGGATCGAGGCCCGCGTCGGGCTCTCTGCTCAGCAGGGAGCCTGCTTCCTCCTCTCTCCTCTCTCTCTGCCTGCCTCTCTGCCTACTTGTAATCTCTCTCTCTGTGTCAAATGAATAAATAAAAAAAATAAAAAAAAAAAAATTTTAAAAAAAAAAAAAAAGAGTAGTTTCTGGCACCGGAACAGTCACCGTGCCAGGCGCCCAGGCCCCAGCTGCTTCCAGATGCCATCGGAGCATTTCTGCACCTCTCCCAGGAGACTGGGGACTCGGCCACAGCGGGGACCCAGCTGGGTTAAGGTGGCTGCCCCTTGGCTCTCGGAGACTGTGGTGGCCAAAAAGAGCCAAGAGACTCACACCTTGGGCCCAGGGTAGAGATCATGCTCTGGGGATATAGACCCCCTCTCCCCACTTCTGTCACGCGCGGGAGACACGTCTGCACCGACGCACCCCGTGACTGCAGACTCAATCACATACACCTGCTTGTACACGCAGACGTGCTTCCGCACACTCGGACGCCACACTCACACACGCTGGGACCCTCTCAGTGTCCCTGCCCTAGACCTAAAGAGCCACCTGCATAAAGCCATGGACAGCCCTGACTCTGCTCACAGAGTGCCCTGACGCATACCCCACGCTCGGTCACGCTGCATGCACGCGCAGACATGCACCTCACACCTGACAGGTACATGGGTAAGTACACACTCCAGGGCATGAGGCAGAGAGCAGGGGGAGAGGAGGGAGGGGAACCATTGGGGGCCCAGCTCCAAGCCCCCACCAGGAGGATCCCCCTCCCCGCCCTCTCTCCCTGCTCACGTGGGACTGTGACTGTCGGCCTGCCCTCAGCCATAATCACCCAGAACTCCTACTCTAGAAGAAGACCAAATTAAACATTTACCCTCTGGTGGGAAAGTGAGGGGATTCTCCTATGACCTCATCCCAAGGGTGAGAGGTGCCCTGAGTTGTCCCTGAAGGCCTTGTCATGATTGGGTGGGGGAGGGGGGTCTCTTGGGCTGCTGTTCCCAAGACCCCCAACAGGGACACCCAGCCCATGAGTCTTGGGCTAGACTCCCCTCACTCCAGGCAAACACCACACACGTCTTAGGTCTGTTCCCACCCCAGAGCCAAAGAAGAGCCCACTCCTTGTGGTTCTGAGGGTAAATAAGAACGGCCTGTGAGGTCTACACTAGGCACTCCAGTAAGCCCTCGGGTTCGTTCCCATCACCACTGGTTGCTGTGCAGGGAGAGAGGCAGTGGTCCAAGGCCTGACCCGTTCCAGGCCCAGGCCCCCCGTGGAAGGGGAACCGTTCCAAAGGTCTGGTTTCCGAGTTCGTCTGTTCACCTCTTCCTAGAAGCGCTGTGACTAAAGCCAAATCTTTGCTCTTTTCTCTCTCTCCAGGTGATATTGGTGGTCAGATGGGATTGTTTATTGGTGCTAGTATCCTTACAATACTAGAGCTCTTTGATTATATTTATGAGGTAAGATTGGGGTTGCTCGTGGGGAAGGGACCATATGCTGGGACCCTTGTCCTGCCCCAATGTTCAGAACCAAAGCATGGGGGAGAGGATGGCCTCTCTCCACCCAGAGCCTGCTTTCTCCTCCCTGTCCATGGAGATTGTAGCTCCTACCCTCAGGGAGCTGGAAGAACTGTGGGCTGTCCACACTCAAAGGGAGGGAGAGGAAGGCTTGAGAAGGAGAGGAGCCAAACCTGAGGCCAGCTCTGAGCCCCTCCCCCACCCCAAGACCAGCTGTGGTGGCTTCACACGTGTGTGCCCACACACTCACAGCACACGCACACACATACCCCCCATACACACACACTCTTGCCACACTCACGTGCCTCGCTCAAACACACATGCACACTGTAAACATACCACTCACACATATACACTACATTCACACAACACACACACACCTGCCCTCTGGGAGGCCCGCCACCTGAGTAGTGCCCATCCGGGTGCAGGCAGGTTTAGAGAAGGGCCATTTCCTGGCGGTGTCCATCAAGCCTGAGCAAGGAGCAAGGGCATGATTCTTCAGCATCCCCAGGACCACCTGAGTTTTGGTCCAGCAAAGGAGCCTGCAGAGGGCTGTCCTTGGCCAAGGCCAATGGGAACCCTGGTGGGGAAGTGGAGGACCCCTGAGACCAGGGTCTTCAGGAGTGCCACACTCCACCTCCCAGCATGATGACCTTGTTCCCCAAACCCAAATCAGGCCCCAAGGCCAGATCTTACTCTGCTTTGTTTATTAATTTTTGCAAAATAGAAGTTTTTGCTGTATAAAGTAATGGAAATTACATCATGCCAGGGAACACATGGAATGCCTACCCTTTATCGCTAAGAATCAAACGTTATGGACTCATGGGTGCCCTGATCTTATGAACAAGTGGGGCTGTCAGGCCTCATCCCCAGATGCAGCCTCAGAAACGGGCTCCTGGGCTGCTCATGCACACCCTCCGACCCCAAGAGAAGACAGTCCCCGTGCCAGATGGGACCTTCCCGTGACCTCCTCCAGGCTCTGGCTCCTGCGCCGAAACCTCACCGAGCCGAGGGAGGTCCCTCTGCCTTCCACCCCCATCCCCCAGCCTGCCCAACCCTGTCCGATTCTCTTGCAGCTGATCAAAGAGAAGCTCTTAGACTTGCTTGGCAAAGAAGAGGACGAAGGGAGCCATGATGAGAACGTGGTAAGGGCAGTGCCCACGCCGTCGGTTGCTTGGTCCCCCAGCCTCTGTGGGCCTTATGAGACCAGAGGTCGGGGCCAGGGCGGCAGGAGGGACGCACCTCACTGCACACCTGAACTTGGAGGACGCCCCCACTGAGCCCTGGGGCCCGAGGGCAAGCGGTGGATGCAGCCAGCCCAGGAGATGCTCGCAAGGGGAGCTCGCGCCTGGCCCGGTCGGGCTTGTCCCAGGCCCAGAGGGCTACTGCTTTCATCTCGTGCCTTGGGAGACACAGGGAGGCTCTGCACCCTCATTCCTTGGGGTAGCAAAATGCAAGTGAGGATGTCACCAGACCTTGACTCCCTTTGAAGGGGACAGGGAGCTCGGGGCCACGCAAGGTTGGGAGCAGCCACGATTCCCATCGTAAGTGCCAACTACCATGTGCCAGGGATGCTTCGGGCGCTGTGTATTTGACGCCCTTGAGGCCCAGAAGCCCCAGGTCCCCTGGCGGGTGAGTGGCAGGGCTCCCTGACCACTGCCCACTCCGCCTGTCTCCCTGGAGCAACCACAGAGACAGCTCCTCTCAGGGCTGTGCGCTCTCCTTCCCAAACTCAGTCTACTCCCAGCCCGTGCCTGGGACACCCACTAGGCGGCCGCCCCCCACCCCCAGCAAACCCCAACTGAGACCAGCCCTTTCCCCCAGACAGGCCCGCATTTCTGTTCCAGACACCGGTTCTCTAGCCACCTCCCAGGCTGAAAACCTCTGCCTTGGGTCCCTCGGGCCCCTGCAGCTCTGTGCTAGAAGACAGCGTCTGTGGAGGGGAGGGCAGGCGAAAGGGGTCCAGGCTCTGGACTCGGGTCCCTGTTTCCCAGCTGTGTGCCTGATCGTCTGCAGACCCACGGGGACCTCAGGGAGCTGTCGTTGGGACTGAGCGGCCCTTGCCTCTGAAGCCGGCAGCAGGGCCTCGTTTCTAGGAGGTGCTCCGCCAGTGGAGGCTCCCTCCCCCATCCCATAGTCCCTCTGCCCTCAGAATGTCTCAGAGTCACAGCCTCCCCTCTGCCGCCTCCCCCTCCCCCAGCCCCATCCTCACCAAATCTTGCCCACATTCTGGGCACAGCCGCCCCTATAGGCGGTGTCTGCTCCCTGCCCTCCCAGCCTCCAGCCCTCTGCAGCCTGGGAGTCACTGGGAAAGCTCAAGGCCCTCCCAGCCACACCCTGCTCAGGGACCTGAGACTGCTTTCCTCTGGGGCCGGCCAGACCCTAAAGGTCCACTGGGCAGCCATGACTATTCCGGTTCTGGCTTTTGGGGGCCTCCCCACTTCCTACTTGGCCTCAGCCAGTGGCACCCCCTGCCCCAAGCCTAGAGCCCCAGAGGCTCTCTCTCTTCTACCCTGGGAAGGCCTCAAGGGGAACCCCCCCTCGGGATTCCTCCTGCCTCAAAGCTAGAGAGCACCCAGATGTAGCTTCGGCTGGTACCTTAGGGGCACCTCTGGAAGAGTTCAAACCAGCCACTGAGCCCCATCACCAGGGAGCCCTCTCCCCATCCTGGGGACACCTAGGTGGGTAACGGTGAGGACTCTGAAGGCAGCGAGCCCCCCTCCCCGCCACTCTCGGACCCCACAACAGCACACCAGCCCCTGAGCTGCCTGGGGCAGGAGCAGCAGGGGGAGCCGGGGAGAGCCTGCCAGGCGGGGGTTGGGGGGGCGGCAGCTCCCAGAGCCTCACCTGGGCTGCCCGTGGCATCGTGACGCCGTTTTGCAGAATGAGTATCAACCCCACTGTCCCCTTCCCTCCAGAGCACTTGCGACACAATGCCAAACTACTCTGAAACCATCAGCCACACTGTGAATGTGCCCCTGCAGACGGCCCTGGGGACCCTGGAGGAGATTGCCTGCTGACAGCCCTCGGACCACCTGGCACCCCCCAAACAGACCTGGAGGCCCGAGACCCAGGACAGGGGACAGCAGGCGCAGGTGGGATGGCCCCTGACGACAGAAAGAAGCAAGAGCCCCCTATGCATACATAGCAAACTGTCTGCCAAAACCTCGCCGCCGCCACGTCTGACACGACGCGTCCTCGGGCCCCGCCGTGCGTCCCTCTTAGGAGAAATGAGTCACGCTCTGGAACTGTCCGAGAACCCACCTGCCATCACATCTCACTGCCAGATGTACAAAGCACCTGCATGCTGAGGCCGCTCACGGCGCCACCTCCACGTCTGTCTCTCTACCTGACTCTCCTCCGCGCGCTTCCCGGCTGCCACTCTCCGGTCGCGCAGAGGGACCAGGTTCCAGCCCCGAAGTCACCACCCCGTGGCCACGCTGGGACCGCAGCTGCACAGTCGAGAGGGAAAGCGCAGAACTCTCAACCACATCCGGTCCTTGTGTACTTTGTGAAGGTTCTGAACCTGCCCCCAGACCCCTGCCCTCCCCCGAGCCGGCCCCTGGGCTGACCAGGGCCCCCTACCCCACCCGCACCCCCGTCCTAGCGCCTGGTGGAGGCAGGGCGGCCTGGGCGACTCCAGCCCTCATCCGTGGGACCCACGTCATTCTGCTGTCCCCGTGACCTAGCTTGTACAGTCCGATTCTGTTTCTTCTTCGGGGGGCTTGTTTTGTTTGTCTGTCGGAGATCTGTTTTGTTTGGTTTTTGCTTTCCAAATTTGGGTTTCGATGTTCTGAGGTTTGGTTTGATTTGGTCTTTCCATTTTCTCTGGCGTTTATTTATTCGTGCTTCCAGTCACGGTCATATTAAAAGCTGGTCTTGTGGAAACGGCTGAGTCGATGCTGTCTTGTTCCCCCTGCTCAGGTCTCTCTCCATCCCCAGAGCCTTTCCAAAGGGCCAGGCCGGCCAGGTCAGAGCCCACGGATGACATACACGTCACGTCCCCTGCTCCGGGCACCTACCCTTACAAACTGTCGAGAGGGTGTGCACTTCTAGTCTGTTCTAAATCTCTAAAAACTGTTGATTACAACCTTGTAAGTGATTTCATGACCATTAACGGGTCACGGGTCGTGGTCTCAACGAGACGGTCGCCGACCATAGGTGTGCAGCTTGAAGAGCGGGAGGCAGAGAACGCCGCCCAAACCTAAAAACCATGAAGGAAGCCTTCCCACCCTCGGTTCCTCCATCCTCTGTCCCGACTCCTCCGATCCCGTCAGTGAAATCGGGCTGTCCCGCACGGCAGCCTTTCCGGACCCTCTCTCTGCACCCCACCTCCTCACCCCCATCAAGCAGACCTCTGCTTGCCCCTGCAGAGGTCACACTGGCTTTCTGCTTGGCTCCCCACGACGGCTCTCAGGATGGCCAAGTGGGAAAGGAGGGGGAGGTGCCTCGCGGGGAGAGGGGGTGCCCTTTCAAGCCCCTCCCTCCAAAGGGGGCTTCCTGTCTGGGCAGAATCCTTGTCCTCATGGCATCATGCTGATTCCCCACTTCCCCCATTTCAGGATGTGCCCCCAAAGCCACGAAGAAAGCCCTCGTGCGGCGTGTGTCCTCCCCTTCACAGGTGCACGCACAGGTGCACGGAAAGCGATGGCTGGACCGGGAGTCCAGGGTTCTGGCCCCGGCTCTGCCTTCCTATCTCTCTCCTGATCTCAAAGCCCCTCTGTCCCCTGCCCCCTCTCTCTCTTCCCCATCCGTTCACACAAGGAGACTGGTATTTCCCCAGCGACCAGCTGAAAAGAGCCTGGCACCAGAGTTAGGAATGCCGTCCCCAGCGCCTTCCCGCAGCAGCTGTGTGACGATGGCCACCTGCTCCTCTCTGGACTACATTCCCTCGTTTGAGGGTGAAATTAATAGCATACCTGTGTCTTCACACACGATCCCCGGAGGCCCCTTCAGGCTCGAGGCACAAGGCAGCACTGCTGTCCCTGCTCAGGGGGCCACGTCAAAGCAGCCACGCCCAGGCACACGGGGCGGCCGGGACACAGGATCCCGGAGATGCCTCCTCCCGAGCGCCCTCTCAGCCAGGCTTGCCCGAAGCTGTCGGCAAAGCCGGGCTCTGAGCCTTAGGACCCGAGCGCAAGGCTGCTGGAAGGCGCCCTGTTTTCGTCCTTCTACCTCGGCTGTAACAAATTACAACAGATGTAGTGGCTTAAAATGCAACTGGATTGCCTTCGAGTTCTGAAGGCCACAAGGGTGACACGGATGTCACCGGGCTAAAATCTGTGTCTGTGGGGCTGTGTTCCTTCTGGAGGCTCTAGAAGAGAAACCGTTTCCTAGCCTTTTCCAGCTCCTAGAGGCCACCCACATTCCGTGGCTGGTGGCCTCTTCTTCTGTCAGCCAACCCAGCAATGATGGGTGGAGTCCTTACACAGCCGTGACTTCCGGGGTCACCGCTCCCTCTATCCCAGACCCTCTCCTGCCTCCCTCCTCCACTTTTGAGGGACTCCTATGATTAGACCGGGCCCTCCTGATAACCCATGATAATGTCCCCATCTGGACGTCACTAACTTAATCACAACTGTCAAAGTCTCAGACGGCAACGTATTCACAGGTTCCAGGGATTAGGACGTGGCCATCTTTGGGAGGCCTTTGTCTACCTACCAAAGGACCTTTGGACCGTATAGCCTACAGCCCTCATTTTGCAAAAGAGCAGACCCAATAGAGGAGGGGAAGGGCTTGCCTAGCGTCACACAGTGAGTTAATGGCCGTGCCAAAGCTACACTCCCAAGCTCCCAGGCTCATAATTCCAACTCTAGACCCATCAAAACACACAAAACAAGAAGCACTGAAAGTGATCATTTTTTCCACACTTTCCCAGCACACGGAAATCCCTCTCCTTAGACAAACACGTGCCTCACTGCATCAGGCTGGAAAACATCCTTCCAGTGCCTAGACTGTCAGACGCAGAGGAACAGTGAGTGTCTCAGACCAATCTGATCAGGGACAGGAACAAATGAAATGTCTCTTCAGTGAGTTGGGAATCTACGGGAGCCTTGCTCCAGTTTAGCAGTTTCATAAAAGTTTTAAAAATCTACAGCTTAAGTTGCAATGTGAACTGCTTCATTGGATTTTGGGCTTCCAGAAAAAAGAAAGGAAGAAAGAAAGAAAGAAAGAAAGAAAGAAAGAAAGAAAGAAAGAAAGAAAGAAAGAAAGAAAGAAAGAAAGAAAGAAAGAAAGAAAGAAAGAAAGGGGAGAGGGAGGGAGGGAGGGAGAGAGAGAGAGAGAGAGAGAAAGAAAGAAAGAAAGAAAGAAAGAAAGAAAGAAAGAAAGAAAGAAAGAAAGAAAGAAAGAAGGGAGGGAGGGAGGGAGGGAGGGAGGAAGGAAAGAAGGAAGGGAAAGAGAAAGAAAGAAACTTCAGATCAATTTGTGATGGAGCACAGAATATTCTAGAGGGTTCAGATTGCTTCGGGCCTCACATATATGCATGCCCCTTCCAATTTGCAGATTCTGGTTTTGTTCATCTTGAAGCAGATCTACAGACTTAACCTGTTCAGGGGGAGAAAGATAGGAAATTCAAGAGAGTCCATTAATAGCCAGCTACAGATCAGTACTAACCAGTTGTTAACCAAAGACACAGTTGTATGCCTGAATGCTTGGGAGTGTTGGGGTGTTTTTTCTTCTCATTTCAAATAAGTAGCCATGTGCATCATCATTTCCCTAGCGAAGACCTGGAGACATTTGGTAGACAGAGGAGACTCGGGGATGTGCCACGTTTTCGAGAGGGACCCCCCCCAAAGATGACAGGAAGACCAGGAATGTGGAGCAGTCACAGGCCCAAACCACAGGTCAAATTATCAGTCAGCTCAAAGAACCAGATCAATCAATCAATCAAATAATGGCACATAACCCCAGAAACAGAATCAGTGGGGCTTGCCGCAGTGAGGGGCAGTGAAAGGAGGAAACATTTCTGTGAGCAGCCTTGCCAAGAACTGTGCTGGCTGTTTGCACGCTGTTGCTTTGTTGTTTTTGGCAGAGAGAAACCAGAGTGATTTTATTTTCCTCTTTCCAGCTTGAAGCTATTTTTGTAAGAGTCTTTATCACAAACAAGCTAGCCAGAAAGGTTCACAGAGGGTCTCGGGAGAGAGTTCTTGGTGAGCTGGGAAGAAGGAAGTTCAGGGGCAGACACCGCCCAGGGGTGTGATCTGGGTGGCTACCGTTGTTTGCTCAGGGGAAGCTCAGGTTCAGGAGAAACCTGAGACCTCTTCCTCCACAAACTCAGAGATTTTAATTTGATTTTGTGAATTAACCTCGGAGCAGAGGTGAGGGCCTCCAGAAAATACCAGTGAAGGAGCTGCCCATTATAGACTAGAGGAGGTGGCTCTCAGAGGCCGCAGGAGCTACCAGCCCTGATTCACTCACAGCCAGGGCAACCGTACGCGGCAGAGCAAGCTTCCCGGCCTAGCGGGGAAGGGGAAACACAGGAAGAACACAGGATCACTATTTATTTCAACTCCCATTGATTGGCTGTCCATTATGCACTGGGCACTTTCCCCCAAGGAATTTATCATCTGAGCAGGGATACTGACAAGTAAACAGATGACTACAAAGGTAAACCCAAGATCAGGGAACAAGAGAGCAGCACATGCCAAGCCCGCGGGGTGGGAGGTGCTAGAGAATGGACACCCGACCAAAGAAAGGAAAGGGGAAAATGTCCAAAATGACCACTTAAAGATAGGCAGGAGCAAAGGATGAGGGGTGGGTCACAGCTGAAGCCCTTCAGCTCCTTCCCCTGCTCGCCAAGTGTCTGTGAAGATACTTCCCAGCCAACGGTTGATTTATTTAGCAAATGGCTTTCTCCCCATTCATCTGAGACTCCCAGCACATGGAATCATTTTGTGCACGCATTCGGATATTCTGAGGGCTAATAGGTTGGTCGCGTATGGGGCCAGATAGTCCCTGGGGACCAAGAAACAGGTCAGTGGGAACCAACCCAGCCTGAGGACAGATGGAAGGAAGAGAGTCTCTTACTAATTCAATTTAACATTTGTGGAAATCTGTGCTCACTGACTTTGCAAGAGCAAAGCAACAGTGGCAACGGCTTTGGACAGAGAGTCAAAGGATTGGCTTTTCAACCCATTTTGCTATAAACTGACCATATAACACCCGGTAATGTACTTCACTTCTCTGGGCCTCAGTTTCCCCCTCTTTATAAGAAGAGGGGGTGGAAAACAAACAGATAAGCCTTTGGTGTGCCCCAACTCTAACAGTCTATGAGTGTAAACCGAGAATGGGGGTCAGGCATCCTAGCAAATATTTAATGATGCCGGGTTTGGGGAGTAATTATGAGTATTAAATGAGCTAGGGTAAATACCTTCTCTCTTTTCTTCTTTTCTTTTTTCTTCCTGTAAAACACTGATTCTTCATCTTGTTTGGACTCAAAATAAGGTGAAAGCTATGAGGTCTCTCCCCAGAAAAAAAAATGCACACGGTCACGGAGATATACACGCAATTTTGCATTTTATTTCAGGAGGGCTGTGAACCCCTGGAGCCCATCTGTGATCCTCTAGGGATGCCCTGAGGCAAGGCAAAGGCTCCCTGGTCCAGAAAGTGCCAAACTCTCCTCCACAGAAGGGCCACGACACCACAAAAAGCAACCAACATTTCTCCTCCTAAAATGACATAATGGCTGTCATTTTTCAATTTACAGGAGGGAAAAAGAAAAGCTAGATAGGATTTGATCAATTTCAAGTTTTTCCTCCCATAATTTTTTTTAAACCTTCGGCACCTGCTGCAGCTTGTGTGCTAATGAGCTCCCACAGATGGCAAAATGAATGAGCGAGCAGAAAATGAATATGAACAGAGAACCTTGAGATGTGATTTCATAAAAATTGTTTTATGCGTGCGATGATTTCGAGGCCCGAGGAGACCTGCATACATAGAAAGCAACAGCGGCATCACTTGGCAAACCTCCCGGTGGCCTGGTTCTTGGAACGTGACCACCAGCCCGACTGTGTACGTGCAGGAAATGCATGCCTGGTGGTCTCCGGCTGCTGCTGAGGCCCAGACACACACCACTGTTGACATCTCATTCATTTCTGCACAGGAGGGTAATGGTGCTTCTTCTTTAAAACACAAAACACCAAACACCACCACCACCAAGACAGCCCTCGGAAATGGATGTGAGGGATGCTTTGGGATGGGAAGTTTGGCTGCCTTGTCTCCTTGAAGCTGCTCTCCACGCCATGCCTCTGAAGGAAGTGGTTCATGTGGCCCACTTCTCACCATCATGGGCCATTTTTCTCTCGTGGCATTGAGACTTCATGGTTTCCCTTCCAAAGGAATTATATAAGAGGTCCAAGATGAATTGACTGATGGGCACCAAAGTATACCTAACTGAACCAGCCTTAGAGGGAAGAGGTCAAAGAACAGCTGGAAGAAGATATCCCAGTGCTAGGAAGGGTCTCTGCCCAGAATCCCTCACTCCGTGGGCATTTTCTGCATGCTCACCACATGCCAGGCACTGAAGAAGGCACAATCTCAGGGGGCTCAGAGCCCAGGCGGGCAGAGGTGGGCAGCAGATACACATGCAAGGACCTGAAGAGCAAGAGAGCTACCAGGAAGGTGCACAAGGCCAGGATGCTGGCTCTGTCGGCCAAGATGAGGCCGGGCAGGTTTTGGCCAAAGCCTTAAGAGATGGGTGGGAATTGCCTGGCAGCAAATACCTGAGCCAAGGCTTAGAGTCAGCGGAGCCCTTGGAAGGTCTGGGAAAGGACAGAACCCTGCTCCATGGGAGGGGGCTGTCTCTCTGCCACTCTCCCTCCACTGTGCCTTCCCCCCCACCCCGGGGTCCAGCCAGCTAGAGTCCACAGGCTAGTTCAGCTATGAAGAGTGGGACACACCGAGGGCAGAGCACAGCCTTTGGCAACCAATGGCTCCATTGGAATCCCAGCTCCTCTAGCTGCATTACCTTGGGCAAGCTCTAGACCTTCTCTGGGACTCAGTTTCCTCCTAAAGATGGGGCGACCTACCTCCTAAGCGTGCTGTGGGGGTAGTGAGACTAACTATGGAAAGTGCCAGTGTGGTGCCTGACATGTGATAGGACAGAGATGAGGACGCGCCATGCTACCCACCAGCTCCATGGACAGTGGCTGCCAGCGAAGCTTCAGGAAGGATCCCGGGCATGTGGTGGAAGAGAGGCTTGTGCTCAGTTTGTGATGTTGGCCACAGGCAGGAAGTGGGGGCACATCCGCCACCCCAGAGAAAGTGTCCAATGAATGCTGGACCCCATCTGACCAGGCCAACCCCCCATTCCAGAAGCTTCAGGCCAATGCCTGGAGTAGGGGGAAAAAAAAACAAAAAGAAAAACCCAGCCGTATCTAGCTGAATGGATGAGTCTTACCAGGAGAGCACAGGGACCCACCCAAGGCCCATCCCTGCCTGCCTCACCTCTGCCTACAGGTAGAGAAATGACAGCACCCAGGTAGCTAATTAGTCTCTGGGGCGTTCACCCCACTCAGCAACAAAAGATACAGACGAGACCATTTCCCACTAGTCTCCTGGAGTCAAACTAGCCAAGAATGAGGTGGCTTGGACTAAAAAGAGTGACAATAATGCATTTCATTCTCCCTGCTTTCTGGAGAAATCTCTGCCACTTTGTCCAAACCATCCCCCTTCTCCTTCTGCTTCTTCTTCCCACAGTTGCCCCTCTTCTCTTCCTCCTTCTTGGAAAAATCTTTGAGGACACGCCACAGGCATCCCAAGTGCACTCAGGTCATAAGACAGGCAGGACATGTGCCCATCATTCCTCCCCACCACTCTGGGGAACCCCAGAGCTCAGGGAAACCAGACAAAGGGCCAGGATTTCTTAAGCACCTGTGCTGGGTCAGACCCTGTACTCGTTGACTCACTGCTCTGTATTACGTGATCAGTGCAATATTATGAGGTGGTCTTTATTAGTTCTCCTTGTCCCTGAGGACCACCGAGGCTTAGAGAGGTGGAGAGACTTTCCCAAGCTCAGGCAGCCAGGATAAGAGCGAAAAAATAAACAAAACAAAACTTTGTGCCAGCTCTTCCCAAATCATGCTGAACTTCCTCTGTAAGACATGGCCAAGGGGGAAAGGAAGTGGGACTTGGATGAAAAGCAGCCAGGTTGGTCCCTCTGAGAGGTAGAAAACCTTCCCAAGAAGGTTCAGGAGGAACAATGGGTCCGTCTGGAGGGATGCCTAGGGCCTGACACTTAGCTGGTACTTAATACCACTGCATGAACCACCGCTCTATTGAAAGAAGGCATCAGGGCTCATTCATTCACCCATTCCGCAAACATTAGCTGACTGCCCACCGTTCATTCTTTCACGCATCAGTCATGCATTCAACAGGCTCATTCATTCACTGAGAACCCACGATGTGCCAGCCACTATTCCAAGTGCCGGAAATAGAAAGAACAGACCCATTTCCTGCCCTCATGGTGCTTACCATCTAGTATAAGGAAACAGAAAATGGGAGGTACGTAAATTCACCTGCGTATAAAATAATCTCCTAAAGTAACTTATATTACAGTGGTAAGATCGTGACAAGAGGGGAAAAGCACTTCCTCCAGCTATGGTGGTCAGAGAAGGTAATCTGAGGATGTGAAATCAAGACGAGAGCTGGCTGGAGACAAATGGACAGCCACTCAAGGGTCTAGGGAAGTGGCATTCCAGGAAGACCTGAGGGCAGGTGTGAAAGCCGTGTGGTGAAAACAAGCGTGTTGACTGGCTGGAGCGAGTGCATGGGGAAGACTAGTAGGGGTTGGCAACAGGTGGGAAGTGGCCAGGGATACAAAGCCACCAGGGTAAAGCTTCTGAACAGTTGAGAATATGTCAGCTGAGCCTGGCTTAGGAAAGAGCTTGTGTACCAAGCCAAGGAACTTGGACTATAACCGAAAGCCATCGTGGCCAGGATGCAAGGGAGCAACAGGGTGGAAAGGTCACTGAAGGGAGGAGGGAGGATGACAAGGGACACCCTCACGGGGCCGTTGTCCCAGGAAAGAAGTGACAGGGGCTTGAGCGAAAGCCGTGGTATCTGGGATGGACAGGAGGGAGAGTTTCCAGAGATATTAGAAAGGTAAAAGAGGCAGGACATAGTGAGCAAGAGTGTGACATAGAAGCAAGGAGACACAAGGAGGTAGCCTGGTTACTCTACTCAGTCTAAGAACATCACTTAGAAACTGAGACTTCCAGGTGGACCTATGGACCATTTAACACTCTTGCACAGGTGAGGGCTCTCCCCTGGCTTCTTCTCTTCCATCTTCACCTGTTCCTGGTCCACCCCCAGCCCAGGTCTCCAGCATCCCTTGTCCAGACCTGCCCCTGCCCAGCCTTATTTTGGGGGCCCCTGAGGCCATCATTCCAGCCTCCACGTCCTTTTAACAACTCTGGCTTCGATTCCAAGGACCACCTACTCCTGAGTGAATGGGACCCAGTGGAGCAATCAGTTGGTTGTAGGCAACAGAAACCTAAAATGAAGTTGAAGTAGAGGGTATGCATCACCCAGAGATAATGGGCCAGAGATCTCTGGCCAGGTGAGGAAGAGCACAGACTGCAGGTGACCCAAGACAACTACCTCTCAGCAAAGTACAGCGACCTAAGAGCACGTGGAATCATATTGACCTGGGTGCAAATTTATCTCTTCTGAGCCTCCGTCTCCTTATCTGAAGAATGGGGATAACAAGAGGAGCTCATTATAGTAACTGTTCTGGGGTCCAGATTAGATGGTGCATGGCGCATGGTAGGCACACAGTGCTGTTTTCATAGTAAAAAGAGAGCAGTATCTCCCTATGACTTAATGAGAATTGATCCATTTGTCGTTGATCCCCCAGACATCCAACTCCCAGCAAGGAGCTGCTCCTTCACCACCGACCACGTGAACGAGCAGCCCTCACGTTCTAGCATCACTTTGTCATGGAGGCAAGAGCTCCATGGGGGAGCAAAAGAAGCAAAAGCCAGGGCTGGACACAAGGGAGGGACTGTTATACCCTGGCAATGTGAGTGGCCCAACACCAGAGCAGCAGCGAAAGGAAACTGGCCTGCCTTGCCAATTACAGACACTCAGCCGCCCCTCTGCTGTTTGCTGTCCAGTGGATTTGGAGATGGCAGCTCGGTGGGGCGGGGCAGTCAACATCACAGTCATCTCTCCTCCCGGGGAAGCACCAGCCATGCCTCAGTCGGAGAATGTCAGGGTTCTCTGAGCCCTTTCCAGAAGAATCTACAATCTCAATTCAGGGCTCAGCCTCCCAGTCATCACCTCGGTTGCTTCTCTTGCCACCACATCCACAGTGACCCTGAGACTGCCCACCTTCCTCCTTCACACACAGTCTACCCCAAGGGACCCCAGACGCTGAGGTCAAGGTTAATGGGAGACAGTGCTGCAACTTTCTGACCTCCCCGCCTATTAAGGAAGGCAGAGAAGTGTGGTGTGCTGCCTGAAAGCCACCCCACCCTCTACCCAATCCTCCCGCCTCCCAGCAATGATCAGCAGTATCCCGGGTGACTTCCTTACCAGGCTGGGATGGCCACCAGCACGTGAATTTCCTGGCACTAGAGGGCACTGGAGAGCAGGGTGAGAGTCTAGCTGAAGCCCAAAGGAGGTGTCTTACGGTGAACCACCCCTTGGCTTCTGCCAGTGTGTTAGCAGTCTCCACTGTGGCCACCCTCTGTGACCAGAGCCATAGAAAACAAATGTCCCAAGGACCACCCCCCCAAACAAGCCTGGGGTACACCACAGCAGACCCAGATAATGTTGCCAGATAAAATATAGGATGCCTAAATATATATATATAGGATGCCTAGCTAAATTTGAGTTTCAGGTACACAACACATTGTTGTTTTTGTTTTTTGAGAGAGAGAAAGAGTGCGCATAAGCGGGGGCGAGGGGGTAGACAGAGGGACAGGAGAGAGAGAATCCCAAGCAGGCTCCTGAGCCCAACATGGGGCTCGATCTCATAACCCTGAGCTGAAATCAAGAATCTGACACTTGGAGCTCCTGGGTTGCTCAGTCAATTGAACGTCCAGCTCTTGATTTCAGCTCAGGTTAGGATCTCAAAGTCATGCTAGCCAGCTTCCATTGCTCAGAAAATTTCCCTCCCACATCACCTGCACTTTTTTCATTTCTGTCTTATGCTGCCCCCAAATTCTCCCTACTGGAGATTGAGTTAAGTTGAGAAGAATTTTCTTACATTGGTGTCAATTTGCTCGATCCTTTCTTCCTCATGCCTAGATGAAATCAGTTAGAAGGAGGGGCCGGAGAATTTCATTTCATTTCTGAGACATAATTTTGCAGCACGTAACTGTGCAGGGATAAGGCAGACCTGGGAGGGAGAACTGAGCTCGGGGGAGGGGGAGGGCAGGAAGGGGCAGGATACAGTGTGAGCTCAGTTCATTCTTGGGAGGCAGGCTCTGATGGCGGGGGGGCCTGGTGTCCAAGAGAAACTTTGCTCAATTAAATTTATCCGTGGGAGCACCTGGGTGGCTCAGTCAGTTAAGCATCTGACTCTTGATTTCGGCTCAGGTCGTGGGATCAAGCCTCGGCTCAAGAGTCTGCTTGAGATTCTCTCTCTCCCTCTCCCTCTGTCCCTCCCCACCCCCCCTCAAACAAATAAATAAATCTTAAAAAAAAAAAGTCAGTCTCTTAACCAACTGAGCCACCCAGGCTCCCCAAAGAACACATCATTTTTTAATATAAGTGCATCCCATGCAACATTCAGGACATATGTATAGTAAAATTTATTTGTTGTCTATCCAAATTTCAGATTTAACTCAGGCATCCTGTTTTGGTTATCACTGTTTGTTTCTTGTTTGTTTTGCTAAATCCAGCAAACCTAGATCCAGATAAAGGGTCTAGGAAATCTACCGGGTGTGGGCAAGGGAGGCACTGAGACCCCACCCCCACCAAGTCTCCAGGAATGGAGGCAAGCCTTCTATGGTAGGCTTTTTGGAGCCCATCTGGAGCCCAGCCAGGTGAACAGGTGAAGAAACTCCGACGTGCCACCTAGAAACACAGTGATAGCTGAGAACCACACTTATGTTAGACTAGACTTTATTGGTTGGCTCATCTTCCCAAGCCTGGATCAGAAACCAAACCACATCTCCCAGCCTGCTGTGTGTGGCCTGGTCCATCCACAGAGGGTCCTACAAGTCACAGCCATCCACCCAGTCGCTGAGGTCCTTGCCCTGGCAGTGATGCCTCCAGGCCTCCCTGAGGATGGAGGATGGGGAAGAGGAGAAACCAAATCAGCTGCAGCCTTCAGTCCCTGCTCAGAGAAGAACAGGAAGGAGGCGTGGGCTCTAAACCACGGCAAGGAAAGGGGCTAGCAAGGGAAAGAAGGACTAGTAAACCCTATTAACTAACAAAGAGCCCCCAGAAGAAGTAAAAAAGGAAGAGCGTGGCCCTTAAAATGTCATCTTTCTAGCCTCCTTATTTTACCAATGGAGATACAGGGTAATTTGTTCAAGTTCACCCAGAAGTCAGTGGCAAAAGTCCAGAACCCCAGTCCAATGCTCTTCTCCCATACCGCGCTCCTTCTGCGGACAGTCATGCCGCCTGGCAAGAGTACAGCCCTTTACAGTCTACGTAGCCCTGTCCCATCCATCATTCATTCGTCTGCACCCCCACTCCACCCCCGGCAGCATTGTAATGTGGATTAGGCAGGTAACACGTTCCCTATATTCCAAATGAAACATTGAGACTCATGTAAAATTCCTCGCCCAAGATCCACAGCTAGTAAATGACAGAACTGCAGTCGCACCTACTTCTCCTTGGCCACCAGTCCAGGTGTTTCAGTGGTTGGTAACTATAGTTTATGGCTCTTTCAGGACCACTATCTTGCTCCATCATCACACAAGCATCTTGAGGAAGACAAGCAAGATCCTGGGGCCTTGGAGCCCCAAGTTCTCAGGGATTCCAAACTTTGGTGATCCCGTGATGTCAATGTCAAAGAGCCCGATGACCAAGAGTGCCCCGAGATGACCTCTATAGAACCATCACTGAGGTGTGGTCAGCGGGCTTGTCTGCCTCTCCCGGTAGACTCTGAGAGCCTTGAGGGACTCGGGTCTCAGCCTCTCTGCAGCCCAGTACCCAGCACAGAGCCCGGCACAGGTGAGTTCCCCCTGTGTGCAGGTGAAGGGAATAAACAGGACCCTTTCGACTTTCTGGGACCACCGCCTGTTATTAGCCTCAGCCACCTGTCAGGGGTTATACCTGCCACAAATTTACTCCCGGTGTACAAAAGAGAGCTGTTCTTTGATGTGACCCAACAGGACCTGTTTCCTCCACCCCGGGGTAGTACCGCCATGACCTCAAGCCTTTAGACTCCTGCCAAGCCTGCGCTCACCCTTCCTGATCTTGCAGCTATGCATTATGTCCTGCTGAGCCTGCCTCACTCCAGACTCAGCTCCTAGGGCATCAACTGTTCTCAGACCAACGTATCTCCAAAGCTGCAGCCATGGTCAAGGCACATCCCTGACCTTCTCTAGATTCACAGTCATTTCTGCCTCCTTCTCTCCCTCCCTGCCACATATCAGCTCTCCCCATGCCTCCTGAACAGCCCCTCCCAGCCAACCCCCCTCCTGTCCATCAGCTGAGCAACTGTCCTAGGGCGGACCCCGGATCTCTCGCCTGGACTCCTGTAAAGGCCTCTGGTCTCCCTCCCCCTTCCCTCTGCTCCTGGGCTGATGCTCACTGCCTCCCAAATTCCTTTACCTGCCTTGTGACAGTCACATATGTCTGGAGCTCCAGGAGCCACCCAGAGTGTCTCACCCTCCCCACACCCTGCCCCTGCTGCTCTCCCATTCAGAAATGTGAGGAAAGGGAGGTTGGAGACTCAGCAGTGAGACCCCCTTCGGAGGAGTCTGCAAGGCCACTGCCTCAGAGGGCCATCTGGAAACCAAAGATCTAGTCCAGAGCCCCATGGGATGCTCAGTCAACCCCCTTGCCTGTGAGCATGGCTGCTCCAAAGGCCGTCTTGTGGGAAAGAGACAGGAAAAGAGAAGGCAGACAGGAGGCGCTCCAGAGCACCCCACCCCACCCCCAAGGAGCTTCAAGGCCGGAATCGCTTCTCTGATCTGTCGTACATCTTGGGCTTTCCTACAAAAGTTAGTTTCAATGAAGATGCCACCTTCAAACAAACAAACAAACAAACAAGGTTGACTAGACCTGCGGCCTGTGGACCTGGAGGCAGAGCCGGGCTTGGCTCCAGAGCCCCAGGGAATCGCTACCCTCCCTGACACTCAGTGTGTTGTNGGTTGACTAGACCTGCGGCCTGTGGACCTGGAGGCGGAGCCGGGCTTGGCTCCAGAGCCCCAGGGAATCGCTACCCTCCCTGACACTCAGTGTGTTGTCTGTAACTACGTCAGGGCCAGTGACCCCTATGGGCAAGAGCTGGGTGCAGATCAGACTGCGAGGCCACAGAATGGTGGCCGGGACAACGTGAGCACTCAGGAAAGATTCGTTCCCTGCTGCTGTCCACCGGTCCTGGCCACATCAGCCTGGGGAGTGGGGGGGAGGCTGTAGCCCCGGGTACCTACCAGCTGGCCAGCCCCTGGGGCTGTTGCGTGATCTTCATGGCACAGACAACAGTATCCTTAAGGTTAGGATTCAACAAGTCTGGGGTGGGAGGCAGAGACACATGATGAGGGAACAGCGGACAGAGCTGGACATCTAAAGTCTGTCTGTCTCTCTCTCTCTCTCTCTCTCTCACACACACACACACACACACACACACACACACACCCTTCTCCCTCCTAAACCCACCCCTGTCTCTTGATGCCTTTGGAAACCCAGGTCTCAGTCTCCCACTCCCCTCCCCACCCTCCTACAGCGCTCAGAACAGTCTCCCATCAGGTTCATGGTGGACCCACCCCACTCTCCTTGGTAAGCCCAGAGGGACATGGGGGGGACCCCACTCAGAGACACAGGCGAGAGGCGCAAACACCAGTGGGCCACAAGCACAGCCTGGTACAGAGGCGCAGCCCTCAGCCACACACGCTCGGGCCCGGCCTACCAGAGCAGTACATCTGGCACAGGTTAGGGACCTCTGGGTTGAGGTTTTTGCACCACTTCCGGCTGTTGATCTGGAAGATGCCATTGTTGGTGCTCCCGTCGGCTTCATGGTCCACAGCAGCTGTGTTGAAGCCACTCGTGAAGTAAGCAAGACAGACCCCTGCATAGGGTGGAGACGCAGGCCCGAGGGTCAGGTGATCGAAGCCAGCGCAGACCAGGACACTCACATGCGGGTGCGGGGGCCACAGGTGAGCTCCCCTAAGTCTCTCAGCTCCTGCTCCAAGGTGGGCAGGGCGGCTGTCCTCCCACCTACTTCCCCAGTGACTCCGGCGAGGCTCAGCGGGGCAAGGGACTCGTTCGGGGTCACCACACTACCAAACAGCCAGAGTCAAGTCTGTCCCTCAGGCCTCCTTCCTTCCTGCTATCTCACCCCTGGGCACACAGTGGGGCCCAAGAAATCTTGGTGGGATGAACGGACAAGAGCTAGATCTTTAGAGGCAAGAGAAGGAAGTCACAGGTGAGAGCTGGCAAGGGGGCTGGAACGAGAGAGAAATGAGTCCAGGCATGGCTGGATCTCACAGCTTCCCGAAGCTACGGGCCGCTTGAAGAGTCTGCTCTTCCTGGTTTGCTCAATTTACCCTAAACTTCCATGGGAATGTCCAATCCTCTTGGCTGCCATTATGATTAGGGAGCTAAGCTATTCTGTTTCTTTGGCTGTTGACTTCAGCGGCCGGGGCAGGGGCGAGTAGGGGCAGGCTGATGGGGCCTCCTGTGGCCAATTCGGGATTTAACTGTGCTGAATGTGGCCCACCCGTCGGGTCCTAGAACCCTTGATGGACAAAGGAGGGCTGAGGCTGAGAAAGCTTCCAAGATCACAGCCCAGAGGGAGAGCAGAGAAGGAGGGGAGTCGGGAGGGAGGGAGCGGGGAGGGGCAGCCGTGGCTGGGGGAGTGGTTCTCACAGTCAGCCAGCGTGGATCCCCGGTATCCCTCCATGCCGAAATCCTGGAGCGCTCTGGCCAGCTCGCAGCGACTGTAGACCTTGGCCTGGCTGGAGGTGAGCAGGCAGCCGAGCAGAGAGGCAAAGGCCAGCAACATGCTCCCCGGCGGGCACAGCTGCCTGCTGGGAGCCCAGCTCCTGGCTTCCATGCAGGTGGCGGAAGCACAGCCCCCACCACGCTGGCTCACGGCTGGGTTTTGAGATGGCAGGCAGTTCAACAGCCCTGGTCCACCACTCACAGAAGGTTACCCTTGGAAGATGGAGAAAAAGGGGCTCTGAGCGTACCTGGGTAAAGGGGAAAAGGCACCAACACTGCAAACCAGCTCCCTTGCAGCCCCAAGGAAGCATCAGCCAAGCCCCTGAGATCTGAGATCCAGGAGAGGGTTCCCTGAGGCCAGCTCCCCTTTGTCCTGCTTTATACCTGCCCCAGCAGCTGAGAGAGGAGGAGGGAAAGAAAACAAGCATATTTGGAGTTCCATACTACTTGCCAGGCATCATCGAATCCTGAAGCCCTGTGGTGCACAACTAGCAAGGAGCAAGGTTTGGAATAAGACCAACGTTTACGTGACTCCAAAGCCCCACGAGGTGTGGCCGTGAGCAGATGTTCCCAGAGGGCAAGGATCCAGGAATGTGGTCAGAGTATAATTCAGTCCCTACACACACCCCCGCGTCCCGGCCCATTGTCAAGGGGACGCTCTCCTAGAGCCACTCCTTGGGTTTGCCTCTCGCACTGTCTCCGTGGACAGCACTCAGTATCGTGAAGGATGTTTGCACCTGGTTATGACCTTCACCTTCACTCTGTCTCAGCCACCTATCCCATGTCCTGGCCGTCTGTGCGTCTCACCACCGCCACCCTCTGCCGCCTTCCATTCCCGTCTCTCTGGCACACCTTCCCATGTCTCCTGTGACCCTAACCCCACCACACTTGCTGTCCGCCTTCGCAGAGTCAAAAAACAAAACAGCCACACAACCTCACAAATGGGGTCCCTACAAACACATGGCCTCCAACCCCACTGGACCTTCAAGCCATGGAGGGCAACGAGGTATGTTAAGGGTGTGGCTTTGCAGTGAGCCCTGAGTTCGAAGCCCACCTCCACCCTGCACAACGTCTCTGACCTTGGACACTTCCCAGACCTCATTGTCTCCAGCTCTCCAATGAGGAAATGAGTAACCCTTGCCTCAGAAGACTGTTGAAAGAATGAATGAGAGGAGAGAGGCCCAGAGAGAACCTAGCTCTTTGTACTAAAAATAGGTTCTTGTTATTTCTATGATGAAATACTTCTGACACCAGCACAAAGGCTTGTCTTTGGCCAGCTTTCTCTCTTCCGTTTCCCTCAAAGAGTATTCAAGATGCTCAATACTGCCAGCTGCCCTGTCCCGCCCCCGAGCTCCCAGAAGACCTCACCTCCCGCCTCACGGAGGTACCAGTAGCCTTGTCCCGCTCACCTTCACCCCTCTAGTGTGAGGATGCGGGGCCCGTCATACGTCCTGCCTCTCAGCCTTGCTCCCCGGGCCATGGCTCCTCTCCCAGGGTCCTCAGCACCTCCTCCTACCACTTCTCCTGATGCATAGATGCACACGGGCCTCGCCATCATCTATACTGATCAGTCTCTCTCCCTCTCTTCTCCTGGAAACTTCTACAGGAAAAAATACTGCTTTCTCACCTCCCCATTTGTGCTCAGCCCAGTGAAATTTAGCTTGACCACCATCACCACGCGCCTGACGCTGTTCTGCCCTGTCCAGTGGGCCTCGTGAGTTCTTGACCCATGGGGGTGCTCAGCAGCCTTGCGCACCATTGCCCAATCCACCTGCTGAATCTCATGCCTCTCTTGGCTTCCATGATGCCCCCTCTCCTGGGTTCCCTGCTTCTTCTTGGGCTATTTCTTCTGATTGCCTACGTCTCAAAAGCTGGTATGCTTTCCTGGCATTTCTACCCTGAGCCCTCCTCTCTCTCTCCAGAATGCCCTCTGGGTGGCCCCACAGTTAACCGCCACCTGTGGGCTGATGACATTGAAGTCTGTCTTCCCCAGAGCAGCCAACCTCACCTGCAGCTGCCTCCTGGACTTCTCCACTTGGATGTCCCACATCACCTCAGACAAAGCATGTCCAAAGCAGAACTAATGTTCCCACTCAAATTGGCTTCTTTAAGCTTTTCCTTTCTGGATTTAAAATATTCTTGGTTTTAAACTCATAACTGGGGCACGTGGATGGCTCAGTCATTAAGCGTCTGCCTTCAGCTCAGGTCATGATCCCAGGGTCCTGGGATCGAGTCCCGCATTGGGCTGTCCACTCAGCCGTGGAGCTCTGAAGCTCTGTTCTCCCTCTGTGATCTCCCTCCCTCTCTCCCAAATAAATAAATAAAATCTTTTTAAAAATAAAATAACTCCTAACTTTTTTGGTTTAAACGCATTTGTCTAGAAATACTTCTAAATCTAATCTTCTAATCTAATACTTCTATCTAGAAATAATTCTAAACTAGAAATACAGATGGCCTTCTTCATTCCTTCTGTCTCTACATCCTTCACCCATCCCCAGCCAGCTGATCCCAAAGTGCTGTTGATTCTGCCCTCCCTCCAAGACCACCGTCTTTCCCTCAGTTCCGACCACCATGCCGGCATGCCGATGGGCTCCTTGCATCCAGTCCCCACTCGTTTTCCAAACTATTCTAGACACATCTGTCACCGTGAATTTTTTAAATGATAAGCCCGACCACCTGCCACCCCAGGATGGCTCCCTTCATCACTGCTTCTAGGCGTGCGGACCTCCCAGTCCCTCACACCGGGAGTTCCAGTACGGCCATATTGTTCGCTCATGATGGTCCCGCCGTCTGGAGCCCTAACAGCTCCTTCCTCTACATGGTGAAAGCTTGTTCATACTTCCAGGGTCACACCACAGGTGAATCTGCCAGCTCCCCCAACACGCCCCGAGCAACCTGTGCTTCTGCCGTCCCTCCGTCCCATGGGACTGTGATGTACAGTAGCTGTTCCCACCAGAAGAGAACTTCCAAGGAACAAAGGCCGTCCTGTGTAGCTTCATATCCTCAGAGTTAAGCCGAGTTGAGGATACGGAGTGGCTGCTTACCCTAAAGCATCCTAAGGTCCTGACCCCAAGAGCATGAACCTTCCCCATCAAAGTGGGGGGTGGGGAAGCGATGGGGGCAGGGGACCTCGCAGAGCTCTTCACATTCTGGCAGACACTGTGCTGGGCCTTTGCTGGATGTTTTCTAATTTAATCTCATCTAATCCTCTCAACAACTCAAGGGGTGTAGGAGCAATAGCCCCCATTTCCAGATGAGGAAACCACGTTCACTGCTCTGCGGAGACAGTTTTTGACTTTTTGTAGCAAAGCGACTTGAAACTAATTTCATCCTGAGTGTGTTACGGCAGGTTGAGGGATGTAAGGAGGGCGGGTGATTCAGAGGCCAGGCACCCCCCAGCAGGGTCTCTCTCTCTCTCTCAACTCAGCGCTCTCCCAGCCTAGGACTCCCCCCACTTTCTGACCACCCCCTTTCTTTTTCCATGCCCCTCTCTGGCCAGGCCAGCCAGGGTCCTGGTCAACAGCTACAGGAAGAGGGGAAGGGGGCTCACTGAGTAGGTGTCGTCCCCACCAGAGCTGACACAGCAGTGACAGGCGGCAGCAGCAGGGACTCAACACCCTGCTTCAGCTCAAGACACCCCCATGATACTGCTAGGGCCCGAGGCACCCAGCCTTCAGAGAATGATGGGGGAGGACAGGCTCCAGACTGACATAGGGCCTTCTGGAACTCCCCAGTTCTATGAGCTCATCTTCTAGAACCGTCTTCACCCACTGAGCTTTGACTGGTCTCCTGAGCCCCTCATTTCGGGGCTGGGGACATGTTAAAAGTGTCAAGCCCTCCTTGGCCACCTCTATACACACTCACACACACACACAATACGTTGAAGGATAACTCTTCTGCTCCCAACGGATCCTTCTGGTGGTTGCCCAGCGACGACAACGGCAGGTGCCCACGGCCTCCCCAGGCGGCCCACCTCACCATCAAACTCCTCCAACTGGCAAAAAGTTCTTCCTTAGTGCCGAGCCATAAAAGACCCACTTTCTGCACCTGCGTGATGACAGGTCAGTATGGACAAGCCTGGGACAAAGGTGATGCTGTTGACCCTAAAGCTTGAGGGACAAAGCAGTGACCTGAAGGACACATGACGCCCATGTCTGTGTCTCACAGGGGCCCCTGCTTGGAGGTCACATGCCATTGGTTAGAGCATGGGCTTGGTCACGTGGATCTGGGAAGGAACACAGGCACCAGTGACCACTAGCTGGGTGACCGAGAAAAGGTGACTTAACCTCTTAGTTTCCTCAGCTCTCAAGCAGGAAGAACAATACCAGGAGTAGTCAGTGTTCGGTACACAGGGTGTTCAATACTCGGAAGCAACGACTGCTAAGACTAGAGGACAGCCAGAAACGTGTGGAGTGGCACCTGCTCGCCCTCTCTGCCTGGGCCCCACCTCTGACCGAGCAGTTTAGAATCAAGGGTTGGCCCAGATCACCTTAGGATTTCTTTTTTTAACTGCGGTATAAACACTGAACATGAGATTTACCGTCAATAAGTCTGTAAGTGCCGAGCAGAGCTCTGTTGACCATCGGTGCAATGTTGTACAGAAGACCTCTAGAACTTATTGCTTGCTACACCGAAAACTCTATGCTAAACCGAAAACTCTATGCCTATTGATTAATAACTCCCTGCTTCTCCCTCCCCAGCCCCTAGCAGCCACAATTCCTCTCTGTGTCTATGAACTTGACTACTGTAGATGCCTCATATAAGAAGTATCACGGCATCTTTATCTTTCTGTGACCAGTTCATTTCACTCAGCATAATGGCCTCCAGGTTCATCCACGTAGTCGTCTATTACAGAATTTTCTTCTTTCTTAAGGCTGAATAGTATACCATTGTGGGAATGTACCACATCTGCTGTAACCATTCATCTGTCCACAAACACGTAGGTTGTTCCCACAACTCAGCTATTGTGAATAATGCTGCAGGGAACATGGGAGTGCTAATATCTCTTTGCGATTCTGACTGCAATTATTTCGGATAAATACCCAGAAGTGAGATTTCTAAATCGTATGGTAGCTTTATTTTTAATGTTTTCCACAGTGACTGCCCTGTTTTGCATTCCCACCGACAGTGCACAAAGTTTTCAATGTGTCTATGTCCTCGCCAACGCTTGAGGTCTTTTGTGTTTTTGATAATACCGTCCTGACAGAGATGAGCTGATAGGTCCTTGTGGTTTTGATCTGCATTTCTTTGATGATTAGTGACATTAAGCATTTTTCTTTTCATATACCTGTTGACCATTTGCATGTCCTCTTTGGAGAAATGTCTCCTCAGCGTCAGTATTTCTTAAGAGCTTAAGATGACTCCAACGGGCAGCCAGGCTTGAGCCTTCAGAGCCCTGGACTTGAGTTAGGTACACCCAAGTTCAACATCTTCCTCTGCCCCTGACTGGCTATTTACCCTCCCCTGCCCAATGGAAACACAGTCCTTAATCTCCCCCAAGCCTCGTTCTGCTCCTCTGTAAAATGGAAATAATCCTCTTTCACTTTCCCTGTGCATGAAGATGCCTGCCACTTAGTTCAGTACATTTTAGCTGTCGTCTTTATTGTCTGGCCCTTGGTGGTGATTCTGTGTGGTTGAGTTTTGGGGTTTTTACGACATCGGCCTGCTTTTACTATTTTATTGCTTCTTTTTATTGAGTAATCTTTCAGCTTATTTTATTTTATTGTATGTTTTGTTATTTCCCACTTGACTTTCACTTTTAAATGGTGAATAAGAAACAGCAGCTCAAAAGGAACAGTTATGAGGGCAAGGTAAGGCCCCAGTTGGGGCTTCAGCTCTGCTGAGCTCTGCATGCCTCTTTCCTGTTTCCCCAAAGGCAGCTCACATTCTTGACCTCATCCTAGCAGAGACACCTCCCGCCCCCACCCCCCCGCCTTTGCCCCAGCTCCCTGCAGGCTTTAATTCTCCAGCACAGCTTCTCAGCCCCAGTGGCACATTAGAGAAAATACTGATCCCCATCCCAGGCTAATCACATCAAATCTCCGGAGATGGGGCTCAGGCATCAGTATCTTTTTTTTTTTTTTTTAAGTGCTTCCAGATGATCCTAAAGTGCAGCCTGGGCTGAGAACCACCCATCGTTCTAACCAGACTTTTTCTAGATCCCTCGATGTGTGACAACGCTTCGTGTCCATGTCATATATGTTATGCGCTGTGTTATTCCCTCTGTGAAATACACACGCTCTTTCTGTCCAACTCCCTGGCTGGCTCCTAGCCCTCCTCAGAAGCTGGCCTTCCTTCCGCAGCCCCCCTGGGCTGAGTTCGGAGTCCCCCACATCCTTGCACAGCATCTGAAGCTAATCTGTCATCTCAGCCTCCCATCCCGTGATAACAGTGCCTTCTTTCTCCTTCACTCCCGGTAGACTGGGAGCTACTGACAAGTCCCTTGTGTCTATGTCCCCCTTGTCAAGAACGAGATTCTTTAAATGCTATGCAAAGAAAATGAAGAAATGCTATGCAAAGAAATGAATGAAAATCACCCAGTTGACTCAGAAGAGCTGTACTCTAGGGGACTCCATCAAGGGGCACGCTAAGGCTGATCGCAAAGAGTGTGCCAGGGATGGCTTGGACCATGGAAAAACAAGTCCACCTCTGGCTGCAGGTAGGGAGAGCCTGGAGCCCCTAGAGAGAGACCTGCTCACCTGGTCCACGCCAAACTTACTGCATTGGAAACAGAATTCAGCTCTTGTCGATAAGTTATGTCTCTGTTATTTTCACTATTGACCGCAGACACGGTTATCGGGAGGTCTGAGGCATGTAAAGTCCCTAAGCTTACACTGACTAGTCTCACAGCAGCATATTCTGGTAGTTTTGTGTCTCCTTTATTATTCTGTCTTCCCTCTTATGATGGTTAATCTATGGGTCTACTTGACCAGGCCACAGGGTGCCCAGATATTCTGTCAAACAACATCTATGTTTCTATGAGGGTGTTTCTAGATGAGATTAACCTTTTTTTTTCTTTGAAATATGTTAGACATGTAACATATAATTTTAAGGTGTAAAACATGTTAATTTTGTACATTTACGTATTGTAATATGATTGCCATTGTGGTGATAATCAGCACCTCTACCATAATGCATAATTATTTATTGTTAGTGGTGGGAATAATTGAGTTCTAGTCTCCTAGCAAGTTTGAGTATTATAATATATTTTGTCTGTATTCGCTATACTGTGAGTTAGATGACATTAGCATTTAATTAGCAATAATCGTGCCTCCGATAAACCTCATTGGCTACGATACTGCCACTGCGCAAAGCTTGACATTAGCATTTAAATCAGATAGACTGAGTAAAGCAGATCCTCCTTAATGTGGGTGGGCCTCATTCAATCAGTGGAAGGCCTGACTAGAACAAAAAGGCTGATCCTCCCTGAATAAGAGGGAATTCCCCCTGCCTGTGTTCAAACACAGATGTCAGGTTTTTTCCTGCCCGTGGAATCAAACTGAAACACTGGTTCTTCCTGCTGACCTTTGGGTCTGGAGCTCCATCACTAGTTCTCCATCACCGGTTCCCTTGGGTCTTCAGCTTACCTACTCACCCCACAGATCTTGGGACTTGTCTGCCTCCACAACTGCATGAGCCTTGTCATTAATTTTCTAAGAGGTGTGTGTGTGTGTGTGTGTGCGTGTGTGTGTATGTGTGGTCACTGTTGCAACCAACGTTGTTAGAGTATATACAGACACACACTGTTCTGCTCCTGCTAGTTCTGCTCTTCTGAAGAACCCTGACTGATCCCCTCCTCATGGGAAGTTACTGGAAACCCACTGAACGGTTGTGAGGCTCCTCAGTCCATGGCATTCCCTCCCTTACCCTGGTACCGCTACTGGCTGGCATTCTCCCTACCTCTTATATGATTTGTGGCTTCTACAGCACAGGGGGGCTGGCCAAGAGCAGCCAGACCGGGGCTAGCGTCGTTCTGAGATTACAAGACTTATTACCTCTGTGACCTTGGCAGGTCGCTTAGCCTTGCTGCCCCTCAGTACATGCATCCAAAGTATCTTACACAGAACCTGGCACCAAGCAGATGCCGTAAAAAGGTAGTTCTTGATTATTATTATGTTGGGAAGAGGAGACCAAGTAATCATTCTTTTGAGGAGTGCACTTGAATTCTCAAATTCAGCGCTCGTGAAAGGACCGAAGGATATTGCAAAGTAAAAGCTTGATCTTGTTTTAACTGATCAGAGGATTTTTCCTCAACCAAGTTTGTGCTATGTTGGCCCTCAGTGAAGTCACAAGATCTCCGGATAAGCAGGGAATTACTCTACCAGCATTCATCTTCTTGGACTTATATCCCAGGGATTTGCTCCTAGGGAAACCAAGATAGCCCAAAGAAAAAGGGAAAACATTCGTCCTCAAAAAAGTGTCTGTTCATTCCCGTCACACTCTCCCTCCCCACCCCGCTGTGCTTCAGAGGTCAAAAATGGGTCTCTAGCTCTGTTCCCACCACTCAGCCTATCTGATCTGGGACTGCAGGGATTTCCTAACTGGTCTCTCTACTTGAGTAAACCTCATGGGGCTCAGAGAAGCAACCAGATGGTCCTTGACCATCTGACCTCTCCCCAAGTCTGCAGCCTCAGCTCCCTGCATGCTCCCCTGGAAACAGCACCTTCGGGGCTTCCACGGTCCCGAACCACCAACTCCCCCAAACTTATCTATCCCAAATCTCTCCCCATCAAGCACCAGAGAGCTCCATTTCATCCTTCAAAATCAGCTCAGCCTTGCAACCTTTGCAGGGAGTGTTAATGCAACACACACTACCTCCTGACCCCTCCAATTCGTTTTCTTGCCCCAGCACATTTTTCTCTCTATCATAGAACGATCGCCTTACACTATAATCTACAGTGTACATGACTGGAGCCCCGTCTATGAGCTCTTCCTGAACAAGGAGTAAGGTATATTTTCTCTGTATTTCCGTAACTCTTAATGGGTGAGGCACACAGAAGGCATGAGGGAGTACATTTAAAAACACACTGGTTGGGGAGGAAGAAAGATGAATGTCAGTATAAAGAGACTGCACAAGGGAGATTCTGTGATGGGACCAGTTCTCTCTCTCGACTGGAGTGGTAAGTACACAAATTTACACGTTGTAAAGCGACAGTGGACCATGCAGCCACATTGTAGCAAGGTTGACGTCCTGATTTTGATAGCATATTATAGTTATAGCAGATGTACCCATCAGGGGGAAAGGGATCTCTCTCTTACTCGTTTTGCAACTTTGTGTGAGTCTGTAATTATTCAATAATAAAAAGATTTTTTTTAAAGATTTTATTTATTCATTTGACACAGAGAGAGAGATCACAAGGAGGCAGAGAGGCAGGCAGAGAGAGGAGAGAGGAGGAAGCAGGCTCCCCGCTGAGCAGGGAGCCCGATGCGGGCCTCGATCCCAGGACCCTGAGATCATGACCTNCTTTAACCCACTGAGCCACCCAGGCGCCCAATAAAAAGATTTTTTAAAAGGCAAAATGCACAGGCTAGTTTTACCGTTCTGACTAATCTAATAAAATAATGGGAAATAGGGAGCAGTCAACTCTGGAATTTTTCACAAGGTCTAATTTAAGATTATTTAAAAGCAACTAGCTAGTGGGTGAATGTTAGAGCATAAACATAACCCGACTGGGCGTCAACATCTGGTTCATTTCGAAATTGCACCAAGTTTCTGCTCAAAAGGCCTTCCAGCCAGTGTCTAAGTGGTTAGAACCCCGAGCTGAATGAGTCAGGTCCGTGCAGCTGTGGACACTGAAGGAGGTCACGCAGGATGAAACCCCTTGGGAAAACCTAAAGCTTCAGTTACTATCTGACCAGCCTGAAAGATGCTGAATAGGAAGAAGACACCAGCATGCCTGGCCCATGACTTTGGGAAGCTGTGGGACCTAAAAATCTGGGTACATATCCTCAGCAACTTGGGGCCCTTCATAAGCTGGAGAGGTTGAAAATCGAGGCTTCCAGTAAGCTGACACCTTCAAAAGCTTAAAGCCTCTTCAAACCCAAAGCCTCTCAAATCCTGAGACTCCTAGCAACCGGGGTGGGCTGACAACCTGATGGCTTCAAGAGCCTAGAGCCCTAAGACCTAGGGCCCCAAATAACTGATGACTCTAATAACTTAGGGCCTTTGAGAACCATGAAGCCGTTCATAAACTGCAAAATTGAATAACCTGGGGCTTCTAACAACCTAGGACCTATAATAAACTGAGACTCTTAGCAACCCAGGTCTCCTAGCAACCTGGGGACTCTAATTATCAGAGACTCCTAGCAACCAGGGAAATTGTGCAACCTGGGGGTCTGCACACATCTAACCTTGGATCTGGACTCCCTCCCATTCTGCAGGGACCGCACATGGAATCTTGAGAGGCAGTGTGACCTAAGAGAGGCAACTTGGGAACCAATGGCCTGTGTTCTGATTTTGCCATTCAGAAATTGTATAGCCTTTGGCTTAACCTCCCTATCAGTTTCCCTACATCGAAGATGACAATGATTATAGTATCTTGCTCATGAAACTATTGTTCGAATCAGGTAAGAAGGCTTGTGGGAAATCATCTTAACAGCTATACATATGCACGTTGTCATTTTGATGGCACCCGCTCCCCTCCCTTCCCAATACCCACCATGTTCCAGCAGCTCTGCTTCCAAAACATCTCTCCCATCTATTCCAGCTCTGTCACCACTACCAAAGTCACTCTTTGTTGCCAACAGTTATACTTCCAACACACAAGTGTTATCGTGTCACTTTTGCCTGTGGGCTTCCACTGGCTCCCTTGCTCTTGGAGTCAAGTTCAAACTCTTGGCCGTGCTACCTAAACTCTTCATGATCAGCTTCTATCTTCCCAGCTTCATCTTCAATCACTCCTCCAGCCCCTACTTCCCTTATTCATTCCTAAAACAACCCCAAGAGGTGGGGATTAATCATCTCAGTTTCACAGATACAGAAAATAGGACTGACAGAAGTAACTTGCCTTGAAGTAGTGATTTGAAAGCCAAGTCTGACTCCAAAGCCCAAGTTTTTTTTATTGCAAAGCCATTACCAGCTCCCGAAAACTTCCAAAAATGAGATTATCTGGTTAACCTCTTAATAAACCAAAGGCCCCTCCACCTTTTTCTGCAGTGCCAACTGGACAAACTTCAGCTTTGGTGGAGCTCAAGGATTGACACCAGGGGGCGCTATCCTTGCACGCAAAAACAGTAAATACATAGACCTCTGAGACCATTGAGACCATGCCCAGTAATGCTTAACCTGTGACCTGTCTCATTGGGCCATATGGCTCACGTGTAATTCTAAGATAAATGGTTAGAAACCCAACTCCATGTTGCTGCTCCTCAAAAAGACCCAATTATTAATATTTCAGGGGCTTAAAAAAGTCATTTTTTTATAAAGATTTTATTTATTTATTTGACACAGAGAGAGAGATTACAAGTAGGCAGAGAGGCAGGCAGAGAGAGACAGGGAGAGGAGGAAGCAGGCTCCCTGCTGAGCAGAGAGCCCGATTCGGGCCTCGATCCCAGGACCCTGAGATCATGACCTGAGCCGAAAGCAAAGGCTTTAACCCACTGAGCCACCCAGGCGCCCAAAAAGTCATTTTTATTAACATTTTTCCTGTCAATGAAATAGGTTAATCTGAGTTTTAAGAATATACATATTCCTCCATAAGACTCAATAAGGCTACTCTCATTTTTTTAGATATTTATTTATTTATTTATTTATTTATTTATTTATTTGAGAGAGAGAGTCTGAGCAGTGGGTAGAGGGAGAGGGAGAAGTAGGCTCCCCGCTGAGCAGGGAGCCCGATGCAGGACTTGATCCCGGGACCCCAGAATCATGACCTGAGTTGAAGGCAGATGCTTAGCTGACTGAGCCTCCCGGGCACCTCTACTCTCATTTTCAATTAAAATTAATTCAACCCATAAACCTCTTTATTGCCCTGTTCGAGTCTCAAGCCTGGGGATATGAGGAGGTTGACGGGGACAGCAGGGATACTGCTCCTCACTGGTACAGTCTGACATCCTCATTGTATTAATGTGAAGATAGCCATCCCCAAAGGGAAAGCCCATTGCTCCAGAACTCACGGCAAGAGGCAGGGCAGAGACCAGATCTAACTTTCCAGAACATAACTTCATAGTAATATACTCCGACTATAATTGATGACGAATTCACAAGAGGAGCCCCTAACATTATTGCTCGTGACCCCAGAGCTCATTAGCCAGAAACAGTTAGCCGGAGTGTCACGTGGGGCTCCCTATGATGTGTGGAAGGGAAACCATGTTTGGTTCTATGGGTGGTTCACCTACATCTTCCTCTGGGAGATGGGGTAATGATATGTACCTCTCAGAAGATCCTGCTTTCATGCTGTGTTCCCCCTGCCCCCGCCCTGCACCCCCCTGAGAGGGCAGAAATCAGAAATCCCAGCAGGGCTTTCCCAAGGCGCTGAGAGGTTGGGTTGGGAGGAAAGATTTTGTCCCCTTAGCACCCAAAACGATTTCTCTCCCAGCCTGCAAGGGAAGAGCTGAGCTCCAGGTTCTTGCTCTTCAGCGGCTGGCCCTCACCTGGGAATGGCTTTGCCCCCCAGGAGACATGTAGTAACGACTGAAGACACTTTTGATGACCACACCTGGGGAGAGGAATGTTAGCGGCACTTAGTGAATAGAAGTCAGGCATGCTGCGAAACATCTTGCCATGCACAAGGCAACCTCCTAAAACAAAGAATTATTCAGCCCAAAATGTCAATAGTGCTGAGGTCAAAGTGCCCTTATATACAGTATAGAGCAGTCTTGGTCTGGTTCTCCCTGTGCTCCTGTCTTCTGTGTGATGCGGCATGAGCCATTTCATCCCAGGCTGATCCTTTGGTTTGGTTTGATGACCCACAGGGCCCTCCTAACATTGTCACCCTCCAGCTTTGCTTCCTAATCACCCACCTGGTGACTGGGCTTCCAATGGTTTGAGTCTCCATAAGTAGAAAGGAGAGCATCCTCATCTCCACTCCTTCAACTAAAATGTGGGAATAATTATTCCTACTTCACCAATTCCTATGTTGGGGCAGTAACCTTACACAGAGTTGGTACCTAATAAACATTTGTCTTTAAGAAAATAAATATCATAATGGATCAGCAGGGGGGAAGTTCAAGGGAACTGAGATTTCCTAAACAGGTGCTCATTCAGCAGCCTCCGGGCCAGAGGGAACTGTGAGACAAGAAAATCAGATTTTTCAAAACTTTCCAAGAGGCAGCTGTGGATCTTGGATTTTGTAGGCAGCCTCGTGAGACAGAAGGACCTTGGGCTTTGGAGATACACAGGCCTGAATTTGGGCCTCTGACCCATCCTAAGAGAAACATTTCTGCCAGAAAGAAAAATGTCCAATGGAAGAATCATTTCAACCACTCAGTCAATATGGAGTGGAGGATACAGAGCTCTGATGTCAAACCTGACCTGAATTCCAGCCCCTCCTCTGCCAATCCTGACTGAGTGACCTAATTGTCAGGAAGGATGATAATAAGGCAAATCAGTTTAGGAGCCTTGTGAATTTCATATGAGGGAAAGCATCCAGTAAGTGCCTAATAAATGTTACCTCTTGTTATTACATGTTAAGCAGTCATGGGTCCCAGTCAATGGATTCCCTGCCTTGGCTCACTTACATTCTTATTTAAGATTTTAATGAGAAATCACAAATATTGTCAAATCCTCTACGGTTCCAGGAGAAAGATGTTTGGTGGCCTGTGCTGTGCTCCCACCTACACACATACACTCACATCCATTTACATATGGAAAATCTAACATCTTGCATTTAATCAAGGTGAAGATCTGAAGGATGGAGCGGATGCCCTTGTGTTTCTTAAACTCCAGTGTCTTCCCCTCCCTCCACTGCATGCCCAAGAACCTTCAAGTCAGAGAGGTTAAGATGACTGCTCTTGACCATTTAAAGTGGGGTAGGCAGTTACCTACCTACTGGGTGACTCAGTCAGTTAAGCATCTGCCTTTGGCTCAGGGGATGATCCCAGGGTCCTAGGACAGAGCCAGGGTCCTGGGATGGAGTCAGGGTCCTGGGACCAAGCCCTGAGCAGGGAGCCTGCTTCTCCCTCTCCCTCTGCCATTCCCCCCAGCTTGTGCTCTTAATCTCTCTCTCTCTCTCTCTCTCTCTCTCTCTCTCTCAAATAAATAAATAAAATCTTTTTTAAAATAAATAAATAAAGTGGGGGAAGGCATTGATGAGCGCTGAGTAATGTGTAGAATTGTTGAGTCATAGTATTGTACATTTGAAACTAAGTATACTTGAATAAAAGAGAAGGAGAGGCATTGTCCGACCCCTGAGCCTCAGTAAAGAAAGCAATCCTGTACAACAGACTCTGTCCCACAGTTAAGTCAAGACCATCTTTTATTGATTCCAGGGTCAACAAGGTCGTAGATCAGTTAAGCTGCACAGAGACCTAACGTTGTGAAATGCCGGGTCCCATGGTTAACCACCACAAACCAAACATCCAAAATACAAGGAGACACCACCCGCAAGGAATGACCAGAGCCTGTGCCACTCCACTGGATTAGACCAGGTCCCCAGCGTCTTCGGAAGGCTCCCACGTGGAGGTCAGCGACTGCACTCAGACCCCACGCTGCTTACAACAGAGCCCTGCAAACAAGCACAGAGTCCATGGGACTGAAGGGCACATCTGAATCCCCAGGGACGTATTTCTGTTGCTGGGATCGGAAAGAGTCAGGTTTGGCAGAAGAGACAAACAGATGGGAAGACAGGAAGAGAGAGGAGGTAGACAGAAGGGGACAGTGGGCGCCCCGAGAAAGGAGCCGATATCCCATTCTGGTTCCTTAAACTTTTTTTTTTTTTAAGTAATCTCTACACCCTACATGGGGCTTGAACTCATGACCCCGAGATCAAGAGTCACATGCTCTACCAACTGAGCCAGCCAGGAGACCCTGGTTCCTTAAACATTCTAAATAAGAAGTGGAATCTCGCTCTTCTCCTGTCAATCCTTTCTCCAGAAAAGGTAGCTTTAGTTATCACTCAGTGTCCTCATCAAAGGAAGCTCATTTATTCAGAGGTAATGGAGATGTTTCAGAAGCTTTTATCTAATTATATCATCAGAAGAATTCAACACCTGGCTTTAAAACACTCCCTTCCTTCTAGTCTAGGGCAAGGAGTTGAGGAGAAGCCAGAACAGAGCTGGTTAGGGGGAGAATTTCAGCTCCAGGACTGGCCTCTGAGGAAAGCAGCCCTAAAGGCTCATGGCACTAGGTTCAAACAGGGAAGCAAGCTCAAGGGTGAAAGTAGTAGCGGTCAGGAGAGCCGCTCTGGCCAGGATGAGGGCACAGCAGCAGCGGGTCTAAGCATCCAGCTGAAACGAGGTGTATATCCTGGAAAATCTGTCCATCGGCTCAAGACCTCACCAGCAAGCAGGTTGGGAAGGCAACAGGCACCTGGCCCTATTTTCTTGTTTCTCACTATCTTCTCACCACCTCGTCCAGATGCTGCCCGTAACAGTTGTTAGACAAACGCATGCAGAACTAGTGAGTGTAAGACAAAGCCCCTGTAGATGCCAGGTCTGCTCGCCCCCTTCTTGCCTCCACCTGTCTGTAGAAATAGAAGGTGCCACTGCCCTTCTAGTGACTTCCCAGATTTGTTTTTATGAAATCACTAAGTATAATTAGGGACCAAGAACAAATATACAGACACTGACATGTTATAAAGGACAGGAACACTGTAGGAGAAATCTGATGGGAAAGGTCCAACATAGAGATGGATCTGGTAGTTGAGCTCTGGGGCCAGTCCCTGAGAGAGGTCAAGGTGGCTGCTGCCAGAACAAGTAGACTTGACAACAGGTGCCCTCGGGGCTTGTCCTCACTGCTGCATGGCTGGACCTGGCTTCCTGGTCTGGCCAGATGCAAGGAGCTGAAACCCACAGAGAGTCATCCAGCCTGCCTTTAAAGGGTGTGGTCTGGCCTATGTCCTGAGCAGCTCCGCTCTCCTGCATGGGCTTCTCGGGCAACCAATGAAAGAGCAAAGACATGCAGAGGCCACATGGGAAGGAGCTAGCCTGGGGTTCAGTTCTAGAAACAGCAACCAGGCTGCTTGACCAAACAGCACTGTTGAAACTGTGAGAGAGAGTCTTAAGTAGGCTCCATAACCTGCTGTGTAGAGCCTGATGCAGGGCTCAATCTCACAACCCTGAGATCATGACCTGAGCCGAAATCAAGACTCAGATGCTTAACCGACTGAGCCACCCAGGCGCCCCTTGGCTGTGCTCCTCCTTAAACATGACTTCAGATCTCTGGTTCCTATAGGACCAAATGCTCCATGGAATTTCCTATGAGAGGAGTGGCTGCCAAATGATAGTCCATGAAGCATGGGACACTCTGCAGACATGTCCTAGGAGGCGCTGCAGGAGACTAGGGGGCAGAGTTCTGCCCACCCCTACTTCGATCAGAAGAACTACCCTCCTGTCTATATTGCATATTAAAATTCCACATAAGGATTTGTTTGAAGAGAAGTTCTGCAGCTAGAAAAGGTTGATGCCTGCGGGAGATTAGTTATTGGTCTCAGATCTTCACTCCCCTGTGGTGGCATGGTGCATCCACCCACACTCTTACCGTGGTCTCATGGTGGACAGAGTACAGATCCCCAGCCCTTGACTCTGGGCTTGCCTACCCTTGGACCCATGGGATGCTTCCATGACACAAGCAAAGACTTGAAATGTGCTTGTGCTGTGGGAACTACTCTCTAGAACTCCTTCTTTTATCCATGAGAAAAATTTGCCCCAGTGAGCTACAACCCCCAGGAGGCATGTGGAGTAGACATGGACCCAGTCCCCAGCTTGGAGCCAGACTGAGCTAAGCCCACTATAGACCAGCCAAACCCCTAGCCAACCTGCAGGCCTGTAAGCCCAAAATAAATACTTCTGATAAGCCACTGACATTTCAAAGTTGTTTGTTATACAGCAAGTAACGAACCACCCAATGCTTTTTAAGAGCCCTTCCAATGCCTTCATTTAAAGAAAGAGTCTGGTAACTTGAAGAAGGAGAAGGAGGAGAGGGGAAAAGGAGGAGAAAGGAAGAAAAAAAAAACCAGTTGACAGAAATCTGCTTGTTTCTACCACTTTGAAGAGCCGTTTCACAACATCTAGTAAAGCTGAGTGCACAAAGACATACCTACCATTCAACCATTCCGTCTCTAGGCGATTACATTATGAGGGTCAGACATTTTTTGGATAAAGGGCCAGAGAGTAAATATTTTAGGCTTTTTAGCCTATGCGGTCTCTGTTCCAACTACCGCACTCTGCCACTTTAGCATGGCAAGGAAAATGCAGCCTTTGGTAATACTTTAATGAATGCCTGTGGCTGTGTTCCAATAAAACTTATGAACGCTTATGAAATGTAAATTTCATACAATTTTCGTGTGTCAAAAATATGCTTACTTTTTTAGCCATTAAAAATGTAAAAACCATCTATCCAGTTTTGAAGGAATAAACAAACTGTGGGGCATACATACAATGGAATATTACTCAGCCCTAAAAGGAAGCAAATTCTGACACCTGCTACAACATGAATGAAGCTTGAAAACATTATGCTAAATAAAATAAGCCAAACACAAAGGGACAAATACTGTATGATTCCACTCAGATGAGGTGCTCAGTGCAGTTGAATTCACAGACCGAAAGTAGATTGGTGACACGGGGAATAAGGAATTGTTGTGGGATGGGCACAGCTTCCGTCTGGGAAGACGAAAAATTTCTAGAACTGGATAGTGGTGACTGTCACACAACAATGTGAATGCGCCCCAAAAGACAAAAACAAAAACAATGTGAATGTGCCCAATGCCACTAAACCATAAGCCTGAAAATGGTTAAAATGGGAAATTTCATGCAACATGTATCGTAATGCAGTTTTTAAAATTAAAATTAAAAATAAGGAAAATTTTAAAACCACCCTTAATTCATGGCTCCTTACAAAAATAGGTGGCGGCCAGATTTGACCTATGGGGCATAGCTGCCCTAGAGAACTTGTCCTAAGGAAACTCTCACATGTCCCAAGCAGTAAGGACAGGAGTGCTGTCTGGGTTAGGGAAAGGAAAGAAAGGAAATATCCTGAATATTTATCAACAGGAAAATGGAGAAATACATTATGGCATGATTATTCAATGGAGAACCCAATGATAAGTGGAGTACACTACAACTTACGAATGAAATTTAAGACCCTACTGAATAATGCTATATTGCATTAATGGATGCATGAATATGTAGCAACAGTGTGAAGACATACGTGGGAATGATAAACGGTGAACTCATGTTAATACTGACCTCTGAGGAAGAGAGAGAAGCCTGGAAAGGAGGGTGGGATATATAGGGAGCTCCAATTATATCAGAAATGTTCTACTTCCTTAAATGAGACCTGACACAAATATGACATAATGTTAAGATTTGATAAAGCTTAATGGTGGGTAAATAGGTATTCATTATGCTCTTTTCTATTCTTGTCTACTCTTTGAAATATTTCATGATGAAAAAATTAATTCAGAAAAAGCAAAGGGAGGAACAAACGAAAAGGAGGGGGAGGAAACCATCAATTTCAAAGTGAGCCCATTAACAGCAACAAGCGTAGCAGGAGAGGTAATCAGTCCGCCTCCTCGGTCCTCCTGGGCTTTCTCAGGCTTCCTCGGCTCGCCGGCTGGGAGCTCCATGGGGCAGACCTGATGCAGAGGCCCATGTTCAAAACCTAAGGCAGGCTCTGCCCCCCTTTAGTTGGTCACCCTGTGGCTGGGGAAGGAAGGCTGACAGAGCCCAGACCCCCCACACCTGAGAATCATGTCCCAGGCACAACCCATTTTCTGGAGGCAAGCCTGCCCCCACCTGTCAGGCACAAGAAGTCATTTTAGGGTTTCATGATGTTTTCTTGTGAACACACAAGGTTCTCTTGCCCAACACCTGCAGAGATGGAGAAAGATAAGCCAGGCTTCTCTTGGGGACTCACCCGTCAATTCAACAAACATTTATTGACCTTAGTTCTTACCCATATTTAATGCTGTCAATTAGGATTAGGTTGGACTGAAAGTAACAGGAAACCCAACTAGCAGTGGCTTAAAAAAGACAGAAGTTTATTTCTGTCTCGTGTGAAATAAATCCAGAGATAGATAACTCAGGGTAGTAGGCAGGCTTTCTCATTCCAAGGATGTGATTTCTCTTATTCCCAGATGACAGCGTGAGCTCCAGCTACCAGATCTGCCATCCAAGCAGCAAGAAGGAATAACGGGAGAAGGACCAGATTCTTCCCTTTTAGAGAAGTCCCCCAGAAAGCATCCCACTATTTTTCCACTGCCATCTCACTAGCCAGAACATAGTCAAGTAGCCACACTTACTCCAGGGAAAGCCAGGAAATGTAGCCTTTTTTCTGAGAAGCCATGAACCCAGTTAAAATCCAGGACCCCGGGCGCCTGGGTGGCTCAGTGGGTTAAAGCCTCTGCTTTTGGCTCAGGTCATGATCTCAGGGTCCTGGGATCGAGGCCCGCATCGGGCTCCCTGCTCAGCGGGGAGCCTGCTTCCCCCTCTCTCTCTCTGCCTGCCTCTCTGCCTCCTTGTGATCTCTCTCCCTCTGTGAAATAAATAAATAAAATCTTTAAAAAATATAAAAATAAATAATGAAACAAGATGGGATGGGGAAGGAGACAAACCATAAGAGACTTCTAATCTCATAAAACAAACTGAGGGTTACTGGGGGGTGGGAGGGTAGGGATAGGGTGGATGGATTATGGACATTGGGGAGGATTTGTGCTTTGGTGAATGCTGTGAAAGATGTAAGCCTGATGATTCACAGACCTGTACCCCTTGGGCAAATAATAAAAATAAAATTTAAAAAAAAATAAAAATAAAATAAAAATAAAAATAAAAAATAAATAAAATAAAATCCAGGACCCCATGTGCTCTCCGCTGAGACAGCCTAGTCCTCTGACTGAGCAATCACTGAGCTTCAGGGTGATCTTGAGCCACACTAGTCCTGCCCGTCAGTAAAAAATGACCCAACCAGTCTAGACGCTCCTCCTCTGAGCAGGGAAAAGACTGTTATGGAGAGAGATACCACCCACCCTCTAACATGCCTCCAGCATGGAAAAGGAAGTTTGGGTGACATTTCTTTTTTTTTTTTTTTTAAAGACTTTATTTATTTATTTCACAGAGGGAGAGAGATCACAAGGAGGCAGAGAGGCAGGCAGAGAGAGAGAGAGAGGGGGAAGCAGGCTCCTCGCTGAGCAGGGAGCCCGATGCGGGCCTCGATCCCAGGACCCTGAGATCATGACCTGAGCCGAAGGCAGAGGCTTTAACCCACTGAGCCACCCAGGCGCCCTTGGGTGACATTTCTAAAGAAAGGAGAGGAGAGATATCTCCTACCCAACAACACAGGTTGAGCTTTGAGTTTGAGCTTGGGCCATAGCAAAGCCCCACCCTTGAACATGAACACACGTGCACACACGTACCCACCACCTGATCTGGAAAGATGGAGTCTGGCCTCATAGGTGGACTGCTCATCCAAAGAGAATACAGATGCTTAATTAAAAGTACATGCAAACCAGGAACTCAGTGGAAAGACATCGAATGCCTTGTATCTAACATACAAGAGAAAGTGTTGCAGAATCTTGCTCCCAGAGTTGCTGTGGCTGACACCCGAAAAATAAACAAAGTTGGTGATTCATGTGTCATTCTGAAACATTAACCCAACGGACCGGTAAGACGGGGTCCTAGGCTCACACCAAGAGGGATTTTATCATAAGTTCCTGAGAGCAGGATCCAGCACTTACCCTTGCACCGCCGGCTATCTGCCCGATCATTACATCCAGGGTGGAGCACTAGGGCAAGTCATACTCCGGGAATTCCTTGGCATGCCTTCTCATCCCAGTTCCGGCCACATGAGCTCAAGGAGCTAGTTCCCTTTTAGTGTCCTCCTGGCTAAGTCTCATCTTCCTAATTTCAAAACAGGAATAGTAGTTGCTACCCATATGGATCTCCCAGGCATGTTATAAGGAGCCTATGGACACCAGCGGGGTGGGTGTGGGATGTGTTCCCCTGGGGAGTGGGCACGAGAGATACACAAAGTCCCATCAGGTCAGGAGGGAATTACTAGTCCAACAACAGTGATCAAGGGAGTCTGGTTCACCTTTCACAAGCCAAGTGGGGCTGGCTTACCTGGAAAGACAATATGAAAGAATCTCACACAGAAAATAAGGGCGGGGACACCTGGACGGCTCAGTCGGTTAAGCGGATGCCTTCCACTCAGGTCATGATCCCAGGGTCCTGGGATCGAATCTCACATTGAGCTCCCTGCTCAGTGGAGAGCCTGCTTCTCCCTCGCCCTCTGCCTGCCTCTCTGCTTATTTGTACTCTCTATCTCTGTCAAATAAAACCTTAAAAAAAAAAAAAGAAAGAAAGAAAAGAAGGGCAAAGTTGTAAGGAGCCAAACAGGCGATCCCATTTGCAGAAGTAAATGCAGCTGCCCCTCGAATAATATGGGGCTTTGGGACACCAAGCCCCCATGCAGTCGTAAATCCACATGTAACTTTCCACTTCCCAAACAGTTAACTACAAATAGCCTACTGTTGACCAGAAGCCGTTCCTATAACATGAACATCCTAGTCACATGCAGATGTAGTCCATACTGTATTCTTACAGTGAAGTAAGCTCCAAAGAAGAAAATGTTACTAAGAAAATCATAAGGAGGGTGCCTGGGTGGCTCAGTGGGTTAAAGCCTCTGCCTTCAGCTCAGGTCATGGTCTCAGGGTCCTGGGATCGAGGCCCGCATCGGGCTCTCTGCTCAGCAGGGAGCCTGCTTCCTCTTCTCTCTCTGCCTGCCTCTCTGCCTACTTGTGATCTCTCTCTGTGTCAAATAAACAAAATCTTTAAAAAAAAAAAAAAGAAAAGAAAAGAAAAGAAAATCATAAGGAGTGGTGGGAGCGGGACCTGGGTGGTGGCAGCGGTGATGTTGGTTGTCAAGCAAGATGGCGGAGGAGTAGGAGACCTAAGTGTCATCTGGTTCCAGGAGTTCAGCCAGATAGTCATCAAACCATTCTGAACACCTACAAACTCAACAGGAGATAGAAGAGAAGAAGAGTAGCAATTCTAGGAACAGAAAAGTGACCACTTTCTGGAAGGTAGGACGTGCGGAGAAGTGAATCCGAGGCAATATATAGGAAGAGAGGCCACAGAGGCGAGGGGCCGACTTCTGGCAAGTGGTAGAGCAGTGGAGCACAAAATCAGAACTTTTAGAAGTTGGCTCCACTGAGGGTCGGCGCTCCAGAGGGTGAGTGGGGGTGGTGGTGGTGGAGTTCTCTCCCAGGGACAGTGTGGTCTCAGGTCCCATGGGGACAGAAAAAGACCAGGGTGCGTGAGTGTGGCAGAGCTCCCAGGTATCAGAGTGGGGAAGCTGACTGCAGAGACGGAGCCAAGGAGTGGGCTTTCAGCTCAGGGTTACCTTAAACCATGATCTGGTTTCTTCTAACAGATCAAAATATACCCTAAATCTAGCGCATGACTTTGTTCTAGTCTCCACCCTAATCAAATTCTTTCCTCTTTTTTTTTCTTTTCAACCAACTTTTGATCTTATCAATTCCTTTTTTAGAATCTTTTTTAATCTTCATCTTTACAGTCATATTCCATCCCTTCATCGTGTTTACCCTTATGTTTGTATATACATAAGTTTTTCTTTCTTAAAATTTTGGAAGGCAGTCTCTTCAAACAGGCCAAAATCAAGTGTGTGGCTCTGTTTTATTGACCAGTCTAATATATACATATTTAATTATATTTTCTTATTTTATATATTTTAATTGTATATTTAATTATATATAAATACATATTTTTTTCCTCCTTTTAATTTTTTAAATTTTTTCCACCTTTCTTCTCCCCCTGGTTTTGGGTCTTTTCCAATTTGATTAGTGTATATTTTTCTGGGGTCGTTGCTACCCTTTTAGTATTTTGTTCTCACATTCATCTATTCTTGTCTGGGTAAAATGACAAGGTGGAAAAACTCACCTCAAAAAAAAAAAAAGAGCAAGAGGGCACCTGGGTGGCTCAGTGGGTTAAAGCCTCTGCCTTTGGCTCAGGTCATGATCTCAGAGTCCTAGGATAAAGGCCTGCTTCCTCCTCTCTGCCTGTCTCTCTGCCTACTTGTGATCTCTCTCTCTTTCTCTCTGTGTCAAATAAATAAATAAAATCTTAAAAAGAAAAAAAAAAAACAAGAGGCAGTACCAACAGCTAGGGACCTAATCAATACAGACATTAGTAAGATGTCAGAACTAGAGTTCAGAATGACGATTATCAGGGTGCTAGCTGGACTCAAGAAAAGCATGGAAGCTACTAGAGAATCCCTTTCTGGAGAAATAAAATCCCTTTCTGGAGAAATAAAAGAACTAAAATCTAATCAAGTTGAAATCAAAAAAGCTATTAAGGAGGTGCAATAAAAAATGGAGTCTCTTACTGCTAGGTAAATGAGGCAGAAGAGAGAATTCTTGATAGAAGACCAAGTGATGGGAAATAAAGAAGCTGAGGAAAGGAGAGATAAACTACTACTGGACCATGAGGGGAGAATTCGAGAGACATGTGATACCATAAGACAAAACAATATTAGAATAATTGGGAACCCAGAAGAACAAGAAAGAGAGAGGGGGGCAGAAGGTATATTGGAGGAAATTATAGTACAGAATTTCCCTAATTTGGCAAAGGGAACAAACATCGAAATCCAGGAGGCACAGAGAACCCCCCTCAAAATCAATAAAAATAGGTCAACGCCCTGTTACCTAATAGTAAAACTTACAAGTCTCAATGACAAAGAGAAAATCCTGAAAGCAGCTCAGAACAAGAAATCTGTAACATACAATGGTAAAAATATTAGATTGGCAGCAGACCTATCCACAGAGACCTGGCAGGCCAGAAAAGACTGACATGATATATTCAGAGCACTACACAAGAAAAATATGCAGTCAAGAATACTATATCCAGCTAGGGTGTCCTTGAAAATAGAAGGAGAGATAAAACGCTTCCAGGACAAATAAAAACTCAAAGAATTTGCAAACACCAAACCAGCCCTACAGGAAATATTGAAGGGGTTCCTCTAAGCAGAGAGCCTAAAAGTAACAGACCAGAAAGGAACAGAGACAATATACAATAAGAGTCAGCTTACAGGCAATACATTGGCACTAAATTCCTATCTTTCAATAGTTAACCTGAATGTAAATGGGCTAAATGCCCCAATCAAAAGACACCGGTATCAGAATGGGTTAAAAAGAAAAAAAAAAGACCCATCCATATGCTGTGTGCAAGAAACTCATTTCAGATCCAAAGACACCTCCAGATTTAAAGTGAGGGTGTGGAAAATCATTTACCATGCTAATGGACATCAGAAGAAAGCTGGGGTGACAATTCTTATATCAGATAAATTAGATTTTAAGCCAAAGACTATAACAAGAGATAAGGAAGGACACTATATCATACTTAAAGGGTCTGTCTAACAAGAAGATCTAACCATTTTAAATATCTATGCCCCTAACATGGGAGCAGCCAATTATGTGAACCAATTAATAACAAAATCAAAGAAACACGTCGACAATAATACAATAATAGTAGGGGACGTTACCATCCCCCCTCACCGAAATGGACAGATCATCTTAGCAAAAGATCAACAAGGAAATAAATGCTTTTTTTTTTTAAGATTTTATTTATTTATTTCACAGAGGGAGAGAGATCACAAGGAGGCAGAGAGGCAGGCAGAGAGAGAGGGGGAAGAAGGCTCCCCGCTGAGCAGGGAGCCCGATGCGGGCCTCGATCCCAGGACCCTGAGATCATGACCTGAGCCGAAAGCAGAGGCTTTAACCCACTGAGCCACACAGGTGCCCGGAAATAAAGGCTTTAAATGGCATACTGGACCAGATGGACATCACCGATATATTCAGAATATTCCATCCCAAAGCAACAGAATACACATTCTCCTCTAGTGCTCATGAAACATTCTCCAGAATAGATCACATCTTGGGTCACAAATCAGGTCTCAACTGGTACCAAAAGATTGGGATCATTCCGTGCATATTTTTGGAACACAGTGCTTTGAAACTAGAACTCAACCACAAGAGGAAAGTTGGAAAGAACTCAAATACATGGAAGCTAAAGAGCATCCTACTAAAGAATGAATGGGTCAACCAGCAAATTAAAGAATTAAAATAATTCACGGAAACAAATGAAAATGAAAACACAACTGTTCAAAATCTTTGGGACACAGCAAAAGCAGTCCTGAGAGGAAAGTATATAGCAATACAAGCCTTTCTCAAGAAACAAGAAAGGTCTCAAGTACATAACCTAACTCTACACCAAAAGGACCTGGAGAAAGAACAGCAACGAAAGCCTACACCCAGCAGGAGAAGAGAAATAATGAAGATCAGAGCAGAAATCAATGAAATAGAAATCAAAAGAACAGTGGAACAAATCAATGAAACCAGGAGCTGGTTCTTTGAAAGAATTAATAAGATTGATAAACCTCTGGCCAGACTTATCAAAAATAAAAGAGAAGGGACCCAAATTAATAAAATCATGAGTGAAAGAGGAGAGATCACAACCAACACCAAAGAAATACAAAGAATTATAAGAACATGTTATTAGCAACAATATACCAGCAAATTTGACAATCTGGAGGAAATAGATGCATTCCTAGAGACATATAAACTACCAAAACTGAACCAGGAAGAAATAGAAAANTAAAAGAGAAGGGACCCAAATTAATAAAATCATGAGTGAAAGAGGAGAGATCACAACCAACACCAAAGAAATACAAAGAATTATAAGAACATGTTATTAGCAACAATATACC
>LNAC01000022.1:4216112-4258612 GCA_002007465.1 Ailurus styani
GGTACATACCTCAATATCATCAAAGCCATCTACGAAAAACCCACAGCGAATATCATTCTCAATGGAGAAAAACTGAGAGCTTTTCCCCTAAAGTCAGGAACACGGCAAGGCTGTCCACTATCACCACTGCTATTCAACATAGTACTAGAAGTCCTAGCCTCAGCAATCAGACAACAAAAAGAAATAAAAGGCATCCAAATCGGCAAGGAAGAGGTCAAACTCTCACTCTTTGCAGATGATATGATACTTTATGTGGAAAACCCAAAGGACTCCACTCCAAAACTGCTAGCACTCATACAGGAATTCAGTCAAGTGTCAGGATATAAAATCAATGCACAGAAATCAGTTGCATTTCTATATACCAACAACAAAACAGAAGAAAGAGAAATTAAAGAGTCGATCCCATTTACAATTGCACCCAAAACCATAAGATATCTAGGAATAAACCTAACCAAAGAGGCAAAGAATCTGTACTCAGAAAACTATAGAGCACTCATGAAAGAAGTTGAAGAAGACACAAAGAAATGGGAAAACATTCCATGCTCATGGATTGGAAAAGCAAATATTATGAAAATGTCTATGCTACCTAAAGCAATTTACACTTTTAATGCAATCCCTGTCAAAATACCATCATTTTTTTTCAAAGAAATGGAACAAATAATCCTAAGATTTATATGGAATCAGACAAGACCCCGAATTGCCAGAGGAATGTTGAAAAAGAAAACCAAAGTTAGTGGCATCACAATTTCAGTCTTCAAGCTCTATTACAAAGCTGTCATCATCAAGACAGTATGGTACTGGCACAAAAACAGACACATAGATCAATGGAACAGAGTGCTCAACATCACTCGGCATCGGGGAAATACAAATCAAAACCACAATGAGATACCACCTCACACCAGTCAGAATGGCTAAAATTAACAAGTCAGGAAATGACATTGGGAAAATTGGACAGCCACATGCAGAAGAATGAAACTGGACCATTTCCTTACACCACACACAAAAATAGACTCAAACTGGATGAAAGACCTCAGTGTGAGAAAGGAATCCATCAAAATCTTTGAGGAGAACAAGGACAAAACGGGAACACAAACGGCCAACAGACACATGAAAGAGTGCTCAACATCACTCGGCATCGGGGAAATACAAATCAAAACCACAATGAGATACCACCTCACACCAGTCAGAATGGCTAAAATTAACAAGTCAGGAAATGACAGATGTTGGCGAGGTTGCGGAGAAAGGGGAACCCTCCTACACTGTTGGTGGGAATGCAAGCTGGTGCAGCCACTCTGGAAAACAGTATGGAGGTTCCTCAAAAAGTTGAAAATAGAGCTACCCTACGACCCAGCAATCGCACTACTGGGTATTTACGCTGGAGATACAAAGGAAGTGATCCTCAGGGGCACGTGCACCCCAATGTTTATAGCGGCAATGTTGGGCACCTGGGTGGCTCAGTGGGTTAAAGCCTCTGCTTTCGGCTCAGGTCATGATCTCAGCATCTTGGGATCGAGGCCTGCATCGGGCTCTCTGCTCAGTGGGGAGCCTGCTTCCCCCCATCTCTCTGCCTGCCTCTGCCTGCTTGAGATCTCTCTCCCTCTGTGAAATAAATAAATAAAATCTATAAAAAAAATTTATAGCAGCAGTGTCCACAATAGCCAAACTATGGAAAGAGCCTAGATGTCCATCAACAGATGAATGAATAGACGATGTGTTATATATACACAATGGAATACTATGCATATGCAGCCATCAAACAAAAATGAAATCTTGCCATTTGCAATGACGTGGATGGAGCTAGAGGGTATTATGCTACATGCAATAAGTCAATTAGAGAAAGACAATTATCATATGATCTCTCTGATATGAGGAATTTGAGAGGCAGGGCGGGGGACCGTGGGGGGAAGGGAGGGAAAAAAATGAAACAAGATGGGACTGGGGAGGGAGACAAACCATAAGAGACCCTTAATCTCAGGAAACAAATTGAGGATTGCTGGGGGCAGGAGGGGAGGGAGGGATTGGGTGGCCGGGTTATGGACACTGGGGAGGGTATGTGTTATGGTGGGTGCAGTAAAATGTGTAAGCCTGATGATTCACAGACCTGTACCCCTGGGGCAAATAATACATTATATGTTAGTAAAATAAAGTAAAATAAAAAAATCATAAGGAAGAGAAGATACAGTGCTGTACTGTAAAAAATCTGCAATGGGGCACCTGCGCATTTCAAACTGTGTTGTTCAAAGGTCAAACATAATGAAAAGCAGAGAGAGAAATGCTAAAGGTGATGGAATGAAACAGAACCCCCCCCCCAAAAAAAAATCAAAGAAGCAAAGTGAAAAGTCTGTGTTAACAGAATCCTGGTAACTAGGAGGAAAAGGGTAGCAGGTCGGTGGGAGGAGCAGGTGGGCCCCTGCACAGACATTCTGCAGAAACATGAGATCAGGGAGCTGCTGCGGAACTGAATGAGGTGAGAGGGATACAGGGGGTGCCCGGTGCGAAAGTGTAAACATCGGAGCAGTGTGTTTTAGTGCTCTGTTTCAGGAGCAAGGCAAGCCACAGAGACAGGGGCGGTTAGGCTGTGCAGGAAGAATATGGTTTCCTAGTTGGCACCCTAATTCCAGAACTGACCAAGCCATAAAACCAAGACAGTGCCCCCCAGGGATATAGGGTCTGGCTGTCGAGTTCTCGAAACTGCCTCAAGACAAAGCAAACCTCAGATGGCTGACCCAGGAAAAGGAGAGAGCCAGCCAAGGAAACATCAGCACATTGATAAAGGATGGTGGGCCTCTGTGGTCAGCTGGAGCCTTCAGCTGTGGCTACTCCACCCTAACTAGCACCACGGCCTTGGTGCTGAGGCTGGTGGGGGGGTGGGGGAGGACGCCAGCAGATCTCTGATGATGGCAGCAAACCACTCGGCCATCACGAAAGAAATTGAAGCAGGACCAAAGAGGGCTCTGAGGGGGAGCCATCAAGTTGAGAACCAGAATGAGCTTTGGACCAAACGATGGGACAGAGGATATGTCGGCAGTAGCTTCCGAGGCAGAGAATGCAAAACAAGCAGGGAAGTGAAAAGAAAGAACCTGGGAGAAGAGTGCCCATGGGGGCCTAGGTTCAGACACAAGCCTTTAGAAACTGCATGAAAATGGACCCAATAGGACAGGGATGGACCAGCAGAGCAAACAGGTCATTTAAGTACTTGCTGCCAAAGAAGAATCATTGAGCACCTTCAGTGTGTGTGTGTGGTACTTCAAAGTGTACGTAGCTACATTTTTTTGAGCACCTACTGGGTGTAAGGCCATGGGCTCAGCACATTACATACATCTGCTCCCTTAATTTCCTCTCTTTCTTTCCTCCTGCCTTTCTCTCTCGACAAGAGCGCTAAGATTTAAGAATGGTTAAGCCATCTGCCTAAGACCACACAGCTAGTAAGTTGCGGAGCTGAGATCTGAAACCCATTTGGCTTGACCCCAAAGCTCAGGCTCACAGTTGGTTTTCTTTCTATTCCTTAAGAGGAGAGAAGATGATACTACTTTAAGAGAGACTTTCATTTCTCCTGTCTTACTGGAAACCTGGAAGGGAGAACTCTGGGAAAAGCTTCTCTAGAATGGGATGGGGCCTGAGTCATCTTCTTGGGGTAATCATCCCTGCTTTCTTACTTCCCAGGCTGAACAGGGGCTTCTTTTCCTTTCTCCTCCAGCCCCTGTGTTTACTTCTGCCTTTGCATTGTATTAAAATCATTTGTTTATACATCTGTCTGACCTATTAGGCCGTGAATGGTTCTCATCCTTGACTGCACATTAGAATCTCCTTTAAAATAGGACAACGCCTGGGTACTCAAGACCAATTAAATCAGGATCTCCTGGGCTGAGGCTTTTGCATTCACAGTCTTTTTTAAAAAAAAAACAGCGCGCCTGGGTGGCTCAGTGGGTTAAAGCCGCTGCCTTCAGCTCAGGTCATGATCCCAGGGTCCTGGGATCGAGGCCCACATCGGGCTCTCTGCTCAGCAGGGAGCCTGCATCCTCCTCTCTCTCTGCCTACTTGTAATCTCTCTCTCTGTGTCAAATGAATAAATAAAATCTTTAAAAAATAATAAAATAAAATAAAAATAAAAAAAAACAAAAAACACCTCATAGGATGTTCAAATGTGACTTCAGGCTTTAGAACTCTTGCAGACTGTGAGCATGTCAAGGTCAAGGACCAGGTCATGGGTGTCTGAATCCCCAGAACCCAACAGAGTCTGGTTCATAGTAGGTGCTTGACATGTTTAATAAGAGGATGAACGCAGATAGCAGAAGATGAAGATCAAGAGTCCAAAAAGGAAAATCGGGGAAGTATTATGCATCAGGAGAGAAAAGGAATAAGGTGAGACTGAGAAGCGGCAGAGAATCTTCAAGACGCCAGGAGCAAAGGAAGAACCTGGATGGGGCTGCATGACCGTGCAGTTGTCTTGCATAACAAATCTCTTGTTAAAGCTAATAGGAAGCTTCTATGCGGAATAAACAGCACCTGCTTCAGAGAGAAACGAGGTGAAGAGGAGTCAGAACGTGAGTTTCTGCAAGTACCACAACTACGGACTCTGGGAGTTGGAGCCCTTGCTCTCCCTGAGCAAGGGGGCAAGCACCCTAAAGGAAGAGAAAGAACAGAATTGTGATTTTGGGAATCACTGAAACATGTGAAAAATTACGACAAGGAAGATAAAACTCATGATTTAAAAATAAAACAGGAACACAAGGGAAAGCAAGCTTGAGAAAGAGTGGAGTGAATTTATAAATCATCCTTATGCATGTTTGCTCAAAACGCTATTGTTTTAGCAGTAGGGAAAGAATTAGAAGTAAATAAAATATGCAAATGCATTTCATAATGAAAAATCCTATGATGAACAACGGAGATAATCGTTATGAAGGCTCCCTAAAAAAATACATGTTCTAGAAATGCAAGGCTGCATGATTCGCATTCTAAGGTAGATGTGGCTGTGTGTGCTAAGAAAGTTGGCTCTCCAAGTGTCGGTCATAGATCCCCAGGTCCCCTAGTTCAGTATCAGAGAGCACTTGAGATGTAGGCTTTTCAGGGTTGGGTCTTAGGGGAGGGCTCGCCTGGTGTATACACTAAGTCCCTTGGGGCCATCTCAAGTTGGAAGAATGAGGTTTAAGTCTCTGGCTATCATCCGTAGGCCAGAAGACAGAAAAGAATAAAAGGGAGGGAGCAACGTAGTTAGAAGGAGAGAAGGGAGATGTGTATCTAGCATCTACTGATGCCTCTGTGTGCCAGGCACTGGGCATGTGGTATTTCACCGAACCATCAGAATAACTCTGTGAGAGCCTTAGACTGGCCCAAGATTCTATGAGATGTTAGAGTTCTTCATGGCCCTCTTCTGTTTTCACTCCATACTCTTTGCCTTGCGTCGTATCCAGAGCCGTAACCTGAACAATAATGACCAAAGAAAAATCTCCAGTCTTCTCTGAGATTCAATCATTTTACCTAACACCACGCAGAAATCTCACATGCACCTTGAACTCTTCAAGTGCAAAGCAGATGGCTTCAGCCTCCCCCCATCCCCCACCACCTCATCAACCTCTTCCCCGAACTTGATCCTCTTCTGGTATTTCCTGTGCTCGTGATCCCTAGCCCCATGTAGGTGTGCAAACTTGAAACCCAGAAATCTTTTGATGCCCTATTATCCCCTACCCCTGTCCCATACCCCAAATCCTAGTTACTCTACTTCCTAAAGATCTCTCCAATGTGTTCACTCCCCTGAGTTTCCAACCCCTTCTCCCTGCCTAGACCAGATTGCCATCTTCTCTTGCTTCGTGTGATGCAATCTCCCTGCCACTCTGGCTCCCTCCAATCATCTCTCCACATAGAAGCCAAAAGGACTTTTTCAAAGTACTAATCTAATTGTTTCTCTACCCCCACCCCACTCCAACCTCACCAGTTTTGAATAAACCATCTGAATGAACTCACATTTCTCTTCACATAAAGACCAAGATAAATCCCTTGCATGGCCTACAAGGGTCTGGCAAGATTTGACCTCCTGCCTCATTGTCACTTTTGTCTTCCTGTGTACTCCCCAGTCACACTGGCCTTGTCTCACCTCTTGCCCTTCTGCTAAAGGACCTTTTGTCTCCATTCCTCCACGTCTGAACTCCAGCTTATCCTTCAGATAGTAGCGGATCCCTTTTCATGGAAGCTTTCCTTGACATCTTGATAGATCATTATCCCTAATAATCTTTCATAAGATTCTAGTTCTCTTCATAAAATACTTTAAAAACTTATAATTCGACATGTATTTAAGCAATCATTTGTTTGATAGCTGTCTTCCTTCACTGGCCTCTAATTCCATTAGGGCAGCAATCACGTGGTTTATCTCTGCCCTGTGTCCCCAGAACTTCAACCATGCTTCGGCATAACGGGCGTCCTATGGAATTAGCGAAGGAAGGGAAGCAGGCAGATGGGAAAGGGGGATGGCTAGGGAGTGGCAGAGTCAGGATCCACACCGGGGTCTGACTCCCTCCAGATCCCAGGATCTTTCCTGGCAACAAGGAGGAGAGGAAAAGGGAAGGATGAGAGATTGCAGTGTCTTCCCCTGATCTGGTCCAGATGAAGAGAAGCTGTTCTCTCAGAGGGTGCAGACCAGCACCTGCACTGGTAATTCCATTGTCTATGGAATTTGGTCATTAGTCTTCCAGGGGTCATTTATCTTTTGCCTGCCGGCCTCTGCCTACTTAAATGGAACTCTATGCCATGACTGGTTCTGGGGGGCACCAAGGATCATTTGGGTTATAGCTTTGATGGCTCTCCGTCGTTCTCAGAATAAAGTCCTCATGTCTTAGCAAGATTTATGGGCCCTCCTTGGACTTTTATGATTCTCTTTCCAACCTCCTCTCCCATCACTGCTTCTTCTCATCTTAGATTCTGACCAAGCATACTATGCTCCTTCATATCCTGCCTTGGGCCATATAGCTTAGTTTCTTTTTTTTTTTAATATTTTTATTTATTTATTTGACAGAGAGAGAGATATCACAAGTAGGCGGAGAGGCAGGCGGAGGGGGGGTGGGGAAGCAGGCTCTCCGCTGAGCAGAGAGCCTGATGCGGGACTGGATCCCAGGACCCTGAGATCATGACCTGAGCCGAAGGCAGAGGCTTAACCCACTGAGCCACCCAGGCGCCCCTATAGCTTACTTTCTTTGCTATTCCTACCCACCTGTCTACCTGACCACATCCTGCTAGTGCTTTAAGGCACTGCCCGCCTTCCTCTTCTCCATCTCTTTGATCCCTAACTATTCCCACCTTTAACCTTGGGCTGGGTTTTTGGTGGATAAAGGCAGGTTTGATTTCTTCCACTCCGTTTTTTCACTTTGTTTGGTTTTGTTTTTTCACCACTACATCTAACCTGTGAATATTATTATTTATCATCCACCCATGGCACTCTGCTGCTTCAAACATTTCGATGATATTTATTTGATCTCTGGATGAGAGAGGATTTTCTTTTTTTTTTTTTTAAAGATTTTATTTATTTATTTGATACACAGAGAGAGAGATCACANTGCTGCTTCAAACATTTCGATGATATTTATTTGATCTCTGGATGAGAGAGGATTTTCTAAGCATAAAAGCGATGGAAGAAATCACTAAGGGAAAGAAAATCAATCCCTTTGACTACACCAAATTTAAAACTTCTGGACGTCAGAAGCCATTCTAAACAAAACTAAAAGGCAAATGACAAGGCTGGGGAAAATATATGCAATAAATATGACAAAGGGTTGTTATCCTCAATATATAAAGAGCTCATATAAGTCGATAAAAAATACTAAAATCCCAGGAGAAAAGTGGGCAAATGACATGAATAAGTAAATAGCTAATAAACACATGAAAAATGTTTAACTTCACCCGTAGTCAGGGAAATGCAAATTAACACAATGCTGAGCCATTGTTCGCCTATCAAATTAGGACAACATTAAAGGCTGGGGAAGGCTCAGAGATCACTTGGTAGTTTTCCAAGAAAAAATAAGAGCTGTTTCAATTTTCAATAAATCCCTACCATCTAGAGGAAAAACCCGGGGTCTAGTCCTCTCCTGGCTCTCCTGGCTCATCTCTCAAAGTCCCCCACCTCCCATCTGACACCAGCAGCAGTAATCTGAGGACGGCAAGGAAATCCCGCTGCACACTGCCCTTCCGGGGTCCTCTGTTGCTCTCTGCCTCCACCTTCTCCCACCCACCCAACCTTCTCCCTGCTAACGCCTACTTCTTGACAATTCTGAGACATGGCCCCCTTTGGGAAATTCTCGTAAGCCAGGTTGGGTGCCCCTGTGCTGTGCTCTCATGACACACATTCCTTACTTAGCCCTTACTGCATTATACTGAAAATGACTCTATGGGTTTCTTTCCACCTTAGATTGTATGCGCCTCTGGAGAGGCATTATATTTTTATTCATCGCTGTGTCACAGAGATGCTCAACAGATGACTCTTGAACTAATCAATCATGTAATTAATTATTCCATTTTGCCCCATAAATTTTTGCCACTACTCTGGTAAATGCATGCTTTACTTAAAACGGATCAAATTAAGTCTTGTTGGATGGAGAGAGTACCTCACCTGTGCCCCAGCCCTCATTTTAGTACCCATGCACTATCATCCCCTGGGTTGTAACCAATTAGTGAGCCATGAAATTAATTTATGGGTCACGACCATCATTTTTTTAAAGTGAAAACTATTAAAACTAGAAGAAAACGGGATGACCCGAGTATCTGTTACTCCCTTCTCATCTAGGATTTCCCCACCCGCCGTCCCCACACAGGCAGGAGTGGTTGGTTGGGAACTCAAGGTGGGGAGTCCAACTTCCTGCTCTGCTCCTTCTTAACTCCAGGAAAGTGACTGATCACCCTAGGCTCTGGTTTCCTTATCTGTAAAGCAGGAGTGATGAAAACACTGGTGGATGAAACAGTAAGGACCCAGGTATGCCACAAATTCTTAAAACTCTGCTCACCAGCTTTTCTGACGGAGATAGCATCAATATCCACCAGAAGCCTCCCCAGCTCCAACCCTCCAGCACTTTGTTCTGATGCCTAGCGTCTCTCCCACCTTCCTAACCACTTGTCCATCTTGCTTTGTACCATGATTGACTCAATCATGGCTCATGATTGTCATGAGCTCAACCATGACTCAGTCATGGTAGAAAGACTGAGCCCCTCAGTCAGTGGCATCAGGCAAACCGATGGATCCTGGAACCTAACGTCATAGGGCATGAAGTAAATGACTCTTTGGAAATTGCAAATCTGACATAGTAACTCTCCTGCTTAAAGCCTTTCTATGGTCCCGACTATGCTCAAAGCTCTGCTCCTCCATATATCTATAGGGTCCTCCATGATCTGACCCCCTGTCCATCCCACACCCCAGCCTCCGCAGTCACCCGCATTTCTCAAATCGGCCATGCTCCCTTGGCCCTTTTCTGTGTTGTCTAGTCTGCCCAGAACACCTCTCGGTCCCTTGACGGTCTCGACAGTGGCAACTGTTCTTCCCTGGTCTCTTCCCTATCTGACTCCCCAGCCCCCTGCTCTGCAACCCCCCATCACCACACTAACACAACTGAGGTTCACTCTGCTGCTCATTGGTCCCTCTTGCTTCCTAAGGACAGGGCTGGTGCCTTCTGTTCACAACGCCTGCATCTAGCATACTTCCCCCCAGAGGGAGCAAACAGGACATCGTTGGGGGAAGGAGGGGTAGCAGGGAAGGAATGAGAAGGGAGGTGGAGGAGGATAGAGGGACGAGAGGAAGAAATAGACGGAAAGGCTTCATTTGACACCTTCCGGAGATGACCCAGGTCATAAAGCAATGCAGGGGCTTGGAGCAGTAAGTCATTTTTGCTTTGTTTGTTTGTTTGTTTGTTTGATTTGGCAGAGAGAGAGAGAGAAAGCCCAAGCAGGGGGAGTGGCAGGCAGAGGGAGAAGCAGGCTTCCTGCTGAGCAAGGAGCCTGATGTGGGGCTCAAACGCAGGACCCTGGGATCCTGACCTGAGTCGAAGGCAGACGCTTAATAGACCGAGCCATGCAGGCTTCCCTGTAAGTCATTTTCTAAAGATCAGGATCAGGTGGGCACAGAGAGCAGCCTCCAGAGAGAAGGAACTCTGAAATGAGGCAGGGCAGGGTGAGTTGGCTGCGAGGAACGCGTGCTCCGTCTGGAAGATTTCACAAGCTGGAGGCAGCTCCATGGGCGGTGCTCTGGAGGAATGTGAGCTTGAGCAATCAACTCTGGGAACACTGATAAGAGGCCCGGAGTTTCTGATCACGTGAACATGCTTGGGGTAGGGCAGGGACAGGGCTGGGCCGCTCTCCCCATCACAGTGATTCCAGAACTTTGGCCACTCAGGTACAGAGCTTGTGAACAGAGACCCCTGCTTGGACAGAGCCATGGTAACTGTGGTGCTACCTCTTGGTCACCTGCCTCAGGGCAAGAGGTGGGGGGGCTTTGGGGACAGATGCATTAATATTGGCTAAGGAGTACCAGGCACACAACTGGGCATTTCACATTGATTGACATAGCAACCCAGTGAGGTAGTAAGCAGCCTTGATTTTATAGATAAGAAAGCTAAGGACCAGAGAGGTTAAGTAACTTGTTCAAGGTTACACAGTAGATGACAGGGCCTAAATTTGAATCCAATTCTGTTTGATTTCAAAGATTTTATTCTTTTCAGGGGCGCCCGGATGGCTCAGTCATTAAGCAATTGCTTCGGCTGGGGTCATGATCTCGGGATCCTGGGATCGAGCCCCACTTCGGGCTCCCTGCTCAGCGGGAAGCCTGCTTCTCTTTCTCCCACTCCCCCTGCTTGTATCCCCTCTCTTGCTGTCTCTCTCTCTCTGTCAAATAAATAAATAAAATCTTTTAAAAAATGTTTTATTCTTTTCACACCCAATTCCTATCCCTGAGTAATTCCTTCTTCATTCAGAATTTGAATCAGGGTAGGAAGGGGCACATGTCATAGAAGATATACCACCATAAACAAAGACGCTAGTGAACTAGGGACCCGGGACGTGTCCCTTGGGGAAACCACACCTGGCTGGATTCCCCCATGCTCACCAACCAGACTCTCTTAAGGAGGAAGCTAACTTCAGCCAACTCCCAAACGAGCCCAGCGGAATAGGGTTGCCTCCCCCTCTAGACGGTGCCTCTACCTCCTCAACCAACACCTACCTTGTCTAAAGTCTTCTTACGTGTCCAGCACTGGAGACAAAAGAAAAACTACACGGCAGCAGAATCAGAGACCCTACAGTCTGATCCCACAGACACTCCCCAGGTGTCCAGCAACCTCTCCCGGCAGCAACCTCTCCCGGCAGCAACCCAGGGCTTGGGGAAGGTGCTAGGACTCGCCAGGGCTCACAGAAGAGAGGTGATGCCGGGCATGGTTCCGGGGATGCTGGGAAACCTCACCCCCACCTGCCACGCCTGGTGGACAGTGTTTAAGACGCTAACCCACAGCCGCCTCTCTGGCTTTGGGCTTGGACCCGGGTTAAAAGGCAGGGGCGTCTGTAACTGTGGTAACCATCGCAACCTTAACAGAAAGTTGTTTCTAATCTGGTTAGGAATGCCAGTTTTGAAAGAAAGAGGAAAAAAATAGGAGGGCCGTGGATGTCTCTTTGTGGAGGCCACAAGTGGAAAAGTCCAAGTGGCTTCGCGGACACATCCCATTCAGGGCCTACCAGCAGGACGAGAAAGTTAGCGACACTTAGCACATGGTCAGAGCTGATGGGAAGGGACAATCCAATAAGGCGCCCCCGGAATCAGAAATCCACCCACCTGCCCAACGCAAGCTCACTCCAGCGTTCCGCTACGGCCTCCATTTCCCTGGAGGGAATGGTGTACAACATGCGGGTCAGAAGCACCCTGCTTTCCAGGAGAGAACCGACTGTGACCAATGGCATATTTCAGTGACAAACAAGACCCCAGTCTTGGACTTGGGAATATGGGTTCCTGCGTCTCTAGAATCAGACTGACACATCGGCTGATGAGTCAGGGCAGAGAAAATGAAATGGGACCAGACAGGGCGACTGGAACATGCTAAACAGCACAGCAGGTGAACCAAGGCAGCCCCTAAACCAGGGTCCTCTCCAGAGAGCAAGGTTGGCTCTGAGATCCTGGGAGGAAGTAAAGTACATCAGTCTCTCCTATATGCTCATGATGGCAATCTTGTAATTTGGATGTACGTCCGGATTATGCCATTGTGATTCTGGGTCCCACAAAGGTCTCCAGTCATAAAAATGCCCTCCATCTTTCAACATTTGCAAAACAAAGAGACCTTAAAAGCAAAGGGAACACATCCTTCCTGGATGTTATTGCTCATGTGGGAACTCCTTTATGGGGGTACTTCTGTCTAAACTCTGAAGGGCCTTTAAATATCACTTTTTGGATCATACGCACAAGGTATTCTCAGGATTCTCAGGCTCTCTTCTTCCATCCTCAGTTCTCAAATACGTCCCACCGCACCCCACACATCGAATTCAGTAAGCACTCACTCCACAGAAATCTCAGTGTAAGTTTACTGTCCTCCTAGTGGTAGCTATGCAGAATTGCAGGCACAGGGACAAAAAGGGACCAATCAACCCCTCAGGGCTCACTTTCAAAGCCAAACCCGGTAAGGGGAGGAGGGACTCTGACGCCCTGGGGGACCAGGCAGGCACTACAAATAAATGACCCAGACCGGGAGGGCGAGGGAGTACCAGCCCTGTGGAGAGAGACAAGGCCTGCTGAGTTCCAGCTGATTGTCTTCTGAAAATGCACGTCAGAGTTGCCTTATCCTCTGATTGTCTACAAGAAGCCAGAGACTCTGATTTTAACCTTGGGATTTCTAGATGGTGGCTCCATTCTCTTGAAAACACTAGGTGAGCTAAATAAAGCGGGCGCTCCACCAGTGTCTAAAGCTCTGCTGCAGAGGCTGCTGGTCGTCTCGTCTAACTGTGGTGTTAGACTGCCACTCGCCAGCCACCACGGGCAATTGCAACCAAGGCACCAGCTGTGCAGAGAGCCTCGGAGGACACAACACTACAGGACGAGTTGGGGGGGGGACGAGTTGGGGGGGGGGGAAGGCTCCAGGACCTGAGGAACCACCAGGGGCCGGCCACAGGCACTAAATGGCTGATTGCTCCTGCAGGAAACCTTCAGGGCCTGGGAGGCCTTTATCTGTCTCAGAAGCCAGGGCTGCTTCTCGAAGGACTTCCAAGTGTTCCTCAGCGGCTGACAGTGACTGGTCGATCCAATCCAGGCCCCCCGTCAGGTGGCAGGCGTTCCTGGTCACCAGCACCAGATGGCTGACCGACAGGAGCAGGGCAGTCGTCCTAGAAAAAGCAACGAGATCAGTTTCCCCAGGAAAGGAGGGATTTGGCACCAAAGCCCACACGGACAGGCTCTAGTCTGGAGGCCCTTCCCCAGGAGGCTGGGGGGTGATTTAAAGACCGTTCCATGCTCAAATGAATCTGAGAATGGCTGGTTTCAGCAAGGTTAACGGAAGCCTTCTCTGGGCCTTGAGCATGCATGATAAAGCTCTCAGGAAAGAAGACGACGGGCCAGGGCTAACTTATTGAAGACGGGGGAGCCTATTTTCTGCAGCACACCTCGGAACCTCTCCCAGATGAGGGTTTTGTAGGACAGGTCAGATCTAGTCTATCAGACGAGCACATTTCCAACTGCGGCTCCCTACAGGCAGGAAGGCTAGACATGCCCCTACCTGGGGCATCCCTCGTGGATTTTGAATCAATAGGGCCCCGGACTGGTTTAACCACTCTAAAACCAAAATTTAATTGAAAACCAAATTGAGGAGGAGTGGTTTTTTCCCCCAGTATTGGAAGATTCACCATAGAATATCATTTACATAGTGAGCATGTGTAATGCCTCTGGGTCCGTATCACACAGTACCAGCCCGTGAACACAGCTGGGCAGCCGTAGAAGCGGGACAGAAAAGCCAACTGCAGGGGCGCCTGCGTGGCTCAGTCGTTCAGTGTCTGCCTTCGGTCAGGTCATGATCCCAGGGTTCTGGGATCGAGCCCCGAGTTGGGCTCCCTGCTCAGCAGGAAGCCTGCTTCTCCCTCTCCCACTCCCCCTGCTTGTGTTCCAGCTCTCGCTGGCTCTCTCTGTCAAAATCTTGAAGAAAAAAAAAAAAGCCAACTGACGCGGTGTGAGCCTCTGTCTATCTGCCAACTATCACACACAACAGCTCTAGCAAATGGTCATATACATCCAAGAGACAAAAGAATCCAGTTTTTTAAATGGGTTTGCATCCAGTAGAGGAACATCATTTCAAAAGCCTAAGGGTGCTCGGTGTACTAGGGGGAGGCTCTCGAGAGGGGAGGGGTCCCAGGTATGTCCTGTGGAAGGTGAGCACAGCTTGAGCTTTCCGTGTCTTTCCCCTTGCCCTCTCACCACCTGTCCCATCCACCCACTGGGCACACTCACAGCTGGGCTCTGTCTGCTTCCGGGGTCCAAGGAGCAGAGGCAGCCGATGGGGGAAGCGGGAGGGAGGGAAGGTGTAGACAGGTCTTAGCGTGGCCAGATGTTTAAGTGTAAAAATTCAAAATCTAAGAATGGCTCTCCCTAGTCCCAGGTTTCAGGCAGACCCTGGACCTCTCTCACCATTCACACTGCAAAGAACTGTTCCCAAAGCCCATGCAAAACAGCCCTCTCCCAGCAACCCAAACAGCAGACTTCACAGATGTGATGAAACAGGGAGCTTCCAGCAGGAGAAGCCCAATGGCCCCTCCACCCCTCTCACCGTGCCTCCAGGAGCTTGGGGTCCAGCGGAGGGTACATCGATCTCACCACATCGTCCACTCTGTGTGAGGGCAAAACGTTTTCAGAACTTCACTTTCCTTCTGCCCTTTTCCCCTTCCTTCCTGCCTACCTCTCCTTGTCCCAGTTCTTCTCTCCTGATCTCCTCGCCCCCACCTTTGGTGATTCCTTCTCTAACTGCTTTTGCATTCTCAGACAGACTTAAACAGAAAGTCTTCTGGTTCAGGTGAGAGAGCATTTTGTTTTCTGGTTTCAAGTCCCCATAGTTTAAAAAGTGTAAGTTCACATGTCTGGGATGATGTTCACAATATGTCACTAAATTAAAGAGTCAAGCTGCCGGATGCTATACGAAGTTTGACCCGTCCATTGGCATGAAAATAAGTAAACAAAAACATGCAGAAACACTGACCATTCACTCACCGAGAATTCGGATGGGGTGGAATTAGGGGTTCCTTCACTTTCCAGATAATCTACTTCTGGAATTTACTGTTGTGTCTTTAAAAATAGTGCAACATAGCTATATAGAACACTAAGAAAAAAAACCCTACAAGCTTAATTTGGGTTCAAATTTGGGTTCATGGATTTCCTTTCCATTATGGTACAATTCATGGTTATTTTTTTTTAAACCAAGCTCAGAAAGAAACTGCTATTCATTCTGATTTGCAGGGTTCAAGATTTTCATCCAAACCCTTGCTCCTGGACCACCTGATAGTCAGGAAGAAAGAATAATGATGCATTGTTTGACTTTGAAAATAGATGTCGGCAATATTCTTGTCTCGGGGCTGAGGGGCTGGTGAGGACATGCCGAGGAACATGGGCTGCTCTCTTCACCCGCCCCTTTCTCTGTAGTGCCCCGAAGCCGAAGCCACTCACCTCGAAACTAATATGCTATCAACACGCTGTGTGGAATAAATGGAGCAAGAAAAACAATGGGGACCAAAAAACAAAAACAAAACAAAACAAAAAAAATCAAAAACGGCCAGAAGGAGAAAGACGTGTAAAGACAAAAAGACAAAACAAGGACACGGATTGAACTATCACACGGAGCGCTCTAGAAGTAGTCCAAGGGACTCAGTAGGAGGGCAGAGTGCACCCGGTTAGGTGTGCCTGCTGAGCAATGCCACACCCTCCCTGGCACCAGAGCCAACCCTCACGGGAGGCATGACGAGGGTCCAGCAGAGATGAGCAGTGCAGGATCTCCATGGACAATGGGTGGTCAGTGGAATGGCCCGTGGAATGCCCGGTGCTTGCCCAGAGCCTGGGCTGGAGGGCTTATGGCCAGGCTGATAGGAGTCTTGTGGCCACACCCACCCAGGACAGCTCCAGAGAAAGCCAACAACTGTTCTGGGCTGAGTCCTTTCCCGGATTCTCTCCCTCCCACTTTCTCAACTCACTGAACTCCCTGGACAGAGTTCAAGCACACCAACTCCTTCATATTCCTTCAGAGGGCTGCTTCCTCGTGATCCACCCGAGGCCATGCAACCAGGAAACCGAGAGCCCCTGGAACTCACACGGTTGCCACCATTCCCACCAGGGATGTGGAGGAATCCCCCCTGACAGTGAGGGGGCCGGGCTGATTAAAACAACTCCCAACTCAGGCACATCCACATACCGGCCACCAGATGGCAGCACAAACTCAGCACCACCCTTCTGCGAAGAAAAGTGCTTTCTATTTCTCCACAAAGTCAAGCCCAAATGAGGGGGTGTAGTTGTTGACTGCAATCCTGCTGGTTGCCTCCCACATGGGATTTTGCAGACAGCCTGGAATTTGGGAGATCTGAATGAAGTATGGCTTCCCCTCCCCCCACCCCCCAATCCTGGAGGCTACTGGCTGGGCCACAGCTGGGGCAGTGGGTGACAGGGAGGTATCAAGGAGTGGATCCCTGAAACTAGTCTCCAATACAAATAGGACAGGGCGGGGCATGGCCAGCAGGTCACTGCACAGAGGGGTGTGGACACCAGTGGGAAATGTGCTTACTGGCCCAGAGCCTGGGAAGGAGAGAAGGAAGGCGGCCGCAGCTGGCATGGGAGCAGCCACAGTGGGATCTGCAGAATGGACTAGAAGCGGCAGCACTAGTCGCATGCTAGAATTCCCCAACAAGCTGACTGAAGAGGCCTGTGGGAGGTGGGTGGAACCGTGTGAGACCACCCTGGCTTGGTCTCTCAGCAGCTAAACCCTCCTGGATGATCTCTACATGTCTGGGTCATGAGTAACTGAAGTTGCCTGTGTGGTTTCTTCGAGGAGCCTGGCCCGCCTGCCACCTCAGCTTCTGACCCCCCCTCACCCCATGGAGTGTGGGACCTCACTCACCTGGGGCTGATCCGCTTGGCCACCACGATGATGTCACTGACGCTGGCTGAGGTCTTCATCTTGGCCCCGGAGCCCATTGTCATGGCAACAAGTTTTTCTGTCAGAGTGTGACAAATCTAACACAGCAGAGAGGAGAGAGGTGAGGAGGGGTGCCCCAGCCCCCCCAAGAGCATCTGCCACCCCCACAAACATGGCCCCTGCCTTGGGTTCCATCCCACACCCCGGGGCCCCTAACCTAGTGGGCAAGTTGAAGTCAAAAGCACACAGAGACGAGAGGAGGAAGAGACAGAAGCCAAGAACGAGGCTGGATGAGGAGGGAGGGGTGGGAACCTCAGACCAGGGTCAGAGTTTCCACTTAGAGAAGTCTAAGCCGAAATAATCTGTCTAAGACAAATCATGTGTTCTAATTTCACCTTCTCATTTCAGGGGAAAACTCTACTTTCTCTTTCTATTCCGTCACCTCACAGTTTAGTCTTCCAGAAGGCTAAACCTCTCCCGCGGGGCACCCTCAGAAACACTGCTGGACAAATGCCAACGGTTCCCTTGAAGCACATCCACCAACAGTGTCACTCAGTTCAATCATTTTCTAGGGTGATACTTAGCATGTCCGTCAACAGGACAATGGTGAAAGGGTCTTCAGAAAAATCAGGGAAAAAGCAAGACTATGACACGAGGCCTTCATCGTCACCCGTCAACAGCGCTGGCCACCCCAAAAGCTTCATTTCCTCCCTTCCACACTCCTTGATGTGCTTGTGTCCCTGGCAAATAGGTTCCATGACCTCCCTTATACTCGGGGCCGGAAAAGAGGGCAGAAAGAAAGCCAAGGACTTACCCAGGAGAGAGCCTGGGCCACAGGGACTCAAGGGCAGGTGGCCAAGCAAAAGGGACATCACATCCCAGGGCCTCTCCTTTGATGGGAGACTCTCAGGATGGTCCGATCCAGTAGGACTCCTTCCTGCTGACTCATCCCCCACCTGAGGCATCATTTACCCTCCTCGTCCAACAGGCCAGGACAGAGACAAAACCCAGCGCCAGCCCACATCCTAGCTGGGAAATGGGAGTGGAATACAGCATCATTGCTTGTCATCAGACCCATCTATCTGTAACCGTATCTACACCCAAAGAGCTTCCTGGAATTAAATAATCCTGGATTCTGTAACAACAGTTTCCTACTTGGTACTCCGTTGTCCCCTAAGAGACACAGCTAAAGAAAAAGTCTTTAGAAAGACTTTTTCAGCTTGTTTATTTATTTATTTATTTTTAAGTAACTCCAGCCTGGAGCCCAATGCTGGCCTTGAACTCACAACCCTGAGATCAAGACCTGAGGGGAGATCAAGAGTCAGACACTCAATAAAAAAAAAAATAAAAAAAAATAAAAAATAAAAAATAAATAAATAAATAAATAATCCTGGATTCTGTAACAACAATTTCCTACTTGGTACTCCGTTGTCCCCTAAGAGACACAGCTAAAGAAAAAGTCTTTAGAAAGACTTTTTCAGCTTGTTTATTTATTTATTTATTTTTAAGTAACTCCAGCCTGGAGCCCAATGCTGGCCTTGAACTCACAACCCTGAGATCAAGACCTGAGGGGAGATCAAGAGTCAGACACTCAACCAACTGAGCCACCCAGGAACCCCAAGAGGCTTTTTCACATGTTGTACCGAGTGACACCGAAGAAACGATAGAGCTGTCTTTTTGGAAATGTTGAATAACTACTGGACAAAAAGATAAATGTGTGGTTTCCCAAGTTACTGAGGTGAAGAACACAACAATATCTGCAATTGGCCAAATATTTCACTATTATTCTATCAGGCAAGAGTTGAAAAACAAATGCTAAAACTATAAAAATTACCCCAAACTACAAAACCTAGCCAAAATGCAAATTGGATGTAATTTTCCACCCAATTGCAGAGGCAGCAAGAATGAGAAGAAACCCAATCCGCCTTCTGGTGCTCATGGTTTGGATTTTTCAACACTGATTGTCCCACTCGGCAGACTACTGTCCAGCCAGAGAGGGCCAGTGAGGAAAGTTCTAGTAACTGGAGAAGTCCAAACATGGAACTCAACTCGCTGAGCAAAGGGCTGAGCTCTCTATTACGAAAGAAAGTGCCCGGGGAGGGGGCGGGGAGCCCACTCCCCCTCGGCAACCACTTTATTAGAAGGATCAGGTAAAACAAAACCTTTGAAAGGATCCTGAGAACGCTCAAGTATAACAGGACATCCGCAAGGGAGTAGAAACAATAGAAATTCCAAGTGTTAGGCATGTTTTTAAAAACCATCTTGCACAGATTCAGTGCCCTTTCTAGAAAGATCCCTTTCAACAGTCGGTGAACGGGAAATCAAAAAGTATTACCTTCAAGATGGCAATGCAGTGGGACATGAGACCCCTGGAGAGACAAGAAGAATCTGTCAGTGCTTCTCGGTCGAGGCCCCCCTCGCTCCCACCACCAGCTCTGTCCCCCATCTAGCTCAGACCCAGAGCAGGAATGCCTCCGGGTTCAACTGAACAAGTCCATGAGCTAAATGAGGAGGCACTTTCTTTCCTTTCCTTTCCCCCTCCTGCATCCAGCCGCTTCTTCCAGGTAGCGCCCACCTGTCAAGTCATACTTTCCTAGAACTCTGAGCTTCTGACACTGTTCCCTCCAGCCCATGTGTCTTCCCCCTTATCTTCAGCCTGGTGACCACCTCATCTTTCAAGACCCAGGTCAAAAGGCACCCAATCTGTGGGTCTCCCCACCCCAGGCAGCTCTAGAGATCGCCAACACTGTGCCCATGGCCCCATGCACAAAGACCCCCTCTCGCTTCAGTGATACTGTATTGAGTAGAATTCTGTCCCTCGCACCAGTTTAATATGTGCAGTAGCTGGCCCAGCGTCCTGCCCATAAGGGCCCCCACATCCACCCAGTGAATGATAAGGGCTCGGAGCAGCATACACATCTCAACAGGTAGAGGCTCCTGGTGGATGGAGGGACCCCGGAGGAACCCCGAAGACAAAGGCTTCATCCCTGGAGCCTGCGTGCCAACTTCACGGGCACCCCAGGGATAACCCAGGCACATCAGAGTGACTTTGTAACTTCTGCCACACATCTATGAACCTCAGTGTTTAGGTCTACGAAATGGGGGGAAGGGGGACAAATACTGTCACATCATAATCTGATTCCCACCCCCCACAAATGAGCAGCGGGTGGCACAGTGCCCCCGGGCGCCCAGTAATGCTTAGCAAAGGAGACCAGAAAGGAGCACCCAGAGGCCCTGTGTGCCATCCTCAAGGAAGCGTAGCAAACAAAATGGTCCCTCAGGCCTTACGAGGCATCTTCAATCCAGTCTTCGTTCTCCAGAATGGCCTCGATGTGGGGGTTGGTGATGACCACGTCGTCCAGCTCTAGCTCTGACGGCTCCGACTGGGTCTCCATGGCGCCGATGAGGTCCACGATGGGCCTGGAAGGAAAAGCCCAGGAGAGTGGTTTCAGGATGGGTGGCTGTTGCTGGCCTTCTCCTCACTGAGGCCCACGTATCCCCCAACAGGAGGTAGAAAGTTAGTGAGTGAAAGCATTGACCTCATGTCCCGGATCCAAGCCCGACCCTAGTGGGACTGCAGGTGCGGGCAGGACACATGGCCAGAGGTGGGCCAGGGAGGCAGGCCGGGGTGCAAAGAAGAAAGGTGAGGCAGAATGAGAGGAGCCACTAAGAGAAGACCAGAGCCACAACCATAAACACGGAGATGTCTTAGAGAGGTCTGCTCCTTCCACAAAAAGTAACATCCTCTTGAAACTTATTTTCCCTTTGGGGAGCCTGGGTGGCTGAGTCGGTTATGCGTCCGACTCTTGTCTCAGCTCAGGTCTTGATCTTAAGGTTGTGAGTTCAAGCCCTGCATGGAGCCTACTTAAAACAAATAAACAAAACAAAAACAAAAAAACCCAAACAACTATTTCCCCTTTAAGCCTACCTTCTCTGGAGAGCTGAAACTCCTATTACCCAAACCTTCCTGGTCTGCAGGATCACTCTCTGGAAGGACTGTGAGGACGCTGGTCCACCTGTATAACCCCACCCCCTCCTCTTTCTTCAGGGGAAGTGAGAGAAGTAACGACACCTACTTTACCGAAAGGTTCTTGACAACATGAGCCACCATAGCCTTCCGTTCGATAGCAGAGCTTTTCTGGGTCATATAAACGGGCATTTACAAATTATTCACCACTGGACAGAAACACGGATAGGATTCAGTAGAGGAGTAAGAGAAACTAAGGGTTAGTTGCCAAGGCCCCTTAGGGGTCTATCAATTAAAACATCCTTAAACGGAGAACAGGCTCATGAAATCTATTGCACGCAAAGGGCATCAGGAAGAAATCTGTGCCAAGAAGGAGACAGTCCCACGCTGGGATTTCACAAAATCCAGTATCTGCTGCTTCCGTGTGTGGCTAGAGTGCAGGCGTGGGGTTTCTGCTCCTGTGAGTTTGGTTGGAAAGACTTTGGGCTTATTCATAGGCCAAGAGAAGTGGCCAGTTCTGGAGAGATGGCCACATCTTTGTGCTAGGTGAACACGTTCAGGAATTTCTCCTTTGCTCAGGGGCAGCTCTAAGTTCACTCTTGGAAAGAAAGCCTTCAAGCACCATTTTAGAGACAAAAAGCTGAGCTAGAGTGGCCCAGTGCCAAACTTCTTGGGCCCCCCTCTTTTCTGGTTGCTGGAGCCCCTGGTGGAGCCCACCTTTCCTCTCTGCCCTCCCGGGGCCCACTCACTTGGAATCGTAGCGCTGCAACAGGTCTCGGGGCCGGCAGTAGCGCTGCCTGCAAACCACCACCAAAGCTGCAAACGAGGCCAGGAAGATGGTGGCCAGCACGCCTATGGCAACAATCACCACGGTCTCCATGCTTCTGGGTGGCTCCCTCCGTCCCCGTCACATGCCCAGTGTGGGCTCAATCTTAGAAGACACAAGGGCAGAGGAGGCCTTGGTAAAGGGGGGGGGTCTTACCTGCTGGTGGGGTGTGGAGAGCCAGGTTCCCCCAAGTCACCTGCAGAGACCAAGTCACCTGCTTGGGGGGTACAGAGAGCCAGGTTCCCACTCCAGACACCTAAGGGGCTGAATAGAATCAAGATGCATTTTATGGCCTGCCCCAAATTTGCCTTTTGTTTAATTAAGAGCTTGCCACCTGCTGGAGCAGGATGGCCTTTTAAATCTAGACAAAAGGACACATTTTAACTAGCACTATTGTTTCACATGTCCACTGAGTGCAGGAGAGAATATCCTCCTAAGAGGGGCAGGGTGCCATTTACTGAGAATCTCCTGTGCCAGGCCCTTTGTGTGTTAACTCTGAGGTAGGTATTAATATCCCCATTTTACAGTTGAGAAAACTGAGGTTGGGGGAGGTTATGTAATTTGTCCAAGTTTCTGTAAATCAGAAAGTAGAAACCCATCCACTTAAACAGAAATGGGCATTCACATCCCTTTTCCTTTCTAAGGAGGGAAGAAGATTCCAAAAATTCTAGAAAGGGATTTGACTGTCAGTTTCAGTGTTGGAAACTTACAAATGGCATTAAAGTGTTCTTTGTCTACTGCCTGTTTTCACTTAGAGGTTCTTCCATACCTATTTTTGACTCCCATAGAGGAACAAGGGCACCTCAGAGAAGGACATAGTCATTGCAGGTCCCTACTTCTGTGCCTTTGAGCAAGTCTCTTCCCCTGTCTGGACTTCAATTTTTCCACAAAAAAAGGGGCTTTGATCTAGGAGTCCAGGACAATGGACTTTTTCTATACTACATGTCTCCGAGGGTCCAAATGTTCCCGATTGTCATTCAATAAGCATTTATTGGTCATCTACTAGGCACCAAGCCCTAGGCAGGATTCTGAAGACTGGAGATAAATCAGACATGGACCCCAAACCTTGAGGAGGGAGAAAGAGGTAGACAGGCAGACAAATGTTGGCTGTTTGCTTGTCAACCTCTTCTCCACCTCCTCAACTCCCTGTGTCTATGCTACATGGCAGGGTACACAGACAAGAGATAACTGTGCTGGTATGACATTTTCTGGGCAAACCTTCTTCACAGGGCAGGTGACATTTGTGCTGGGTTTTGAAGGATGAGTAGGAGTTTGCCAGGTGGACGGCATGCCAATGTGGTTGGCTCAAAGTGATAAGGAGGCCTTTCTCAAAGGTTCCACAGAGCAGCTGCTCTACCACCTCAAACTCACTTGCTCAGGGGGGTGAGAAGGCTAGGGTCTGTCTCTTTCATTTCTGTATCTCCCCTGGGTTGGGGGGTGGGGGGGTTCAGGGAGGCAGGAGGTATTCTCAGGGTCTGCTCAAGTCCTCCAGATGTGTATCTCTACACCGTCCCTCCTAAAAGGCTACCTCCTTTAGGCCTTTTTCTTTCCTCCTCTCATTTCTGTGTCTCTGTCTCTGTATCTCTCCATTTTCCTCTCCAGACATCTTACCCCCTCCTCGGGTTTCCTTTCCCCTCCCCCTGCGCCACGGCCTCCAAGACCACCCGCTTTGTTTCCTCTCTTCCTGCGGGGCGCTTGAGTGTGTTTGTCAGAAGCGGATGAGCGGTCTCTGAGTTTTCGCTGCCTTGCTCCGTGATTTGTCCGTAGGAGTCACTGCGTGTTTTTCTCCTTTTCTGTGTGTTTCAGGATGAGTTTTTGTCTCTTCCTCTTTGTATAAGCTTGGGTCGGTCTCGGTTTCTTGGGGTGTGTGTGTGTGTGCGTGTGTGCGTGTGTGTAGGTCCCATTTCTTGCGGAGGGGGTGTGTGTATGTGTCCCACCCCCTCCTCCTCCGTGGGGTTCTAAATTCACCAGGATAAAAGAGCCCCAAGCCCCTACCTCCTCCCCGCTGCCCCACCACCCAGGACAGCCGCCCGACACCCAGGTCGGAGGAAGGGACCCCCGCCCGGCCCGGCGCGGGGCTCGCAGGGCTCCCAGGCGCGCACCTCCAACTTCGCCCAACTTGTGGACGGCCCGGCTGCGCCGCACGGGCTCCGCGGCCCCAACAAAGGGGCGCCCGCCCCCCCCCACAGCCCCCCAGGCATCAGCCCCGATCTCCGGCCCCCCGGACCCGCACGCCCGGACCTCCTGGCTCCCGCGGCACCCGGGCGCGGCGAGGCCCACCCACCTCAGGCCGCGGCCGCAAGACGCATCCGGCCGCCCGGCCCCCGCCGATAGCAAAGTCCGGGCGCGGGACTCGCGGGCGGCTCCTGCGAGCGGGGCATGCCGGGAAGGAGCTGGGCTGGCCCAAGGCATCGAGATAAAGTCCCCGGGCGCCGAACCCCCAGGGGCGGGGGCGGGGGCCCGCCTCCAAATCCCCCGCTGCCAGGCGCCGCCGTCCCCGCCGGGCCGGGGTGGGCCGGGGCTTGGGGCGGAGGGAGGCCCGGCAGCGGGGAGGCCCTCACTCGGCCACCCAGCAGGCGCTCCTTGAGCCCCCTGCCGCCGAGCCCAGGCGAGGCAGAGCGAGGCCGCCGGCTCCTTGCCACCCCACACCCCTGCGGCCTGGCCGTCCAGTGGGGGCTGCGGAGACTGAGCCGATTCCACAGTGGGCAGTGGGCAGGATCGGGGGGCCCGTCCTCTCTTACACGCTGTGGCTTAAATCCTGGCTCTGCCACTCACGAGCTGTGGACAACTTATTTCGTTGCCCTTGGTTTCCTCATCTGCAAAGTGGGGCCACTGCTTGTAGGCATGGTCAGAGCTGCCTGGCGCAGGGTAAATGCGATTCGGTGAGAGCTCTCATTCACAGCCTCGTGCACACAAGCAGGCCCACCCCAAACAGTTGCTGTGCCAGGGACAAGCATAGAAATACAGGACCGTGGCTGGCTGTCCTGCCCCTTCTGTTTGCACTCGCCTCTAGGGACGCAGGGGAACTCATATTATTCCTTCACAGCCCCCACTCTGCAAGCAGCCATCCCTTGGCCATCCCTCAGGGGTACAGATGCCCACACCAAGAGGTGCAGGAGGCCTTGAAGGATGGAGGCTGTGGAAACAGGCTGGGGCTTTGAGGGGTAGACTCTTTTTTCCCCCGAGTCCAGACCTGGAGCATGGTCTAGGAGGAAGAGACGGGTTGGCAGTGAAGCCAGTTAAAGCCTGGGGCTTAAGGCAGAGACCCAATCAACCAATCTAAGGTCAGTACTGGTGACAAGTATCAAAGGGCACACACCAAGTCCTGGGCATCTCAATGCACATTCCACAAACTGGTCACCCCTAAGCCACATGCAGCCCACAGAGGTGTTTTGTTTTGTTTTGTTGTTTTTTCTGACTTATAGATTAAAAAAAAAACAAACCAAACTAGTTGCCCACAGTTTAAAAAATCAAGAATTTTACTTACACCTACAGATTTCCAGCTTCTCTGGGAAATTCATAAGATCTCTCAAAATGCAGCCCACATTCATTTGGGAGAAACAGTAAGTAGGAGAAGGGGTGGCTGCTGTCCCCAGGCCTGCTCTCCTGGCCCACCACCTTCCCCACTGCATACAGTGCCTGCTCCTGCATTCACAGCTCCGAGGTTCTGTTGAGAGCCTGGCTGAGTGAGCAGCTGTGGTTTCCCACTACTGGCATTTCGGGACGGGAAGGCTGAGGGATGATTTGGTACCCTCTAAAGTGCTTTCGTGGAGAAGATATGTCAGGAAGCAAGAATTCCTCTCCCCTTCATGAGTCCTTCTAGCCGGACGAAGAAGCAAATTGACATAAAACATTAACAAGAGAAAATCAAATTTAATCACATACATATAGGGAATCCACAGAGTCACGGAAATTCCAAAGACAGTCAGGGAAAATGAGGTATATGTGCTTCTGAACCAAGGAGAAGGGGCTAGGGGTCTGGGACTTCAGAGGAAAGAAATACAATTCACAGGGCAATAAGAAAAGGAGATGTCTGTGATTAGATGTTTGCCCGGCCATACAGATCGATCATTCAGATAAAATTTATCTTTGTGGGGCGCCGGGGTGGTGCAGTCAGTTAAGTGTCCGACTCTTGGTTTTGGCTCAGGTCACAATCTCAGGTTGTGGGATGGAGCCCAGCGTCGGGTTCCATGCTCAGCGTGGAGTCTGCTTGAGATTTTCTCTCCCTCTCCTTCTGCCGGCCCTCCCCCTGCCCCTGACTCATGCTCTCTCTCTCTCTCTCCCCCTCTAAAATAAATAAATATATCTTTTAAAAAATTATCTTTACTAACAACCCTTATCCTGGAGAGACCCTCCGATTTAGATTCTTCTGTGTAGTTAAGGGAGGGACAAAAGTTTCTCTTGAGCCCCCAGGACCTCAACTGCCTTCAGTTCAAAACAATCCGAATGTCAAAGTGGCACATTGTAGGGGGAAGGGCCTGTCCCAAACGCCTTCAGCTCAGTCTGTTTAAGGAAAATAGGCCCAGAGGCCACTGCGGCCCTTCTACCTCACTCAGCTTCCGGTGCTCACGTCAGTTGCCTAAAAGCAGCTTCTAAAGGGAGGTGGGTGGGGGCCATGGGTGAAATAGGTAATGGGGATTCAGAGTTCACCCGTCATGATGAGCGCTGAATACTATATGGAATTGTTGATTCACTGTATTGTACACCTGGAATATAACATTGTATGTTTCTGATATTGAATTTAAAAAGAGGAAGGAGGAGGAGGAGGAGGAGGAGAAAAAGAAGAAGAAAAGAAGAACAAGGAGAAGAAAAGAAGGGGGAAAAAAAGAAGCTAAAACACATGATCTCTTGTGGCATCTTTTAGGTATCAGCGACAAAGAAATTTTCCTCTGTTCGGACTTCTTCTAGATGGACTAAGAATTACATTTACACACGAAAAATTAACAGGAGAAAATCGAATTTACTTTCCTGTGTCTGGGGAGTCCACACCGACATGAAGCTCCAAAGACAGGCAACCCAATGTGCAGGTGTCATTTTCAAGTGTACATCTTCCGTGAGGACGGCCGGGGTCTGGGGTTGCAAAGGGGAGGAGGGCCACCTGCCTGCAAGTGAGAAGGGATGCTTAGAACACTGAAGTCGCCCTGTTATGCAGACCGGTTTCTTAGGTAAAAAGAAATCTGTTAATAGCTCTCTTCCTGGTACAGGCTCTCCTTTCCGATGTAAATTTAGACAGTTGAGGGGGAGGTAAAGAACTTTTCCTGAATCTGCTGGGTTTGGATTGCTTTTAACTCAAAATAATCTTCATACCAATGTGGCCCATTTTGGGGTGGCCTGCTCCAGGCCCTGACACACAGGTCTAGGATTTTATAACTCTTTTAGGAGAAATATTAAAGAAAATATTAACCTTGGGGAGTTTATAACACAAGTGGAAAAGACCAAAGGGGAGCAGAATTGGCCATCCCAAAATATGCCTCTTTGGCAAAAGGATTAATTTAGGCTGATTATTTTTAAGAAATAGCAGACACAGGAGAAGCTCTGAAAAGTGACTAGAAATTGCCTTTTTGTAAAAGGAACATACATTTATAAGGGAAATCTCCATTTGTTTGGGGGTTGTTATTTGTTTTGTTTTTTGGCTGGGGACAATGGACTTTACTGATGACACATGACAAGGTAGGGCTCCCCAAGCCCCTCCCCTTCTTCTAGGGGTCTGGCGTGGAAACTGTGTAGAGGTCAGGAGATTCTCAGTGTGTTAGGGGATGAGTTGGGGCAAGGATTCTCCAGCAGCTGAGGGTCTCTCTGTTCCTCTTGCTATCCCTGGGCTTGGTGGTCCAAGGGGCTTTTACTCCTTGGAGGCCATGTGGGCCATAAGGTGCACCTCTTGGTTGCTGTAGCTAAATTCATTGTCATACCAGGAAATGAGCTTGACACAGTGGTCACTGAGGGCAGTGCCAGCCCCAGCATTGAAGGTGGGAGAGTGGGTGTCACTGTTAAAGTTGCAGAAAACAACCTGGTTCTCACTGTGGCCCAGAATGCCCTTGAGAGGGCCCTTCGATGCCTGCTTCACCCTCATATTTGGCAGCTTTCTCCAGGCAGCAGGTCCGATCCATGATTGACACATTGCAGGTAGGGACATGGAAGTCCATGCCAGTGAGCTTCCCGTTCACCTCAGGGATGACTTTACCTACAGCCTTGATGGCACCACTAGAAGCAGGAATGATATTCTGGGCAGATCTTTGGACATCATGCCACAGCTTCCCGGAGGAGCCATCCATGATCTTCTGTGCAGCAGTGATGGCAAGGACTATGGTCGTGAGTCCCTCTATGATGCGGAAGTCATCATGGATGACCTTGGCCAGAGGGGCCAAGCAGTTGGTGGTGCAGGAGGCATTGCTGACAATCTTGAGGGCGTTGTCATACTTCTCATGGTTCACACCCATCAGAGACAAGGGGCATCAGCAGATGGGGCAGAAATGATGAAACTCTTGGCCCCATCCTTTAGGTGAGCCCCAGCCTTCTCCATGGTGGTGAAGACCCCAGTGGACTCCACAACATATTTAGCACCAGCATCACCCCATTTGATGTGAACTCCTGGAAGATGGAGATGGACTTTCTGTGATAAGTATCCTGTTCTCAGCCTTGACTATGCCATTGAATTTGCCATGGGTGGAATTATACTGGAACACGTAGAACATGTTGTTGAGGTCAATGAAGAGGTCATTTATGGTGACAATATCCACTTTGTCAGAGTTCAGTGCCTGGGTGGCTCAGTCAGTTGAGTGTCCAACTCTTAATCTCAGCTCAGGGTCGTGAATTTAAGCCCCACATTCAGCTCCATGCCCAACTTAAAAGAAAAAAAAATAGGGGCACCTAGGTGGCTCAGATGGTTCGGTGTCTGCCCTCAGCTCAGGTCATGATTTCCAGGTCCTAGGATCCAACCCCACATCAGGCTCATGGCTAGCTCAGCAGGAAACCTACTTTCCCTCTCCCTCTGCCTCTCCCCCTGCTTGTGTGCTCTCTGTCTCTGTCTCTATCTCTCTCAAATGAATAAGTAAAATCTTTTAAAAATTAAATTAAAAAAATTCATTTGCCAGAGTCAAAAGTAGCCCTGGTGACCAGGCACCCAATATGACCAACTCTGTTTACTCCAACCTTTACCATCATGTCTCGGGGACATGGCTGTCACTGCTGCCTATCAAATGGGAAGGAGCAGAGAGCCAGGAAATCTCCATCTGTAACGGTGTCCTCTCTGTCCCAGGAAGAGAAGATGATTCTAAATCTATAGAAATTCTTATCAATGAGGAAGGCACCAGCTTAAATTTGCATAACATACCCTTGTTTACTGTGCTTTCGTAGGTAACCTCCCAAATGTAGTCTGGCTCCTGCCCCCTCCGACACATTTCTTTTGTATTTTTTTTTTTTAAGATTTTTTAAATTTATTTGAGAGTCTAAGCATGAGTGGGGGGTAGGGGCAGAGGGATGAGCAGACTCCCCACTGAGAGGGGAGCCTGATGCCAGGGACCCTGAGACCATGACCTCAGCAGAAGTCAGACCCTTAACCAATTGAGCCACCCAGGTGCTCCTCACTTCTTTGGTCTTTAGCTGGAGGTGATACTTAAGGTGGTGGCTTGGGCCATTTCAGGGAGTTACTCAGTTTTCCTGGGTGTCTCCTATGCGTAGAGGACATATACATGTTATTAAACTTCTGTTTGTTTTTCTCCTGTTAATCTTTTTACTACATGGGGGTCTCAAGCAAGAATCTAGAAGGGTGGAGGAAAAATTATTTTTCCACCCTTATAAGACCAAAACAAACAAATGGTATAAATGTCCCAATTAACCACCCACTACTCAGTTGCAGGGAGGACAGGATAGTACTAAGGCTGTGCCAGTGCCTTTACTGGCCACCCCTCCCCCATCATTCTGGCAACTCCTGCCATCCCAGTGCCCCTTGGAGTCTCCCTGGAATGATCTGAGATAAACACTCAGTGTTCTTACTTGCAAGCAATCGAAAACCCCATGTAGAAAGAGGACTTGTTGAAATGACAGGAGGTACCCACAGAATCAGCAGGAAACAAAAGACCCAGATTAGGAAATGGGCAGGTACCACAGGCACTCCAAGGGCTGGGTGCAATGACTCTGAAATGATCCTGACCCTCCCTTCAACTTCACCTTTCCTTCCACATTCAAAGTTGTGGGTAGGAACTCAGCCCGTCTGTCTCTAGTGTGGGAGGTGAGGCACAGACACTACCCTTCCTCTAATACATCTATGTGCAAGGGGATTTCCCTAACAAAGGTAAGAGGAATGGTTACTGGACAGCTCCTCAAAATTCAAGCACCCTACGTATGGCCTCTCCCCATTCAGTCTGAATGCCAAGCGGCAGCAAGGGTTTCCAAATTGAAGACTAAACCCAGTGATTAGAGAGGAGAAGCCAGCTGGTCAGAAATGGTGCTGTGGGATGGGACACCTGGATGGTTCAGTTGGTTGAGCATCTGCCTTCGGCTCAGGTCATGATCTGGGGGTTCTGGGATCGAGCCCCACATCGGGCTCTCTACTTCTTCTCGCTCTCACTCACTCTCTCTCGCTCTCTAATAAATAAATAAAATCTTTAAAAAAAAAAAAAGAAAGAAAAGAAATGGTGCTGAGGTTAAAAAGGAGGAAAGAGGCTTCCTACTGGCCAGTGGGTGCAAGCTTGCACTCTGCCCAGGCAAAGAGGGAACATTTGTTAACCACCTACTATGTACCAGACACCAATTAGGCATCTTACATGCCTATCTCCTTTGCTCTTTTCACCAACGCTGAAAAGTCGGTAGGTTATGTTTGTAAGGGAGAGAATAGAGGGGTAAAGCCACCTACCTGAGCTCTCGAAACTTGTATCCTTCTGGCTGGACTAAGAATCATTTGACATGAGACAGACTAACAGGGAAAAGAATCGAATTTCATTTCATATTTAGGGGGAGTCCACACAGACATGTAAATTCCAAAGACAGTCAAGATAATTGAGATATAAACCTCTTTCTAACTGAGGAGGAGGGGGTAGGAGTCTAGGACTTGCCAGGGAAGGAACGAAATTCCCAGGAAGTTGGAAAAGAGTACATGTTTGGTAAACAAATGTTTGGGCCACTCAGCAACAGTGGGGCATGGGGGACTTTGATCAAACAGGCCTTGCCAGGTTCCTCCCTGTCTACCATACCCAGTTCATATCATAATGTACCTAACTATGTTGATAGCTCTTTTCCTGGCAGGTCCTTTATCTAAATTCATTTCAGGCAGTTGAGGGGAAGTAAAGAGCTTTTCCTGAATCTGCTGGGCCCAGGACTCATGTCTAGTACCTACGATGGGTGACAGATCATGGGAAAGAGCCCAGATTTTCCTCTAGACTAAGCCAAATCCCAGTGATCGGGGCAGGAGGCTAGACAGAGCCAGAGACATCAGGACCCTCCCAGATTCCCTGAGCGCAGTCAGCTCTCAGAGGGCAGTAGACAGACTGGAACCCTCGCTCAGCTCCTGAGTCAGCTGGACTGACAATTCCCCAGAACAGCTGTGGGCTGGAAGAGGCTTGTGTCACTAGCCAGCATTTGTCCAGACCCTAATGGGGCTTGAGGAATGTCCAAACCTATCTTAGGATGCTTGTCCTGAATCCCCAGGAGAGCAGGAACCTAGAAGAGAAACCCAGGTCGGAGCAAACAGCCCCCGGCTCGCCTTCAGTGCCCACGCAACCCATTTCTAGTCACACACCTGAGCGGCAGCCTCTCCAGCCCCATAGAGAGCCCAGGGCTGGGGTACGGAACCCCACGAGAGACAGCTATGGAGAGAATGGGGGAGGGCTTGAGTGCCTCCCACGGGGAGCAGATGAACCCCAGATCATTTCAGAGAAGGCTGCTTTAGGACCCGCTCACAACCTAAATCCGAGCAGGTGTCCTTCAAGGAGTGGTCCTGGGTGTCATCTTTGTTTCGGAGGCATGTGCCCTCATCTGTGAGCTAAGGCTGGGGCATGCTGGAGACAGAAATTCCTTCTTTGAAATCTCTGTGTCTTCTAGGAACCCTACAACGTCCTCATCCTTTTTATCCCCTGTCCTTCCGGGCTGACCTGGATGGCACCGTCCATCATGGAGTTGTTCCCTGGCCCCTCTCTTCTTCCTAGCTCAGAGCAGGTACCAGCAGCTAGAGAAGGTCACACGGCAAGGCTGGTCTGGCTGTTGGTTCGTGATCACAGACCATGAACAGGCACTCATTGCTGGTGAGCCATCTGTCCACAGGGATCCGAGTCTCACTCTCCTACTCCCTTAGACAATGACTTCATATCATCCACCCTCCCACAGCTCTCTTGCACTCTGACTGGTTTCCTTCTAAAAGAAAAAGAAAAAGGTACTGACTTCCTCATCCTTTCACTGTGAAATCTCTACACTTGCCAGTGTTTGTACACACCCTCTCGTCTTCCACTTCTGCTCTGAATCCAACACCACCCTCCAACCCTGCCATCTTCTCAAGATCCTGAATCCTTTGCCGTTTTCTATCTTTTTTTCCCCCAAAGATTTTATTTATGTATGTATTTGAGAAAGAGAGAGAGAGCATGAGAGGGGAGAAGGTCAGAGGAAGAAGCAGACTCCCCACGTGGCTGGGAGCGGGACTCGATCCCAGGACTCTGGGATCATGACCTGAGCCAAAGGCAGTCACTTAACCAACTGAGCCACCCAGGTGCCCTCTATCTTCTTCTGACTCAGTATCTCAGCCTATCCTGCCGAAGTCGCCTCAGCAAAGAGCTGGCTCATCTTAAATCTCGCGCTCTGCATACCAAGTGATTCTGGCTAACAGCCCTTGTCTCTATTCCCATTCAGCACTAAATTTCTCCTTTTGTCTCAACACCATCCGAAAAGCTGTCTCTACTATCGCCATTCATTCTTCTACCTGCTTAAATCAGCCAGATGCCTGCCTTGCGCGAGAGTTGACTTCTCAAGGTCACTGTGCTCTCCATGTCTCCAAATGCAGTGAATATCCATGTCTCCTTTTAACACTCTCCCCAGGATGGTGCACAGTGGACCGGACCACTCTCTCTTCTTGGCTTCCATAGCATCACCTTCTTCTGATTTCTCAGATTTCTCCTCCTTGGTGTGTCCGTTCTCCATCATCTGATTCTAAATACTAGAATTTCTTTAACCTTGGTTCTGAAGTCTTCTGTCTTCCATTTTACCCCATCTTTCTAGGAGATCATACCCATTCCTGCTGATTTATATATATCACCTTTTATGCTAATGATGCTCAAATTTGTGTCTTTGGCCCAGTCCTTTCTATTTGGCATTTCTATTTGCAAGTTTCACTGTTATTAAAAACTGAACATGTCCAGAATGGAATTCGCAATTGTCACCTCTCCTAAGACACCTGTCCTCCTTCCCCGAGTCTTCTCCATCTCTGTAGGCAGCACCAATGTCCACCACACTGCTCAAGCCCCAAACCGAGGAAGCATCACTGTTTCCTCACTGCTAACATCCACCCTGTTAACAAATTATATTGATTCTATCTCAGATTCATTTCAGATCTCCTCACTTCTCCCCATCTTGACTAACACCCACACTCATGTGGGCCATCATCATCTCTCTGCTAAACCCATACAAAGTATTTCTAACTCATCTTCCTATTGGCACACGCTTCAGTCTATTCTTGACATCGCAGCAGCAGTGATGGAAATGTTCTGTATCTTAACCTGGGTACATATACGTAAAACTTTGAGGTGTGTTTGGATTTGTACACTTTACTGTAGGATAAACCTCAACTAAAAAACAACAACAACAAAATGAAGAGGACATCAGTTCCCCAGTTGAAACCCTTCAGTATCTTCGTACAGTCTTCGGAATAAAAATCAACCTTGCAGAACTTAGCCCCAGCCTTTTCCTCCAGCCTCATCTCTTACTATACGTCTCCCTTGCTTGCTAGAACCCAGCTGCCTTGGCTTTCATTAATTTTCTCTAACAAGCTAAAGCTTTCCTGCCTGCCTCAGGACCTTTGCCCAGGCTGTTCTCTCAGTCCAGAGTCCTTCACCATGCTTAGCACATTTCTTCCCTCACATCACCTACCCAGGCTTACCGAGATCACCACATCTAAAATACATCAGCCCATTTATTCTTCCTGCTCCTACAGTAAGGTATTTTTGTAATGCTACTATTTTTTTTTATAACACTACAATGTTTTTCCATACTTGGGACCAGCTTCTACATTTGACAGACCCTCATTACACCCATGCTATTACGCTAAGTGCTACATAGAAAACCAACACCATGAGTCTTTTGCTCAAACAACAACAACAACAACGACAAATCCTTTTTGGTTGTTCTTTTAAATCTAAATAGAGGTGCTTAAAAAACCCAACAGTTCATTCCGGTGAGATAGTGGGTATACAGTGTGATGGGGTGAATGGTGTCCTCCAAAAAGACAATAGGTAAGTTCAAACAGGAGAAGCATACCTCAGAAAATTTTTAAAGCCATAAACAAGCATAACACTCATAGCGCAAGAGAAAATGCCTTTCTTTCCTTATTTATTTATTTTTTTACAAATTAAGCCAGAGGCTAAGAACACAGGACCCAGGGAGCAGATGTGTAGCTCCAAGACTCCTGTTGTTAACAGCTGTACGTCAGACACCTTGTCTTCCAACTCCATCCTCTGACCCCTCTGATTATCTTTGACAAGTGCAATCATTCTAACAGCAGAGCCATTCAGAACACTTCATTTATACAAAAGCTCTCCCAAGAGGATCTCTTCTTAACTGCCCCAAGGATCTCTCTGCTGGTGACAGCTCTTCTGTGGTTGTAGAAGGACAGTCTGACCGCCTCCAGGCTAACCTGTTCCAGCAGCCAATCCTCCAGAGAGCCCAGTGCATCCAAGATCCAGGAGTATCCACTGAAGTCTGGGTGAGTCTGGGACAGAAGTGGCACAAGGGTAAGACAGAGAAGTGAAGGCTTCCCAGTGTAAGTGATTTATGGTCCAACCCAGCACCCATGCCTTCCACAGATTGGTTCATACGTGGAGCCACATAACCCACCTGGAGGTACGATGGTAGGATATGTGATGAAAGAAATTAGGCCCTTGTACCTATCAACTGTCTGAGGAAGATCGCGGAGGGGGAATTTGTAGTTGATGAGAAAGATCGCCCTTATCTATGTAATAGAGTCTAACTCATGTCACTTAAATTTCGTGCCTCGATTTTTCCCAGCAGAAGCAGGGTTAACATCCCGCACCTTTGGAAGATGGAAAATAATTTTAGAGTAGACATGCACACTCTATACTTCACATTAGTGAGCATCTTGTTTTAGCACTTCTCGATTTGCTGCCTTATATCCTTGTACGAACATGACCTCCATCCATGCAGGAAAACTCGTTCTTCCTCGGATGTGTCACCATCGTTTCCGGTCTCCACGCCACTGTTGATCCGTTACTCCTACCTACCACGCCCACCCACACCCAACCCATCTTCCAAATCCTATCTACCCTTGAAGGCTCTTCCCCAGGTGTCCCCATTGGCTTATCTATGTTTCCCACAACCTCCCACTGAGGACCAGAGCTCTTTGCCTTCTCAGAACCTGTATCACACATGGCCTGAGGTCATTAACAACCTCGCCTACAGTTAGAGAGGAAGCTGGAATGGTCAGAACAACGCTGCCCAGAGAATCACCCACCCAGGGCTCTAATCCTGGCTCTGTGCAGATATGACAGGTCATATAAGCAAGTAATAGTCTCACACTGGACCTCAGTTTCTCTCTCGTAAAAGGAAAGGCTTGAAGCAGGATTTGAAAAGTTCCCCCTGGTTCTAATAATTTCTGAGTATTTCTTCAATGCCCCTATCCTGCAGGACCGTGAGCCCCTTTACGATAGAGACCTCATCGTTGTCATCCGAGCTCCCCCAGCACACCTGGCTTGCACTGAGACACTCAATCCATTTATCCAGCCAGCATCTTGTTTTATCCTCACAGAGCCACTGGGGGCTGGCCCAAGGCACAGCTCTAACCCTTGGGAGGCTTACAGAAGCAGAGTGGCCTGCCAGATCCTTGCAGTAAAGGACTGACCAAAGATAGACAAACGATCAGAGGACTAAGTGAAGTCCAAGTACTCCCACAGGGAGCCCTTCCAGAAAATGCAGGCTCTCCAGCAGTGGTTCTCAACTGCGGGCAAGGTCTCTGGGCATTTTTTGGTTGGGAGGGAGGCCACTCGCTATTGGCACCCATGGGATAGAGGCCAGAGATGCTGTCCCATATCCCGTGATCTCAGGACAGCCCCCCAACAAAGAATTAACCAGCCCCAAAATGTCAATAGCGTGTGGTTGAGAAACCCCGCTCTAGGTCACATACCTTTCCTTTCTCCTAGTTTTCCTTCATCCCATTTTCCCTTTCATGGGTTAAGCAACAGATTTTAAATGATACCGCTGGAATATAGGGGGATTTGGTACAATCGCACATGAACGCTCAGCCTTGCTCCATTGCCACGAAAAAAATCCAAAATCAAGCCTCAGTACGTCTGTTGTAAAATCTCCTTATTCTCTTCCCCATAGCTTCTTTTTGAAGGGGAAGACCTTTCTGAGTTTGTTCTCTGCAATTGTATGCTACGGGGTGAGTCTGGGTGGGTAGGGGATGGAATGAATGCCTACCCGTTGCAGGTACATTCTAAGTACAGAGCACCATTTAGTGAAAACCTGATCTATGTCACTCTTCAAAGAATAAGAACAGACTAGGTGGTGGGTTCCGTCTCTATAAGAGGGCCTTTAAGAATCAATTTATAGATTGCCTGTCAGCAGACACAAGAGAGCCACTAGGAGCTCAGGTGTTCCGAGTTGCTGCCAACGGAAAGCAAGCCAAGCGGGAAAAGATAGCAACCGCCCGCAGATCCAGTTTATAGAAGCTGTGGGCACACAACTTTTCTGGAACTCAATGTGTGAAGAAGCACTCGTGTAGTCAAAAAAAAAAAAAAAACTGCACCGAGGGCCTCTAACGTGATAACCTGTCTCAGCCTTTCTAAGTTTCCACAAAGAGAGACCCAACTCACTTGCTTTAGGATTTTCCCCATGTGACTAAAATAGGCCTCCTTCTTCTTCCTCTTCGGTCTCAAGGCTGAGTTGGCCCACTCATACTTCTCTTTGGCTGGGAAATAAAGTGTAGTCTTCTTAGGGAATCTCAGGCCACGTAAGCAAATGTAGTACATGTGGAAGCCTTAATCCTTACGCTTCTAGATTAGAGCGCTGACTGTAGGCAAGTGAGCAACCCCTCCCCACTCCCATTAGAAGAGGTTTTATAGGGAGAGCCGGAAGGCACTCTTTCCTAATCAAATCAGTGATTAGTGAGTGCACCTGCTGGAGATGAATACGCTCAGAATACTGAAGAAATATTAGGTGTAGAGTCTAAAGCAGGCTTATGGTACATTCCGGAAAGGGGCTTGAAGTGGGAGACTCAAAATGTTAAGCTTTCCTCTGCTCTAGCCCATGCGATAGAGAAGATGACCACTTTGATGTAATGGCCATTGATTTCCCAGGCAACACTGACATCCGAAGTTATTCCTTCTAAGTGGGGAGTAACTCCAGGTGTTCTTATTATAGTGGTTCTTGGCTACAAAAATTTCAATTCAAAAGGACTGGGAGTGGAATCCGGGAAGTCGAATTTTTTGCTAAAGCAGCACTGGGGAACCTAAGGACCGTCCAGATTTAGGATTCATTGGTCTATGAAACCTTCCTGAAGCAACTGCACAGGACCAGGGTTTGGGGTGATAGGAGCACCCCGGATCGGCCCTGGGTATTTGCGTTTGCGCCAGGAGGACTACCTGGGGTATGCCACAGCAATTAGGAATTCAGGTGACAAAGCTGGAATAGGGAAGCCGGGACAAGAGAGTGAAGGTTGAGAAACTATAGAGACGGAGTTCATGACCTCCCTGCAATTAGTATTATCAGCTCAGCTACAAGGAAGCGACCAGCCTGACACGAACCAACAGATAAGAGGACACCAGAGAGCCAGGGTGTCAAAGGAAGAAAAGAACCAGACGACAAGAGACACTCCTTCCTCTCTCCCAGTGATGAGCCGCACTGAAGCCCGGGTGCCGGGGACTGGTGGGTTCCAACAGCGCTGTCAGCTCCCAGTTACGGAGCCCGAGGTCCCAGTTCCCATACGACGTGCAGGACGTCCTTTACTGCACATAATTCTCATGGCACCCTTAGGATGTAGGATATTAGTATTACTCTCACTTTACAGAAGAGGAAACTGAGTCTCAGAGGGCTCTGGTGCCTTGCCCAGGGTCACATACAGTGCGCAGGGGACAGAACCAGCCCCTGAGCCTCCGCTTCTAACCCCGTGCTCCGCCACCTTCCAAACCCAAACACCAGAGTCCCCCAGTCCTTGTAGTTACACAAGCGTGCTGTGCACAGCTGCCGTATGTATTTACTCATTGATGGAGCACTTGGGACGCAGCCGATCCGTAGTGCAGGCTCAATTCCCCTGAATAATTCTTTGCTAACAATGACAGAACTCCAGTGAACACTTTCCTGAAAGGAAAAAGCGGTTCCCTATCACCCACCTGGCTGTCAAAGCACGCCCCCCCCCCCCGGCCCAACTCCTACTCTCTCTTACTGGCTTCATCTCTCATTACCTCTCTAGTTAAAAAGGCAATGTATGCATAGAATGTGTATTGTATGATAAAATGAATGGGAAGTTTTGCTTTTGGTTTTAAAGATTTTATTTATTTATTAGAGAGAGAGAGAGCACAAGCGGGGGAAGGGAGCAGAGGGAGAAGGAGAAGCAGACTCGCCTCTGAGCAGGGAGCCTGATGTGGGACTCGATCCCAGGACTCCGGGATTCTGGGATCATGACCTGAGCCGCAGGCAGACACTTAACCAACGGAGCCACCCCGGTGCCCCGGAACTGGAAGTTTTAATGCAACAAAGTAAATACAAACTGGCACAAATCATTGTCTCGGTGGGATGGCCCTCTTCACTGTCACTCAGGACCAGTGGGGAACCAAACGAGCACTGTGACATCCAGAAGACGCTGGGGAGCACAGGTGAAGAGTGAGAACAGAGACGGTGCTGTCGTGGGGGGTAGCACAGAAGGCTTGGGCAGATGGCGTTCGCTCATGCAAAACGGCAAATTTGGGGTACCCGCGTGCCTCCGCTGGTTGTGTGTATGCCTTCGGTTCAGGTCATGAACCGAGGGTCCTGGGATGGAGCCCTGAATCGGGCTCCTTGCTCAGTGGGGAGTCTGCTTCTCCCTCTGTCCGCCCCCCGGCTCGTGCTCTCTCTCTCTCTCTCTCTCTCCCAAATAAATAAAATGAAATTTAAAAAAATAGCAAAGTTTGATCCCCTACTAAGTGCAAGTCCCATGGCTATGCATGGAAATGGTGATAAATTGGGGTGCCTGGGTGGCTCAGTAGGTTAAAGCCTCTGCCTTCAGCTCGGGTCATGATCTCAGGGTCCTGGGATTGAGCCCCGCATCGGGCTCTCTGCTCAGTGGGGAGCCTACTTCCTCCTCTCTCTCTGCCTGCCTCTCTGCCTGCTTGTAATCTCTCTCTCTCTGTCAAATAAATAAAATCTTTAAAAAAAAAAAAAAAAGGAAATGGTGATAAATTACTGAAAGGAATCCCAAAACTGACATAGGAGAAAGTCATGGGGGTGATCAGAAAGACTCGCCAGCATCTATCAGAAATCTCAGTTAGCTAAAAGAGACATGCAATAAATCGCCTGTTAATAAGCTCCCTATCCTGAAGATAAAAGAAGCAGTTACACTAATAGCAATGCTAACTTATATTAATTGAAGGCTCAGTACTTGCCTTGAATTATACAAAGCACTATATAAACATCTCATCTCGTGGTTTTAATACACAGAGATGGAATTTATCATCTCTTTAAAAGAGATGAGGAGTGCCTGGGTGGCTCAGTTGGTTAAGCATCTCCTTTAGCTCAGGTCATGATCCCACGATCCTGGGATGGAGCCCCCACCTTGGGCTCCCTGCTCAGCAGGGAGCCTGCTTCTCCCTCTGCTCTCTCCCATCCCAACCCTGCTCATGCTTCCACTCTCTCTCCCTCTCAAATAAATAAATTCTTTTTTAAAAAAGAGAGAGATGAGGAAACCAGACTTATAAAGATAAATTTGTTCAAAGTCACACAGGTAGTAAGTTGCAAGGTTAGGAACTGAACCCTGATGTGTCTGACACCAAAATTTCCATCAGTGTTTCTCCAAGTTAGGTCTTCTGCCCACCTGCAGCAGAGTATCCTGAGCGGCTTATTAAAATGAAGATCCCCCGGGCGCCTGGGTGGCTCAGCGGTTTAAGGCCTCTGCCTTCGGCTCGGGTCATGATCTCAGGGTCCTGGGATCGAGGCCCACATCGGGCTCTCTGCTCGGCAGGGAGCCTGCTTCCTCCTCTCTCTCTGCCTGCCTCTCTGCCTACTTGTGATCTCTCTCTCTCTCTGTCAAATAAATAAATAAAATCTTTAAAATAAAATAAAATAAATTAAAATGAAGATCCCCAAGCCCCATCCTATGCCCCAGGATTGGTATCTAAAGCCTGGGTGCCAGTGTACCACCGCTGTCTCCTGAGTCTGGAGAAAACGCTGCTCTGATCAGAACCCTACTCAGTTAGAGAAGAGCTAATTAGAGAGTTAGAAAGGGTGGGGACACTAGGAGAAAGTGACCATGATGTGGCTGAGCACAGACACAGACCGCAGACACTGAGAAAGCAGACTTTGCAGAGATTAACAATAATAGTGTTGGAATTCTATGGATAGAAACTCTGAAAGGGAGGTCGACTCAAGAACAATCGAAGGCTCTTCCTTAACTGGCCGTGACCTTGGCCTCCCTCCTTGATTATAATTCACTCCAACCTGGTCCTATCTTGGTGGAATATCGGCTCCAAAGGACAAACCAGGCTCATAAATAGGGATAATGAGTAACAAGAGCAGAAGATGGGACAACTAGAATTCAGGGCATGGAGTGAGTCTGGGCAGTGACTTGAGGAGTAAGCCTGAGTTAAAGGGTGTTGGAGTCTGCTTTTAGGTGGAGATGTCTACACGGCATGCAGGAAGCCTAACGAGTCAAATGGCCCAGGCAGGTGCACGCATTGCAGCATATTATAGAGGGGATTTGGACATTGGGTGGTATATTACATTATACGGCCTCTGAGGTCTCCGAGGTTTTGTGGATTCTAGTTTCCCCCTAAATCATGTCTGTAGGGGTCAGGTTGTCAGAATTTGAATAAAAGTACTGCTCATATTATTTCTACCCCTGGATAGTCTGAAGAATTAATCCAGTTGAATGGAAAAGTCAGAGGGTCACACGGTGCACTTTAACATCATCACATTTTGTGATCTTAATTCTAGATGACTACTGCTACAGCTTACCATGTGAGAAACGCTGGGTGAATGGCAGGAGGAGAGGGGATCTGGGGGGCAGATTAGAAGATGTCACCTTGGGAATGATGTCACACTCTTCCTGGAGTGTCAGCTCTGTAGATACTAATTGAATATTAATGTTGGATGATATTAGCACCACTTGTTACTTTGTCAGATGGAGGGAAGAAAGGAAATCTGAATTTTCCCCAGCCCCAGCAATATCTTATTTAACCTCTCTGTCAGCATTTGTTTGTTTGTTTATTTAAACGGTGTGGGTTTTTTTTAAAAATTGTATTCACTTATTTGCCAGAGAGAGAGAGGGCACAAGCAGGGGGAGAAGCAGGCTCCCCGCTGTGCAGGGAGCCTGATGTGGGACTCGATCCCAGGACCCTGGGATCATGACCTGAGCTGAAGGCAGACGCTTAACCAACTGAGCCACCCAGATGTCCCTCTGCCAAGCTTTTAGAGGAGGAGAAAAAAGTACAGAAGAAAGAAGGACATCAGCCCCCTCCATTTAAAAATAAGGGTAGGGAGACTGGGGTTTCCCGGAGAAGATCTAGGGTGCTGCCCTCCCTTGTTTCTCTGTCTTCCTCCCCTGCATCTTGTCTCACAAATGAATGTCCACATTGTGTAGTGGAGACCACACACCATTCAAATCAGAGGCTTTAGGTTCTGGTCCTAGCTGTACCAGCGCCTCACTCTGACCTAGTCAAAGTCAGCTGCTCTTCTTGGCTCTCAGTTTCTCCCAGGGGGTATGCGTTTGATTATACAACCATTAAGGCTCCTTAGAATCTTGCTATGCAAAGCATGGTGTGCATGGACGCTTGGCTGGCTCAGTCAGTAGAGCAGGCAACTTGATCTCAGGGTTGTAAATTCAAGCCCCACATTGGGCATAGAGATTACTTTAAAAAAAAAAAAAGTCTGGTCTACAAACCAGCAGCAGCAGCACTTGGGTATCTTGTCAAAACGCAGCTTTTGATTCAGTACGTTGGAGGTAGGACCTGAGACTCTGCATTTCTAACAAAATCCTCGGTGATTCTTAAACACTTTAAAGTTTGATACATCCTGACTTAAAACGCCATCCATCCGGGGTGCCTGGGTGGCTCAGTCATTAGGCGTCTGCCTTCGGCTCAGGTCATGACCCCAGGGTCCTGGGATGGAGTCCCACCTCGGGCTCCCTGCTCAGTGGGAAGCCTGCTTCTCCCTCTCCCACTCCCCCTGCTCATGTTCCCTCTCTCACTCTGTCTGTGTCAAAAAAAAAAAA